>CM046447.1:12682943-13282943 GCA_025506515.1 Flaveria trinervia | reverse complement strand
CATAAATTGTCATTATTACACCCAGTAAACTGACCATCAACACTCACAAATGCAGAATCAGAAGTGCTTGAAGAGAAATTAATATGCTCATCATACTGGCATTCAGATGAAGCATATTCTGACTCATGACCCACCAAGGCAGTGTTGCCTGGTACAAAGTCTTCAGTGAGCTTTCCAGATGAAGACAGCTTTCTCTTCTGTTCTATCTCTCTCTCAAACGTGAGCAGTTTCCCATGGAGTTGGGTGAGAGATAGTTTGTCCAAACTTGCACTGGAGCGTAGGACAATAGTATATGTGTCCCATCTCTCAGGCAGTGATCTGAGAAATCTTTATTCATCTGATATTGTGTACTCAAGTTTGACCATTTTTAGTTCAGAGATCAAACAAGAGAACCGCTCATATTGTGAGTCAGTGTCTCACCCTTTCTATGAGAGAATGTCTCATATTGTTGGGCAAGAATTTCTCTATTATTTGCCAAGACCTCATCTGTTCCTCCAAATTGTTCTTTCAAGGCATTCCAGAGGTCATGGGCAGTTTCATGATGCATTAGCCCAGAATAGATTTCATTTGGCAGTGCCATGGCCAGAATTCCATGGGCTTTTGCATCAATTTCAAGCAACTTCTTATCCTCATCTGAGTATTGCTCCCTCCTCTTCGGAACCATTTGATTGGTTTCCGGGTTATTCACCATAGGCTTGTGTGGACCATGTACCACTGATGTCCAACACCTGCGCTGTTAACAGACAGGTGATGGAGCATTCGTCTTTGCCATATGTTATACTCATTCCTAACCAGCATTGGTGGCTTGGTTGAGGAACCAGTATTGTGAGGATCATTGGAGGGAGTAGTCATTTTCAGTTCAAAAACAATTTAATTCAAGCTTTTAAAAGTTTTACACACCACAACAAACTCAATGAAAACCAAGAAAAGATCTCAGGATGAATGACCAGAAATACAGAAAATTCAATCTCTATAACCGTTTCTTGCAAAAACAAAAGCTAATTCAATCAAACTTAGATCTTGAATAGCAGTTTCAATGATCAATTATTAGATCGATCAATGATTAACCTGCTCTGATACCATTGACAGGATCAGCGATCACAAGTTTGATGTATTAGAGTTCAAAGCAGCGGAATACGAACAGGAATTAGACAAATTGTAGCAAGTAACGATACTTGTATGCATTAAGAGCACATACGGTTATAGTGAGAGAATATATATTTCTGATTCAAGGAATGTTTATAGATGTAGAATATTTCTAATCAAATCATTCATTCATTCCCGTCATTCATCTAATATTACAATAGGTTCACTCCTTATATAGAGTGCAACAATCACTGCTGTTATCACGGAAAGTGACAACTGGCAGATCTAATACAAAAATAACTAATTCTTAACAAACTACTGAAATGTTCACAACTACTGAGAACATATCAGAGTGTTAAGTACAAAATATAAAACTACTGAAACTACAACGACTGAAGAACAAGCTCTTCAGTCGTTTTACAAAACTACTGAACATAAAACTACTGAAACTAGAAATATAAAACTACTGATATCACAACTACTGAAGAAGTACTCTTCAGCAGTTGTGACAAACTACTGAGGCTTCAGTACTTGATCTTCAGACTTTGACCTTCAGGTGTTTCATCAGCTGATGACTTCAGTAGATATCATCAGCTGATGTCTTCAGTCTTTGTCTTCAGACTTTGTACATCAGTTGTTGATCTTCAGCACTTGTAACTCTTCAGCTGTTGTACTTCAGTACTTGGTCTTTCAGCTTCAGCACTGTGTTCTTCAGCTGTTGTACTTCAGCACTTTAGTTCTTCAGCTGTTGAAGTCTTCAGCACTTGATCTTCAGCTGTTGAAGTCTTCAGCACTTGTCAAACTGCTGATGAGGCTTTCAGCAGTTGTTGTGATACCATGTGGGACTTAGAGGTTTTCTGATCTTGGCTCATTGGTTCTTTTGGTCCAACATAAGCCTATTGCATTCGCGCAACCATTTTGGCAAGAGATTAAGGTGACGGTAGCAGACCTTCAGGAGTACCTTGACCGGGTGACGTGTTGCCCACCTAACCAGGTTACATCCACCGACTATAAGGGATGTTTTCTAAGGATGAAAGTACATTGGGTCCATCAATTCAAGTGGTTTCCCTCAACAAAAGCAACATGTGGTCCCAATTCAGTACTTATCGACACATCATTCTCAAGTGGCATGCTTCATGGATGGTGGATTTGATCATCTCTCTTGACCAACACTCTGTGTAGAGCTTATTGAGCTACCCACGGATGATTCCAAGATGACAACGCGACCAGTGACGGTCAAGGCGGTAAGGCTCCGGTGCTCCGAGCCGGCTCCAATCCACCCTAACTTTCAGATAGATAGATGAGGATCGGATGAGGAGCCTCTGGTACGGATTGTTGGGAAGCCATTCCGTGGCCACTGAAGAGGGCTCAGGGTGGTTGGTGGATGCTAGGGTGATCTGGGGATGTTGTACACGATACTGATCCACTTCATCCCGGCCTCCCATCAGCCAAGGGGGAGCATCCTCCTCTAAGTGATCAAGGAATAAAAGGATGGCTCACCCTGTGGGAAAGAGCAAGAGAGAGGAGAATTACCTTGATCACTACCACTCCACCACAAGCTACCACCACCATAACCACACCCCCTACCACTACTACCAAACCTCACAACCATCATTACAACACTCCCACCCCACTACTATAGCCACCCCTTCACCATCCACTCCTATCCCACCACCCATATTCACCACATCCACCACTACCACCACAGCCACCCAGCAGGTACCTCAACCCACTCTACATTCACCACCGGACCCACTCTACCCTTCTTTAGGGTAGAGGAACAGCTAGCCACACTAAATCAGATGGTGCTAAAGCTATTAGTTGCTGATGAGCAAAGAGCTACACAAATAATCAGCTTGTGGAGCTCAATGGTGCTCAAGCATAGCAGATTACCCACTTCAGGAGCAGAAATCAATCAGTTAGAGGATTGAGGAGTTGAGTAAGAATAAGAAGATCATACTCAGATTGAAAGATCAAAAGATGAGCCTTTGAAGATCAGGGAAGGTGATGGTAATGATAAGATGATGATGATGGAGATGATGAGTCTGATGACGAAGATGACAGTGATGATGAAGGATCGAAGGGAAAGAAGAGAGGAGATGATGATGAAGAAGGTGATGCGGCTGCATCAGCCTCAGCTCAAGGTCAAGAAAGAAGGACTAAGAGAGCACAAGACCAAGGAGCATCATCCACAGCCCCGCTGTTAAAGAACTGATGGATAAGGAAAAGTAAAGATTAGATGTTTTATACTTAGAAAATCTTTGTACTTGATTCAAATATTATATTTATGTAACTAATGTTTAAATGTCTTGATTAATTACTAATGATTGATGTGTTAAATGTTTAAATCAAGCAGATCAAACATCACAGCAAGATGAATATGATGTTGCTCCCCTACAGCTAATCAAGTCTCAATTCACCATGATTCTTGATTTGCAAGGGTTTGTCAGACGGTCGGTGAGCTATACTCCCGAAGAAGGAGAAATCATTCACGACCTGACTAACGAGCAACTCACTAAGATGTTCAGGTTGAATCCAGACGAGATTGTCAATGGTGCTCCTACTTTTGATGTGACAAGTGATGATGAGCTTAATGATGTCGACGAAATAGAGATTGAGGATGTCACAGCTGAGCACTATCCAGAGTATACTGACCAAGAGGGCAATGTGATCCCCGATTTGGGTGACACTCTCGGAAGAGCTACATTTGACAAACTGGATAAAATGGAAAAAGAAACAGAATGTTGCACCCTGAAAGGATCATACATGCCAACTCAATGGGTGAATTGATGATTGCTCTGCTGGAATCCCACAAGTCCAAGAACCAATGCGGATGAAGATCTACAAGGAAAATAACCAGTGTTATCTTCCGTATTTGTTAATACGGAAGACATAACTCTGATGCGGACAAGTGTTTACTCTTCTGCATTGACTAATGCGGAAGACATAACACTAATGCGGAAAATAAAAGAAGATGCGGACAAGACTTTGCTCATCCGCATTGACAAATGCGGATGACCGACCAAATGTGCACAAGTATTTGTTCATCCGCATTAACCAATGCGGATGACTAACTTACTAATGTTGATGATCAAATAGAAATGCTGATCAAGATTAACTCATTCGCATTTGTCAATGCGGATGAACAAGCAGAGATGCGGATCAAGACTTAGACTAGTTTCTGATGTAATAGGTCAGTGGTAGTTTAGTCATTTTGTAAAGGCATCTTGTCTGCCTATAAATAGAATAGTTAACCTCGTACTGAGGTGACGGCTGATAGCCTATGGTATGTAGACAGTGGATGCTCCCGACACATGACTGGAGATCGTTCCCTCCTTCATGATTTCAAGTACATACAAGGAACTATTGTGGCATTCGGTGGAGATTCAGAAGGCGGTAGAATTACAGGAGAAGGATCTGTGATAAACGGGATGCCGAGCTTTGATAGAGTGAATTACTGTGAACAACTGAATTTCAATCTGCTAAGCGTGTCTCAGATCGGCGACAAAAATATTCCACTCACTTTACAGACACTCACTGCTACATTCTAAAACCTGGATTTCAGATCCCTGAAGAATGGGTTGTCTTAAAGACTCCAAGGAAAAATAATACATATGTCTTAAACTTGTGTTCTGCATCACCTAAGGAAGAAACATGTCTTTTGTCTAAAGCATCATTTGATGAGTCACAGCTTTGGCATAGACGTTTAGGGTACACTAACTTTAAAAATATGAACAAGTTAGTCAAAGGAAATCATGTCATTGGTCTTCCACAAAAAGAATTCAATTTTATTGATCAATGCTCAGCGTGCCTCAAAGGAAAACAACACAAATCATCTCACAAACCAAGTTGGTGAACACTAATAATACTCCATTGAAGTTACTTCACATGGATCTTTTGGACTAACTCATGTAATGAGTATGGGAAAGAAACAGTATTGTTTAGTGATCATTGATGACTTTTCTCGATTCACATGAGTGTTCTTCCTACTTCATAAAAACAAAGCTTCCCAACTCATTCAAGAATTATCACTAAAATTGAAAATCAACTTGATCTCAAGGTTAAAATAATAAGAAATGATAATGGTACAGAGTTCAAAAATGAAAATATGAGTTCCTTTTATGCAACCAAAGGCATTGCTCATCAATTCAGTGTAGCTAGAACTCCTCAAAAAAATAGGGTAGCTGAAAGGCGAAATAGAACACTAATTGAAGCAGCAAGAACGATGCTACCCAATGCTAAACTGCCAATCACCTTCTGGATAGAAGTAGTTAATACATCATGCTTTGTGCAAAATCAAACTCTGATTGTTAAAGAAAGTAACATGACACCTTATGAACTGATCTTTCATAGGAAACCATTTATTGGATTCCTCAAATTATTTGGTTGTCCAGTCTCAATAATAAACACACGTGATCATTTGGGAAAATTTTCATCTAAGTCTGATAAAGGATTCTTTGTAGGTTATTCTTCTGTCTTAAAGGCTTATCGAGTGTTCAATCCTAGACTGAACGTTATCGATGAATCTACAAATGTTCAATTCAAAGAACATTCGTTTCCCAAATCTACAAATGGTCCTGATTGGTTGTTTGATATTGACACTTTTACTAAATCATTTGACCAATTTCACTTGTTTGATGCAGGAAATATACATTCAGGTGATACTTCATCAACTGTAGAAAGAAGAGACAGTTATCCATTGATTCCACCTACATCTGATGAACATATGAATGAAGATGTTTCTCTTCAAGCTGATCCCATCAGACATCTGTCACAAAACCTTAGTGTTTCTTCTGAAGAAGGTCCCAGCCTGGTACCATCTCACTCAGATGACTTGTCATGAGATCAGAAATCAAAACAGGCTTCTCATCCAGTAGAAACTCAAGGTACATCAAATGATGCAAGCAACCTCAGTGCAGCTGAAGATGTAGTAGTTACTGAAACAGAAGTTGACAATCTTCATAATTCAACAATAATACAAGATGAATGTGCCTCTGACCATAATGAACTGAGTGTCTCCAATCTTGATGTAACTATTGCTGGTGACACCATTCCAACCACAAGAATACACAAGAATCATCTAGTTGAAACCATTATTGGTGATCTTAATGAGAGGGTGACAAGAAGCAAGTCCAGTATTGCAAACATCTATTTGTTCTCTTGCTTTCTATGTCAAAAAGTACCCAAAAACATCAAGAGGCGCTTCAAGACAATAGTTGGATTGTAGCAATGCAGGAAGAATTGCTCCAATTCAAGAAGCAAGAAGTATGGCAGCTGGTAGATCTTCCGAAGGACAATACCCTATCAGTACCAGATGGCTTTACAGGAACAAGACTGATGATAGAGGGATAGTCATCAAAAATAAAGCAAGACTAGTGGCACAGGGATACACTCAGGAAGAAGGAATCGACTATGACGAATTGTTTGCTCCTGTTGCCAGACTAGAAGCAATCAGAATCTTTTTTACATATTCTGGATCCATGAAATTTACTGTTTATCAAATGGATGTAAAGTGTGCCTTCCTGTATGGAAAGATTGCTGAAGAAGTCTATGTGAGTCAACCACCTGGCTTTGAAGATCCAGATTTCCCTCATAGAGTTTACAAGCTTGACAAAGCTCTGTATGGTCTTCATCAAGCACCAAGAAAGTGGTATGAGACTCTATCATCTTTTCTTCTTGAACATGGGTATGAAAGAGGAAAGATTGATCAGACTCTCTTCAGAAGAATAAGAGGGAAAGACATGCTGTTAGTCCAGATCTACGTGGATGACATTATATTTGGCTCGACAAACAAGAAACTCTGTAAAGAATTTGAAGATCTTATGCATTCAAAGTTCCGAATGAGTGCTATGGGGGAACTCACCTTCTTTCTAGGGGTGCAAGTCCAACAAATAGCAGATGGAATCTTCATCAACCAATCAAAATACATAGAAACCATGTTGAAGAAATTCCACTTTGCTGACTGTCAGTCTATCAGAACTCCTGTGGATACTAAGGTGAAGATTGGACCTGACCCTGAAGGCAAATCAGTGAACCAGACTCACTATCGATCAATGATAGGTTCACTTATGTATCTAACAGCCAGTAGGCCTGACATTATGTTTGGTGTTTGTGTGTGTGCTAGATATCAAGCTGATCCAAAAGAATCACATGTGAACACAGTCAAGAGGATATTCAGAAATCTGAAGGGCAAACCAGCTCTTGGATTATGGTATCCAAAGGAAGGAGAATTTAATCTCTATGCCTACACAAACAGTGATTATGGAGGATGCAACTTCAACAGAAAATCCACTTCTGGCGGTTGTCAATATCTTGGTCCCAGACTAGTATCCTGGCAATGCAAGAAGTAGACAAATGTGTTTGTGTCCACAGCAGAAGCTGAGTATATTGCTGCATCAGCATGTTGCTCTCAAGTTCTCTGGATTCAAAACCAGATGCTTGATTATGGTTTTAAATTTTTGCATACACCAATTTCTATTGACAACACAGCTGCTGTCTTTATAACTAATAATCCAAATCAGCACTCAAAAACAAAACATATGATTAGATATCATTTTTTGAGAGACTATGCTGAAATAGGTTTAAATCAAATTGATTCAAGTACCAACAGAAAATCAATTAGCTGATTTGTTTACCAAGGCATTTGAACCTAGTAGGTTTGAATTTCTGGTTCAGTCAATTGGAATGATTAACCTTGACTAAAAACTATGAAAAACATCTAAAACAATTTAAAACATCAGAAAAACCACAAAAGAAATCAAGTTTATGAAGAAAAGAATTCTATGGGAATGATATAATTACAGTCGTTATATCATTCACCGTGCTTAATTTCAAAATGTAAAAGACTGAAATGACTTACCAGATATGTTGGTAGGCTCAACTTGGAAGAAAAGATACATGCAGTGATGAATTAAAGACAAATTCAATTGTGAAACACTCATCACAAAGTACATGTCTGTATTGGCTTATCAGAATGCATGTGTGTAGTAGCCTAAACACACCAGGTAATGATACTTTATGAATCTCTTTCACCACATCATATTTCATCTTTGATTTGCTGAGCAAAGACCTGATGAAACTTGCACATAGTGCAGATGTCATGATCCAATAGATTCCCAATGTGAAACACATCCAAAAATTGGATGAATCAACAAAGTAATACATTCCAAGTGAATGAACAAAAGAATCCTATCATGGATCACCTTCCAAAGTGAAGTGAAAAGAATCCCAATGTGAATCAACATGAAAAAGGATAAAATTAAAAGAATCCCAATAAGGATCAGTGAAAATGAGATTTCATGACTTAAGTAACCTGGTAAGAAAAGTTGTGAAAAAGTTCTACCATGCATTGTATAAGGAGGGTTGATCATTTCATGCTTATGTGTGTGAGTTACACATTGAATAATAATTAACCAAAACATGATAAAAGTCATTTGCATCAAAATATCAACTAGGTATGGGTTTAAGAGGAAAAAATACATTCAATCTTCAAGTTCATAATACATTCAATCTTCAAGTTCATAATCATGTCCATTAATCATAAAGGATGCACATGTGTAATGTAAGATTGATATGATCCCAACAAAGAGATCTTTCTCTTCATTATTAATATTAATCAAAATAATATTCAAAAAGTTTTAAATTTTTAAAGTTTCTCTCCAAATGTGGACATAAACTTTAGGGGGAGTAATTTAAAATGTTTGAGTAAGTCTAAATTTGTGTTTATTAACTTAATATTGAAAAACAAAACAAAAAGAGTTTTAGTTGGTGTTGTTGCAATAAGTTATACCATTATATTTCAGCTTATGCAGATTTTTAGAAGAATGATAAGCCCAAGATCTGTCAAAATTGGGAAACTTGTATTAGTTGTGACATACAAGTCAATCCAAGCAAGAATTGACAACTTCAACAGCCAACTTCATAAGAAAAATCAATCAAGGACACCTCTTTATAAGATGAATAATCAATTCAATCACATTAACTTTTGATCAAGTTCAAAAGCTAATGCAGGTAAGTGCATTAGTTAATGCAGGTGAAGGTAACCCATGCATGTAACTAATGCGGGTAACAATAGTTTTTGAAGTGCAACTAATGCAGATAATGATTTTACTCTACCGCATTAGTGTGTGAAGTGAATGTGAAATTTACTCTACCGCATTGATACAGTTAACAAATGCATATGAACAGGTCTCAATCGCATTTGCTACAGTGTTGTGTTGACTTGTCAACCGCATTTGATGTAGTTGCACAAATGCTATTTGACTTTGTTCTATCGCATTTGCTACTGTGTACAAATACGGATAGGATAAAACAAGCAACTCAACCGCATTTGTTACAATGCTGATACAATGTTGTTCTTCCGCATTTACTACAACACAAACGCGGACAACCAAAAATTTCAAGTTCAACTTCCGCATTTGCAACAGTACACAAATACGGATAGAATAAGAAATTAAGAAACAAAACTTCTGCATTTGTAACAGTAGTGGAATGCGGACAGTCAGAAAAAATTAAACCTTTTGTATTTGCTACAGTCACAAATTTTGATGACCAAAAGTAGCCAAATGCGGACTGTCAATGTCAAAAGTGTGTCTTCCGCTGTTGCTACAGTCAACAAATGCGGATGACTAAAAATCAAACAAATTAACCATCAGCATTTGCTACAATGGTGACTGTCTGCTTGTAAACTTATAAAATTTTTCAAATTGTATTATTTAACTATTTAAAGGAATTCAAACGGGTCATTTAATACTTTTCAAATTTGAGAGACTTTATAGTGAGACGAGCGCAAACCTACAGTACACCACCTTCAATCATCATCATCATCATAAACATTCAAAGATTTTATTGTGTTTCTTCTTAAAACATTCTTGTCATCGATTCAGAACCATAGTTATTTCGAAGATAAGGTATAACTTCAATAAATTTTGAAACCAAGATCTAAGTCTCGGACTGTTAACCTAAATCAAACAATGAACCAGATAAATGAAGAACACCGAAATCAAACTTATTAACGTGATGCAATACACATTTTCGATCTTAATAATCATAAAAATTGATAGGAATTCAACTGATATTGAAAACCTTGATAATCATGTTTACTACGAAAAACAGAGCAAAATGAAAAGGAAAAATGTGTAACAAATAAAAGTCACATTAACAAATTAAATCAAAGTTAAAGTCAAAACTGTTAACTAACACACATGTCTCTTGTGCGGATTACATGGCAAATCTTACATGGAGCAAGCTCCATAACGTTAGTGGTTATTTAAACCCTGATGTGCCTGAAGCTGAAGGTCTTAGAGATATGATAAGATTCTAATCTACCACAAGGGTAGCATATGCCATGACAGTGAGACCAATAATCTACGAGAATCCCATTAGGTCCTTCTGGGAATCAGCTGAAGTAGTTGAAGATGATGGAGTGAGAAATCTAACTGGAGAATCAACAATGAACTTACTCTGAGGATCACAAAAGAGTCTGTTAGACGATGTTTGCAATTCAATGATAATGCTGATGATCCTCTTGACTTAGATGATGAGGAAATAACCACATTTTTCTTTGAAATTGGTTATAAAGGGAGTTATGAAGCAAAACAGATAGTCAAAGGATTAGTGGATCTGCCTTGGAGGTTCCTAATTCATATGTTTCAACATTGTCTATCAAAAAGAAAAACAGGATGGAATGACATTCCAGTCCTCACATCTTCTGCAATATGTGCTCTCTGCACCAACAGATAGTTTAATATGTCTGCATATGTGTTCAATGGCCTAATCTCCAACATTCAAGAAGGGTTGAGATACAAGTTTCTGATATACCCCAGATTCATTCAATGTCTAATCAATGAATCATTTCATGACACTATTATGAAGGACCTGTGCTTAACATCCCTCATTATGATGCAAGATCCTATAAGTACATCAAGAAGAAGGACCCAAGGAATTTTTACAGTGGTGCCCATTCACCCCTTCTTCCTTGGATGCTTCTTCAATTACATCAAGTAGGTCAAGCTCAACCACCTCCACAACCAATAGCTCAACCACCTCCACAACCAATAGCTCAACCAACTCCACAACATTCACCACAACCATCTCCAATACCATCTCCAATACCATCTCTAATACCATCTCCAATACCATCTCCAATACCATCTCCAATACCATCTCCAATACCATCACCAATACCATTACCACAACCATCACCACTTTCAACTCCACAACCACACCACCAACAACCACTCAACCTACACCTATATCACCTCATCATCAATCTCCAATATCACCACACCAATCACCTATTTCTCCTTACCAACCTTTACCATCATCCCATGATCACCCTGATGAAATAGAAGGATCAACAAGTTCATCTAAATCATCCAAATCATCTTCTGATGAGGAGGATCATCATGATCAACCCTAGCTATGAAAGAACCTTTTGAGGCTGCTCCTCTAGAGAGCTATGCTGAATCTAACATCAACAGGCCTGATGAAAAGGATGAATTAATCTCTGAGCTGTTACTCAAAGTGGAAAGGGTGGAAAGAACCTTAAACAGGAGAGCTGGAATCATCAATGACAGAATCCTAGAACTGGATGAGAAAGAAAGTGAATTGAAAAAACTTAAAGAGAAATATGCAGCTGAAAGAAAAGAACAAGACAAGGAGATTGAGAATTTAAAAGCTGCACTAAAACACTCAATAGAAGAAGTCAGTGGACATGTAGATACTCTTGAAATACAAACAATTGCAATGGAAGAACAAGAAAATATCATAGAAGAACAAGCTGATATCATCTCAAAACTTGAAAAGAAAATTAAGAGCCAGAACAAAAGAATATCCAAGCTTGAAATGATGATTAAGATCCAAAGAACTGAAGTGAATGATGATGATGAGAAAGAAGAACAAGAAAAGGTTGATGTTGATGACAACCAATCAGTAGATGAGAATGAAGAACAAGGAGGTGATGAAAGTCAAACTAAGATTAAAGATCAAAGTCTAGACATGTAGAGTATTCTGGAAACATTGGTTACTCAGACTATGAAAAAGATGAATTTAAAGAACTCTTCAATGCACTAGATAGTTTTGCATCTGAACAATTCAGCATTGATGATGACTTCTGGGAATTCATAAACAACCAAAGAATTGAGTCAGAGCCTATTGTCTTTATTCCCAAATCACCAGTGCCTTTGGAAAAAGAATTAACTCTGCAAATTGTCCCTGCTATCTCATTAACTAAAGAACAAAAGGAAGAACTCAAAGAAAAGTATGAAAAAGAAAGGAAAGAAGAAACTAAAACTGAATAGAAAGAGAATGAGAAAAGTAAAATGAAGGATCAAGAGCCAAGTACACCTGAAAAGGTACCTGAACCAGAAGAACAAACTGAAACCTCTAGCCCTCAACTTCAAACTTACTCACGAAAGTGGAAGTACTTAGCTGAAAAAGCCAAAGGTAGGAGACCAATAATTGAAGAAGAACCAGCAAAGAAACAAAAAGATGACCCAAGAAGTCTAGCAGCAATTGCTGAATTTTTGGAAGAACATGAGCAGGCAGAAGCTCAGTTGAAGAAATTGGCTGGTGCAATTGATTTAGAAGAAGGAGAAATTGCTGGTGGAGATGAAGTTGAAAAGGATGTTCTCATGAACAGTCCTATTAAAGCAGAACAGGCAGTGGAAGACATGGTAACCAAAGCACAAACTGATGACTTGATGATTAAAGCCATGTTTCTGATCAATCAAGGCTATGATCCTGATGAAGTGTTTGGAATGACTTATAAGAGAATGAAGGAGGAAGAAGAGAAAGTAAAATTGTTGCTTGATCCAACAATAGACACTGAATATGAGAAAACAATGACAAAGGATACTTCAAAGCATAAAGAGTCATCTTTGAAGAAATCAACAGGGTATGAAATACCATTGCCAAGAAGAGGTACCCTACACAAACTGTCACAAATGAAGAAATCATCCTCATCCCATGAATCATTATTTCCTGATCCTTATAATATGTCTGATAAGGAAATGAAGGAATATCTCTCAAGTCAGGGATTCACAAGAAGAAGGATTGCTAACATGAAGACAATTCTTTAAGAGCTGCAACTCTTCAATTTATCAATGAAAAGAAAGAAAAACTCAAGAAACTGAAGAAGAATTGACAAGGACCAAACCAATAAGCAGAGTGTCAGCTGAAGACATGCTGTTGAATCAAAAAGACCAAGAACTACTTGCCCTAGTGCTCCATAAGTACCCTGAATGGTTTGTAGAACCATCTTAGTTGAAACTGCAAGAAGGACTGACTACTGCAAAACTGATCAGAGGGGTGCCTACTCCCAAGGGTAAGGTAGATCAAAAGATAATAGCCTGGAAGTATGACAGCACATGGAATATGTTCATGGTGAAGAGAATCTCAGGGCTAGTACAATTCTTTACAGAGTACTCAGCTCTTGTAAATGCCCTTGAGATTCATGATTTGAAGGAGCTAGCTCAACTTGAACTGATCAATCATGCAACTATGTTCAGGGGATGTGAATTTGAGAACATACTTAAGATGTTCAGAAGAACTAACAACTTCAATTCATTAAAGACAATTTGCTTGAGAAAAGATAAAACTTTTGTCAACCCCTGGATAAGAAGAAAAAGATGCAAGCAGAGGAAATTGTATTCCCTGAGTTGAAGGTAAAGCCAACTGAATCATTGAAGAGGAAAGTAGTATCTGGTACTCATTCCTCCACTCCTATCTTAAACGTGTACTATGATGAGAAAACCTATGAGATGGTGATTGAAAGGAAATGGGGAGGAAAGGAAGGAGCTGACATAAGACTATTCGGTGGATATGAAGTAAGATTACTTGATGAATCATGCATCCACTACATTTATACCAGGCACTTCAGGGAATTAAACAACAAATTGGTGAACAATACATGCACTTCTTTTTGAAATACATCAAGTTGTTGAAACTGGCCTATGATCGAATAATACTAAAAGAGACAGAAGAAAGAAGAAGAAAACACCACTGCAACTTGGAAATATTGTTAAACTTGAATTGGATGTGGGGGGAGTTTATTGATTCATAAGGATGGTCTTTCTACAATCTCCATCTGGGAACCTATTTCACTGAAAAAGTTACTAATGGAAGCCATCTACAATATGAGCAGAATGAAGATACATGTGCTAAGTAGAGACAGGATGTCAGAAGCAACTGATTTTGTAAACATGATCAAGGCTATCCTGGATCTTACTAAAGCTGCATTCATACTACCTCCAGAAGACCCAGCTGAATCATCACAACATCAATCACCTCCTAAACATTGAGGAAAACTAGGCTGTATAATCCTTAGGGGGAGTATTGTTGCACCCTGAAAGGATCATACATGCCAACTCAATGGTGAATTGATGATTGCTCTGTTGGAATCCCACAAGTGCAAGAACCAATGCGGATGAAGATCTGCAAGGAAAATAACAAGTGTTATCTTCTGCATTTGTTAATGCGGAAGACATAACTCTGATGCGGACAAGTGTTTACTCTTCAGACCTCAACAACCAAAGAGGTACATCCGAAGGTCTAAAGTAAATCCTATTTTTGTAAAGCCTAAAGTCGTGCTAAAGTGGAGTCCTCCATGCACAATGTCCAAGATTCCCTTAGGGGAAATGCCACAGGACTTCACTCCACACTTCAAATGGTGGTATTATGATTGGAGAACAGGCGAAGCAGTCATAGTTCTACAAAGATTGGGCAAAATGGAAACTATCCGGGTATTCGACCCTATGTGGCTTACAAACTTGTCTGCAGAAAATGTTTACACATTGTATAAGTAGCCACTATTCTATGACGTGCAAGATATTTTACAAGCCCTCTAGTTCCAGAATGTTATATGACTCTATTTTGCATTGAAATACATGCAGGAGTTACTAGAGAGGAGAAGTACAAGAGATTTGAGGAGCTTATGAAGAATGTCAGACACTAGTGTAAACAAGGTTCAAAGGGGAGTTTGTTGATACACATGTACCTAGTTTAGGAGCTTAATGTAAATGTTTGTCATGTCTTACATATATGTAATGAATAAGTTGAATGAAATATAATATGTGATTGATGATTATAATGTCTAATGTTTCATTGTTTATTATGTGTTAAAGTATGTTGAACTAACTATATAGGTTTATGGTTGTTGTGCATAGTTCTTAGTCAATAATGATTGAGAAACGTGTCCAAACTTAATCGTATGAAGTCTTCATGCGAATGGACCATGCTAATGGACCATACGCATGAATACTTCATGTTAATGGACCAGTCGCATGACTGAACCAGCAGACTTGATCAGTCGCATGATTGAGACATAAGATGACTCAGTCACACGACTGAACCTTCAGTCGTGCATATGGATAAATCGCATGATTCAGTCACACGACTGAACCATGCTAATGGTTCGGTCGTACGATTGGAAAACCCTAACCTATAAATACCACTTAGTTCATGGTAAAACACAAGAACTCGAAACACTTGAAGACTTTTGATACATATTCGTACCCTAGCCGTCCAGAGACTCAAGAAAGTCTATTCCAAGTTCATAGTTTGCAGTTTGATCTTGTTCTAATTATTCTTCACGTTTCTTTAATCGTTAGATTGATGGGGACTGCTTTCTCACTAATTGGATCGCAAATCAAATAGAATTCCACACTATTTGATCTGGTTTCACGCATTATCAGTTAGTACTCCGTACGTACACGGTCTTAACACTCCTAGCTCACCTATGCAAGTGGGTGATGCTACTAAAAAGGGGGAGAAAATCATAACAATCACGGAACCTGAGAGTTCTTCACAGAGTTTGGACATTGAGGACTCACCATCCTCACTTGCAGTTGTCCATACTCATAACTTCCTCAAGTTTACATTGATGTGGACTCCTTAGACTATCTCATTCAGAGTCTCTTTGAGGTATTCCAAGGGATATGTCAATGCCACCCCAAGGAGCTTCAAACTATATTATTAGGTGGAGGTATGATGTTCACAGAAGAGCCGTCATACATCACAGAGTTCAAGGGCAGCAAGAAGTCTTTTGTTAAGTGCTCTAAAAGATTAACATGTTGTCTTTATTTGTCTTTTGATATTTTGTAATAGTATAGGGACTATTTCTGTAATTTGTTAGTTCCTTTACTTTTGTTTTCAGTATAAATAGCTTAGATTTGCAGGTATGTAGTAATGAATACACAAGTTATTCGAATCTGCTTTTCATACCTGTAATTGTCTTAGCTTGATATGAATGTAAACTGAATTTTATTGATATCTTGTTTTGATTTGATTACTTTGTGTGAAATTCATTGAATTGTGTTACAAATCATCATAGATTTATTCATTTGATCCTATCAAATGGTATCAGAGTTGTTGGTAAGCTGTTAGTGATTGATTTTCGTTTTAAGTTCATCGAACTTGAAAACCTAAAAATCTCACTGAATCTGTGATTGAGATACAATTAAATTGAAAATTTGTGAATTTCAGTTGTGTTTCATCATCAGAAACATGATTTGAATCACAATTAGCAGATCAATTCATCAAATTCAAGTAAACTGTTGAATTTGTTGTTCGAAAATAGCTTGAAGTTTCGAACTGAAATTTCAAAAATTGATTGATTTGTTGTTGAAATTGAAGAAATTGATATTAAGAAGAATGTTTATCGGCATAAAACTCATCTAATTGAAAAGTTTCAATCGAATTCATCAACATTTGAAGAATTCAGAAGATTTGAGTTTGTTACATTCATTTGAAGATGATGAATGTGTCGCATGAGCTGAGATTGACTGAATTTGTCTAAGTGTTAGACGCATTAACACTGTGTAGACGTTTTTAGTCAGTCGTTTGAGTACTGTTGAAGAGAATCCCAGATGTATCACCTGTGTTAAGTTGATAACTGTTTAGGCGTTTGACAACTATTCAGGCGTTTGACAACTATTCAGGCGTTTGACAACTGTTTAGGCGTTTGACAACTATTCAGATGCATAAGCACTATTTAGGCGTTTGACAACTGTTTAGGCGCTTTTGCAGGGGTAGCAACAGTCTTTTTGTTCACCGGAGCTTTCTTCACCGTCGCCGGAGCCGATGAAGTCGTCGTCGCCGGTGCATTCTTCGGCGGCAGCTTGTAAGAAGCTTTAACTTTAACAAGCTTACCATCAGCAACATTTTTCTTCAATTGGGTTGACAATATCTTCTTATAATTCGCTGATAAATTCTTGTATTTCCCCTCGATGAACTTCGCAATTGCTTGAGGGCTCGAACCACTTCTCTCCTTCAACGTAACAATGGCGTCCTTAATCATCTCAAAGTAAGGGGGATGCAGAGGAGCATTCTTCGTCTTCGGAGCAGATGTTTTCTTGGTTTTTTTGGCTTTTGTTTACTTCGCCGTTGCTGCCGCCGGAGTGTCCGCCACAGGTGTTGCCGTCGCCATTACAGTTAGGGTTAAATTAGGGTTCCGGTGAGAGTTGATTGGTGGTTGTAAGATTTGCAGGTATGTAGTAACGAATACACAAGTTATTCGAATCTGCTTTTCATACCTGTAATTGTCTTAGCTTGATATGAATGAAAACTGAATTTTATTGATATCTTGTTTTGATTTGATTACTTTGTGTGAAATTCATTGAATTGTGTTACAAATCATCACAGATTTATTCATTTGATCCTATCATCTTTAATTTTCAGACCTTGAACTGCTATGAAGGTCTTGACCTGGTCCACATGCCACTTTCCAATCCAAGCCAAACTAGGCAAGCTGACAGGCTGGCTCAAAGGATTGGAGAGTTTAGTCATAAAAGAAGACAAAGACAATCAGGTGATGTCATTGATCAACTGGATGTTGAGGGTGGACCCTAAGATTAGCTTCGAATGGAAAACCTTGACTGAAGGCCCAGTGTTAGAACTTGTAAGCTCTGTGTCACAACCAGCAACTCCAACAATCCATTCCCTTAGTGAAACACCTACTAGTCAAGGTGTATTACAGCCTCTCTATGGCCAGAACATGGATGCTACTCCAACAAATGAAGGCCAAATCTCTCTTCATCAGAGTAATCTTCAACGGCTTTTTCTATCATGGCACCATTTCCACCTAGCGCGGCCAACTTTGGTTTGTAAGGACCATTGACAGTAGATTGCCACATTTTTTCGTCTT
Organism: Flaveria trinervia; assembly: GCA_025506515.1. Lineage (NCBI taxonomy): Eukaryota > Viridiplantae > Streptophyta > Magnoliopsida > Asterales > Asteraceae > Flaveria > Flaveria trinervia. The sequence continues at coordinate 13,264,714 of CM046447.1, read as the reverse complement.
GATACCTGATGAATCCTTCTATGCGTCTACTCTATGATCCAAAGTTTTTAGGGGTTATGATAGGTGCTTTAGTCATCGCCCCCATCTCAACTTTTGATTTTTGGTTGAGGGCCATTTTTGAGTATGGTGAAAGGAGGAATGAAAAATAAGTTGAATTGGATGGTAAGATCTCACAATCAAGAGCCTAAAATGCTCTGATACCAATTGCAGGATCGATGTTTGTCACTTAACACTCAAGTTTTTCTCTCAAACTCACTTAATCACACACACAACTTTTAGATGAAGCAGAACCTCTTTCAAGAGTTGATAATAGTATAGTAAGTAAGAAAGAAAACAAGGAAATAGTTTTCAAGGTATTTGTATATATTACTTCTCAACTAAAAGTATTACAATACTCTTACAAGCATATTACAATAGTTACAATGAGAAACTATATATACTATCACCGATAGTCGGATATACTTTGACACCAGCTAGAAACCTATTACTGAAGCAAATACTACAAAGCTAAAGTTAAGGTATCTTAAATAATGTCTTATCTAAGATTTGGCAATCATGACATGTCCATGACTTACCTTTTGTCACCAACTAAAGTTATTAACTGTACTAACTGATAAAGGTGAAATGTGGAATAAGTATGGTCAACTACATGGCCTTTTGAGAAAACACCATGCAGTATATAAGAGGTCTGCAGTGTGGTGTCAAAAGGACCATACTTATGTCCACTGGTTCATAGCAGTGTCTTCCAAAGGTTAATTGGCTTCGGAAGAACAAGTTTTTCCAAGGCCGATTATACTTCGGAAGAGACTTACTTCTTCCAAGGCTTGGGGACTTCTACTTCAGATGTCATCATCTTCTAAGTCTTGACCTTCGGAAGAGAAGACTTTGTCTTCGGAAGTTTGAGTTGTCCTTCAGAAGTTGTTCTTGAACTTGTCTTCGGAAGAACTCAATTCGTCTTTAGAAGTTTCACACTTAGCTTTGAAAGTCCTTCATTAGTAGCACCAAAAATTCTTTAAGTGTTTGGTTTTGGTTGCACCAGCCTTTCTTGATTCAACAAATTCCCCCTAGGCTGATGCTACCAAAACCTCACTTAGTGGATAGGAAATCTAGTCTGTCACTCTGAATGACATGCACCCTTTGTTGTGCCCCTGAAGAGAGTTAGTTTACGGGAGTTATAGTCATACTCCCATCTGACTATGGATTCAAGGTTAAGACCTTCAACCATTTGAAGAAAGGCTTTGCCTTTGGTTATTGATCCTTTCCTCTCCTCCTCTCTTAGTTCCCACTCCTCTTCAATATTGGTCCTTGAAGTTAGCTCGGCCAGATGAAGGCTGCTTAAATGATTCCTGATATGAGTAGGTATCTAAAAGTTGGAGGGGTTGGAGAATGGCTTCTCTTCTAACTCAGCAATCTCAAATCTTCCTAAGTGTAGCAGAGAAAAGGCATTTAGCCTATTTATTTCTCCATTCTCTCTCTCAACAACAAATTTGTGAGAAGAATCTTTGAACCTACACTTGATGATCTTCTTTCTTGGCACGAGTGGATTAATTGGCACTCTATCCCATTTCTTGGAATCCTGTAGAGTCACCAGCCTTCTTCTCAGCTTCTTCTCTTCATCATTTAGGAAATCAGAGTTAAGGCCAAGGAGTTTTATAGCTTGGTTCAGTGTTCCTCTAGGCAAATCAACAATTGATCCTTTGTGAGGGAACATGAGGAGCCATCAACATAAGTCAATTTGACAGACTCCTCCTCACAAGAGATGTCGCTCAAGGTTGTACACTTGGTGAGCTTCATCTTGAGCTCCTTAAATCCTCTAAAGAGAGATGTTGGAAGGCTAAGGGAATGGTTTTAGTGGTTTTTGGGTAGACAGTGGTATTTGGATTCTGGGAAGTGTTTTCGGCTTAAGGATGGGTAGTTGAGGTGGTTATGGTGATGGTGCGGGAATGGAGGATGGTGTAGGTTCAGGGGTATAGGGTTTGGAGGTAGGTTCAGTTTTAATGGGAAATAGGAAAGGAATTGGTTCAGGTTGAGGTTGAGGTTGAGGTGTTGGTTTGAAAATCATCCCCTTTATCTTCTATACATCTCCTTCCTTTTCCCTAAGCGAATGTCAGCCTTGATGTCACTGACATGTCGTTACAAGTCTTTTCAGACATGGGACCCGTCTGCCTACCAGAGAAGCCATGAGCCTGGAGATAGTCCTTCATCCAGGCCTTATCACCTATCTTCTTGACAGTAGCGAGTCCTGCTTCTTCTTCCTTCTTCTTCTCCCTCAGTCTCTCCTTTGTAGATCTCTTCCTCTCCTTCTCCATTTGATCTTTCTCTTTTTTGAAGAGCTATTAGATCGTATCATTTTATGTGGAGACAAGTCTTCTAGAGAGAAACCTAGAGATCAAGAAATTTATCATTTCCCTCCTTTGCTACAAATCAACCTCCCTTTCCTGTTTCTCCATCTCTTCTTCTAATTCCAACCTTGTTGCTTCTTCTTTTTATTCAATTTGTAGTAGGGTTGCCTTCTCAAACTCAATTAGCTCCTCTAATGGTAGCAGAAGCACTTCTTTAGTGACAACTCCAAGCATGACAAGCCTATCAATGATTTCCACCCTATTATGGTTGTTGATAGCCTTCTAGTTGGCTGCAGCTGCTCTGCTGCTTGCAGCTAATAGCTTCCCAATTGGAAGTCTACCTTTCCTTTTAATCTTTTCTAACCTTTCTTCCACCTGAAGCTCTTCCATAGTCATCTTACTTTTGCCTTTTACATCTTCGGATGTGCTAGAATATGGGGGTTCTTTGATGGAAGTTTTAGGTTAAGAGATGGTTGTTGGAGCTTGTTGTAGTGAAGTTGTTTGAGTGAGAGGGTAGCTGATACAATCCTCACTGTTTACCTCAAATGCAAGTTCTAGGGTCGTTTGGGTCATCTCTGATATATGTATTTGATGCGGTGAGAAGGTAGAACTGGCAATATGAGGGTGGTTGCCTCATATCTGGAAGAAGTGAGTGTCTCTTCTGGTGAAGTTGGTGGACATCCTCTATAGAATCATGAAGATGGTCAGCCTCATGTGAGGGACTGGAAGAGCAGTGGCATAGACAAGCTTCCTCTAGTCCAACTCATAGTTGACTAGGTGCTGGATGAACCTGGGATACATGTAGAATGTCTCCCTTTGAAGGTTCCCATCAAATTAGTCAGCACAAATCTAGAGTAGTTAAAGCATCAGCTCTTACCAACTTATGAACTAGACAACCTAGTTCATATGGGATTTGATCCCATCCCCATAACTTGTTGGAAAGGTAGTGCAGAACAATGTGTAGTAGGAATTTCCACTAGCATGAGAAGTTGAACTTGTAAACAGTGGATCTGTTAACATCACCACCATATCCAATTAGGATGTAGGTTTTGTCAACATCATCATAGAGCTTGAGATGCTCCCTGATGAGCTGTTTGGATACGATCAACTCTTGTTCACAAATGCTAGACCTCAAAACCCTAACCCTATTTTGGGTTATGATCTGTGCATTCCCCCAAAAATCAGGCATGTGGTTTGAATACACGGTGGGGTTCACAATTAGGGTTGTGAAGTAATTGGATTGGGTCAAGAAGGAGATAATTTCATATAAGTCAGCATCCATGGATGAATCCAAGAATGTGACTTGATTATGTTGGGGTTTAAGCACCATTTGAGAAAGAACAGAGAAATTAGCTTGATTTGGGTGAATTGGAGATGAAGAAAGCTTTGGGTAGTGATTCGGGTAAAAAGATTAAATTGGGTAAGTCGGAATATTTAAATAGTGAATGTGGTGGATGGATAAGGTGAAGTGATGGTTTGGGTATGATGTGACAAGGGCAGTAAGGTTAAAAACCATTAAAATATTCTAACATCAATAGGAAAATCTTTACCTTTTATAGTTGTGGGGCCCAAAGATTTACGTTCATCTTCCAAGTATAAGAGATTTCTGAAGGTAACCTTCTTCTAAATCCAACTTAAATTCTGAGAAAATTTCTTACTTTCGAGAGTAAAGTGCTTTCCGAATGTAAAATTTGTAAGCTTTAAAAGTAGATCTGATAAATTATCAATCGCTTCCTCTGAGAGTAAAAATAATTTTCGAGAAGAAGATTTCCCTTGGGGAAATTTTGCTTTGGAATATATATGAAACATCTTCCGAGGATTAATTTCTCTTCAGAAGAATCTATACTTAGAAAATTTTCAAATAAAACCTTTTGTAACAGGGCTTAGATTGTTTTAACAAAAGACATTGCATATTTGAAAAGGTTTTCAAAGGAAATAGACTAATCAATGTTTATCTTCCCAATAGTTGTAATGAGATATTTAAATCTTTGTTCATCAAAGGCTTTGGTGAACAAATCAACATATTATTCATTTGAATCAACTTTGATTAGCTTAATCATATTTTTCAGATGAATATCTCTTATGAAATAATACCTGATGTCAAATTGTCTTGGAGTGCTTCACTAGATTTTCAATAATGGAGATAGCACTATTTTTGTCAATGTGGATAGGAGTGCTCATTAAGTTGAATCCATAGTCCAACATCTGGTTCTGAATCCACAGCAACTTAGCACAATAACTTGCAACAGCAATGTATTCAGCTTCAGCAGTAGATGTAGAGACATAGGATTGCTTCTTGCATTGCCATGAGATAATCCTTCCACCAAGAAATTGACATCCACCTGATGTGGATTTATTGTTGATGTTGCAGCCACCATAGTCACTATCAGAATAACCATAAAGATTAAAATTGTTGTTCCTTGGATACCAAATGCCTAGTTTAGGTGCTCCTTTAAGGTATCTAAGGATTCTCCTGGCAGCAACTAGGTGAGACGCCTTTGGAGCGTCCTGATATCTTGCACAAATGCATGTGGCAGATATCAGGTCTACTTGTAGTGAGATACATCAAAGACCCGATGATTGCCCTATACTGATGCTGATCAGTATCCTCCCCCTCAGAGTCAGGACAAAGATTGTGGTTTCTGGGTATGGGTGTCTTGGCTAGCTTACAATCTTTCATATCAAATCGTTCTAAGATGTCAGATACATACTTAGATTGATTGATAAAGAACCCTTCCTTCATCTGTTTTACCTGAATTCCAAGGAAGAAATCCATCTTTCCCTTGGAACTCATCTCGAATTTCTCTTCATGATGCTCCCAAAGTCTCTACACATTTGGTCATTTGAGAAACCAAATATGATGTCATCAATATAGACATGGATGAGAAAAATGTCTTTCCCGGACTTCTTTATGAATAAAGTCTTGTCAATGGTGCCTCTAGTGTAGCCATTTTTCATGAGAAATCGAGACAAAGTCTCATACCACAGCCTAGGTGCTTGGTGCAACCCATATAGAGATTTATCCAACTTGCACACATAGTTGGGGTGTTGTGGATCTTCAAATCCTAGAGGTTGACACACATAGACTTCCCTATCTATATCCCCATATAGAAAGACACATTTGACATCAAGTTGGTAGACAGTAAATTCTTGGATGTAGCATAAGCAAGAAAGATCCTCACTGCCTCAAGTCTTGCAACTGGTGCAAAAACATCAGTGTAATCAGTTCCTTCCTCTTGGGTGTATCCTTGAACTACCAGTCTGCCTTATTCTTGATTATCAAGCCTCTAATCACTTGTTTCTGAAGACCCGTTTTGTGCCTATTGGTACTTAACCAGATGGTAGCGGACATAGGTTCCAAACCTTTTGTTTATTGAATTGAAGCAATTCCTCTTGCATTGATTCAACCCAGCTATTATCCTTTAAGTATTCTTTTACTTTCTTGGGTTCCATCTGAGACAAAAATCATGAGTACAAACAGACATTCCCATTGTGAGTTTGTCCTCTTGTTATCATACCTTTAGAGACTTCTCCTATGATGTTTTCAGCTGGACGAGTGTTGTGAATCCTGAGCTTGGGAATCACCTCCAATTGTAAAGATAGATCTAAGTTGGACATATTTTGCTCAGGAGCTTGAACACTTGGACCAGTTGTTATTTCAAACTCATTCAATGAGGACTGATTGAATAAATGGGAAACACCATCATCATCTATGGGCTTTGAAGCAGCATTAACAGCTTCATGTTCCTTCAAGATGCTACTTCTATCAGCTTGTTGTTATGTAGTGTCACCAGAAGAGTTTTGAGGCTCACTTGGTGGACCACTGGTTGAAGCTCCACTATCTCTTGAAACAGTTATGTGTCAAATCTTAAGATAGTGGGAGCTTGATCTTCAGCTACTCTTGGAGAACCTGAACAAGATCTGGGTAACTCAAAACAATTAATCATTATCAAAGTCACTTTGAGTACATCTTCCAGCTAAAACATTCTCACATGATAGATTAGAATAGTTGGGAAACAATTCTTCAAAAATATGTTCAGGGCCATTCCCGCTAACACAATGAGTGTGGTCACTGACAACAATGTTGGATGATTCCTCAAATTGTTGATTTTTGATGTTATAAACACTATAAGCAATAGAGTTAGAGGAATATCCAACAAAGATAACATCATCCAACTTTTTAGAAAATTTGCCAATTTGTCCTTTGTGTTAAGTATGGTACACCTGCTGCCAAAGGACCTTAGAAAGCAATGAACGGTGGCCTGTTGTTCCATAGCTCATAAAGGGTTTTTCCATCTGGCTTAACTACAAGAACCCAACCTTTGCCCAAAATGTTAGAGGAATCTTTGAATTAGTTAACATGGTCTGAGCAGCCTCAATTAGTGTCTTGTTCCTCCTCTCAGCAACACTGTTTTGTTGAGGAGTTCTGGGAGCACTATATTGTCTGGCAATCCCTTTTGCGTATAGAACGAGTCAAGAACATGATTCTTAAACTCAATGCCTTGATCACTTCTAATTATCTTAACCTTGTGATCAATTTGATTTTCAATTTTAAGAATAAAATATTTTAACGTGTCAACAGTTTCATCCTTAGTTCTTAAAAATAATACCCATGTAAATCTTGTAAAATCATCAAAAATCACAAGGCAGTATGATTTCCTTCCAATGCTCATTATACTTGTGGGACCAAATAGATCCATGTGTATTAAGTGTAATGGAGTGGTGATAGAGTTAAAAGCTTTGGATTTATGAGATGCTATGTGTTGCTTCCCTTTCAGGCATGCAACACAGTTATCTTTGCTGAAAAAATTATTTTTAGGCAAACCATGTACCAAGTTATTTTTAACAAATATGTTCATGGTTTTAAATTTTACATGACACATATGTGCAGGATCGTTGAAGGGTGTGAGTTATAACACAACAACACAAAGAGGAGATTAACCAAGCTTTAATCAAACAGTAAACTGAATTAACCAAGATAAGATACTAAGAACACAAGTAACGTAAGAGACAGAACACAAAGAACACAAGTATATGGTTTTCAAGAATGCAGTATATTTCTTTCTCTATGTTCTATTACAAGTGTTACAAAGCATATATGAAAGATACAAGAACATGAGATACTTATACAACATCCTACAGCCGGCTATACTTTGAAAGCCAGCTGGATACATTGACTAGACACACAAAAAATCAATTGTAAAGTCAAAAGGCAGATTGCCTTTTGACTAGTGACTATGACATGCCATAGCTCACATCATTATCTATTACAAAAAGGATAAAGTACATAAAGTAGATAGTTACAGACTCAAGACCTCAATGTACAGTTACCAAAAGCATGGACCTTTTCACTAAACCATGTTAGTTGGTGACTTGCAGAGTTGCAGCGGAAAGGTGTCCAGCTTTATGGAACAGTACATCAGATAAAGCATATCTTAAAAGTCTTCGGAAGAAATCTGTCTTCATGAACTTGAAGCTTCGGAAGACTTTGTCTCTGAGGCTTCGGAAGACTTCATCTTTGGCTTCGGAAGATGTTGTCTTGGCTTCGGAAGATTTCACACTTAGAGTATTTCTGTTGCACATGTGAAACTTCCGAAGCATTCGACTTCAATGCACTTGTGCAGCATGCAAGAGAGACTAAAGATGTTTAGGTTGCATCAGCCTCTTCGCTGAAAAATTCATTTTTAGGCAAACCATGTACCAAGTTATTTTTAACCAATATGTTCATGGTTTTAAATTTTACATGACACATACGTTTATGCCATAGTGTTGACTCGTCACTATCAGCTTTGGAAAGAAAGCATGATACTTCACCCAGTTAGGAAGCATTGTTCATATCTAGCTTGTACATATCCCCTTTCCTAGAAGATCTAAGAAGCACTAATTCCTAAGGAATGGTCATCCCAGGTCTGAGGATAATGCACTCATGTTCTATGAAAAGCATTTAATGCTTTTGATCACAGAATTAAGAAACACTTAATAGGTTGTGTTCAAGCTGTTTGATAAAGTGTACTTTGTCAACTTTTAACTTGCTGTTGGATACACTTCCTCTTCCAGAAATGTATCCTCCAGCCTCACCTCCAAATTGAACAGGCACTCCATCAAAATGTTGAAATTGTTGAAGGAGAGATTTGTTCCCTTTCATGTTCCTGGAGCATCCACTATCTACAATCCACACATTATTTTTCTTATCATATGGATGTCCTGCACATAAGGTGAAAAAGTAAGTTTTGTTTGGAAACCCAAGCCTTGTTGGTCTTGGGCTTTTCTAATGATGAGGATGATATTGAACCAAAATTTATGCATGGGGTTTCAATAGGTGTTTGTGAAGATGAGGTTTGGGCTGCTACATCTTCTTTGATCTTCGATTCCATCCCTTGGTTGATCATTAAAGATGAGCTTGATGAAGCTTGGGTAGCATGACATTCTTCCGAAGCTTCTTTCTTTTCGGAAGAAGTCTTCACCACTTTTTCTTTCGAAGCAGCCTTCTTCTGGGATGGTTTCAAGGGGACTCTTTTGTTCTTTTGGGTCTTAACAGATTTAACTTTCGAAGCCATTTTCCCTTCGGAAGAAAGACTTTCTTCTGAAAGCAACCTTGCTTCGCAAACAAGCTTTCTTTTTTTCATCACTTGAACCATATGATAGGGTCAAAATAAGAGACCTTTCCTGACTCCTCCTCTTTTAACATTTTTTACATAATGTGTGCTAGTAGGATTGTAGTAACAATCTTTTGCCATGTGGTTTTGCAGACCACACATTATGTAGGCAACGTTAGTCTTCTGGGAACTTGAAGACTGTTGTTTCTTGTTCTTCTTATTTTCATCAGCAGTCTTTCCCTTTGTCTTCTAATCCTTTTGTTGGATAGGAGTGCTGGTACTACACACTTTTCCAGGATCAAAAGTTCCCACCACCTGAAATCCAGCTAAGATGAACACACCCTTTTACTTTGGGTCAATCTTCAGCTTAGATTCAACCACTTTTTTCGTAATTTTTCTAGCTGCCTTAGCCTGGCTTCTTCTGGCTTTGGTGGTTAGGTATTGGTCATCACTGGTAAGAGGGGTTTGGTTTACTTGATTCTTCCCTGTGATGGTCTCCAAAGTTGCATCACTCTTGACTCATGGGAAGGTGGATCAGCAGATGGAACCTCTTGTTATTCAGTATCATATCTTGGTTCTCTAATAGACTCATAAGAGTGTGATGGAGAAATTTCATTGGTTCCCAACCCACCTTTGTTTTGATAACAAAGTTTCGAGTGAGAGGATGATGCAAGAATGATATGGAAGTTTTTCTCTGAGGTAGCATGCTTCCTGGCTTGAGCCGCAACTGTGAAAAGCTGAGCTTAAGCCTTAGAAAATTTGGATATTAAATCCTTGATTTGAGTCTTGTAGTTTGTATGTTCATGTTTTAACAAGAAAAAGTTTTCTCTAACTCATCATTTTTTATAGTCAGTTTCAGCCCTTTTAAAATCAAATTTTAAGATATTTACAGATTCAATATTAGATTTAATTTCCATATTGTAGTCCTGATATAACTTACCTTAGCAATACAATCTGAAGTATAAAGATGTTCATATACCTTGGTATCATCTGTTCCAGCCATAAGTGCTTGAGTAGGAGTCACTAACTGTACAATGAAGCTCCAATTAACTTCTTGAGCTACAGTTGTTGTTTCAGTTGACTTCCCAGTGGCTTTAGGTGTAGAGGGATGTGAGGAGGCTTGTGAGGTTCCCGGATTTGACTTGGGAGCCTTACATTACATTGCAAAGTGATCAAGTTAGTTACAGTTGTAACATTTGGCCTTTGTTTTGTCAAACCCAAATTTGTTGTTGGTGGGTTTCGATGGAACTTCCTTCTAATTCTTTTGAAGAACTTCTTTCCTTAGTAGGTTAGCAAAGCCATTTGTTGGACTATGTCCACATACTTCACATCATCTTGACTGAAGTACTCTAGATCATCAAAGCAATACTGGTCATCACCAGAGTACCCACTTCATAAAACAAAGGCATAGTTGTCTTGAAAAGAAACTTGTTGAGCCTGTTGAGACCTTGGAGTCTCATAGAATGTGATGTAAGGTCCTAAAAAACAAGATGGTTGTTGAGAATATGTCAGGTACTACTAAGGTTGGGGATCCTGAGCCTTCAGCAACCATTAAAGCATTGCTAGCAGGAAGGCTTGAACGTCTGCTCATCTAAATACCCTTTTTGTTGTCAATCTCTACATGGTATCCATCAAGAATGCCATATAGTTCAGTCATGGTGAGGGAGTTTAAGTTTTATGTCCTCTTGATAGAGACACAGTCGAACATCCACTCATTTGGGAGTGCACTCATGAATTTTCAAGTGAGATCTCTCAATTCAAGGGTAATTCCTATAGAATGAAAGGAAGAGATAAGATCTATGTACCTGAAGTATACTGACTGAGGATCTCTCCAGCAATGTGAGTGAAGTTCTTGAACTGCTGCTTCAATGAATCTTTCTTTGAGTCAATGGAGCTAGAGTACATTTGAGATAATACATCAAACAGTTCTTTTGCTAACTTGCAGTGCTCAAACCCCACCATTATAGAGTCGGGTATAGCAGTCATAAGAACAGTCATGGCATTCTATCAATGTCCATCTTCTTCCGATCTTCATCAGAGTAATCTTCAATGGCCTTTTCTATCATGGCACTATTTCCACCTGGTGCAGCCACCTTTGGTTTGTAAGGACCATTGACAATAAATTGCCACATTTTTCCATCTTGATACCTGATAAAGCCTTCTATGCGTCTGCTCCATGATCTAAAGTTTTCAGGGGTGATGATTGGTGCTTTAGTGATCGTCCTCATCTCAACTTTAGATTTTTGGTTAGGACCATTTTTGAGTGTGGTGAAAGGAGGAATGAAAAACAAGTTGATTTGGATGGTAAGATCCACAATCAAGAGCCTAAAATGCTCTGATACCATTTGCAGGATCGATGTTTGTCATTTAACACTTAAGTTTTTCTCTCAAACTCACTTAATCACACACATGGTTTTTAGATGAAGCATAATCTCTTCTAAGAGTTGATAATAATATAGTAAGTAACAAAGAACACAAGGAAATATTTTTCAAGGTACTTGTATATATTACTTCTCAACTCAAAGTATTACAAGACTCTTACAAGCATATTACAAGAGTTACAATGAAAAACTATATATACTATCACCTACAGCCAGATATACTTTGATACCAGCTGGAAACCTTTAACTAAAGCAAATACTACAAAGCTAATGTTAAGGTAACTTAGATAATGTCTTATCTAAGATTTGGTAGTCATGACATGTCCATGACTTACCTTTGTCACCAACTAAAGTTATTAACTGTACTAACTGATAAAGGTGAACTGTGGAACAAAGTATGGTCAACTACATGGCCTTTTAAGAAAGCACCATGCAATATATCAGAGGTCTGCAGTGGGGTGTTAGGACCATACATATGTCCACTGGTTCATAGCAATGTCTTCCAAAGGTTAATTGGCTTTGGAAGAAGAAGTTCTTCCGAAGCCAATTATACTTTGGAAGAGACTTACTTCTTCCAAGGCTTGGGAAATTCTACTTCAGAAGTCATCATCTTCTAAGTCTTGACCTTCGAAAGAAAGGACTTTGTCTTCGGAAGTTGGAGTTTTCCTTTGGAAGTTGTTCTTGAATTGTCTTCGGAAGAACTCAATTCGTCTTCGGAAGTTCCACACTTAGCTTCAGAAGTCCTTTATTAGTAGCACCAAAAATTATCTAAATGTTTGGTTTTGGTTGCACCAACCTTTCTTGATCCAACAAGATCATCTCTCTCCCCTTAGAAGAATTAAATGAACTGTAGACATGAAAGTGTCTAAAGAGAGGAAGGAAGCAGATGATGCAAGGTTGCTCCTCCAAATCAAAGAGGAAAGAAGAGACTGTACAAGCATGTTCCTACCCTCTCTCCAGTTCAAGAAAGTCCTGTAAAAGAGACTGTGGAAACTTCACAACCTCAGGAAGACAAAGAAGCTGAAAGGCAAAACATGATTAACTACCTAACTACCATAGGACTCTACCAAGTAGTTGTACTTCTTCCCTTTTTCTTTGAGTATATTGAGTTTTAGTATCTCAAACAACTTGAACTTCAAGTACTCAAAGAACCAAAGGCTACAAAGAGAAAGATGAGGGAAGAAGCAGCCAAGTCAAGAGCCATCATCCAAAAGGAGTATGAAGAAGTCTGCTAATAGGTAGAGGATGATGAGCTTCTTGAAGTTGTATAGATTCTCCAGACGGAGACTTGGTCCAATGTCTCTATCCACCATGGATGAGAATATAAGGATGATTAAGCAGAAAATTAAAAGAAGAGGGCTCAGTAATTTACACTCCCCACCAAGTCAAGCCCCTCAAGAAGTGGAGGTTAAGGTTGAACAATTTGAGACAACACAACCTAACCTCCTGCTGAATCTCAGCAAGCTTCATCTTCTGATCCATAGCAGGGTCACACTCCTTCTCCTTCTAAACCTGTGAGGGAGGAAGACCTAACTAAGAAAGACAAGACTTAACAACAAGGTGTTGTAGGCTAGTCTTCTCAACTAAAGTTTCCAAAGAGGATGTAGAGGATGGCTTCTAGACCAAAGTCAGAGAAGAAGAAGAAGAAGAAGAAGAAGAAGAAGTCCAATTTATCCACCTGCAAACCTTAAGATGAATTAGATCATCTTGAGAGAGTGCATGAAGAGGAAGCCCAATCAACTCCAATTCAAGTAGCTCCTCTTGAAACAGGAAGACCTATCTTATCTTGGACCTTCACTACTAATCCAGAAAGATGGCATGTAATCAGAGATCAAGGTAGTGAAGATGTCTACACATGGTAAGATATGTTCAACCTACCTTTGTATGATTTGAGATAAGAAGACACTATAAGAGCCTGAGTGATCCTGACCATCTAATAAAGAAGGGTATGGTCATCATCATGATGAGGACTATCAACACCTAAAGGTCTTCAAATGTTTTGGTAGCATCGGTCTAGGGGGAGTTTGTAAGATTTTATGTAAGGCTGATGCACCTAAAACATCCAAAGTCTTTCCTGCATGCATGCACTGAAGTACATAGTAGAAATGCTTCGAAAGTTTTACACCATGCACTAGAATTATTTTAAGTGTAAAATCTTCTGAAGCCAAGATCATATCTTCCAAAGCCAAAAGTGAAGTCTTCTAAAGCTTCAAAGACAAAGTCTTCCGAAGCCAAGATGTGAAGATAGATTTCTTCCAAAGACTTTTTAACAAATGTTTATCTAATGTACTTTACCATAAAGCTAAACCACTTTCCGCTGCAACTTTATTTAGTCACCAACTCACATGAGTTGGTGAAAAGGTTCATGTTCTTTGTAACTGTATATGACGTCTTGAGTCTATTGCTTTCTACTTTATGTACTTTTATCCTTTTTGTAATATATTAGGATGTGAGCTATGGCATGTTATAGTCACTAGTTAAAAAGCAATCTGCCTTTTGACTCTACATTTGATTACGTTGACTAGTTCAAATGTTTCCAGCTGGCTTTCTAAGTATAGCCGGTTGTAGGATGTAGTATAAAGTCTTTCAGGTTCTGTAACTTTCTTTATGCTTTTGTAACACTTGTAAAAGAACTTGAGAGCAATATACAATATTTTTTACAGTAGCAACAGTTTAAGGCAATAACGGTGGCGGATGGTGGTGTTGGTCGAACTTGAGACCGAAAGGGGGGTAGATATTTGTGACGTTCATGGGCTGGGAATTAGAGTCCCCCCCTCCCTCTAATATTATATTATAATCTAATTATTACTTTTTAAGTCCCAGGTTACTTAACATTTAAAATAAACTTGATAATTAGCAATTAATTTCCAACAAACCCTTGTGTTTATTAATTAACATTTAATTAAATAATTTTATAAACGTTTACTTTTTTAAACTTTAAATGTTTAACCCTTTAAATAATTAATTATCTCAATAAATAACCAAACACCGTTTATTTAATGTGCATTTCGTGAACTATAACGTGTAACAACTGGATGTTAATGAGTTGACTTTGATAGGTTTAATTAGAGCTACATCTAAGAGATTAGAAGCTTGTATTTGTAACACTTTGATGAACAAATTTTTTATCGAACAAGCATATTCCAAAAATAAATTAAATCATTCCCGATTTGTATTCTTCGTTATAGTAATAGCAGTTCGTATTCTTGAGATAGTAATGGCAATTCAACAGTTATCACCGCTTGAATTTTGAGATTCCACATCACAGTTGCAGTCTTGCAGATACTTTGATTAAAGAAATTCGATAGTTCTAACTTAAAATTAGAATTCAAATTAATTTCTCAACCACAAACCAGAAATGGAATTCAATATCCAGATCCAACAAATATCATCACGAACTAAACACATTTAAAAATGAAATTCAAATTCTATTTCCACTGTGTTCTACAAACCAAACCAAACCCACCCCGAGAGGATAGGGTTTGCTGTGAGATTACTATAGCTACAGGTCTTGTTGTCAAAAGAAGCAAGTCCAAGCAATTACAAAACCCACCATACTCAGATTCACATTTATCAAGTCAAAGCATCAAAGAAAGTCTACTGTGCACTTTGTGAAAAAAAAAATCTACCTACCAAACATGATTTTTTATAGTGTGACTTGTACAAACAAAGCTGTGTTTTATTAAAGAAAAATAAAAAAAAAATTAAACTCATTCTCCTTTCCAGTCTTTTAATTCACTGCGTGGCGCATATAGCTTGGCCATTTGTACTTCAGCATCAGTGTCGTTTACTACACCCCGGCAACTTGGGAAACCACAATAACAAGGAAGCTGTTCATCAATCGAAAAGAATCTACAATACCAAATAACATGATGCCATCAAACAAAGATAAAAGCAGATACTGAAGAAACCAAGTAAATAGAATAAAACCTGTAGTCATATGTCAGTTCTTCCCACTCTGCAATATCTCTCTTGGCAAAAATGATTATGTGTTCATCACCATTTACACTTATAACTCTTGAATAACAATTTGGCTGAAACAAATAAACAAATATATATAATGTCACAGACATCCATTGTGTAAAATGTGGCTAAATATATAGTGAACTCTTTTTTAGCTCATCTACTGATACAAATTATCAAGTTTTGTAATCAATTGCCAGATATTTTGTTGTAGCAAATCATGAGAAAATATTGGATACTTTTTCATTTCTTTCATGTTTTTCTACAGTCGCTAAAAACATTTTATTCACTGAAAAACATAATGTTGCATGTCAAAAAAATTTTTTAAGGATAAGCCTACTTAGACCAAACAAAACCAAGAAAACAAGCATGAAATACATCCCATCAGTTTCTTAAAACCCATTAATTTAATTGTGACATATTTTACTTATTTCTAGAAAAAACAGATAACTTTCTGCTTATTTTTTATACTCTTACCTACAATCACACAAAGAAAAGGAGCATAAAGAACAAGAAATATAATAAAGCAAAGAGCTTAACATACTTCACAAGAGTGGTTATTAAATGTGCAATGCTTCCTGCTCTGGTGGCATCGATTACACGTTCATCATCGATCCGAAACATGTATGTCCCTGCACCCTGCAAAAAGATGTATGCCAAACAATATTTCACATGTCTAGCAATTTCATAACTCTTTGTTTTGATTAAATCAGTACTATAGTGCAGTTAGAAATAATGATATAGAAGCATGAGCATGTAGAAAATAGAATAAATGTTATATGCAAAATAGGAAGTGAATAACCCAAGCAGATAGAAAAACAGATAATGGAACAGCCATCAACCACAAAACATAGAACCATGAACGATGAAGTTTTATGTTAACCTGCTTTAAGGTTTTATCTGGTTATAGTATCTACTAAACTTTGAGCAAATCTCAAAATGCCACTTAGACTTTCAGACAATGAAAACTTTACCATTAGATCAAAGGACCTTACTAGACAGCCTTTGAATATGAGACAAGCAGTGAAAAGAAATGGTTACAAGCCAATTCATTCCTGGGCCATGCAAACAAGCTCGTAATATGTAACTACTGAATAACATTATCTACTTGTTTAAATAGCTACATCAATTTCTCATACAAATATATATATGGGCTGTGCATTCAAAAGAGACTAAGACCTGTCTGTAAATAAATATATGGGTTGTGTAACTATTTCATTGGGTAAATACCAAGTGCATTATGTTCCTCCTATCTAAATAAGCGTTAGCAGCCAGCGGTTTTATTTCTTATTTGACTACTTTACATAGAAAGGACCTAATGTTGTATAAACAAAGAGAGGTCATTGATCATGGTTTAAAAAGCATGAGGCACTCTGAAGCGTTTAGGTCTCAAAAGCACAAGGAGAGAGCTTCACGTACTTGAGGTGTTGCTCCGTGTACAACCAATAAACTTCATCTACAACTGAAAGCCACATCTCTTTAACATACCACCTCTTCATTAAGTAAGCCATTCATAATCTCTTCATCCTTTAGTTGTTGTTACATACTATCCTCCTTGAGGCCAGAAGGCTGAGGCGTTTTTCAGATCACCTTGAAAGCCTCGCATCTCTGTGCTCTTTTTAAAACCAAGCCACTGGTTTTTTCTAATATGCTATAATTGCATAGGCTAAAATGTAAAAGATCCAGAACAGGCTCTGAGTTTTTACAATCACTGTATCACATGTTATAATTGCCTATAAGTCCCCAATTAGCTTCAATGTTTTCCTATAACCCAAATGGGTAGCTGCTTTTCATGATCAGATTTGTGCTTATTTCATGCAATCTTAATGATCATCGTGATTGAGAAAATACCATTTGAGATTTTGAGTCTCCAAATGAAGCAGCTCCAGAGTTTCAAAATGAAATTTCACAAGTTCAAATAAGTTTAACCTGACATATGCAGTTTCTTGGTTGTATACTCCAATAAATCACGAATCATTAGAAGCAACACCTAAATGATTATTATATCTATACTAGGTTATTATTTGTACTTTAAGTAGACAAATTGACAGGTTTAGCGGAGGTTGGCTCACCTTACGTCAGCCGGCCAGTTAGGGATTTTTCTAAACCATCATACATGGTGCAATATGGGATTTGGTATGCCTTTGGAGCTTTAAACCAACTGTTTAGGCCAAACCGGATTGATAAGATTCTAATGGGTTAGGACTCGGGTCAACCTAGTTTGGTCTGTCTAGCAGGTATTCAAGTCTAGTTTTGACCCATTCCACCTTAGTCAAGACAGTTAGTTGTTGGGCAGGCTAGGGGTAATTGAGCAGCTAATGTTTAGGGGGGTAATTGCAGCAATTACTTATGCTATTTAGGTTTATTTAATCTAGTGTTCTAGCTATAGGTTTTTGTCTTGATTATTTGAATTATTTGTGACTTGTAATCGGAGAATTGCCCTTCTCGAATCGGGCTGACCATCTAGCTATTTATCTTTTTATTCCATCAGAATTCTTGAGTTCTATCATTTGGTTCCATTGCCGGGAAACGATGACACCTTTTACCCGGAGTAGTCCACCCGTGAGCGGCGGTTCTAACCTTGGTTTTGTTGCTGCCCAATTGGCAGCCATTGCTGCTCGATTAGACTCTCTTTTATCTTTGAAGAATGATGTTGCAGAACTTAAGATTTTGATGTATGGAACCCGTTTCCTGTGCAACAGTCAGAGTGGTGATTATAAATGTCACCCATGTCTTGATGATGATTTCAAGGATGACAAGGAACCTAAGGGTGAACCTCAAAGTCCAGAGACAGATCTGGTTGAGGAGGACTGTCTAGTGACAGATCTGATCAAGGAGAACTATACGGTGACAGATCTGATCAAGGAGGACTATACGGTGACAAATCTGATCAAGGAGGACTGTATCTGTGACATTCCCATGTCCAAAGTCGTAAGAGTTATGGAAAGCTGTGATCTTGAATTTTCGGATGAGAAGCAGGCAGGAGATAATCAAAGTATTATATGCGAATATGAAGTCTTATGCAAGTACAAGCTGGAGTGGTTTAGATATAGTGATCAGAATGTCAATTCTAGTCGCCTGCGTATGCCAATAAAGCTCACAGACCTATCTATAAAGGTGAAGGAACAAACCACCACTTATGAAGTTATTATGGTGTTGCTGCCCGGGAATGAAATTGTACATGCAAATTTGAGGTGTGGGGAAATCGACCTTCAATCACAATTCATTTTGGTTCATCAATGGGTCTATGAAGCGGGGCAGCCTACAATTGAATGGCTTATTGCTTGGCATAACAATCCCCTTATTTTCGACTTGAGGACAAGTCGGTTCTTTGGGCGGGCAGTATTGATACGATTCTAATGGGTTAGGACTCGGGTCAACCTAGTTTGGTCTGTCTAGCAGGTATTCAAGTCTAGTTTTGACCCATTCCACCTTAGTCAAGACAGTTAGTTGTTGGGCAGGCTAGTGGGTAATTGAGCAGCTAATGTTTAGGGGGGTAATTGCAGCAGTTACTTATGCTATTTAGGTTTATTTAATCTAGTGTTCTAGCTATAGGTTTTTGTCTTGATTATTTGAATTATTTGTGACTTGTAATCGGAGAATTGCCCTTCTCGAATCGGGCTGACTATCTAGCTATTTATCTTTTTATTCCATCAGAATTCTTGAGTTCTATCACGGATCATGTATAAGATATAAATAATCATACATATGTTCAGTGGTCATGTCCAGTTGGTTGACCATGCTTACTTTCAAGAAATAACAAAGGTTCAAAACCCATGTCTTTGTTTTTTCCCTTTCTATATTTTATTAAAACTCCCCAGCCGTTTAGTCTTAAAGTCCTTTGGCTTTTCTATTGAAGATGTCAAGAATTTTAGCTTTAAATTTTGGCAGTTGCTTCTGTGTGTTTTCTTCTTTTAACAATAATTTTCTTTTCTGAAGGATGAATGCTTGTTAACTTTAGGTTATACAATTTTCTTAACAATTAGACTTGTTGACAGGATTTGTAACAACATCAATAATTAGATTTTATGTTAGAACATAACTGGCTACATAAATTTATGTTAAAAAAGAGAAGAAAAAAAGAAAAACAAGCTCAAGCTGCTAAACCAGCCAAACCAGACCTTTTTCTTTCCTTTTCCTTCCAACTATGACACTTGTGATAAGCAAACCGTCACCAAGTTATAAGAGAGGAATTGTCATATCGAGAAAAGAAAATTGTATAAATCAAGGTCAAACCAATAGTTTATATGAAGCTCATGTCCAGGAATGACAAATTTAAGTGTAGTCCAAGAGTTATAAAATGTTTAATATGCCTGGATAATTATAATATCAATTCCAATCAAGCCATGGGTCAATTTACACTTAAAGAAACAGGACAAAATCAGTGAGAGTAAAGCCAAAAAAGAAACAAAAACAACACAATTTTGGATTTTGTACACATAAATTACTAATATGTCAGGTTATTAAAATATAAGACAAAGGGGATGGGGAAGAATATGATGAAGCACTATACATCAATTACACAACACTATATATAGTTCTCATATAGCAATCAAAATTTTCAAGAATAGAAAATCTTATGGTTAGTTGGTAACAAATATTAATAAATCAACTTACCACCAATGAGTTGTATATCAAATGCTCTCTTCTATCAGCTATAGAAGGTCTAACAATTTCACCAGTATATTCAATTACCTGTGATATATCATATCAGCTGTAATAAGTTTAGGGAACCTCAATGGAAAAAAATTTATAAGAACATCAAGCAATAATGGAAAATTATTTCTAGAAAATAGATGTCATACCATATCACCCGCTTTGTGTGGTTGTTTTGCAAAGATGCCAAAACCATGTATTGCAGATTTGCCTGTGCCGAATAACATCCCAAAGTAAACGATGGGAAAAAAGGGACAAAAAAGTACAAGTCCTTTACTGTAAGAAAGAAAGGGGGAAGGAGGGAGGACTCTTTACATTCAATATAAAGCAACAGGTTAATTTCACATTGTGCTTAAGAGCAGGTGCTAATTGGAAGAGGAGATCTAGTGAAATAGAACAACAGAAAACTCATTCCTTGGTTCAATAGCCACAAATCATTTATCTCAAAAAGATACTGATCTCGCAAAGATCAGAATGGTAATATTCTAAATCCTAGCTTCCTAAGTTCCACATGCATTGATTTACATGGTACACAAACAGATGATAATCAACAATATTTAGTTGTTAGTTATTATAGCCTGTTAAAGTGATATCAAAAGAATACCAAAAAGGTTGGCAGAGATACTCCAAATCATTGATTGATGAACAAAAGAAATAATGGATCCTATATACATACACTTGCAACATGTCATGCATCTGATTGTCTTTATAACCAAAATAGTTGGTCAAGAAAATATGGATGTATTTCACAGAACCTAAAAAAGAATCTAAGAAAGAGTGAATAAATGTAATGCGCCTAAGGATTTTAGAGAATGATGCTTACCAAATGCTAGTCTCTTTCTGAATGTTGTCCTCATGTATATATACTTCTCAGACATAGAGAATATGCTTGTATAAGATTCGAGCAATGAGTTTTTAAGTTTCCCATCAGAATAAGGAACTTTGCCTAAAGACTCATGGTTACAGAAACCGCCCACCAAATATGGTATGTTTTCAACATATGTTCGCTTCAATGATGCAGCAGCAAGGGCTTCAGGTTCTTTTCTTCCTCTTCTCCCAAAATAATCATAGGGCTCTGCTCAAATTTATTTTATTTTTAAGAAAAATACGTCAGATGCTAATATGCCTATATGGATAGGCATATCAAATCAAAGTTTGCATCACAATTTAACATAAAATGATATAAATCAAATGACCTAACAAAAGCGATCAGCAGTTAAATGGAGAAAAGGAAAGAAGAAATGACACACCAGTTCGAGCACAGCCAGAAGGATTCACAGGACGAGCATCATCCGAATGTTGACTTGATATTTGACCCATGCGTTCATCAGGAACAAAACGTTCAATCATAGGATTAGGGCTATGCCTTTTACAAAATGACAAAAGACGGATGCATTGATTCTCCTCATCCTCGTCAATAGGGACAAGCTGCAGTCTATCTGCATCTGCAAGCTATGTAGACATATAATAGTATGCAAAATATAGATTAAGAAGCGGATCATAAAAACAATGTATTAAATAAGAAAATGGCTTATTAAGAACTTCTTAAACATTTATGGTTGATATTTAATTAAAATTGTAAAAGAAATCATTACCTCAGCACAAAATCCAGCAGCACGAGCACAAAGCGGATGATACGCAACATAGCAGGCATTGTTTGAACACTGCATTAGCAACTCAAAATAGGTAACATGGTAATACAATGATGTTTCTAATTCAAGTAAGAGCATGCTTCTTTCACAATTAGATTAGCAAGAAAAGCTGCATAACCAGTCAATAAATGGCACCACTTGGATCATTGCTGGTATCCCATCCCACCCTCAACAGTTTATAAGAGATTAAAACAAATACTTATTTTGAACAGAAAATGTAGAAGACACATGATATATGAATAAAAAAAAGGTTATATTAGACTTAAAGTTGAACGATGTTATCCATGCAACATGCAGGATTATGATTACAAAAGGCAAGTACAACAGCATAGATTGCAATAAAGTCCAGAAGATCAACATATAAGAAATTGAAGCTTATATAAAAATACAGTTATCCAGTGCAAACAATGATAAGCAGCAGTTACCTGGATACAAGCCCCATAAGGAACACCACAGATGCTACATAAAAGCTTCCAACGATCCTGAATAAACAAAAAATAAATATAGATTAAATAAAATTATAATTTTTTTAACAATACAAAATGATTTTGAGACATGAATGAGAACTCTTTTAACAGATTACAAATCTATTGTTCAAGAAAGACGCAGATAAATAACTGAAAAGTACCTTACTAACTCTATTTAGACCATCAATTGGCTCCATTTTCTTGATATCTGATAAGCAAGTTTCTGAAAGAAGTAGACGTTAAAGGATTTGAAATTAATATGCAAGAAAGATGACATACAAATAAGGAACCTGGTATCCACATAGCACATGCAAGATGAGCCCAGCGACCATCTGTTGTAGGTTTCATTGCACCTCCTAGAAAAACAGTGAGTTAATACAATTGCTGTTGTTTGAGTCTGTTATAACCCACCCACCCCAACTAGTTTACAATTAGAGACTGCTTTTATGTTGTATACATTATGCAATAGCAGTTTGTTTATTTCAAGATCTGAATAAACAACTACCTGTGACTGGACAAAGGCAGCAAGGTGGGGATATATCAGGTGCCCCCGGGCGACATAAGTTGCACAACCAAAGGACACCATCAACAGGTTCCAGTTCTCCATAACATCTTGCATGAACCTGCCAGTAGAAGAAAAAAAAGCATCGGTGGTATCTTACGAGATTAATTGCATGTACCATGAGAAAAACAAAAGAACAAGCAAAGATAAATAAGGTTCAGTGGTACAACCATGTGCTGAAATATAACTGTTAGTAATTAACTCTTATAGGCAATTACGATTTTGGGTTGTAAATAGTAATGAGACAAAAACAAGAATGCTGTTTACCATCATTCTGCATTTATCACACTGTAGGAACAAATTGTTGGCATATTCCTGAAAAAATAATCATTATGTTAGGAAATTGTGTTGCTAATGTTGGCATCTGCAAAATGCATAAGAACATTAAAAATAAAGACAGATGCGGATATAGAATCTCTGCATACGAATTGTAAGATAGCCAAATTTACTCTTGAAGGAAACTAAAAAATGAAAGGGTTACCATCAAAGCAAAACATTATTTGGTTAGATTTTTAACCAAAAAGGAAGATAAAACTGCATAAATTTGTATATTCAGCATAAATAGAAAGAACTTTCACCTCATCCATGTGACAAACATTGCACTTGTCAAGGTCCTTCCATTTAACATGAACGGGTCTGTAACCAATTGGCATGCTGTGTGTTCTCCCTGATGTCAACTTCAAACTTGAAGACCCCTACAGATAACAAATGTAATACATCAATAGGTAACAATCAAACTGATATTTTCTAGTATACTGTAGAAGCCTTTATCTTATTGAGTGAGCCTAACTCCATAAAAATCATACGAAGTGTAAAGGCATAGTACAGTGAGGATTGTGGACTAATGATGATAAACCCAATCACTTTAAAGGTTCCAGCTATTTAATTTATAATGTAAATTAGTTGTCAGTAAATTTGAATTAAGACATGCATTAAATTCCATACATGAACAGTGAACCATCTTGTGCATTGAAGATATCAACACCATTTGACTTGTCCATAGTAATTGGAAACAAAAAAAGAAGAAAAGAACAGTTTTCACTAGTTTACTTTTCTGACAGGAAAGAGAAAGATCATGAGGTCAGAACTGATGTTGAATGATACATTGGTTAAGCCTAATAGCTAGCAAGGTAATGCTCAAATACTAAACCAATCAATTGCATCTAGTTGGTAAGAGAATCTTTAGCTATAGTGATATAATTGAGTTTTAAACAAAAAAACAAAAAAACAAAAAAACGAAAAAAAAAAACATTATTACTGATATATTTAGGGAGTAATTTATCAACCATATATGCCATATAGAAGAACAGCTTCTTTCAATATAAAAAGCAGGTATCACACCATCTTTTGATGGCCAAATTAGGAATGTTCATCAAATTTTGGACCAAACCAGAACGAGAAGATCAAAAACAGAATCCAGAACCAGACCAGACGTAAACCATTCAATAGAAGCATATGTCCAGTTCCAGTTTAGAATCAGTTCAGTCTCAAAGTGAACCATAAAGGCATAGAATGAACACAATGCTGGTATTTGATAGTTTCCATAATATAGTGAAGGTAGCAAAGAATGTATGGTAGTTATGAAAAGAGAGGGGACAGGACTTGAAAAGAGTAATAATATGATAAGATATTTGTGTTTGACTCTTGAATACTTGTATGGCAGTACAAATAAGTTGTAGATTTACCTGTATAAGTTTCAACACATGAGGATCAGAAAAACCAAACATATCAGCACCTGATTTGAAGAAGCTCTCAGACGCATCTTCAGCATGGGAATTATCAGAACTGCTTGAATGCATCTTCTTAATATTTGGTAAATACTATTCCAACAAGCTGAAGGATCTGGCCCATCAAACTGCATCACAAAACTTCACATTAATGCAGTGTAAATTAAAATGGGAGCATAACACATAACAAAGAAGAACAATACAAAAATCAACAAGGATTATAATTGCAGTAAAATAGTTAAGCAGTACCTGATCTCCATCATCTGTTGTAACTCTAAACACAGGTCGGGATTTTGTGCCAGCATCTCGCAGCACTTCCATCTTATATACAGAACATACGCTTGGATCTGAACCCCACAAAAACAAACAGTTAAAATCCAAACAAGTAGAATCATTAAATGCATCAAACCATTATGGCATGATAATTGTAACAAACTAAATAGTAGTTAACTAAATGGAAGATGCTACCTGCTAATGAAGGAAACTTCCTTGTAGCTGTATAACCTAGAGGACAGATAGATTCCTCATCATCACAACAATCCATGTCTTTAACAATCTTACCTACAGGAGATCACAAATAAATGAGTACAAATACAACAAGGACAAAAAAGTCATTCCCGATTAATTAAAATCATTACCAAGCTTTAATACTTCCAGATCCCCTACTATAAAAGGGCAACTTTTAGGGTCTTTGAATTTTCTCTCTCCTATTTCGGAGTGTAAACTCTTCTTTGGGCCGCCATTACCTTCATCCTCTTCGCTATCACCTCCAATATCTGTGCCAAAGCCTTTCCTCAGCTGTAACATACTCTTTGGAAGTTTTTGTCTGCTAAGATACCTGATCAATGGGTCCATAACATGTATGTCGTTATATATATGTAATGAAATCCAAGTGAATAATTCACAACAACCAAAACTATTGAGGGAAACTACAATGTTCTCTTATTACATTTTTGCTTCCTCCAAGCTCCGAATAAAATCCAGTTTCTTGCATTTCAGGTGGAAAGAAGATAGAAGCCCTTAAGAAACGAAATAACTTGCTTTATTCTAACCCTGGATATCACAAAATTCTACCCACTGTTAAGCTTGACACGGTAAATTCTGGAAATAGTTAAGTGTCTTTAGGATATAAAAGTAGACACCTGGCAAAATCATGGGTGCCAAAAAATTGTACAAGCACAGATTTTTCGCCTGAAATCTTGTTTAGACCTCGACGAATGCTAACAAATGACTCATCTAACACAATTGCTGGCCACACAGCATGACCTGAATAAACAACAAGCACGGTAAGCCTAAAGAAATAAGAACTCTGCAAAGAACTAGCAACTAGACAAACTAGGGAGTCTACAATAATACTATGCGTGGTAGCAAGGGAAAAAGGTCATTCCTGGGCATAAATTTTCAAAGTACTGTCTAAGCACAAAAATCCAGGACCATGTTTGCTATTCTCATAAACGATAAGGCCAATATACTTGGTCACAAACTGAAGTGAAAGCAGCTTATTGACTAAATAGTACTGACATATGATCATATTTGCAAGGCATGGCACATAAGCTCTGATGTGCACGGTGCACCTTTCACAAGTTATAATTCATGTCATAAATTTAGTACTGGAATGGTGTCGCGACAACACAACAAACGAAGCAACAATTTTGAATGTCTTTCAGTGTTGCTGGACAGCATCAACTAAGTAACACCCAAGGCAGGAAGCCGGGGTACTATATTTGGCAGCAACAACAAAAGCCATGTGTTATGTACTTATATATGTATAATCAAGTGGTTCTGCCACATGATAGAGGCATAAAAATCAAAAAACAAAAAATAATGACAAATCCCAAAGTTTAAAGCCAGCTCCTGAAAGTTGATATCACATTCAATTCCAATAACGTATACAAGATCTTGATGTCCTTACCAGTGAGTTTGGCCCATATTATGTCCCCAGGCTCAATATCATGACAATCATCCAGATTCGCAGCCAGTATAATCATCTCATTGACATCAAGATCATCTGTTTCTGAACAATGAAGGTCGCAAGTCAACTTTAGACACTTTATCTCATCTGGAGACACATGGAACTTGATTCGTTCTTTAGATAGAACCACCAGCTCTTCATCACCGTCTTCATATTCAACCTATTTTTGTCACAACCACCTTAAGAGAACAACATAATTGTGCAGGAAAACTGCTTCAAAGACTTATTCATATACCAAATAAGGATAAAAGAAACATTACATGATGACGGTGGCTCTCCAAGTCATACTTTGCAATACGACCAAAGTACCAATCAGCATCCAACGGCCAGTAAACCTTTATAAATTAGCATCCAGATATGTAAGTTGAGCAAACAAATAATGCATAACACGAAAGAGGTATAAAATCACTACTTGCCTTGCATTCTAGTCCCACAAATTTCTGGGGATCCACGCCATCAAATTTCAACCTGTTATCCAACATCAAAAGCACTTAAATACCATAACTCTATGCAAGTATGCAACAAATAAAACAAAGAAATGGAACTTCCTCCGATTAGGACATACCGCACCCATCTCTTGGTACGACTTGCAGCAGTAGTAGATTTGTTGGGGTTATCAATCTCAGTTACCTCAACTTCCTCACCATTTGTCTGACAATCATTTTTGCTATTGTTTTTGCGTCTTCTTCTGCTACTGCTGGCGCTAGTATCATTACCTCTGTTGATAGGCTTCTGGCATGATCCTCTTAATCTTGGAGCATCAACAGAAACCAAATCCAGCCCCAAGTTAACAAGCTCCTGACTTGTCTTCCTCTTCTTGTTACTATTACTATCATTAACCAAAACCCCAAGGGAACCCACGACCCCATCGTCGCCTTGAAATTCAACATCCTCAACTTTCACTTCCACAACAGAAGCCGCCGTCAGATTCGAAAGAAAAGTATCATAACCGCAATAGCCATCAGTCCTCTTGCGACGGCGACTGCGAGAGTAAAAATGAACCACCGGAGGTTTCGGTGGCTTGGGATCGACTGAAGGGTCCTCCGATAGGGATAATTTCCTAGCCTTCACCTTCTTAGACATGACATTCGAGTGTCCACTACAGGGGGAGGTAGCTGAGTAGACGATGTCAAGGGGAACGTACCTCGCTTCACGATCACGATGAGGATGAGGATGAGGATGAGGATGAGGATGAGGATGAGGATGAGGATGAGGATGAGGATGAGGATGAGGATGAGGATGAGGATGAGGATGAAGATGATCTTGCGATTGAACCACTGCGTTGAATTGTGATTGCTGTTCGTCGTCTTCTGGATGCTTGTTAGGGGTTGGCAATTGTGATGAAAATGCCATTCGATTTGTGAAATTTCGGGGGTTTTGAAAGGCTAGTACCACATTGCTGTTGCTAGGGTTTCGAAATTGAAGTGGCACTGAGGTTTTTAGACGAACGGATGGATGGATGGATGAAAAAGCTCTATTTAGTATTTCCCCCACAATCACCGGTTTCCCGCCCCTCCAACTAAACAAAAGAAGCCATCACCATTCACCGTTCACCATTTTACCGCACCTACTAAGAATTTATGAAGGAGGCTCTTGTTTTTATAAGGCCATTTGACCATGATGTTCCGTAGTCATGTTACATAGAAACGCCCAGCGTTTTAAGATGTGTGCGAGATTTGCTCGCGGGTTACATGAACAAACCACTTCAATTCTTGTTGTACGTACAATTACCCACGTTTTCATCATCTATCATTAATCAAATGTATGTTTGGATGATGAAATTCAATTCAGACTTGAATCTGACTCACGTATTCATACATGATTCTAGCTCATATATTCACTGCAACATTTGTGTATTTTGATAATATTTATGTGTCTTGCTAGTAGCATTGATGTTTAATACGTGAACGTTGACATATCTATAAACCAGTTTCATAACTCATCAAAACTAGTATGAATAAAGAGATCACCACTAATGGATAGGATTTATTGATTATGATGATCCCATGGCTCTCTTTATGATTAATTTGTCAAAATCAATAGTTGACATATCTATAAACCTGCTTCTTGGTAATCCAATGTATACCTTTGATTAACTTGTCACAATCGAAAGTATATTTCCCATTGAAAGAATGTCTCGATTGAAACAATGATTCGATTGAACATCAAACTTTTGATAGCTCAACTATAAATAGCTTTAGTTGTTATTATTTACCATACGCATGCACCGTCTGTTTTAACAATATTTCCGATGAATACAAACTGCATTTTAAAATAATTATTGTGCTTGGTCCTTATTGTTCATATTTACATATTCTTATTGTTGTTGTTAGGTATGAAGAGAAATCGAGTGATTACACCCCCACTAACACACTGATGACAACCGGCAAGTTCAAGTCAACCTTCTTTCGTATTCTAATTATTCTTATGAAGCTTTTAATATTAGACTTAATTTGATTAATTAGGTCATCACGTACACAACAAAGTTTATTTTCCCTCATGTCATACATTAGTGGGTGATTACAAGCGAAGTTGCTGTCGAAAGTACCATTGAAAGAAAGTTCAAGTTTGTTTCGTGCGAAAGTGTCGGCGAAACTAAACTGTTTCAGGCATTTGGATAGCGAAACTACTGTCGAAATTGCCTGCAAAACTACGGCAACCCAACGAAACTAGTCTTCCCTGTGAAATTGTCTACGAATTTATCAAATTTTCTGTGAAATTACTTATTTCCTAGTGAAACTAGTATGTCAAAGATGACTTCCCTTACCCTTGCTGATCTTGAAAGTGTAGCTCCCAACAGACCTCCAAGACTCATAACGGGAGCCATTTCGAGGATTGGAAGAGATGTCTCAAAGCCTTCTTCTTTTACACTGACCACAATCAACGAGAATCTATCATTTATGGTCTTCACATACCAACTGTCATTGTCGGTGATGTTGTATCCCAAAACAAGGACCCATCCACATTCAATGAGAAGGGTCTGAAGCTGATTGATCGAGACCAGAAAGCTTTTGGAGCATTAACTCTTTGTCTCTCACCTGACATCTGCAATCGATTCGCTGAGCATAAGATGCTAAATCTCTCTTCGACGCTTTATATGAGTTCTATGATGGTAATGACGAGTTGGTGAAAGACAAGAGTGTTCAAGCTGAGAAGGAATTCAACTCCTTTATGGGATACAAGAATGAGAGTCTCACAGATCTCACTAATCGTTTCTGACAGTATCAAGCACACTGAAGAAATATGATGAAAAGCTTTCCAATAGTGAGCAAGTCAACAGGTTGCTAGACTTTCTCCCACCTCAATGGAGCCTACAGATGAGAATGCTAAAACATTAAAGTAGCTTCACTGATTACAAGCTTATGTACATCATCAATAAGCTTAAATCCTACGAGTTAGACATGAAAAGAAAGGAATTCAACCAAACCATGATGCCTACATCTGGTTTCACTCAAAATGCTACATTATTGTCTTCCACTGCAATCTCTCCTATGCAGACATCTCGTCAAGGAGGAGTGAATATTAGTGATTTATCTGGAGGTTGTGGTAGTGTTGGGAGAGATCAAGCTAATTCAAAAGCAAATGTTGAAACTTTAGTTCCATCCGAGACAATGACTCTTTTTGGTATGTTTGTTTAGAGCTATGAAGCTTTAGTGGCGGGGGAGCTGAAAGGAAAAGGGATGACGATTGAGGATATGTATCAGGTGGATCCTAATGATCTGGAAGAGACTGACATTCAATGTCGAATGACAATGTTGACACTTCGAGCCCGGAGATTCATGGAGCGCATCGGGAGAAATAATTTTAGAGGTCAAAGCTCTAACTCCAAACTGGGATTTGATAAGTCCAAGCTGCGGTGTTTTAATTGCAAACAGTTGAGACATTTCAAACGTGAATTTCCATTGCCAATCGTCATTGATTCTAGTAATACGTGAGTTCCACGACTAACTACAAACGGGGAAAGGTGGATATGAGTCACAAAAATGAGACTACTTTGATTTCAAACTTTGATTGGAGTGCTGAAGCTGAAGAGACGAGAGAAGAGATTAATCAAGCTCTGGTGGCTGAAATTGTGAAAGGAAAGGGAAAGGTAGATTGTGAGGATGAATTTGATCCGTTCAAAGATCTTGGAAGTTAAGATGAGGAGTTTGCAAAAGTGAAGAAGGGTGAGAAGTTGAAAGGAAATGAAACTGAGGAGTCGGTGAAGGTGAAGGAGGATGAGAAGGTGAAAAAAGGTAAATCTGAGGAATTGATAAAGGAAGGAAGTCAACCCACTGAACAAGGAAAAGAAAAAGATGATGATGCTATCACTATTGAGGAAAGCAAGTCGGGTACTCCGGTGTGCTAATGTGAGAAGGCCTTAGCAGTAGAAAAGGTGGTGATGGGACTTCCGTATGAGGTAATTCAGGATATGTGTTCCTCTGCATGTAAAATCAGGTTATTTGGGGTTTATAAAGCTAATCGTTTATTAATTGATAATAAGAAAGATTTAAAACAAATTAATGAGGAACTTAAAATAAACGAGTCTAAATATTTTATTAAATTAAACGAGGCTTTGAAAGAGAATGATCACCTAAAACAAATAGTTTTGGAAAGAAATGTTGAGATTAATACTTTGACCAAAAGGGTTGCACTTGCTGAATTTGAAACAAGCAAACTTAGGTCAAAGCTCGATAAATGGACAATATTGGGAATGAAACATGATGATCTATGTAAATCTCAACGGATGGTTAGGATTAAAACGGGATCGGGCTATGAAAAGGCTAAGGTTTATCCTCCTCCTAGTACTTACTGTTATTCTTCTATGCCTGTTCCTTATCCTTCTAATGATTTGATCAAAATAGAAAGTAACAGTATGTCTACAGGTTTAAAAGGTGTAAATCCTAAGCATGTTCGTGAGGACTACGATTATAGACCGACTAGCAGGCTTGGATGCACTAGTCTTACCACACCTGAATCTTAGCATTCTGTCTTGGATCATAAATCTAGTTTAAATTCTGTTTTTGTTTCTAGTGAGTCTGTAATAGACATTGTCTCATCATGTTCTCGTGATGTTTCTACTTATCTTAAAATTCTATGGATTGTGATGATGCTACTGTTTCTGATTGTGTTAATAGTGTGAATGATTCCACCACAAAGAGTAATGTGAAAAATGAAACTAATTGTTTTAACAATTCTTTCTCATCCTATTCCATCTTTTACCCCAACGAATATTTCTTTATTAAATGAAAGGGTATCAACTTCATCTGAAGCTAGTACAAGTGGTACAAATAGTACTTGTACTTCAGATGACAATTCATCTTCTTTTGTAAATAACCATTCATGTTCAAATAAATACAGACCCTGAGGCATGTATGAGACATACACTGATGTAGATTCTAATTTGTCTGAATGTGATGAGGAAATACATATTGATCAAATCCCTACCCCATTACATAACAGACCTAGATTAAAACCACACTGTTTTAGGTGTGGTAAATATGATCATGTAGTTAAGCATTGTCCTAAACTACATCATAGACATGTTAATAGGAATTCGTTTGGGAGTAGATTGAAAAAAATTAGTTAATAATTTCTTTTGTAAGAAACATGTCTCTCCTAAACCCAAAGTTGTTCAAACGTGGGTTCCCATTTCACCTGGTTAACCTGGTCTTTGATATTTTTGTAGGAGTCATCCACTAAGGTCGTAAACAATGTATGGCATGTTAATAGTGGATGCTCTAGACATATGACGAGCCTTAAGGATTTGTTGACCAATTATCGGATAATAAAAGGAGGTTACGTTGCATTTGAAGGCGATAAGAAAGGAGGAAAAATGATCGGTCAAGGAGAAGTTTCCAATGGCTCTCTGACTTTAGAGAAAGTCAATTATGTACTTGAGCTTGCATTTAATCTGTTGAGTGTCTCTTAGATTTGTGATAAAGACATTCTGGTATTGTTTAAGTCCAATAAATGTCTCTTTTTAAAATCTGAGATTGATATTCTAGATGAGATGGTACTTAAGCGGGCTCCAAGAAAGAATGATACATATCTTCTTGATATGGGTTCAAGGGAATCAACGTCTACCATTACTTGTCTCTTGTCCAAAGCTTCCACTTCTAAGTCTCTTCTATGGCATCATAGATTAGGCCACATTAATTTCAAAATTATAAACAAGTTAGTTAAAAACAATCTCATTAGGGGACTACCTTTAAAAGATTTCTCTGTGATTGAAAATGTATGGTATGTGCCAAAGGCAAACAACATAAGAAACCACATAAGCCAAAACTTGAAAATAGCATAACTAATCCCTCGAGTTGTTACACACTGATTTGTTTGCCCTAATCATTGTTAAATCAGTTGCTAAAAAATCTTTCTGTCTTGTTATAACAAATGATTTTTCCAGGTATTCTTGGATAAGATTTCTAGCTCACAAGGGAGAGGTTGTTAAGGAGTTGCAGAAGTTAATACTTTCAATCGAGACGATAAGCGAGAGGAAGGTTTTGGAGATCAGAAGTGACAACAACATTGAATTCAGAAATCAGATCTTTGATTCGTTCTGTGTTGCCAATGGAATTTTAAGACAGTTCAGTGCTGCAAGGACGCCTCAACAGAATGGTGTGGTTGAACGAAAGAATCGCACCCTTATTGAAGCTTCCCTTACAATACTGATTGAATCCTCCTTACCCATCATCTTTTGGGCCGAGGCGGTGAATTGTGCTTCCTACGTTCTAAACAGGGTGTTAATAGTCAAAGATAAAATGAATACTCCTTATGAATTATTTCATAAGAGAAAGCCTTTAATTGATTATTTTCGACCATTGGCTGCTCGTGCACTTTATTGAATACTCGGGCGCAGAAGACGAAGTTTGGCGTCATGTCTGATGAATGTTACTTCGTCGGCTATTCTTCTTCTCAAAAAGCATATCGGGTATATAACAAGAGAACACGTATTGTTCAAGAGTCTTTTTATATTGATTGCCAGGAATCTAATTCCTCCGATGTTCGATCTGAACCAGCATGGTTCTTTGACTCCGATACGGTGTTTAACTCTTTTAATCTTCAAGTTTTCGACGATAATGTGCCTATCTCCAATGTTCAAACAAATATCATTCTTCTAACTTTTGTACCTGTCATATCTCAAGACCTTCTACTACATTTGCAACCGATGCCATATTAGTTGATATTGCATCTTCATCTTCATCATTTGACCTTCCACGTCCACTCATTTCTACATCCTTTCCCTCCACACCTACATCTACCTCATCTCAGCCGGTATCACCTATCTCTTCAATTGACTCTACCTTACCATCAACATCACCTTCATCTATCCATCAACAACTAATTAGCCAACCATATTCAAATATCCTACCCATGCCCTCTGATTTCAAAACTTTGAAAGATCATCCATATGATAACATCATAGGATCTATCACCGATGGAGTTCGGACGCGGAGTCAATCTGGATTGATTAACATTTGTTTATTCTCTTGCTTTATATCCCAAATCGTCCCAAAGAATGTTCATGTGGCTCTTCATGACCCTTGCCAACAGTTCTGGAAACTCAAGGGGTGGACCCTGGTCGACCTTCCACCAAACAAATGCCCAATTGACACGAAATGGGTGTTCAAGAACAAACCCGATGGTCGTGGTATTATGGTAAGGAACAAGTCCTGATTGGTGGTCTAGGGCTTTGCTCAAGAAGAAGGGATTGACTTTACTAAAGTCTTTGCTCAGGTCGCGCGTCTTGAAGCCATCAGAATTTTTCTAGCTCATGCAGCTCATAAGCAGTTCAAAGTCTATCAAATGGATGTAAGATGTGCATTCCTTTATGAAAACATTGATGAAGAGATTTATGTGTGTCAACCACCAGGTTTTGAGGATCCTGACTTTCCTGACAAAGTTTACAAGCTTGATAAGTCTCTTTATGGTCTTCATCAGGCACCTTGGATCTGGTATGAGACTAGCATAGTATCTCTTAAGCAATGGTTTTTCTCGTGGCACTATTGATATGACTTTATTCAAGAGGGAAGTGGATGGTGAAATACTGATTGTCCAAGTTTATGTCGATGATATTATCTTCGGCTCCACCAATCCACAATTCTGTCGGGAGTTCAAGTAGGTGATGCGTAGTCGCTTCGAAATGAGCATGACTGGAGAGATGTGCTTTTTTCCTTGGGCTATAGGTGGAACAGATGCCAGAGGGAATTCTCATTCACCAGGAGAAGTATGTTAAAGAAATTTTGAAGAAATTCAAGATGGATGAAGCTTCTCCTGAAATGACTCCATTTACTGCTCAAACGTGTCTCACTCCTGATGAAAATGGGACACCTGTTGATCCTTATCTCTACAGATCCATGATCGGTTCCCTTATGTATCTTACAGTAAGTCGTCTAACATCACCTTTGCTGTAGGATATTGTGCTCGATATCAATCTGCCCCGAAAGAGTCTGATGAAAAGGCTGTAAAACGAATCTTTCTTTATCTTAAAAGCTCTTCTCGTTTAGGTCTTTGATATCCTTATGATGAGAATTTCAACTTACATGCCTATTCTGATAATGATTCTAATGGTTGCAGGTTAAACAGAAAATCGGTCACCAGAGGATTTCAATACTTGGGCAATTGTCTGGTTTCATGGCAAAACAAGAAATAGACCACTATTTCTCTCTTTACGAGAGAAGTAGAATACATTGTTGCTTCCAGCTGCTGTGCACAAGTGCTTTGGAGACAACATTAGATGGTTGACTATGGGATCAACTTTTTTCATACACCGTTGTTCTGCGACAACAAAACAGCCATTAGCAATTTTCAAGAATCCTATCCATCATTCCCAAACTAAGCACATTGAGACACGGATTCATGCGATCCGTGATGCTCAGAAATAGGGTTTTATTGATATTATTCCAATAAACAACAAAAATCAAAAAGCAGATCTTTTCACCAAACATTTGATAAACCTGGCTTTTATGAATTGATCGATATGTTAGGTTTAGTATCATTTTAAAATCGTTTTCCTTCAATTTATTTTTTTGTATATATTGTTTATACTTTTCTTTTATTTTCTTTCTTTTTCTTTCGTTTTGTTCGCTCCATTATTCTTCATCATTTTTCACATAAAAAATATTTTAATAAAAATAATTGTTATAAAAATAAATAATAAATAAATAAATCAATCAATCAATAAAAATAAATCAATAAAAACTATATATATATATAATAACACCTGGTTCAGTAAGAAATTTCTACATCTTGCTTATTTGTAGAAATTTTAGGGGAGATTATATTAAATGTTTTTCCTATTTTTTCTTTGCAGAATAAACTGAGAAGCCTGGATGATGTAAAGGAAGTTGATAGTATTGTGTGGGATATGCTTGATAGGTTCAGCCAGAAAGCAAATTAAAAAAGTAAACTCGTAGCTTAATTAATAGAGCAAAAAACTTGATGACTCATATAATCCTCATGATATTTTTGGCCTTCACAAAGATTCAAGTCCTTGTTCAAAAAGTGTTGAGTACGTGATATCTCTCTTTTGAGTTATTCTTAGCTAAAGTATCTTTGTGTCAAACCATTCCACCCTATCTTAAGAGCTATACGCTTTTTCATCTTTGTATCTAAGATGCTCTATGCTATATTCCTCTTGGTGCTTATCTCCTCTGCTATGTGTAAACATTGACCTGGAGTGATGATCTCCTCTGTTGCACGATAGTACTGACCTGGAGCTCTCTTCGACACAATATGATGATCTTTTTTGTTATACGTAAGTATATACCCGAAGCTATCATCCGTAAGACTCATTTGATCAACTCCTTTGTTATATGTAAGTATAGACCTGGAGCTCTCATCATTTGATATTTGTAAGGGCTCTACTTCTTATGAAATATGACCTATGATGCTTTTGAGAGGAAGAGTCATGCAGAGCGTGTCATTTGTTCAATATATCATGAGGAAAGGATAAGTTTTTTTGCCAAATGTCTTTGGGGACTGGGTCATTCTATGTTTTTTTTAAAAAGAATCAAAACATGATAACAGTAGCTACGATGCACTTGTTGAAACGAAGAAGGCATTAACTTAAAAAGGACGAGTATATCAGCAATCCCACCAAATTTTGACTCTCCGGAAGATCATTTCAGCTTTACATTCATATCCTTGTATATTGTTTGATTTTGTTTTAACAAAATATACGTGAAGATTGGTGAGGTTTTGTGGAGCAAATTTTAGTTTGATTTATTTTATTTTGTTTACTTTGTTTTAATTTTCTTTAAATGAAAGGGAAACAAAGTCAAATTTTTTAAATTTTTAAATTTTTTTAATTATTTAGGTTTTCAGCGAAATTATAATTTCGCTTGTAGTTTAGCACAACGAAACTATAGCTTCGCCAGCTCTTTCACAAGTGGCATGATTAGTTTCGTCCAGAGTTTCATCTAGCGAATTGCATTTTCGCTTGGCAAAACTATAGTTTCGCTGCCTGCGAATCTATGTGCTATATAACTCTGGAGAACTGTTGAAGCGTACCTGCTTACAACACAATAACACAAAGAGGAGAGTGTGCAAAACACTAACAGATCAAATGGGGAACTAGAAACCAGTTTTAATGAGAACTAAGAAACACAAGTATAAGAGACATAACAAGAACAACACAAATAGTTGGTTTTCAAGGTTGATGTATATTGCTCTCTAGTTCCTTACAAGTGTTTACCAAGCAATAGTTTAAGATACAAAGGACTAGAGATACTTACACTACAACCTACAACCAGCCATACTTTAAAGGCCAGTTAGATACATGATCTAGACAACAAAATCAATGTAGAGTCAAAAGGCAGATTGTCTTTTGACTAGTGACTATGACATGCCATAGCTCACATCCTAATATATTAAAAAAAGGATAAAGTACATAAAGTAGAAAGTTACATACTTAAGACCTCAATGTACAATTACAAAAGGCATGGACCTTTCACCAACTTATGTAAAGTTGGTGTCTTATCAGAGTTGCGGAAAGGGGTCCAGCTTTATGTAAAAGGTACATCAGATAAAGCATGTGTTCAAAGTCTTCGGAAGAAATCTGTCTTCAAGAGTTGGCTTCGGAAGACTTTGTCTTTAAAGCTTCGGAAGACTTCATCTTTGGCTTTGTAAGATTTCACACTTAGAATATTTCTAAGGTAGAGTGTGAAACTTCCAAAGTATTCTACCTCAGTACACTTATGCATGCATGCAGAAGAGACTTTGGGTGTTTAGGTTACATTAGCCTTATATTTAAACCTTACAAACTCCTCCTAGGCTGATGCTACCAAGAAACTTAAAGACTTCATATGTCAACAGTCCTCATTATGATGATGACCATCCCTTTCTTCATAAGATGATCAGGATCACTCAGACTCTCATAGTGTTTTCTCATGTCAAAGAGATCATGTAGAGGTAGATTGAACATATCCTACGGTGTGTAGGCATTTTTAACACCTTGATCTCTGATGACATGAATCTTTTTGGATTTGTAGTGTATGTCTAGGACAAGATAGGTCTTCTTGATGATAGAGGAGCTACTTGAATTGGAGTTGGTGGAGCACCCTCTTGTTGCACATCCTTAGGATGTTCTGACTCATCTTGAGGAGATGGATGCTTCTTTCTTCTTCTTTGGCTTTGTTTTGGAAGCCATCCTTTTTCTCCTCTTTGAACCTTTAAACTGAGAAGACTGGCCTAAAGTACCTGATTCATCTTCTTTGCCTTTCTCAGTTGGGTATCCCTCTCTCATAAGTTTAGATTGAGAGGGGATAGAACCCTACCGTGGATCAGAAGTGGAAGTTTGTTAAGGCGCAGCATGAGATTCAGGTTGTGTTGTCTTAAATGGTTCAACCTTAATCTCCACTTCCCGAGGGACCTGACTTGGTGGGATGTGTAAGTCAACAAGTTCACATCTTATCCATAGTGGACAGAGACATAGGGCCAAGTCTTCTTCCGGAGAATCCATACAGCTTCAAGAAGCTCATCATTTTCTGCCTATCAGCAGACTTCTTCATGCTTTTTTGGATGATGGCTCTTGATTTTGAAACCTCTTCCCTTAACTTTCT
Source organism: Flaveria trinervia (assembly GCA_025506515.1). Taxonomy (NCBI): domain Eukaryota; kingdom Viridiplantae; phylum Streptophyta; class Magnoliopsida; order Asterales; family Asteraceae; genus Flaveria; species Flaveria trinervia. The sequence goes on along the minus strand of CM046447.1, from coordinate 13,226,355 downwards.
TTTGGTGGTCTTTCTTTCTTTGACTAACTCAAGTTTAAGCTGTTTGCGACACTCAAACTCAATGTAATCAAAAGGTAAGGGAAGAAGTGCAGCAGCCTGATAGAGACCTGTGGCACTCGAGTAGTTAATCCTATTGATCCTATCAGTTTCTATGTCTACATGAGGTTCTTGTGGAACCACATCCTCATGTACATGACATTCTTGAACTGGGGAAAGAGTAGACACATGCTTATAGAGTCATTTATGTCTTCTTTGATTTGAAGAAGTAATTTTGCATCCTCTGCCTCCTTCTTTCCTTTGACAATTACATGTCAGTAAGTTCATTTAATTCAGCTAAGGGAAGGGAGATGATATTATCAATGTCATAGTTCCTAGTCTGCAAGTAGTTGATCCTAACTACCCTCAATTCATCATCTTGAGTGTTTGACCCGGGGACAACCCTGATAGAAGCTTCCATGAATCTTGCAGACCTAGTAGGGTACTTTCTCCCTTTAGCTTCCTTTTCCTCTCTCTCCTCCTCCTCAATCTCCTCAAAAGTCATTTGTCCCTTTTTCACTCAAGACCTTTGTGACTCAGGGTGGAGAGAGCTTTGGCCTTCATTTCTTGGTGTAGCTTCCAAGCTCTAGCTAGAGAAGGGTTAAGATGCACCTTCACCAACAGGTGTCTCATCAAGGAATGAATCTCTATAGCAGTTGATGATGAGACAGGGTTCTCAGGTTCTACCACTAGGCCTTCACTCAAGGTTTCCCCTATTAAGCTAATCTTAGGGTCTGCCTCAACATCCAGTTGACCGATGATATTGTCTGATTGTGTTAGTCTCCTTCTGAATCTGAACTCTGCAGTGATCCTTCGGAAGTTTTGATGAAAAAGCTTCCAAAGCCAAAATGACTTCGGAAGAATTTCCTAAGAGTTTTGAAAAATTTGCTTCGGAAGAGAATTAATACTTGGACGTTTTGGTCAACAGAACAAAGCTTCCGAGAGTTAATTTGCTTTGGAAGGAATTGTCCTTGAAAACATATAGGTGCCTAAGAGAGATTTTAAGCTTCGGAAGATACTTCAGAAATTTCTTCCGAAGGAAAATTACTTAGGCAGTTTTTTGTTTTGAACGCATAAGTTTCTTCCGAAGATAAAAACATATCTTTCGAAAGATCAAAATTTTTAAAATTCTAAGGAAAGTCAGCAAAAGATTTTATCTAGAGAAAACAAGAGTTTATAAAGGTGATAATTAGACAACTTAGGACACACAAATTTTAAGAAATAATATGAATTAGTTTTAAGAAAAAGCTACTCAAAGTTAATCATCCCAATAGCTGATATAAGATACTTATTTCTCTGTTCATCAAAGGATTTTGTAAACAGATCAGCATATTGTTCATTTGTGTTAACTTTAACTAGTTTAATTAATCCCTTTTCAAAATTATCTCTAATTAAATGATACATGATATTGATGTGTTTTGTCCTTGAGTGCTACATAGGATTCTCTGTGATAGAGATAACACTATTGTTGTCTATGTGAATGGGAGTCTCCTTTAAATTTGATCCATAGTCAAGCATCTAATTCTGAATCCAAAGCATTTGAGCACAGCAGCTTGCAACATCAATGTATTCAGCTTTAGCAGTTGATGAAAAGACACATGATTGTTTCTTGCGTTGCCATGAGACAACCCTTCCACCAAAAAATTGACATCCCCCAAATGTAGACTTTGCAGTCATATTGCAACCACCATAATCACTATCTATATATGCATACAGATTGAAGTCAGAATTCTTGGGATACCAAAGACCAAGTGTTGAGGCACCTTTGAGGTATCTTAGAATTCTCTTGATAATTATGAGGTGAGACATCTTGGGATTGGCTTGATATTTTGCACAAATACATGTGGCAAACATAATATCAGGCCTGCTAGCCATAAGATACATAAGACACCCAATCATAGCCCTGTAAAGGTGTTCATCCATACACTCCCCCTCAAGATCAGGCCTAAGGAATTGGTTTCTTGCTATGGGTGTCTTAGCAATCTTACAATCATGTTGAATCTTTTGACTATGTCATGAACATACTTTGATTGACTTATGAAGATGTCATCTTCAACTTGCTTCACTTGAATTCCCAAAAAGAAATTAAGTTCCCCCATGGCACTCATTTCAAATATGTCCTTCATCAGCTTCTCAAAGTCTTTATAGAGCCTTGGATTAGTTGAACCAAAGATGATGTCATCTACATACACTTGAACTAGCATTAAGTCATTTACCTGTCCTTTGATGAAGAGAATTCCATCTATAGTACCTCTTCTGTATCCATGCTTGCAGAGATACTAAGATAGAGTCTCATACCACTTCCTTGGTGCTTGGTGCATCCCGTAAAGAGCCTTATCAAGCTTGTAGACATAATCAGGATGATCAGGATCTGCAAAACCAGGTGATTGTTTGACATACACCTCTTCATCAATAACCCCATATAGAAAAGAACACTTGACATCAAGTGCTTCGGAAGTATTCCTTTCTTCCGAGAGAAAATTTTCTTCCGAAGGCAATTTCCCACTTGCCTTCTTCTTCACTTTGGAGCTTTTGAAGGAAACAAATTTTCCTTCTAAAGCTAAATTCTTCTTGGAGCTCTTGGAAGTCTCTTTCTTGGTCACATGAAGAGTACCTCTTGGATTGTATGGACAATCCTTAGTAAGGTGAGAAGTACTCTCACACATAACACATTCCATCCTTTTCTTCCTAAGAGCCTTCTTTTGAGAACAAGGCTAACTTTGATCACTTCCCTTATATTACTTTATCTTTGCAGATGCTAAGACAGTCCTTTTGGGCTAAGATCTATTCTTGGAGTTGGATGGTTCAGGCTATGTTGGAGTGGTACACAATAGATCAGCCTTCTTCTTGATGCTGAGATGATTCGAACATGAACCAAAACTTTTGGTAGAAGAGTTAAGGTTGATGTCTTTAGTCTTTACCATTTCAAACCATGCAGAGATAAAGACTTGTTTCTACTTAGAGTAAAAAATGGTCTTGATCTCTTGAGCTCTCTTAGCTTTTATCTTGCTCTTTCTGATCAAGTTCTTTCTCATAGACTTGGTCATCATAGGCTTCTTGCTCTCCTCAAAAGGATAGTGACCCTTCTTAGAATCCTCCTCTTCACTCTTCTTAGAGGAATTCTTCACTATCACTTTTTCATCCTCTCCACTCAAGGGGTCTATGAGTGGAAGCTCATCTTCACAAGTTCCATACCTAGGTGATCTTATAGACAACATTGTGTGTTGAGGAGCTATCTTACTAGATCCCAATCCCTGCTTATTTTGACAAAAAGCTTTTTCATGCAGGGATGAGGATATGATGTTCTTGAAGGTCTCTTCTTCAAGAACACATTTTTCTACCCTAGCTTTACTAATCACAAGCTCAGCCTGGCATTTAGTCAACTTTGTTATGAGATCCTTAATTTAAGTCCTATAATTAGTATGCTCATGTTTTAGAACTGAAATGGTTTTCTCTAAGTCCTCTATCTTTAACTTATAATCATTTTCAGCCTTTTTGAAATCAAATTTTAAAATGTTCACAAACTCAAGATCAAATCACATCTCTAAGTTATAAGACATCTATTTGTTGACTTTAGCAATACATTCAGGAGTACAGAGATGTTCCAATGCCTTCGCTTCATCATGGTCAACCATCAATGCTTGGTTTGGAGATGTTTCTTCTACCTGAAAGCTCTGGTCAAAGCCTCCTTCTTTAACAGCAACTGCAACTTACTGCTTTGGCTTCTCATTCTAGGTGGTTTTATCAGTGTAGTTTGGTCTGGATTGTGCTTGGCCACCATTTGTTCTTGGTGCCTTACACTCTCTAGCAAAGTGTCCCATCAAGTTACAGTTGTAACACTTAACTTTACACTTTTCCAGCCCAAACTATCCACTGGCTATTTTGCTAGGAAACTTTCTTCTCGTCTGCTTGTAGAACTTCTTGGCTCTGTAAGTGAGAAGAGCCATTTGCTGGACTATCTCCATATACTTTATATCATCTGGATGGATACAGTCCAGGTCTTCAAGGGTGAAGAGAAAGCTGCCACAACTTTCATTAGAAGACACAAAGGCTTGAGAAGAACTTGTCTCTTGGAATGAGTTTGCTTGAGTGTCGTTCTCTATTGGTGTCTTCGGGAAGGTGATGAAAGGACCCTTTTGTGAATTGTTAGGGTAGCATATGAGATGATGTTGGGGTTCTATGGTATCCCTTTCAGTCACATGAAGCACTGAACCCATTTGATTGTTGGAGTTACCAGATGAACCTTGCATGTTCATCTTCATCTTGTATCCACTGAGAATGTCATACAACTCTATCAAAGTGAGAGTCTTAAGGTTATCAGTCCTCTTGATAACAACATAATGATGTGTCCATTGCCTAAGAAGAGAGGACATGAACTTCCTTACAATATCCCTGTTCTCAAGAGTTACTCCAACATCCATTAGAGTATGCACAATCTTGACATACCTAAAGTATTGTTGAGTCATTGTCTCACCTATTTTGAAGGGGAAATTTTCAAACTGCTACTTTAGGAGATCCTTCTTGTTCTCTTTCACTTCAGTGGAACCCTCATACATCAGTTTCAATGCATCCCACAATTGCTTAGTTGTTTTTCATTCTTGAAACCTTTGTATACAGAGTTTGGAAGAGCAGTATGAAGGGCTGTCATGGCCTTTTGATCAATTTATACTCTTTTTCTATCTTCATCTGAGTAGTCATCCACTACCTTGGGGATCATACCACCTCCGACAGCAGCTGAAGAGTGCTTGGTATGTAAGGTCTAGTAACAATAGATTCCCACATTCTTGAGTCTAGAGACTTGATAAAGCCTTCCATTCTTTGGCACCAAGTGTCAAGGTCATCAAGAGTGATCAGTGGGGACTTTGTGGTTCTAGTTTCCATATCAGCTTTGGAGATAGCTGCCATTTGAGATGTTAAGTATTTTGTGTGTGAGGGATCTTAAGATGGTGAGATCTTATATCAAGAGCCTGGAATGCTCTGATACCAATTGCAGGACCATTAAAGGGTACTTGCTTACAACACAACAACGCAAGAAGAGAGAGTGCAACAACACTTAATAGATCAAATCAGGAACTAGAGACCAATTTTAATGAGAACTAAGAAACACAAGTATAAGAGACAGGACAAGAACAACACAAGTAGTTGGTTTTCAAGGTTGATGTATATTGCTCTCTAGTTCTTTACAAGTGTTTTCAAAGCAATGGTTTAAGATACCAAGGACTAGAGATACTTATACTACATCTTACATCCGGCCATACTTTGAACGCCAGCTGGATACATGATCTAGACAACAAAATCAATGTAGAGTCAAAAGGCAGATTGCCTTTTGACTAGTGACTATGACATGCCATAGCTCACATCCTAATATATTACAAAAAGGATAAAGTACATAAAGTAGAAATTTAGAGACTCAAGACCTCAATGTACAGTTACCAAAAACATGGACCTTTCACCAACTTATATAAAGTTGGTGTCTTATTAGAGTTGCAGTAGAAAGGGGTCTAGCTTTATGTAAAAGGTACATTAGATAAAGCATATATTCAAAAGTCTTCAGAATAAATCTGTCTTCAAGTATTAGCTTCGGAAGACTTTGTCCTTGAAGCTTCAGAAGAGTTCATCTTTGGCTTCGGAAGATATTTGTCTCAGCTTCAAAAGATTTCACACTTAGAATATTTTCTAAGGCAGAGTGTGAAACTTTCAAAGCATTCTACCTCAATACACTTGTGCATGTATGCAGGAGAGACTTTGGGTGTTTGGGTTGCATTAGCCTTAGATTTAAACCTGACAAACTCATTTTGCAAAATTGATTTCTCATTTTCGCACATTCGTTCGGTCTGCCGTTCTAGGGTTTCTCCGTAGTCTTATTTGGCGATTTTGACTTGCAGTGGTTTTGATTCTTGTTTGATCCTTGTTTCTTGTTCGCAAGTGAGTTTCGATCTCAGGACCTTAGTTTAATCTTGGCTTTCTAATAACATTGTGGTTTATTTGATTGAGACTCTTTGGTACCTTCGCAGTTCTTACTGTGAAAGTACCGGATAGTCCAGCGAAATTGAACGAAAGTTCATAGTTTATCGGCGAAACTGTGGAGTTATGCTGTCCGGGCTGACTTAACAGTTTCGCTGACCAAACTTTAGCTTCGTTGAGCCGAAACTATAATTTCAGCCAGTCGAATCTACTTCACTGTGTTGCCAAAACTAATAACTAATTAATAATTGATGGCGAAACTATAACTAATTGCTGGCGAAACTATAACTAATTGCTGGCGAAATTATAATTAATTACTTGCGAAACTATAACTAATTGCTGCCGAAACTATAGTTTTGTCCAGCGAAACTAAAACTTTCATTCTGCGGAACTATAATTTCTCCTAGTGAATTTAATTTGGTTTTTGCGTAATTTTTATCTTTTTCATATTTTTCTTTAATATTATTATTTAATATACTATTGTCACACGTTTAATCTGTTTTTTAGATTAAAATAGTGAATCTGAAGTTTGATGAAAGGAACAACGTCAGTGCTATATTGGATGATACTCACCCTAAAGCAGCTGGTTTTAGAGATTGCATTCGATGGCTGCAGAGATCTCCTATAGCTTACATGATATCTCATTCCACTACTATTTATGATCTTCACATTAGAGATTTCTGGATAACAACTAAGTATGATACAAGAGGCAATACGTAGAGGATTATAGCCATAGTGATGGAGAATGAGGTGATCATTGCAGTTGAGATTGTATCGAGGGTGCTAAGATTAGATGAAGATACTGGAGAAGAGGTTACTCTGTACGATCAGGAGGTGTTTGAGGCGTTCAGATTGATGGGATATGAGGGACCACCTTTTGGTACTAGGAATGAGATTAACAAGTCCTTCCTCTCTAAGGAATGGAGATACATAGCTCATGTCTTCATTATGTGCATAGATCACCGTAAAGGTGGATCAGATGAGCTTAATATAGATTGGGCAAAAGCAATGGTGATATGTTGTAAGGGAGAGAAGAAAAACATAGCAAAAATTATTTTTACTTGTATGGCGGAGAACATGATGGCATTAAAGAAGGATAAATTGTTGCTTTATCCTCAATTCCTACAGATGATTTTTGATGACCTTATCCCTAATATTCCAAGGCATGAGGAGGTTAAAAGACTATTGCAAATGAACACCCGCATCTTCGTAGACTGCTGCGCCATTCGTCATGATTTTAGTGGAAAGATTACACACCTCTGGGAGAACATGTACCCACCAGAAAGGTGGAATTATATCAGGAGGGTAGATGAATCCGAAAACAAAAGGGCTGAGGAGACACGGGTGAAACATGCTGATGTGGTTAAGAAGAGGAAACAATATGCTAAAGAAAAAGATTATGATTTCGAGGAGGATGTGAATGAGATGGTTGAGGAGGCTAGGGTTGAGAAAGAAAATAGATCAAAGAAGAAAGCAGATAAGGGAGAAGTCGAGAGAAGGATTAAACATAAGCACCAATTTTTAACAGAGACTTCGAGGAGGGGGGAGAGAACTGGTATGGATGAAGAAGTGATAAGAAATTTGAATGCATATCTAGCTAACGAATTAAACATGGTAAAGACAAAACTCACCAATAAGAGATAAGAGAAAGGAAAAAGGATGAGGTGATTAAGGGAATGACCAAGATGTTGGTGGACTAGAATAAGCTGATCAAAAGACTGTTTGAGGAGGTGAATGAGTTGAAGGCTGCAGCCGACTTGCCCAGTCAGCTACCTCAGACTAAGTTAGATGATTTGACTAACACTACCAATTACTCATTTTTAAATATGGGTACATCTTCCGGGCAGGAGAGGGCATATTTGGAGCAGTAGCTGATGAAGCAAGAAAATTTGGAGAAAGGGAAGAGACTGTGAATGTGGAGAATATAGAAGAAGTAGTTGAGGCTGGGATTGTGAATATTCATTTTGAATTTGAGAAAGAATTGGTTGGTGAAGAAGTGGTGAAAGAGAATTCTATTGAACAAGTGGAGAAGACTGCAGAGAAGGGGCTGATTGACAAAGAGGAAGATGATGAGCAACTAGTTGATTATGATTCTGAACCAGAATACTATGATGTTGATGAGAGGCCCCTGATCTATGTTGACAAAAAGGGTGATGATGCTAAAGGTGTATTTGAAATAGAGAAATAAAATTGGTTTGTTAGGGAGAAAGGGACTGAAGAGATAACTATTCCAAAATCTGGAAGGGTTGAGTAAATCTAAGGCTAATAAGAGGATCATAAGTTGGAAGTATAACCCGACCTTTAAATGTTTATGATAAAGAGGAGAGGGGGAGGCATATCTAATTTTCACAAGAGGAAGACATTCAAGACCTTGCCTAAGTGGGATTTGAGGAGGCTGGTTGTGTTGCCATTACTAAATGCTCATCTAAGTGAAAGAGCCTCGTTGCTGGAAAAAGAGATAAAGAATGGACTGAATGACAACTTTGAGTCATTTGGGTTCATGAAGGCTGAGAGAAGAAGGTCAAAGAAGGATAAGGACTGGGAGACATGAAAAGGAAGGATTGTGCTGAGGGTGAAACCCCCAGAGACTGTAAACAAGGTCAGATTGATCCCCTTCTCCAACAATTATAAAATTTTGAGAAGTGGTTTTATGATAACAATACGGGGGAGGCTGTGATCAGGGTAAAAGGTGGTGTTGAGTTCAGATTGTTTGATCCTATGGAAGTGTTTGGATTCTGCGATGAAGACCTGCTGGTTCTCTATGAAAATCACATCAAAGAAGGAGCAGGAGAGGAGACAAGGAAAGAAGCTAGTCTGTTCATGACAGTGGCTAACAAGGTTAGAGGTGTCAAAAAAGAAGTGAAGGAGCTAGCATAGAAGGTTAGAGCTCAAGATGATTTGGACATGGATTTGAGGGACTTAACAAGACAGTTTGAGCAAACTCGTGCTCGTCCCGAGGGAGCTAATGAAGCAGGAGGTGACCAGAGTGAATCAATTGTTGAGGCTCAGGAGGAAGAAGCTACAGGACCAGATAAAGACACATCAGATGCAGTAGGAGAGATTGGAGCTGACCAGACAAATCAAGAGAAGTGAAGGTAGTGAGATCCAACCTAGGGGGAGTATTAAAGATCAAGTATAGCTTGGACTCACCTTAGATTAGTGTATGTTTATATTACTTTGTAATAGGTCTAATGTTAGTTTACTTTTGTATTTAGTTCATTTTGTTTAGTTTTGCTGTCCAGCGAAACTGTGAGCGAAACTATGGTTTTGCTCATAGTCCGCTGTTTTAGTTCACCCGGCGAAACTGTTGTTCCTGCCAGGCGAAACTATAGTTTCGGCAGCATCGTTTCGCTACCAGCTAAACTATCTGCAAAACTAAGACTGCTATTTATAGACTTGATCATTTCCATTGTTGGGGAACCTTGCAAAACCCTAATCGTTTATCATTGTTGCAAGAGAACTTTGTAAGCAGTTTATTCATAGAAATATCATTGTGCTTTGTTATTATTGAATATATAATTCTCATTATTCTTACTTTGATACATTTTTGATTGTTCTTAATTGTCTTCATCTGTGTTGTCTATTGTTTGTATTTGATATTGAACGATTCAACATTTCAATTTTACGGCAAATCGATCAAATGGACCAACAGCCTTGTCGGCAACTTTCATGAACAGACTTGCATCTTTTCTTGTTTCAGCTCCAGCTCCTACCTTGATGTGATTCTCACATAACACCAACAGATCTTCTCACAAAAAAGAACACTTTCATAGGATCAAAAAGTCTTATCTCAACTCCATCCTTTACCCTGATCATTGTCTCCCTAGTGTTATTGTCATAGAACCATTTCTCAAACTTTTATAGTCTTAGGGGAAGAGGATCAGGTAAGCTCACCCTGCTAACAATCTTTGTTGGCTTCACTTTAGCATAATTTCCCTCTCCTGTTACCTCTTTGTCTTCCTTTGACCTTTTTATCTATGCTTTCATGAATCCAAATGATTCAAAGTTATCATTTATCCCTCTTTTTAATTCTTCTTCTAGCATCTTAGCTCTTTCACTCAAGTTGGAGTCAATCAAAGGAATTGTAAGATTTTATGTAAGGCTAATACACCTAAAACATTCAAAGTCTTTCATGCATGCATGCACTGAAGTACATAAGTAGAGATGCTTTGGAAGTTTTACACCATGCACTGAAATATTGTAAGTGTAAACTCTTTTGAAGGCAAAAGTGAAGTCTTCCAAATCTTCAAAGACAAAGTCTTCCGAATCCAAGAAGTAAAGATAGATTATCTTTCGAATACTTTTGAATACATGCTTTATCCTATGTACTTTACCATAAAGCGGAACCAATAAAGCGGAACCACTTTCTGTTGTAACTCTATTCAGTCACCAATTTACATAAGTTGGTGAAAATGTCCATTATTTTGGTAAACTGTACATTGGTGAAAAGGTCTTTGCTAGCTTCACTTTAAGCATAATTACCCTCTCCTGTTACCCGGTCTTTGTCTTTCTTTGACCTTTTTCTCTATGCTTTCGTGAATCCAAATGACTTAAAGTTATCATTTATCCTTCTCTTTAATTCTTCTTCTAGCATCTTAGCTTTTTCACTCAAGTTGGAGTCAATCAAAGGAATTGTAAGAGTTTATGTAAGGCTGATACACCTAAAACATTCAAAGTCTTTTCTGCATGCATGCATTGAAGTACAGAAGTAGAGATGCTTCGGAAGTTTTACACAATGCACTAGAAATATTCTAAGTGTAAAATAATCCTAAGGCAAAAGTGAAGTCGTCCAAATCTTCAAAGACAAAGTCTTCCGAAGCCAAGAAGTGAAGATAGATTATCTTCTGAAGACTTTTGAATATATGCTTTAACTTATGTATGTTACCATAAAGCTGAACCACTATCTACTGCAACTCTGTTTAGTCACTAACTTACATAAGTTGTGAAAAGGTCCATGCTTTGGTAACTGTACATTAAGGTCTTGAGTCTTTGCCTTTTCATTTTATGTACTTTTATCCTTTTTGTAGTATATTAGGATGTGAGCTATGACATGCCATAGTCACTCATCAAAAGGCAATATGCCTTTTGACTCTACATTTGATTTTGTTGTCTAGTTCAAATGTATCTAGTTGGCCTTCTAAATATGGCCGACTATAGGATGTAGTATAAAGTATATCAGGTTCTTGTAACATTCTTTATGCTTTTTACACTTGTAAAAGACCTTGAGAGCAATATACAACCTTTTTTAAAACCATATACTTATGTTGTTCTTGTTCTTGGTTTCGTCTCATATTTTTTCTTGTGTTCTAAGTATCATTCTAGTGTGTTACCAGTTCCGTATTTGATCTGTTAAGTGTTCTAAAAACTCTCCTCATTGTGTGTTTGTGTTGTAAGTGACCAACCCCTCTAAACGGTCCTGCAAGTATTATCAGATCATTCCAGGCTCTTGATTGTAAGACCTCACCATCTTAAGACCCCTCAAATAAAAAAAATACTTAACATCTTAAATAGCAGCTCTTACTAAAGCTAATATGGAAATTGGAACCATGACAAAGTCCCCACTAATCACTCCTAAAGACTTTGACACTTGGTGCCAACGGATGGAAGGGTTCATCAAGTCACAAGACTCCAAGATGTGGGAATTTGTTGTCTTAGGACCTCCATACCAAGCACCTCTTTAGCTGCTGTTGGAGGTGGTATGATTCCAAAGGCCGTGGCTGACTATTCTAAAGAAGATAAGAAGAGAATAGAGATTGATTAGAAAGCCATGACAACCCTTCAAACTGCTATTCGAAAATCTATATACAGAGGCTTCAAGAAGTTGAAAACAGCTAAACAACTATGGGATGCACTGAAGCAGATGTATGAGGGGTCAACTGAAGTGAATTAGAACAAGAAGGATCTTTTGAAGTAGCAGTTTGAGAATTTCACATTCAAATCAGGTGAAACCATGACTCAATTATACTTTTGGTATGTTGAGATTATGGATACTCTAATGGATGTTAGAGTGACTTTTGAGAACAGGGACATTGCAAGGAAGTTCATATCATCTCTTCCTAGACAATGGACACATTATTATGTTGTTATCAAGAGAACTGAGAACCTTAAGACTCTTACTTTGACATAGTTGTATGGTATTATTAGTGGATACCAGATGGAGATGAACATGCAAGGTTCATCTGGTAACTCTAGCAATCAATTGAGTTCATCCCTCCATGTGGTTGAAAGGGATAGTATAGAACCACAACATCATCTTATATGTTATCCCAATAACTCACAAAAGGGTCCTTTCATCACCTTCCTGGAGACACCAAGAGAAAACTACATTCAAGGAAGCCCATTCTAATAGACAAGCTCTTCACAAGCCTTTGTGTCTTCTGATGAAAGTGTAGGCAACTTTCTCTTCACCCTTTAAGATTTGGACTGTATTCATCTAGATGACCTGAAATACATGGAGATAGTTTAGCAGATGGCTTTCCTCACTCGTAGAGCCAAGAAGTTCTACAAGAGGACATGGAGGAAGTTTCTAAACAATACAACTAATGGAAAGGTTGGACTGTACAAGAGCAAAGTAAAATGTTCCAACTGTAACTAAATGGGTCACTTTGCAAGAAAGTGTAAGGCACTAAAGACAAATGGTGACCAAGCACAAGCCAGACCAAACTACACTAAGAGAGCAACCCAGGATGAGAAGCCAAAGCTATAGTTGTTGTTGAAGAAGGAGACTTTGACTGGAGCTTTCAGGTGGAAAATACATCTCCAACCAAGCTCTTATGGCTGAACATGATGAAGCAAATGTATTGGAACATCTTTGTACACCTGAATGTATTGCTATAGTAAATAGATACAGGTCCTACAACTTAGAGATGAGATTTGATCTTGAGTCCTTGAATATTTTAAAATTTGATTTCAAAAGATTTGAAAATGATTATAAACTAAAGATAGAGGATTTAGAGAAAACCATTTTAGTTCTTAAACATGAACACACCAACTATAGGACTCAGATCACAACTCTCATAACAAAGTTGACTGAATGCAGGCTGAGCTTGTGATCAGCAAAGGGCAGAAAAATATGTTCTTGAAGAAGAAACCTTCAAAAACATCATATCCTCATCCTTTCATGCAAAATTTTGTTATTAGAAATAGTAGGGACTAGGATCTAGTGAGTTAGCTCCTCCACACACCATTTTGTCTGTAAGATCTCCTAGGTGTGGAACTTGTGAAGATGAGTTTCCCTTCATAGACCATACGACTAAAGAGATAGTGAAGGATGACTTCAGTCAAGGGGTCTATGAGAGAAAGCTCATCTTCACAAGTTCCACACCTGGGAGATCTTATAGACAAGATAGTGTGTGGAGGAGCTATCTTACTAGATCCCAGTCCATGGTCCTTCAAGATTCAGAAGATAATCTGTCTTCACTTCTTGGCTTCGGAAGACTTTGTCCTTGAAGATTTAGAAGACTTCACTTTAAGCTTCGAAAGAGTTTGGTCTTGGCTTTGGAAGATTTCTCACTTAGAATATTTTCTAAGGCAAAGTGGGAAACTTCCAATTCTACTCAACACTTCTGTGCATGCATGCAGGATAGACTTATGAATGTAATTGGATGTTTTGGATGCATCAGCCTTATACATAACCCTACAGTGTATGTCAAACAACTACCTGGGTTTTAAAATCCTGATCATCTTGATTATGTCTGCAGGCTTGATAAAGCTCTTTATGGGTTGGACCAAGCATCAAGAAAGTGGTATGAGACTTTATCTCATTATCTCTATAAGCATGGCTACAAAAGAGGTACTATAGATGGAACTCTCTTCATCAAAGGAACATGGAATGATCTAATGCTAGTTCAAGTGTATGTAGATGACATTATCTTCGGGTCAACTAATCCAAAGCTATGTAAAGACTTTGAGAAGCTGATGAAGGATAGATTTGAAATGAGTGCCATGGGGGAACTCAACTTCTTTCTAGGGATTTAAGTGAAGCAAGTTGACAATGGCGTCTTCATAAGTCAGTCAAAGTATGTACATGACATACTTAAAAGATTCAATTGACTGACTGCAAGGTTTTTAAGACACCCATAGCAAGAAACCACTCCCTTGGACCTGATCTTGAGGGGGAGTGTGTGGATGAACATCTATACAGGGCTATGATTAGGTCTCTTATGTACCTCACTACTAGCAGGCCTAATAACATGTTTGTCACATGTATTTGTGCAAGATATCAAGCAAATCCTAAGATGTCACACCTACTCACTGTCAAGAGAACTTCAATATATCTCAAAGGTGCCTCAACTCTTGGCCTTTGGTATCCAAAGAACACTAACTTCAATTTGTATGCATATACATATAGTGAATATGGTGGTTGCAATATGAATGCAAAGTCTACATCAGGGGGTTGTTAATTCCTTGGTGGAAGGATAGTCTCATGGCAATGCAAGAAACAATCCTATGTCTCTACATCAACTGCTGAAGTTGAATACATTACTACTGCAAGCTATTATGCTCAAGTGCTTTAGATTCAAAATCAAATGATGGATTATGGATACAACTTCAAAGAGACTCCCATCCATATAGACACAACAATGCTATCTTTATCATAGAGAATCCTATGGAACACTTAGGGACAAAACACGTCAATATCAGGTATCATTTGATTAGAGATAATTTCAGAAGGGATTAATCAAACTAGTCAAAGTTAACACAAATGAACAATACTTTGATATGTTCACCAAAGCTTTTGATGAGCAGAGATTTAAATATCTTGTATAAGCTATTGTGATGATTAACTTTAACTAGCTTTTCTTAACAGTTAATCATATTATTCTAAAATCTATGTGTCCTAAGTTGTCTATTTTATCACCTTCATAAGCCCTTGTTTACTCTAGAAGCAAAAATTGTTTTGAGAAGACATTCCTTAAATTTTTGAAAATTTTGATCTTTTTCTCTTTGGATGATATGCATTTACCTTAGGAAGAAATTTATGTCTTTAAAACAAACAACTACTTAAGAAAACTTACCTTCAGAAGAAATTTCCAATATATATTCCGAAGCTTAACTTTACTCCTAAGTACTTGTAGGTTTTCAAGAACAATTTTCTTCTGAAAGCAAATTTGCCCTCAAAAGTTTTATTAAAACTTCTTTGTCTTAATCTCTTCCGAAGCAAATTTTTCTAAACTCTTTGGAATATCTTTCGAACTTATTTTGGCTTCGGAAGCTTTTCCTCAAAACTTCTGAAGTATAATTACCTTTGGAAGATTTTAGTATTCCAAGAAAACTAACTTTTTGGCCAAAAGCAACTTACTTTTTTAGAGGTGGGACCAGAATTCAGATTTCAAAGTTTATCCTCTTTCATTAACTTTTTCTTAGATCCATTTCATATACATGCCTAATAGTTCCCCCTCTTTCACTCTCTTCATCCTCTATACTTTTCCAAAACTAAATTTTCACCAGAAACCACCTTTGTTCTTTACATTTTTCACCTTTAAGCTTTCTAAAATGGCCAACCTAAACTGTAGAAATGACCCTCTTTTCTCCTTACAACTTCACAAGCAACATAAGCCAGTTGCTCTATTGACTTCTAAGAAAGTATCTAGTTTCTTAGAGGTTTTCCGCATTCTGGCTCTATCAAACTACTTCACCTCCCTAACCAGGAGATCTCTTTGTAAAGACCTAGAAAGGGAAGGTCTCATCTAGTGGAAGTACCTTCTTCATTTGATTATCCATAGCTTGTCCAATAAGCATGGTTGGTGGGACCAGATTCCTAAAGATCTCTCCTTTATAGTACATGGAATGCTTCAAGGGGTCAAGTTCAGGTAATCTCAATTTGTATATACAAATTTTTTTATAAACTCAGACTCCTTAAAGTATTACATGTTTCCTTGATATGTTCTATACATTCTTAACTGTGAACCGGGCTCACAGTTATGGGAAGCAGGTAATATTTTTAAATTGGGATAGATGAAGCCCAACATCTTTAAAATCATGAAGAAGCCAAGTGTTGGCTTCTTTGCGATAGAAATAGCCCTTGTCCCCAAAATTTAGAGCTCATTGCTCAAGGTGACAACCTAGCAACACAAGCTAGTGTTGAACACATACCTTCTACCTCTCAACCACCAAAACAGCGTAAATCACTCATCACCTACAAAAGAAAATCCAAACGAACTCCTACACTAGCTATTCAGCTTATGTAGGCCCCCATATCATCACCCATAAATGAGGAAGTGGACACTGGAGCTCCCACTTCTTCTCAGGAGCAAACCACTCCCATCTTATCAAGATCAATGCTAAGTTTCCTCATTCTCAACTTGATGAGCTTATTATCTCATCAACCTTAAGTCTTCACTCTGAGTCTAACACTCAAGTGAACAACTTTCATGGAAAGTTACCATCCCCAACCTCTAGATCTCAACCACCTATCCCTAACCTTGAGTTCTATGATGACGAAGACATGGGATTCAATGAGTACCACGACTCTCTCTACTCTTCCCTACTCAAAGAGAGATGAGTGCTCCTGCTTCCCGTTTTGTCTTGCTGTTAGGATCAGTGATCTATGTTTGATTGATTGAAGAGTATAGCAGCGGAATTCAAACAATGAATTAGTCGATTCACAAGAACAAAACGATATTCAATGAAGAACAAAGATGGTTATAGAGAGAGAATTTCTGCAAATATATTTCATTCAATATTCGTTTTCGTGTAACAGAATGTCACACTTACAATTAGGTCGACACCTCTTATATAAGAGATGTGACGTCTGCTGATGTCATTTGATAGTGACATCTAACAGATTTATTACAACTGAAACACAACTACTGAAGATGTCAAAACAGCTGACATCTCCTTACAAAAATGCTAAGTGTTATCAGTTGTTATAACTACTGAAAAACATAAAACTACTGAAACTACAACGACTGAAGAACAAGCTCTTCAGTCGTTTTACAAAACTACTGAAAGTAAAAATATAAAACTACTGATATCACAACTACTGAAGAAGTACTCTTCAGCGGTTGTGACAAACTACTGAAACTTCAGTAGTTGGTCTTCAGACTTGAACTTCAGATGTTTCATCAGCTGATGACTTCAGTAGATACCATCAGCTGATGTCTTCAGTCTTTGTCTTCAGACTTTGTACATCAGTTGTTGATCTTCAGCACTTGTAAACTCTTCAGCTGTTGTACTTCAGTACTTTGGTCTTTCAGCTTCAGCATTTGTGTTCTTCAGCTGTTCAGCTTCAGTACTTGTGTTCTTCAGCTGTTCAACTTCAGTACTTGTGTTCTTCAGCTGTTGTACTTCAGCACTTTAGTTCTTCAGCTGTTGAAGTCTTCAGCACTTGATCTTCAGCTGTTGAAGTCTTCAGCACTTGTCAAACTGCTGATGAAGCTTTCAGCAGTTGTTGTGATACCATGTGGACTTAGAGGTTTTCTGATCTTGGCTCATTGGTTCTTTTGGTCCAACAAACTCCCCCTGAACCAATGCAGCCAAAACTCTAATTTATTTACTATCCCACTTATTGTTGGCAAAAGGTTGGTCTTTTTCCTTCTTGATCAGTAGAGAAGATGACCCATATAAGCTCCGGCCTGGGAAGAAGTCTCTGATATTTGTTTGGCAAGATATGAATGGGAACTCTGTTTGGGGAACTGGCCACAGAGTTGTTATCCCATTCATGAGATCTACTTCCCGTGTATGAGCCTATAGGATTCTCTGGTGTAGGCTCTGAGAAACATGATTTGTTCTTCCATGGTTAGGTTCTCGGCTTCACCATCAAACAATCCTTCTCACCATACAGCTCTGAGATGTACTTGGCCTGTTTGCCGTTCTTGAGCTCAACTGTTGTAATTTGTCTATATGCAAACTCATCAGGATGATTCCCTTCGAGTAGCAGACTGAGCTCATTCTGTTTGAAGTTCTCAAGCCTCTTGTAGACTAACCCTTTTTGATAATTCTGTTCTCTAGCATCTTCTGAGGTGGTTGTTTAGTCTCGTAGGCCTTCTTGAAATCTTCGACAATCTCCCAGGGTGATACTACAAGGGCCACTGTGATCTCTTCATCTACGATCCTCTTGACTTGACCCTTGTATCTCGAAGGAATGTCTTTTTTTACAATCCTGTGAGCCCCCTCGGATCAGGCCATACTCTCACCCTTTCCTTCTGATATTGAAATTTGTTGGCGAGAGTGTACAATCTCAGAGCTTCTTTCTTCATGCTGATAATTGATGAGGAGGCAACATAGGTTTTGTCAATGCTTTTCAGCATTTCATCATCGTGAAGCTTTTGCTGCTCCTCTTCTT
Organism: Flaveria trinervia; assembly: GCA_025506515.1. NCBI lineage: Eukaryota > Viridiplantae > Streptophyta > Magnoliopsida > Asterales > Asteraceae > Flaveria > Flaveria trinervia. The sequence continues at coordinate 13,208,069 of CM046447.1, read as the reverse complement.
TATTTTTACTCTCACAACATCCATCTGTGAGGTGGGAGTGATGGGCATAGGTTTGGCTTTCGCCAGTGTTAGGACTGCACAGAGGCATCCTATCTTCTTCCACATCATCCTCTTCTTCTCTTCTTCTAGCCTCAACACCCTTCTCTTCTTCTTCTTAGGTGCATCATCGGCTATGGTTTAGATGGTGAGGGAGTTGGTTTTGAGGGTTGTGATTGTGGTTGTTTGGATTTGGGCTTTGAGATTGGTTTGGAGAATTGAGGGGTAGGCTGTTTTTGAGTGGGTGGAAGGGAAGGTTTTCCAGCATCTTTGTTGTGAGTTTAGCCTTTGTAACTTTTGCCATTTTAAACCTTTTACCAGCCCTAGCCTCATCAAGGGCTTCAATGATAATCCCCTTGTGGAATTGCTCAGACAGACAGATTCTGGTGGCTATAGCCAGAATACTGTCTCTGGTCCACGCGCGAATCTCCATCAAAGATCTTCCTAAGTATTTGGCAATAAACGGATCATGATCTCCAATCTCTCCTTTTCAAGTGCATCATACCCAGCCCATCGGGTTTGAATCTCTTGCACTTCCAACCTCCTGATTTCACTATCCAATGTGCTGTATCAAAACCTTGCCTGAAGAGTTGCTCAATGATTTTATCCATGGATCGGCTGTGTGTATCATCAGCATCTTTTACCAGCTCTTCCAAGGATTTTTCTTCAGCAGTAGGTTGATCATCAGCACTTTTCTTTCGTTTGTAGGTGATCAGTTGTTGCTTTTCTTTTTCCACCTCTTGGGCCTTTTCATCCTCTGTTCTTTTCCTCTTCTTTTCCGGTACTCTCCCCCTTTTTGGATGCATTGGTGGTAGGGGTTTGTACCGCAGAAAGTGTCTTTTGCACAACAGCATCAATCAATGGTTGTAAAGTTGAGGAAAGCCTCTCATCAATGACTTTAGTCACAATGTCAGTGATTATGGGTGTGATGAGAGGGAGGGAAGTTTGAAGGACAGCAACTATTTGCTCAGGAGGGTTCTGTTCCTGAGAAATAGTGCCAGAAGCAGAGGCAGGTGGCTGAGTTGTTGGGAGTGGCTCAGTGTTTGGGGAACCTTCAACTGAAGGTGCCATCTGTGGGTTGATGGAGGCAGATGGTCTTTCTCCTTGTGAGAGTTGGTCAAGTAGGTTTTGCAGCCTACTGACTTCCTCCTCAAGGATTGTGTCTGGGCAAGAACATCGTAGAAAAAGCCCAGGTCATCATCAGCAGAAGCTGAATCACCTGACCTCCTGCTTGGAGCAGGATGTACATGCACTGGGTGTAGACCAGTGTAGCATGTGCCCCTTTGTCTTGGTATTGGGGACTTCCAGCCTCAGGACTATGTCCATCATCAGCTGTTGCCTCTAGTGAGGTCTTAGCAATGTTACCAGCCTCAGTCTGATCATGTGCTGATTCAGAAGAGGTGGCAGCCTCACTAGATATTCTAATCTCCCTATCTACACCAGGAGATAGAAGTGGTAACCCCTATGCTGTGGGTTCTCAATTGCACTTTGTTCCTCCCCCTCAATGGTAGAGGTGTTCCGAGTAGTAAGTGGTATCTGGGGAGGGGGTGAGGAGTGCAATTGAGTCATACTTGTGCAACTATCAATGTTGGCTGTGGGGGTGGTTGCATGGGGTGAAGGGATAGAAGCAGTGTGCACCTGGGGAGGAAGGTGCTCTTCAATGGCAATCCCCTCAAGTGAGGAAGATCCCAGATGTGTGGGTACCCCTGTGTGGTTGCTGCAGGCTCCTGTTGAGAGGAATCCTGAGCGGCTATGGCTGGAAGAGTCCTTATATCCACTAGGGGGTTTTGACCAGTGGATATCTCCTGCGTTTTGTGTGCAGGGGCATCCTCAGGGGACTCATTTTCCTGAGTAGCCGTTTTGGGTTTCTTTTTGGTGGGTTTGGTGGGGACTTTTGATTTGGAGGTGGTGGCTGTGGGTTCCAGCTGCGTGGGTTTGCGCAGCTTGGCAGCCAATTTGAGTGTGTGGTCAGAGTTGTGCCGGGAGATACTTCAGGCAGAACAGCCGTAGCAGGGACTCCCGGCCAACAAGTCCCTCAGCTTGAAGCTGGTTTGTAATGATGGTCATCATGAACCGTGGATATAATACCAATGGTTAGCAGTTAGTTTTTGAGCCATATCCTTGAGCTCCGGAAATATTATTTCTGAAAAATTTAACGGCTGTTGCTCAAGAATAGAATACATTACCTGCTGCCACTTTGTCGACATTTGATCCCAAGACGAAGTCTTAGGAGCCAAACAACATTTACCATGTGAAAAATTAGGCGTTCAGCGTCATGGAAATGTTTCTTCATTATAGTGGAGGCACTAAGATTGCCCTGATATCCATGATGGGCAAAGGATAGATCAGTTATGCCCTTGAGATATCCAGCAGGAGAAATGGCATCATCCAGATGTAGAGTTTGGCGAAGTATTTCAGGAGTGATGACCACTTCTTTGTTGTGACGACCGACTGGAGAGATGGTGTGTTGTTCTCCCCAGTGGTAATGGTGACGTTCATCCAAAACTGTTGGAGGGATTCGGCATGTAGTATGGGATTGAGAAGAAATGCCGTTTTGTATTGTGACTGAACCATAAGATCGATAGCAGTATCGAACTTAGCCCAGACAGGCGATTTAGTAGGTAGGCTACACAGTTGTGTCGCGGTTTGATTTGCATGGACGCCATTTAGAAGAGAGAAGTTTTAGAGAGGAACGTTAGTTTGAAGAGGATGAAGCTTGAAGGATTAGGTCAGGGATATTTATAGGGTACGGTTAAGAAAACGACTGAAGGATGTGGTGTTAGTCATCAGTAGTTTTAAACGACTGTTGACATGGTATTATCCTTTCAGACGTTGAAATAGCTGAAGTCGTGGTATTAGCATCAGTAGTTAGAAAACTACTGAAAGCTGTGGTTTTGACTTCAGATGATGAAACAACTGAGGACTTGGTATTTGTCATCAGTAGTTGTGAAACTACTGAAGACAGTGGGTTTGTCATCAGTTGTTGGAAAACAACTGAAGACTTGGTATTATAGTCATCAAGTTATAAAACTACTGAAGACATGGTTTTGCTTCAGTTGTTTAGAATGAAATAGCAGTTGTTGAAACAACTGAAGAGAAGTTCTCTTCAGTAGTTTTCGTCAATTCATAGCCTTTCAGCTGTTTCATACTGTCCTCAACACTTACTTATCAGACTTTGCATCTGATTTTCAGGTGTTTCATAGGACTCAGTACTTATCTGTTTACTGATTTTAGTAGTTGTAACTACATCATCAGTTTTTAACGCATCAGTATTTTGGAATAGATAAAGTACGTCAGTACTTGTGAGGCATTTAGCCATCAGTAGTTATAAAAACTACTGAAGGGAAAGGACTCATCAGTACTTATATGTGACATGGGTACCAATGATCACCAGTAATTATTACTGAAATCATCAGTAGTTGTCACTTATTCTAGCTGCAGCATACAAGCCTTAACACAAGGTTTTGGAAAGTAGAACTATCCAAAGGCTTAGTAAAAATATCTGCAAGCTCATCAGCACTAGGCACAAACTTAGGATCAATCAGACCTTTTTCAAAGCAATCCCAAATAAAATGATGTCTGATCTCTATATGTTTGGTCCTAGAGTGCTGGACTGGATTTTTGACAATACACAGAGCTGAAGCACTATCCATTAACAATGGAGTCTTAGTCTCTGTAATGCCATAATCCAGAAGTTGGTTCTGAAGCCAGAGTACCTGAGAGGTGCAACTTGCAGCAGCAATGTACTCGGCCTCAGCAGTTGATGTAGCAACAGATGTTTGTTTCTTACTCTGCCAAGAAATCAAACAGTTGCCTAGGATTGACAACCACCAGAAGTTGACTTTCTAGTTAACTTGCACCCTGCATAGTCACTATCTGAAAAAGCAACTAATTTGCAAGAGTGTCCAGTGGAATACCATAAACCCAGAGATTGTGTACCTTGCAATATCTAAAGATTCTCTTGACTGCAATCAAATGAGACTCTTTAGGAGCAGCCTAAAATCTAGCACAAACACATGTAGCAAACATAATATCTGGTCTAGAAGCTGTTAAATACATCAAGGACCCAATCATACATCTGTAAAGCGTTTCATCAACACTTTACCTTTCTGATCAGCATCCAGTTGTGTGGTGTTGCACATGGGAGTAGAACAGGGCTTACAGTTTTGTAAATCAAACTTATCAAAAGATCTTTTGTATATTTTGACTGATGAATAAAGGTTCCATCAGCCTTTTGTTTGATTTGCAAGCCTAGAAAGAACTGTAATTCTCCCATTGCACTCATTTCAAACCTCTTTTTCATTAATGTTGTAAAATCATCACACAACTGGGGATCAGAGGATGCAAAAATAATATCATCAACATAAATCTGAACAAGTAGCTTATGCTGATCCACCTTCTTAATAAACAAAGTTTTATCAATGGAGCCTCTAGTGAAATTATTCTTAAGAAGAAAAGTAGAGAGTGTCTCATACCAGGCTCTAGGAGCTTGTTTCAACCCATAAAGAGCCTTATCAAGTTTGTACACCCATTCAGGATGTTTATTATCCTCAAAGCCTGGTGGTTGACACACATAAACTTCTTCCTTTATTTTACCATATAAAAATGCACTTTTGACATCCATTTGAAAACTTTAAGATTGTGGAATGCAGCATAGGCTAAGAACAATCTGATTGCCTCTAGTCTGGCTACAGGGGCAAAGGTTTCATCATAGTCAATACCTTCTTCTTGTGAAAACCCCTGTACAACCAGTCTAGCCTTGTTCTTAACAATAAGCCCATTTTCATCATTTTTATTCCTAAACACCCATTTAGTGCCTATTGCACACTTACCTGGGGGAAGAGGAACAAGTTCCCACACTTGCTGTTTCTTGAACTGAAGTAGCTCAAGCTGCATAGCTTCAACCCATCCATTGTCTCTCAAAGCAACATGGTAGTTCTTTGGCTCTAGCTGACTGATGAAGAGAGCATAGAAGCAGAAGTTAGACAATTGACTTCTGGTTGAAACACCAGCATTGATATCACCAATAATCTGAGACATGGGGGATTCTTCAGTTCTTGATAAACAATGAGATCTGTGCAAGTGTTTGTAGAACCTTCAGCAGCAGCAGATGTTGATGTAGACTCTTGAAACCAAGAATTAGATGGTAACTCAAAAGATGTAGAGGAAACAGAGATCTCATCAGCATTTGTTGTGGATGGAACTGCTGAAGCTACAGAACATCAATTTAGCAGACACAGGCAGTTGGTCACTAAACTTGAATAGGTGAGTATTGATATATCATCATCATCATCAATACCACCAGGTGGAAGACATGCTGCAGAAGATGATTTATCCACAGGATCTGCAACAGCTGGAGGTTGATAAGGAACATATTGCAGTATGTCCAAATCAAACAACTCCACAGGGTTTGTGGAATCTTGTCCAAAGGAGATTCATTAAACTTCACATGCAAAGTCTCTTCAACTATCTTTGTTCTGCAGTTGAAGACTCTGTATGCTTGCAAGTAGATGAATAACCAACAAAATACCCTGCATCCACCTTAGGATCAAATTTATGGAGTTGATCCTTTGCGTTGAGAATAAAACAGGACACCCAAATGCTTTGAAAATGAATTAGAGGAGCCAAATGATGGAGAACTTCATATGGAGTCTTCATCAACCTCTGATTTACTAAAACTCTATTTGCACATAGCAAGCTGTGTTGACAGCTTCAGCCCAAAAGTCATGGCAAACCAGAGTCAGCCAGCATGGACCTTGCTTCAATGAGGGTCCTGTTCTTTCTCTCCACTACTCCATTTTGTTCTGGAGTCCTTGGGATGCTAAACTGCCTTTTGATTCCCTTTGAGAGATAGAAGTCATCAAGTGTATGGTTTCTGAATTCATTCCATTATCACTCCTGATACACTTGACTGGAAGGGAATACTGCTCTCAATATACAACACAAGTTAATAACCTTCTGAGCAACCCCATCCTTTGAATGTAGAAAGAAAGTCCATACAAATCTGGAGTAGTCATCCACAATTACCAGACAGTATTTCTTCTTGGCCATGCTCATCACTCTCACAGGACCAAATAGATCCATATGCAGTAATTGCAAGCAGGCAGTGGACTTAGGCTCTTCAATAGGAGGAATGAGACTTTGTGTGTTTTCCTTTTAAACAAGCAGTGCAGGTTTCATCACAGTGGAACTCCTTTATTGGTAAGCCTCTGACTAAACTATTGTGGATAAGCTGATTCATGTTTTTGAAATTAACATGACCCAGCCTTCTGTGCCACAGTTTAGATTCTTGAGAAGGGCTTTGGAAAATAGGCAAGGATTGCCTTTGAGATCTATTTTCTTGGAAAGATCTAAGGCATACACTCTTCCTGTCCTGTTGGCTCTCAGGAGAGTGTGATCATCCAACACTTGTTAATCAAATGCAAAACTTTGGATGACAGAATCCTACAGTTCTGACTGGTGAAAAGAGCAACATGGCCTTTATCACACATTTGACTGACACTCAAGAGATTGTACTTGAGATTTTCCACATGATTAACATCATCAAATTTGATTTCTCCATTGAGACAAGCCATTACCAATGATGTAACCCCTAGCATCATTGCCAAAGAAACAATCCCTTCTTTCCTTGAGAGTAGTCATGAAGAAGAGAGCTGTCCCAGTCATGTGCATAGATCCCCCACTGTCTACATACCAGATGCTACTTTGGCATGTTGGAGAACCCTGCAATAATAAACAATCAGTTAGTTTTGGAGACCCCAACCTTTTTGGTTTTGGGCCTGGTCTCATCAATAGATGGTAAACTAACAGGTTTATTAGAAACAACAGCTGAGAGGAAGAAGATGGTGAAGAAGAGGAATCCTTTGGCTTGGACCTCCTTTTCTGTGGTTTCAACATAGGAGCATCTAATTGGTTAACTCTACCCAACAGATGTTGAACCATCATAACCAGCTGTGTCTGATTTTGTGATAAAGCTTTTAGCTCATCAGACACATTGCCAGTGGAGTTTGATAAGTTCCTATGTTCACCTTCTTCTTCTGAGCACTCTCAGCTGTCACCTGTTTAACCCCTTCCTTTTTGGATTCTTTGAGGACTAAGGTTTACAGGATTTGATGTTGCTGATACAAATGTGGTCTCAAACTCATTTTTCATTTTTACCATTTTCTCTTTAATTTCTTCTTTTTGTTTGAGTTTGGAACCTCTTTTGTACCAGCAATCATCTGTAAGATGATTGAACAAACCACATACTTCACATGGTTTCTTCTTCATCTTAGGTTGATCATCAACTAAAGAGGGTGAAGCAACTGAGACTTGTTCTTCAGTGCTTTAGAAGCATTGTTTGCTTTCTTGACTGCCTCTTTAGTAGTCTTCAAACTCTTTCTACTGACAGTTTTCTTCTCTTCAGTACTGGCAGTAGTTGGAGTTTGAACTTCAGGTGTTAAATCCTGCTCTCTAGTCCTTCAAGACTTTCAGAATTAACTCCTGAGTTGATCAACTCATTGATCATGTGAGTGTCAACATTGAACCATCAACATCAGCTGATAGGTTCTGAGAGGGCTTGATGCCGACTTCTACTTCTGATTGTGCTGTATCAGAAAGTAGATCACATGATGAGATGGATTGGTTATTACTCTCACCATCAGATTCTACCTCTGCTCTTGGAGTAAAATCTGTAGGTGGAGCAGTGTGATTGTAACCAATGCCAAACTTCACATTGGAAGCAGATTGCTTACTAAGAAGCATTTCAAACCTTTGCATGATGTGTCCCTCTATCACACTCTACCTGGTAACTGCAAGGGTTTCTTTGAGATCTTTATACTTCTCTAGAAGTATCTCTTCCCTAGCCTTATCATCAGTTATTTGGCATTTCAATTTGTAAATCTCATCATTTTTATCATTATGCACAGACTCAAATTCAGCTTTGTTTTTGGAAATTATTTGTTCTAGCTCAATGTTCTTGTTGATTAAAGCTACATTTGCTTCTCTAATAGATGCAAATGCTGCTATGCATGTTTCTGAACATAATTTGGCTTTTGCCTCAGAGGATACCTGTGATACCTTTGGTGTAGAGGCATTAGAGGATGAAGTATCAGCAGAATCCAAAGCCATAAGAGCTAGATTTCCAAATGGACTTTCACCACCATGTTGACCAGCACCTGAGAACAGTTGTTCATGACCAGACAAGTCATCTGGTAAACTGCTCCAGTCAACAACTCCTGGAGTGAAGAAGCTGTGTTGTTGAGGTTGAGTTTGTTGATGAGATTGGGAAGGCTGTGGTTCAGGCAATGCTTGTGGTTGTTGTGCAATTGGAGCTTGAACAGGATTTGGTTGAGGCACATAATAGCAGGGATAAGGATATGACATTTGACCCTGGGGAACAAAGTATGCAGGAGATCTAGGATGTGAATAATGACCAGAACCCAGGATATTGCCCTCTGTTTTGTGGACTAGTACTAGGAAAATCACCAAGGGTGCAGAAGAGTTAGATCCAGTTGATCTACACTCTCTTGCAAAGTGTCCTAGCCTTTGGCATTTGTGACACCTCAACTTACTCTTGTCAAAACCAACTTTGTTTTTGCCAGAGAGTCCAGGAAATTTCCTGCCAGTTCTCTTATAGAACTTCTGAGATTTGATATTAATCAGTGCCATTTGGCTCAGAATATCCATCTCTTCTAGATCATCATCAGCTATTCCTTTCAGATCATCCATGATGAAGCATAAATTGTCACTATTACTGGCAGAATGACTCTCAATACCAACAAATGCATGATCAGAACTATTTGAAGAGAAATCTATATGCTCATCATAATTGCTTTCAGATGCAGCATATTCTGACTCATGACCAACCAAGGCAGTATTCCCTGGTACAAAGTCATCAGTGAGCTTTCCTGATGAGGACAGTTTCCTCTTCTGCTCTATCTCTCTTTCAAATGTAAGCAGTTTCCCATGAAGTTGGGTGAGAGATAGACCATCCAGATTTGCACTGGAGCGTTGAACAATAGTGTATGTGTCCCATCTCTCAGGCAGTGATCTAAGGAATCTGTTGTTCATCTGGCTATTAGTGTATTCCTGTTTCACCATTTTCAGCTCAGATATCAAGCAGGAAAAGCGCTCAAACTGTTCAGTCAGTGTCTCACCCTTTCTATGAGAGAATGTCTCATATTGTTGGGCAAGGATTTCTCTATTGTTTGCTAAGACCTCATCTGTGCCACCGAATTGTTCCTTCAGGGCATTCCAGAGATCATGAGCAGTTTCATGATGCATAAGCCCTGAATAGATTTCATTAGGCAGTGCCATGGCCAGATTTCCATGGGCTTTAGCATCAATCTCAATAGTTTCTCCGATCTTCATCAGAGTATTGTTCCTTCTTCTTCGGAACCATTTGATTGGTTTCCGGATTGTTCACCATAGGCTTATGTGGTCCATGTACCACAGATGTCCAACAACCTGAACTGTTAACAGACAGGTGATGAAGCATTCTTCGTTGCCATATGTTATACTCGGTCCTAACCAGCATCGAGGCTTGGTTGAGGAACCGTATATGAGGATCATTAGAAGGAGTCGTCATCTCAGATTCAATCAAATTCGGTTAAGCTAAAACAGATTTAGAACAAAACGCAACAACCAATTGAACTAGAAGATCTCAAAAAATGAACGAAAGCGACAGAAATTCAATATCTATACCCAGTTCTTGCAAATACGCTAATTCAATCAAACACAGAAATCAATTAGCAGTTTCAATGATCAATTGTTAGATCGATCAATGATTAACCATGCTCTGATACCACTTGTTAGGATCAGTGATCTATGTTTGATTGATTGAAGAGTATAGCAGCGGAATTCAAACAATGAATTAGTTGATTCACAAGAACAAAACGATATTCAATGAAGAACAAAGACGGTTATAGAGAGAGAATTTCTGCAAATATATTTCATTCAATATTCGCTTTCGTGGTAACAGAATGTCACACTTACAATTAGGTCGACACCTCTTATTAAGAGATGTGACGTCTGCTGATGTCACTTGATAGTGACATCTAACAGATTTATTACAACTGAAACACAACTACTGAAGATGTCAAAACAGCTGACATCTCCTTACAAAAATGCTAAGTGTTATCAGTTGTTATAACTACTGAAAAACATAAAACTACTGAAACTACAACGACTGAAGAACAAGCTCTTCAGTCGTTTTACAAAACTATTGAAAGTAAAAATATAAAACTACTGATATCACAACTAGTGAAGAAGTACTCTTTAGCTGTTGTGACAAACTACTGAAACTTCAGTAGTTGGTCTTCAGACTTGAACTTCAGATGTTTCATCAGCTGATGACTTCAGTAGATACCATCAGCTGATGTCTTCAGTCTTTGTCTTCAAACTTTGTACATCAGTTGTTGATCTTCAGCACTTGTAAACTCTTCAGCTGTTGTACTTCAGTACTTTGGTCTTTCAGCTTCAGCACTTGTGTTCTTCAGCTGTTCAGCTTCAGTACTTGTGTTCTTCAGCTGTTCAACTTCAGTACTTGTGTTCTTCAGCTGTTGTACTTCAGCAGTTTAGTTCTTCAGCTGTTGAAGTCTTCAGCACTTGATCTTCAGCTGTTGAAGTCTTCAGCACTTGTCAAACTGCTGATGAAGCTTTCAGTAGTTGTTGTGATACCATGTGGGACTTAGAGGTTTTCTGATCTTGGCTCATTGGTTCTTTTCGTCCAACACTTGCCCATATCATCCACCCAGTACTTAGGTGGATCTCCCTGAACCTATTAAGGAGGTCCATATAGAAGAGGCACTCACCTTCAAGTGATTACATTATTCAGACCTCAACCATGGCAACTGAGCCCATTGCCACTTCTCTTGAAGCTATCAGCGAGCAGAGGACAACTAGCAGCCAAGAACCTGATGCTGGTGGTGAGAGAGAGAGTGAGAGAGGATTTTGGTCCTATTCTCTCATCCCCCAATGATTCTTCTGATAAAGATGAGGGGAAATTAAGACTAAAGGTGCAAAAACTATCTCAAACATGCACCTACCTAGTCTCTAAGGTTAGCCACTTGGAATCTCAGGTGACTACTTTACACAATAGGGTCAATGATCAGCCATTTCAGATATCTTATCTAAAGGAAAAACTAGCTAAGAGACCTTTGAGTAGAGCTCATCCAGGAACACAAGAACCTATGGATGTGATTGACCTAACTCCTAGCTCACCTATTCAAGTGGGTGATGCTACAAAAAAGGGGAGAAAGTTATAACAATCATAGAACCTGGGAGTTCTTCACTGACTATGGAAATTATGGACTCACCATCCTCACTTGCAGTTGTTCATACTTAGCAACTTCTTCAAGTTTACATTGATATGGACTCACTAGACTCTCTCATTCAGAGTCTCTTTGAGGTAGGTATTCCAAGGGCTATGTCATTCCCACCCCAAGGAACTTCAAACTACATAATTGGGTGGAGATATGATGCTGATAGAAGATCCCTCAACTTCAAAGAGTTCAAGGGCAGCAAGAAGTCTTCAAATTTCAAACCTTGAACTACTATGTAGGTCTTTACTTGATCAACATGCAACTTGTCGATCCAAGTCAATCCAGCAAGTTGGCATGCTAGCTCTAAAGATTCAAGACATGAATACTAAAGTATTCAGTCAAAGAAGAAGACAAAGGAAATCAGGTAATGTCATTGGTCAACTGGATATTGAGGCAGACCCTAAGATTAGCTTCAAAGGGAAAACCTTGACTGAAGCCCTAGGGATAGAGTTTGAGAGCCTTGTCACACCAACAACTACTTCAATAATTTATTCCCTTAGTGAAACACGAGCTGGTGAAGATGTCACAACCTCTCTCTGGCCGAAGCATTGATGCTACCCCAAGTAATAAAAACCAATCTCTCTCCATCCTGGAGTGACAAGGTTTGTGGGTGACAATGGGAAAAGGAAAATGACTCCCGAGGAGATTAAGGAGGAGAGAGAGAGAGAAAGAGGAAGCTATGGGGAGATAGTTCCACTGGGTCTTCATGCTTCATGCAAGCTGCAATCAGGGCTGCTCCCAGACCTGATACTCAAAATGATAAGTTAAGGGCAGTCAAGACTTTTTTTTACAGACCAGGAACTATAATGTTGATCAGATCATCTCTATTCCCTTAGATGAATTAAATGAACCAACAGACATGGAATTGTCAAGAGAGAGAGATGAAGCAAAGGATGCAAGGTTGCTCCTTCAAATCAAAGAAGAAAGAGACCGAAAACACTCTACAACTTGTTCCTATTCTCTCACTAGTTCAAGAAAGTGCTAAGCAAGAAACTGTGGCACCACAAGAACCTCAGGTAGATAAAGAAACTAACAGGCTAAACATGATAAACTACCCGAGTGCCATAGGTCTCTACCAGGCAGGTGCATTCCCTTTGACTATATTGAGTTTCAGTACCTCAAAAAACTTTAATTTCAAGTACTAAAAGAGCAAAAGGCTACCAAGAGGAAAATGAGGGAAGAAGTTGCCAAAGCAAGATCCATCACCTAGAATAGTCAAAAGAAGTCTGTTGATAGGTAGAGGATGCTGAGCTGCTTGAAGTTGTATGGATTCTCTAGAAGGAGACTTGGACCTATGTCTCTATCCACCATGTATGAGCACATAAGGGTGATCAAGCAGAAAATTAAAAGAGGATATATCATTAATTTACACTTCCTACCAAGTCAAGCCCCTTAAGAAGTGGAGGTTAAGGTTGAACCTTTTGCGACAACACAACCTGGACCTCCTGCTGAGTCTTAGCAAGCTTCATCTTCTTATCCATAGCACATTCAAACTCTTTCTCCTTCTAAACTTGTGAGGGAGGTAGACCCAATTGAGAAACACAAGACCGAACAACAAGGTGCTGCAGGTCTGTCTTCTCAGTTAAAGTTCCCAAAAAGAAGGAAAAGGATGGCTTATAAACCCAAGTCAAAGAAGAAGAAAAAGACAGGTTTATCTACCTCCAAACCTCAGGATGAGTCAGAATATCTTGAGTAACTGCAACAAGAGGAAGCTCAAACAACTCCAATTCAAGTAGCTCATCTTGCATCATAAAGACCCATCTTGTACTGACTTACTCTACTAATCTGGAAAGATGGCATGTAATCAGAGATCAAGGTACCGATGATGTCTACACATGGCAGGACATGTTCAATCTACCTCTATATGACCTATTTGAGATAAGAAGACACTATAAGAGTCTGAGTGATCCTAATCATCTGATGAAGAAAGGTATGGTTATCATCATAATAAGGACTGTCAATATCTAAGATCATCAATATTTTGGTAGCATCAGCCTAGGGGGAGTTTGTAAGGTTTTATGTAAGGTTGATGGACCTAAAACATTCAAAGTCTTTCTTGCATGCATGCACTAATGTACAGAAGTAGAGATGCTTCCAAAGTTTTACACCATGCACTAGAAATATTCTAAGTTTAAAATCTTACGAAGCGAAGACCAACATCTTCTGAAGCCAAAAGTGAAGTCTTTCGAAGCTTCAAAGATAAAGTCTTCCAAAGACAAGAAGTGAATATAGATTATCTTTCAAAGACTTTTGAATACATGCTTTATCTAATGTACTTTACCATAAAGCTGAACCACTTTCCGCTGCAACTCTGTTCAGTCACCAACTTACATAAGTTGGTGAAAAAGTTCATGCTTTTGGTAAACTATACATTGAGGTCTTGAGTCTATCCTCTCTGCTTTATGTACTTTTATCCTTTTTGTAATATATTAGGATGTGAGCTATGGCATGTCATAGTCACTAGTTAAAAGACAATTTGCCTTTTGACTCTACATTTGATTTTGTTGTCTAGTTCAAATGTATCCGGTTGATCTTCTAAGTATGGCCGGCTGTAGGATGTAGTATGAAGTATCTCAGGTCCTTGTATCTTTTCTTATGCTTTTTTACATTTAAAAAAAAATTGAGTGCAATATATAACATTCTTGAAAAACCATATACTTGTCTTGTGTTGTTTTAAATTCTCTCTCATATTTTGCTTGTGTTCTAAGTATCATTCTTATATGTTACCAGTTCCCTATTTGATCTGATAAGTGTTCTAAAACAACTCTCCTTATTGTGTGTTTGTGTTGTAAGTGACCAACCCCCTTAAACGGTCCAGTAGGAATATCTGGCAACCTTCTTATATCCTATTTAGGTAAGGTTTCGAAAGCCTTCCTTTTATGCAGATAAGATATTCCACCACCCCTTCTTTTGATCATGAACAACTTTAGACTCACATTATACTTCTAACTAATAATCTTTTTATTAGATTCCTTCCTGTTTTGCTCCTGAATGTTCTGGAATAATAGAGTCAGCTGTTCTTGTTCTTTTTCTTTAACAAATCAATCTTCTTTCTCCATCTCTATCATATATCCTTTAGCAGAGCCCTTCTTAGCTACATATGTCAAAGGATGTTCATCAACTTCATAGTACTCAGGTTTAGAGTCATAATATACTAGATGTTCTTCCATTTCCTCCTCATCAATCTACGTCATCTCAGTTTCTTCTTCTCCAGCCTCAACATTTTGGTCCTGCGCCACCTCCTCACCAATAATATCTTTATCAATATCAAGCCCCAAGTCAATAAATCCAACTTCAAATATCTTCTCTACATTTCCAGCATCTCTTTCTTTTTCAACTCCATTAAACCCACCAAACAAAAAGAACTCTGGCACTTGTATCAACAACCACAGTGCTAGCCCCACTAACACTAGCATCTTTACTACCAGATCCACCTACATTTGTAATAGCAACACCATTGGAGCCCTCTCCTACCTTTGATGAAGTACTCATTTTTAAGAATGAATACTTAGATGTATCTGCAAGATTATTTAACTCAGATTGAGTTAACTGATTTGGCAGGCTAGTGGATGCTTTTAGCTTATTTACTTCTATCAATAGTCTCTTAATTAAATCTTGCTGATCCAACATCATCTTGTCATGATTTCTAGCATCTCATCTTTCTTCCCCTCTCTCAACTTCTAATTGACTAGTTTTGTCTTTATCATACTCAACTCGTTTTCCAGAGAACAGTTTAGGTTCCTTATCATATCCTCATCTAAATCAGATCTGACATCTCTTCTTTGAGTCTCAAAGAAGGTCTGATGTTTATGCTTTAATCTTATTTCTATTACATTCTCAGATTCTCCTTGGTCAGCCTTCTTCTTTCATCTCTTCTCCTTTTGAACTCTCAATGCCTCCTCAACTTCATCTTTTTTTCCCTCAAAGTCATATTCCTTTTCTTGGTAAATCTTTTTCTCTTCTTGATAGCCTAGATTGTCTTTCCCTATTCTTTTCAACATTTTTGTTCTTAGTTTATATCAATCTTCTAATATAATTCTATCTCTCAGTTGGATACATGTTTTCCCACAAATAAGTTATCTTCCCACTAAAATCATGTCTAATGCCTAAAAAGTCAGAAACTATCCTCATGTTCATATGAACAAGCCTCTTATCTCACCATGTCGTGGCACAAGAGGAATCAAGTCCTCAATCGACATCTGTACAAATTTTGGATATAAGAGCCAATTGTCTTTCTTTAATACCATGATGTTCTCTGTCATGCAGTGATTTTAAGTTTGGCAATGCTTGCCTTTTGGCCTCTTCAAAAGATAATCATGGCCCTTGCCTGATCCAAGTTTAATCCATCTTAACCTCCTTTTCTATGATTTAAGCACATAATAAACACGTGGGCAATGTATCTCCACTCTTTTGGAGAGAAAATATTTATTGATCTTCTTTCTAGTTCCAAATGGAGGCCCTTTGTAACCATGCTTCTAAAAGCCTTCAGCACCTCCGTCTTAGAAAACATCACCTCTTCTCCCACACCGTCCTCTAACCTTAGATCCCTCGCAATGATCTCAACAAAAATGGCAATATCGTGCTTTAGAACCCTTGCAACTATCTGATGTGGGTTTGACCTGGTGTCATATTCTATTGTTCTCCATGAAGGCATTGATCTGCCCAAGATTCATATTAAATTGATGTGGCTAGTGTGATATGATCCAAGTCGGGTCTACCCAATAACAAGCCAAAACAACACCGAAAGATATTTATTTGTTGATAAGATCATACAAATAAGTAATGACACCAATTTAGAAAATTGGATTTTCTAAATTATTGCTTTTGTAGATAAACATCATTATATATTGATTTGTTCATGAGGGATTACTTATTCATTGTTTAAATTAGTTAAACAATGACAAATGACAATGTGTATGTGCTATAAAATTAAAATGGTTTAATTTTATAAAAGGTGGAATGCTAGAGTGTATTATATGGAAAATAAATGGAGAAGGGACAAAAGGGGAGCCAATTCGGCCGCCCCCTTTTTAAAAATTGTATTGGGAACCTCCTTTTGTTTGTTCCAAGTACATGCAATCCATTCATCCCTACACTCTCCATTCTACACTCCACCAACACACACAAGAAAGTCTCTTTCTCTCTCTCTCTTTCTCAAAATCTCGGATTTTTGAAGAAAAGAAAACGATTTTCAGCTTACAAGAAGTGTTCTTGACTGAAATTCCACAAGAAGAAGAGTACTACAAGTTGGTGTTCAAAGCCTAGCAAGAGGTTGTTTGTTGGGACTTGGGGTATGTCATCTTGAGGGCTTCTACATTGAAGTTTCAGCCATAAAAACTCATCCTATAATCTCCTCAAATCTCGTTTTCCAGCAGCCCTAAAGGTTGTTCCTTTTACCTTCTTATGTTCTTTACTTTGTATGATATTCGTATAATGATCCATGGTTTGGGGTTGCTTATTAAATGGGTTTAATAACAGATTATTAACATGTTTTAAAACCTAAATTCCGCTGCGTTTTCACATAATACAAGATTATATGAGCTTTGATAAACCGGTAATGTCCCCACAATGGCATCAAGAGCCACTTATACGAATGCATACATGTATATTCTTGTTTGTTCACGGTTTTGTGGTATTTGACACCACATACCCGGAGTTTGAGGCTGGATTTTGCCCCCTTTTTGGTGTTTTAAAGATGCTACTTTATGCATAAAGGATCTTTAAAACTCTAGATTATTAGATGATTGTTTATATGTTCTAAACCCATTTGTTCTTGGTTTATGTTGGCCAAGAACATGGGCTATAAGTGGCTGCCAAAATCGACTATCTTGTGTATGTTTGAACATGTTGTTGTTGATTATGCATAACAAAGCCTAGACCATTTGGATTGAATGATTGGTTGTCATGTATATATTCATTGGGCATGTAATTATTTATTTTTGTTTCAAGTCTTGTTTTGTATCTATTCATTCATATGGTTTGTAATAAATAGATTAGGAGTTTATCTTTACTAGAAAAATGTATTAGGATACATATTTTGTAAGAATGCTCAAGATCAAGACTTGAAGAAAAGATGGACAAAGAGAATGCTTGAAGATGTGGTTTCAAGTGGGAGTTCCTTTTGTCAACCATGTGTCATGTTCTTAACCCTTAGGACAAGACCTTTTGACACACTTGTTTTGGCTAAACAAGTGTGCTCAACTTAGTATGCTTTGTTATGCATATATGTATTGTTTTGGTTATGCTTGGTTGAATGCTTATGATGTTGTTTTGTTTTGAATATTTGGATGTGACTAATAAACCATCAATTATAACAAGCTATAATAAGAAATTGGTTCTCCATAATTAAGCATAAATCGAATAGTTCTACAAAAGGAGTTAAATGATCTTGCAAATAAAATGGGTTTTATTTAAAAGAAATCAATAGAGTGCCATATGGTTGAATGCATACAATCATATGATACTTAGTCTTTTCTATTAAGAATTGAGAAATTGTAAATTCCTTTTGAGAACAAGTTTAACACCATCCTTTTACACAACACTAGGTTACTTGCAAACTCTTAGTGGGATAAAGGTCACCTAACCACTTTGAGGAACTTGTAACTTGAGGTGAGAATACCATGTTTGTGGCATAAAGGTCACCTAACCACTTATGTAGTAAACTCATACGTGTGTGTAAGTAGGACGACTTGATTTCTAAAATATATTGAATGGATCACCTAAAATGTGTTTTATAAAAGGTGTTGATGGGATTAACATGCCGTTATAAACATAGGATGTTCAAACGATCCCATACCACTAGAAGTTGCAATGGGTGCAATTGTCATTTATGACTACCTTGTTTATTTAAATAATGGGATAAAGGTCACCTAACCAATATTTAAATATAACGTTGGATTCTAAAATTTTATTTATTAATAGTCTATGAGAAATAAGGGTATTAATAAATGAAATATACTATTAATCAACAATTACTAAAATGGACTTTGTAAAATCTTGTAGATGGCCAACAATATCAACGCTAATAACGATGTACCAAACCAAAACAACCAATCTCTTAGGGCGATCCTTCAAAGGGCGTCTAACACCTAACAACTTCATGGATTGGTACCGCAACTTGAGAATCGTTCTCAAGCAAGAAAAGCGGGCCTACATCCTTGATGATCCCATCCCCGATGAACCTAACGAAGAGGATGTGGAGGCCTATAATGATTGGGTTAAATATGTGGAAGACTCTATCCAAGTCTCTTGCTTATGTTAGCAAGTATGACACCCGAACTCCAAAAGGAGTATGAGCTCCATGGAGCTTATGACATGATCACTCAGTTGCGGGAAACGTTCCACCAACAAGCTAGGGTGGAGCGCTCCGAAACGGTTCGAGCGCTTCATGCATGTCGATGGAGGAATCCCATCAGTTTCATCTTATGTTCTTAAGATGAAAAGCCATATCGACCGCCTTCAGAGGCTTAACTGTCCTGTCTCAAAGGAGTTGGCCACGGATTTGATCCTTAACCGCCTAACTAGGAAGTTTGAGGCGTTTGTCATGAATTACAACATGAACGGATGGGACAAGAGCATAAATGAACTTCATTCAATGCTCAAATCAGCCGAGGCGGGAATGGGTAAAAGGGTTTTACCCGTTCTCACCATTAATGAAGGTGGAAGAAGGAGAAGGTCTCTACTCCCCCCCCTAAGGCAACTGTTGCCAAGGAAAGGGACACGTTAAAGGAAAGGGGAAAATGTTGTTAGGGCGAACCTCCGAGGCCCAAGGAGAAGAAGCAGAAGGTTGCTGTTAACGACCCATGCTTCAAATATGGTGAGATAGGGCATTGGATGAGAAATTGTCCAGTCTATCTCAAGAGTTGAGAGAAAAGAGGGATGCGGGGCAAACCTCAGGTATAATTTACATGATACATGTTGAGCTAAATTTATTTCTTCTAACACATGGGTATTAGATACCGGATGTGGAACTCACATTTGTAATTTATTGCAGGGGTTCAAAAGAATGAGCATTATGCAAAGGGGAAATAAGTCTCTTCATGGGAATGGTGCAAAGGTTCACGTTGAAGCCCAAGGAGACTACATTTTGAAGCTTCCAAGTGGTTTGGAAGTTATTTTAAACAATGTATTATATGCTCCTAGTTTGACTAGGAACATAATTTCTGTTTCCCCCGTTAAGACAATATGATTATGATTTCAAGTTTGTTGACAATGATATTCATGTTTCTTTAAATCATGTATTTTATTTTAAGGCTATACCTTGTAATGGTATTTATGAATTGGTTCATGAAAACGTACATATGATAGCTCAATATACCAAGCAACCACCAAAAGACTCAAATTAGATTTGAGTGATACCTACCTTTGGCATTGCCGTCTTGGTCATATAAACAAGAAACGTATACAACACTTCAGAGGAATGGTCTCTTAAAAACAATGAATGTGATTCATTGTTATGTATTCTTGTTTACAAGGTAAAATGACTAAGTCACCCTTTAGTGGAACTAACGAAAGGGCAAAAGATTATTAGGTTCATACATTCGGATGTATGTGGTCCTTTTAAGCCATGACTAGGAATGGTGAAAGATACTTCATTACCTTTACCGACGATTATAGTCGCTATGGTACGTGTACTTAATAAGACACAAAGATGAAGCTTTTGAAATGTTCAAAATATTCAAGAATGAAGTGGAAAATCACTCACAAGTCAATTAAAATCTCCGCACCGATAGAGGTGGTGAATACCTAAGTGATGTTTTTCAAGATCATCTTAGGAGTTGTGGGATTGTCTCACAACTCACTCCACCTGGAACACCACAACATAATGGTGTATCTGAGAGGAGGAATCGAACCTTATTGGATATGGTTCGATCTATGATGGCTAGAAGCACATTACCTCTATCATTTTGGGGTTTCGATTTGCTCTCCGCGGCCCGTATTCTGAATATGACCCCAACCAAAAAGGTGGAAAGACACCTTTTGAGATATGGCATGGAAGAGTTCCATCCCTATCTACTTAAGGGTCTGGGGTTGTGAGGCTTATGTTAAGACTCCCACCCCAAACAAATTGGAAGTTCGATCCACCAAGTGTATCTTTATTGGATATCCTAGAGATTCTATGGGATATTATTTCTATGATCCCTGGAACAAAAGGTATTTGTTGCCAGAAAGGGTGAGTTCTTAGAAACAAAGTTCCTTATGGAAGAACTAGTAGTAGAACAGTGGATCTTGAGGAGGATCAAGAAGCACAGCCCGATGCACGTTTGGTTGAGACTAGCACTCAACATGAGGATGTTGAGATGATCAAGCGTTTGATCAATACACACAAAACGTTCGCAGAAGTGGTAGAACTAGCAATCCACCTGAAGATACGGATTTTTCATGGATGGATGCTATGTGGTGGATTCAGATGAACCAACCACATATCATGATGCAGTGTCCAATTTGGATTGTGACAAATGGCTTGAGGCCATGAACATTGAGATGCAATCCATGTATGACAATCAAGTTTGGAACTTGTTGTGCCACCTCTTAATTCCAAAGTAGTTGGAAGTAAGTGGGTTTTCAGAAGAAAACCGATATGCATGGAAACTTGGATACTTACAAAGCTAGACTTGTAGCAAAGGTTTCACTCAAACTCAAGGGGTTGATTATGATGAAACATTTTCACCTGTTGCGATGCTAAAGTCTATAAGGATATTGTTTGCCATAGCTGCTCATTATGATTATGAGATTTGGCAAATGGATGTCAAAACCGCTTTCTAATGGATATCTTGAGGAAGATGTCTATATGGTTCAGCCTGAAGGTTTTGTCGATCCAAAATATCCTACAACAAAGTATGCAAGTTAAAGAAATCAATCTATGGATTGAAAAAAGCATCGAGAAGCTGGAATCACCGTTTTAATAAGGAGGTAAAGAAATTTGGCTTCATCAAAAACGCTGATGAGGCTTGCGTGTATAAGAAGGCTAGTGGGAGCACAATAACCTCCTAGTATTGTATGTTGATGACATACTACTATTTGAAATGACATTCCAACCATGGAAGGTGTAAAAACCTGGCTTGGAAAAGGACCCGCTTTCTTTTTCGACTATGATGGATTCTTCAAGTCCTTCAACATCCCTCTCTCTACGTCTGATGATGAGTTAGCAGCCAAAATGATGTATGATGTTCTAAACTCACCTTCACAGGAATCTACATCATCTGGCTCACAAGGTGATTCATCTACCAACTTAGGGGGAACACTCGAAGTAAGTGACTCTTCCTTTGATGATGAAGCCATAGAGAATGATCAGGACACTCAGGAGCAACAGGTTCCTCCTACTGCAAGTCCACAAGCATCTCACATTGATGCCTCTGAGTCTTCAGAACCTCACACTCCTGCTGCCTTAGATACTGAACCAAACATTCATAATCTTGATTCTGAGGTAGTTGTTCCCACCACTCCTGGATCACGCCTAAATGTCTATCATCCTCTGGACAATGTCATTGGGGATGTTAGATCAGGAGTTCAAACTAGAAATCAGCTGTATTCAGCTGATTATGCCTTGGTAATAGAGAAAGGGTACCTTCACGATGGTACTTATCGTTGCTTTTGTCTCAGTTCGAGCCAAAATACGTTAGTGAAGCCCTAAATGCTGAGGCATGGGTGAGTGCCATGCAAGAAGAACTTCTTCAGTTTAAGAAGTTAGGTTTATGGACACTGGTAGATAGACCTAAAGGTGCTAAGATTATTGGCACCAAGTGGGTCTTGAAATGTAAGAAAGATGACCAAGGTGTCATCATCAGGAACAAGGCTCGACTTGTAGTTCAAGGATTTTTACAAGTCGAGGGAATTGATTACAATGAAGTATTTGCACCTGTGGTGAGAATGGAAGCAATCCGTATCTTCCTAGCCTATGCCTCTTACATGAAGATTAAAGTCTATCAATTGGATGTAAAGAGTGCATTTCTTCATGGTGATTCCAGCTTCTTGACGCTTGTTTCAATCCATAGATTGATTTCTTTAACTGCATACTTTATTAGGATGTTTTGGATTAACAAAACCTTCAGGCTGAACCATATAGACATCTTCCTCAAGATATCCATTTAGGAAAGCGGTTTTGACATCCATTTGCCAAATCTCATAATCATAATGAGCAGCTATGGCAAACAATATCCTTATTGACTTTAGCATCGCAACAGGTGAGAAAGTTTCATCATAATCAACTCCTTGAGTTTGAGTAAAACCTTTGTGCTACAAGTCTAGCCTTATAAGTATCCAGTTTCCATGCATGTCATTTTTCTTCTTGAAAATCCACTTACTTCCAACTACCTTGGAGTTGAGAGGTGGTACAACAAGTTCCAAACTTGATTGTCATGCACGGATTGCATCTCAACGTTCATGGCTTCAAGCCATTTGTCACAATCCGAATTGGACACTGCATCATGGTATGTGGTTGGTTCATCGATTCTACCACATAGCATCCATCCATGAAAGATCCGTATCTTTCAGGTGGATTACTAGTTCTGCCACTTCTGCGAACGTTTTGTGTGTATCGATCAACCACTTGATCATCTTCAACATCCTCATGTTGAGTTCTGGTTTCAACAATGTGCACTGGTGTGGTTTTCTTGATCCTCCTCAAGATCCACGATTCTACTGCTAGTTCCTTCCATAAGGAACATTGCTTCTAAGACTCACCCTTTCTGGCAACAAACACCTTTTGTTTCAGTGGATCATAGAAATAATATCCCATAGAATCTCTAGGGTATCCTACAAAAATACACTTGGTGGATCGGACTTCCAATTTGTTTGGGGTGGGAGTCTTAACATAAGCCTCACAACCCAAATCCTTAAGTATGATAGGGATGGAACTCTTCCATACAATATCTCAAAAGGTGTCCTTTCCACCTTTTTGGTTGGGGCCATATTTAAAATACGGCCGCGGAGAGCAAAGCGAAACCCCAAAATGATAGAGGTAAAGTGCTTCTAGCCATCATAGATCGGACCATATCCAATAAGGTTCGATTCCTCCTTTCAGACACACCATTATGTTGTGGTGTTCCAGGTGGAGTGAGTTGTGAGACAATCCCATAACTCCTAAGATGATCTTGAAAGGCATCACTTAGGTATTCACCTCCTCTATCGGTACAAAGAACTTTAATCGACTTGTTGAGTTGATTTTCTACTTCATTCTGAAGATTTTGAACGTTTCAAAAGCTTCATCTTTGTGTCTTAATAAGTACACGTATCCATAGCGACTATAATCGTCGGTAAAGGTAATGAAGTATCTTTCACCATTTCTAGTCATTGGCTTAAAAGGACCACATACATCCGAATGTATGATGCCTAATAAATCTTTTGCCCTTTCGTTAGTTCCACTAAAGGGTGCCTTAGTCATTTTTCCTTGTAAACAAGATTCACATATATCAAATGAATCACATTCATTTGTTTTTAAAAGACCATTCTTTTGAAGTATTTTTATACGTTTCTTGTTATATGACCAAGACGACAATGCCAAAGATAGGTATCACTCAAATCCAACTTGAGTTTCTTGGTGTTAGTATGGTACAATGAACTATTTAAAGTATTTTCATGAACCCATTCATAAATACCATTAATGGGATAGCTTTAAAATAGAACATATCATTTAAAGAAACATGAATATCATTTTCAAAAAAGATAATACATAATCATAATGTCTTAATTGAGATACAGAATAATGTTCCTAGTCAAACTAGGAGCAACAAAACATTCTTCAAAGTCACTTCTAAACCACTTGGAAGTTTTAGGATGTAGTCCCCATGAGCTTCTACTTTGACTTTGGCTCCATTGCCCATGAAGAGGCTAACATCCCCTTGATTGAAGTCCCTACTTCTTTTGAACCCCTGCAACAAATTGCAAATATGAGTTCCACATCCGGTATCCAATACCCATGTGTTGGAAGATATGACATTAAGATCAATATGAATCATGTAAATTGTACCTGAGGTTTGCCCCGCATCCCTCTTTTCCTTCACTCTTTGAGATAGACTGGACAATTTCTCATCCAATGCCCTATCTCACCACACTTGAAGCATGGGTCGTTTGCAGCAACCTTTTGCTTCTTCTCCTTGGGCTTCGGAGGTTCCGCCCTAACAACCATCTTCCCTTTTCCCCAAACGTGGCCCTTCCCTTCCCTTTTCTTCCTCCCACCTTCATTGATGGTGAGAATGGGTAAAACCCTTTTACCCTTCCCGCCTCGGCCGTTTTGAGCATTGAATGAAGTTCATTTATGCTGTTGTCCCATCTGTTCATGTTGTAGTTCATGACGAATGCCTCAAACCTTTTAGTTAGGCCATTAAGGATCAAATCCGTGGCCAACTCCTTTGAGACAGGACAATTTAGCCTTTGAAGGCGGTCGATATGGCTTTTCATCTTGAGAACATAAGATGAAACCGATTGGGATTCCTCCATCCGACAGGCATGAAGCGCTCGAACCGTTTCGAAGCGCTCCACCCTAGCTTGTTGCTGGAATGTTTCCCGTAACTGGGTGATCATGTCAAAGCTCCATGAGCTCATATTCCTTTTGGAGGTCGGGTGTCATACTTGCTAACATTAGGCAAGAGACTTGGATGGAGTCTTCCATATATTTAACCCAATCGTTATAGCCCCTTCATCCTCCTCGCTGGGTTCATCGGGGATGGGATCATCAAGGATATAGGCCCGCTTTTCTTGCTTGAGAACGATTCTCAAGTTACGGTACCAATCCATGAAGTTGTTAGGTGTTAGACGATCCCTTTGAAGGATCGCCCTAAGAGATTGGTTGTTTTGGGTTGGTACATCATTATTAGCGTTGTGGTTGTTGGCATCTACAAGATTTTACAAAGTTCCATTTTAGTATTCATTGATATAATAATATTTCATTTATTAATACCTTTTAAGTCTCATAGATGATTAATAAATAAAATTTTTAGAATCCAACGTTTTTTAAATATTGGTTAGGTGACCTTATCCCATTATTTAAATTAACAAGGTAGTCATGAATGACAATTGCAACCTATTGCAACTTCTAATGGTATGGGATCGTTTGAACATCTTATGTTTGAAACGGCATGTTTATCCCATCAACACCTTTGTAAAGCATATTTTAGGTGATCCATTCAATATATTTTTCACAAATCAAGTCGTCCTACTTACACACACGTGTGAGTTTACTACATAAGTGGTTAGGTGACCTTTATCCCACAAATATGGTATTCTCACCTCAAGTTACAAGTTCCCTCAAAATGGTTAGGTGACCTTTATCCCACTAAGAGTTTGCAAGTAACCTAAGTGTTGTGTAAAGGATGGTGTTTAACTTGTTTCAAAAGGGATTTAGTTTGGTTGGAAAGTCCAATGTACCATATGATTGTATGCATTCAACCATATGGTACCCAATATGTACTTTTAAATAAAACCCATTTTATTTTGCAAATCATTAACCCTTTTATAAAACCATTCTATTAGTGCTTATGATTAGAGAACGAATTTCTGGTAATAGCATGTATAAATTGACGGTTTTTTTAATCACTCCAAAATTCAAACACATCAACATAAGCAATCAACCAAGCATAAACAAACCATCCACATATGCATAACAAAGCATACTAAATTGAGCACACTTGTTAGCCAAAACAAGTGTGTCAAAAGGTCTTGTCCTAAGGGTTAAGAACATGACACAAGGATGGCAAAAGGGCTCCCACTTGAACCACATCTTCAAGCATCCTCTTTGTCCATCTTTTCTTCACATCTTGATCTTGAGCATCCTTACAAAATGTATCCTAATACAATTTTTCTAGTAAAGGAAAAACTCCTAATCTATTTATTACAAACCAAATGAATAATAAATTACAAAACGGGACTTGAAACATAAAATTAAATATTAATAGCTAAATGAAATATCATGACAACCAATCAATCAATCCACACGGTCAAAGCTTTGTTATGCATAACCAAACAACATATCCAAATATGAACTATCAATCGATTTTGGCAGCCCCTTTTCAACCCATATTCTTGGCCAACATAAACCAAGAACAAATGGGTTTTGTCCAAACAACAAACAACATGACCTAAATTTTAAAGATCCTAACATGCATATAAAATAGAATCTTTAAAACCAAAAGGGGTAACCATTCCAGCCCACACTCATGGCCATATGTGTCACACACCACAAAACCGTGAACCAGAAAGTCAAAAACATGTATGCATTCGTATAAGTGGCTCTTGATGCCATTGTAGGGCTTTAACAAGTTTAACAAAGTTCATATAAGCATGTATATATGAAAAACGCAGCGGATAATTAGTTTTAAAACTTGCTAATATGATTATTATTAAAACCTTTAATAAGCAACCCCAAACCATGGATCATGATACGAGATGCATACAAAAGATATATATATGAAGTTAAAAACAACCTTTGGAGCAGCAGAAAATCGATATAGAAGAGTGAAAAGGATGAGTTTCGTGGCTGAATCTTCAAGCAAGAAGACCTCAAGATGGTGATACCCCAAGCCACAAACGAACCTCTTGAATGCTAGGTTTCTTGACACCAACTTTCAGCAACAAAACCCCTTTTTGATGCTGAAACTTTCAGCTTTTCTTTTGCCCTTTCTTCTTCAAATTTGAAAGGTGAGAGAGAGCTAGATGAGAGCAAAATCAGCCTTTGCATGTCAGAGAAATCCCTTGGAAGGATTGAGTCTAAACATTTAATCTAGTGTGTTTTCAAGACAAAGATGGGACCCCCAAGCTAGTGGGCGGCCGAAATCCATTTGAAAATGGATTCCCACACTTTGTTTTGTTACACAATTAAATACTCACTAAACCTTATGTTTATAAAGTTAAAACATATTTAAACTTTATAAACTTAGTACTTTTATTTGTTATTATTTAGTAAGACTAAATATGAAAAACAAAGGTATCATATGAAAATTATCCATTATAATGATGTTCATCTACAAAGGCAATGATTTAGAAAACCCATTTTCTAAATGGGTGTAATAATTTATTGGTGTTTGTTTAGCTTGTTATTGGGTATGACCCGACTTGGATCATATCACACTAGCCACATCAACTTAATATGCATCTTGGGCAGATCAGGTCTTTTTAGATGAAAACAAGAATCTAGCATCAACTGAATTTGGAAACACGTCCTGAATGATTTGATTCTTGTATGATTCCATAATGAATCGTTTCACTTATGGTCAAAATAACTTGAAGCTGCCTGTTCAATGAAATAAATCTGGTAGATTTCTATCTTAGGATTTCAACTCCACAAGAAACAAAAAACATTTTAGTTCCGTTAGTTAAGTTTTATTTTGTTTAAATTTGTTTGAGTCAGTTTAGTTGTATCTGTCGGACTATGGCATGGAATTAAATCTGGAATTTAATCACTTAAAAGGGTCATGTCTGAGGTGATCACACATGATTTCAAATGTAAAATAAGTCATGTCTGAGGTGACAAATTGTTTTAAAAGGATCACGTCAGAGGTGATCAAAAGTTTTCCAAGTAAAAGGATCATGTCTGAGATGATCGTATGCTCAAAACGTTTAATCAAATGTTAAAGGGTGTAAAATGTCAAATGGTCATAAGTCAAAATCATGAGTATGATCCATTCACAGGACTGGACCATGAGTATGGATTAGTCGCACGATTGGACCTTACTTATGCCCTAGACAACCGAATGGAGCATGAGTATGAACCATTCACACGAATGGCTTACAAGAATAAGTCAGTCGCCCGACTGAAACCCAGTCGGCCAACTGAATGTGATCGACTGAACCAATCGCACGACTGAGGTCCAATTGCCCAAATGTAATCAGATTCAGTATAAATAGGGCCATAGTCAATCGCATAAACTCATCACCCCCCATTCGCCCTAAAATCGCATAAAGTACCGTTATTCTGCCAAAAATTTTTTTTTACCTAATTTGTCTACTCGTTTTGATAGACATTCTCTGGTGATTATACAAGTATAATGCGGTGCTATTCAACAAAATTTCGGTTGATTTGAGCCCTAAATCACGACATTCGTCCCTAACCAACACCCGAGACTGAAATTGGACAAATAACCTAACTAAACTAAGCAAAATGTTGAAATCTAGGTTATTAGGTGATTAGTAGAGTGATTGCGAGTCTAATGAACCAAAACACGACGTCTAATTTGAAGAATTGGTCAAAATTCGAATTTCATTCGAATAGACAATAGGTCAGACGACTGGACACCCGAATGAACTCCAATCGCACGACTGAGCTGACCGAACGACTCAGTCGGCCGAATGGATAATCCGAATGAGATCAGTCGGCCGACTGAACCAATCGCAGGCTCAGTCACCCGATTGAACTCAGTCGCATGTTCAGTCACCCGACTGTATTCAGTCGCCTGTTAGGTCAACCGACTGAACTCAGTCGTATGGTTCAATCGCATGATTGAACCAGATTGAGCTCAAACAGGTTAATTACAAATGGTTTCTGTTGTGTAATGATCTAACTTGTATGCCCCTTGTGTTACAGATTGATGGCTGATAGGTGGTCCATCAACCCCAAGCACAACATTTGTGCTCAATTGGATGCTACAACTCGGAACGGTGCTGAGTTTGCAGGATCATTGCATTCCTAAAGAGATCCCGGATTCATAGAGCTATATCCACACCGTGCACTCCCTATAGGTCTATACAATAGGCCTTCTGGGAGGGGTCATCGGTTGATCATTCACATGAGCCCTACAGCATCCGAGCACCATTTTTGGGCAGGCTATCGAAGTGAGTGCTGATGATATACGACGAATACTTGATCTGGGTGACGATGCAGATCACCCGACCAGGCTACACCCTTTGATAGTTAGAGGGTGCTTCCTCAGGATGAAGTACGCTGGGGACATAAACACAAGTGTGCTGAACAAAAGCAACCTGTGTCCCCAGTTTAAGTACTTAGCGCATGTGATACTGAAAGTGCTTGGCGTCAAGGATGGGTGGCTTTGATGACCTCTCAGACCAGATCTAGAATGCCTACGTGGCACTGGTACTCAACCACCCCTTCAATTTCTCCAGTATGATTTTTGCCTACCTGATAGAGAACCTTGAGGCAAAGGGCAAGGAGGGATTCTGCATGTACCCTAGATTCTTGCAGATGATTATCGATGAGAAGCTACCTGCCTTGCCCAGGAGAGCCATGATGCTGTATCGCTGGAGATTATGAATGACATGACCTTGGGCTATATGAAGGTCTACAGGGGGAAGCAAGTCAAGCCCCCTGTGAAGAGACTCTTCAGGCATCTGGGCTAGGCTGATTACATCGCGTCGGCTAGGCGAAAGTGGCGCCATGAGGAGAGTGATTCAGATGTTGAGCAGATTGCTCTCCCATCCGATGACTCCGATGATGATGACGAAGACTTGGGTGGAGATTCAGGCCCCGCTGTTTCTAGGGCCAGCCCTGCTCATACTACATCTCCACCCCCTACTCACACTAATGCCACCACTGCCAGCTTTCACCAGGACTTCTGTCCTCTCGATAAGGAGGCAGAGAGTGATGAGGAGCCTCATATGAGGACTGTGGGCAGCAAGGTGGTTGCCACAGAGAGAGGTTTACGGGTGGTTGGTGGACGCCCAGGGAGTCCGGGGATGCTGCTGCTGATTTAGATCCCTCATATGCCCCGGACCTGCCCATCAGCCAAGGGGGAGCCTTGTGCCTAGAGGCTCAAGAAAGAAAGGATGGCACACCCCTATGGCAAGAAGGGGAAGAGACTTAAGTTTACCCTGACCTCATCTACTACCACAGCCACTACCTCAGCCACACCTTCCACCACTACCACTACCGCTACTACCACACCACCTGCCACCACCTCTACCACCTCACACACCACTACCACACCCACTCCACCACTTGCCCACATCCCATCCACCACCACTACAGCTCATCCATCACCACCACATCTATGCCACCCCCAATATTCACCACTTCCACCACCACCATTACTAGCCACCAAGCAAGACTATTATCATACCCCTCATTTCCATCTGGATCATCTCTACCTCCTAGTGGGGTAGAGGAACAACTCACAGCACTGAACCGTATGGTGCTGAAGCTGTTGGCAGCCAATGATGAGAAGACTGCTCAGATTTTTCAGTTAGTAGAGCTTACTGCTGCACAATCTCAGCAGATATCTCAGCAGGCGCAACAGATTGAGCAGCAGGCACAACAAATGGTTGCTCAGAGTCTAGAGCTTTCCCAACCCCAGGAGCAAAATGTCCACTCAGCAAAGAGGATAGAGGAGTTGGAGGCTTCTAACAAGACCATCATGCTCAAGCTAAAGGGCTCAAAGGATGAGCCACTCAAGATAAGAGAAGGAGATGATGATGATGATGGTGAAGATGATGATAATGATGATGATGAGGCCAGTGAGAAGGAAGAGACAAGGGAAGGGCAAAATAGTGATGATGATGAAGAAGGAGATGCAGCTGCGTCGACATTAGCTCAAGGTCAAGAGAGACGTACAAAGAGAAATCAAGACCAAGGAGCCTCATCTTCTGCCCTCCTGCTGACACGCCGACTAATCAGGGGAAAGTAACGTTTAGATATTTATGTACTTGAAAACTTTGTAATTGAATTTTGGATTAATTTATGTGTTTGAATGTTAATGTATATATATTTAATGATAATGTCTTGATTACTTACTGATGTATGATTTATTATATATGTTTAAATCAAGCAGATCACACATGTCAGCAAGATGAATATGACATTGCTCCCCTTCAGCAGATCAAGTCTCAACACACAATGATACTTGATCTGCAAGGGATAGTCAGGAGGTCTGTGAATTACACTACTGAAGAAGGAGAAATAGTCCATGACCTTACTAATGAGCAACTTGCTAAATGTTCAGACTGAATCCCAACAAGATCGTGAAGGATGCTCCTACAGTGGACATAGACAGTGACGTTAAGCTAAATGACATAAACGAGATAGAGATTGAGGATGTCACTGCTCAACATTATCCAGAGTATGCTGACAAGGAGGGAAACGTAGTCCCCAATCTGGGTGACTCCCTTGTTAGTGATACTTTTGAAACTCTGGATAAGGTTGATCAAGAGTCAGAGAAGAAGGAAGACCAGGCCCAAGCCTCAGATGCCGATGTCAATATCAGAAAGGCTGAATGGGCAGCGTGTTTTGTAGAAATTAGAGCCTAGTGCAAAATTATAGCGTGGGCCTATTTTGAAGATCTAAATGTTTATGCTGTTAAAAGAGAGAAGGGGATCGAGTACTTCAGATTCCTACACGATCTGAAGACTTTTCCGGGTTTGAGCTTAACCCGTTAGCAAAATTGAAGTTTGTATATGCTAACCTCGTAAGATGTCAGGCTGGTTTGAAGCAGTTTTAAAGAGAGAGTGCCACACCGGTGGTCAACTTCAAGCCTCACAACCAACGAGGTATATCAGGAGATCTGAAGTTGATGCCATAACTGGGAAGCCAAAAATAGTGCTGAAGTGGAGTCCTCCACGCACGATGTCTAGAATCCCTCTACGGGAATGCCACAGGACTTCACTCCACACTTCAAGTGGTGGTACTACGATTGGAGAACAAGCGAGGCGGTCATAGTGTTGAACATAAATGGTAGTATGGAAACTATCAGGGTGTTTGACTCCATGTGGCTCACTAACTTGTCGGTGATGATGTTTACACTTCATACAAGTGGCCACTGTTCTATGACTCGCAGGATATTGTACAAGCTCTCCAATTCAGAATGTGATACGGCTCTGCTTTGCTTTTGAAATACATGCAGAAGTCACAAGAGAGGATAAGTACAAGAAATATGAGGAGCTTATGAAGAATGTAAGACAGTAGATGAACTAGGTCCAAGGGGGAGTTTGTAGATACATGTGTACCTAGTTTCTGAGCTTAATGTAAAATGTCTTTATTGTCTTACACATATGTAATAGAATGGGTACTTAATGAAATACAATGTGTGGTTGTGCTTATAATGTTCAATATTTCATTGCTTAGTATGTAATAACGCTTATTGAACTAACTATATAGGTTTGTGGTTGTTTGAATAGATCTAAGTCAAATAATGATTGTGAAACATATTCAAATGTAATCATATGAAGTTCTCATGCGAATGGCCCATCTAATGGACAATACGCATGAACAACTTCATGCTAATGAACCAGTCGCACGACTGAACCAGAAGACTGGATCAGTCGCACGATTGTGACATGAGATTGGCTCAGTCGCATGAAACACTCAGTCGTGCGAATGGATCAACCGCATGACTCAATCGCACGACTGAAACCATGCTAATGGTTCAGTCGCCCGAATGAGGAGAAACCTAACCTATAAATACCACTTAAATCATGGAAAACATAACACTTCGAAAACCTATGTACTAAATCGTACCCTAGCCATCCAGAGACCTCTAAGAACCTGTTCCAAGTTCATAGATCGCACTAGATCGATTACCAATCGTTCTTAACGTTTAGATTCAATCTTCAATTGTTTCTACGTGCGTTCTCACTGATTGGATCACCATCAAATAGGATTCCGCACTATTTGAATTGGTATACACGTATATTAGTTAGTATTTTATTCAATACATGATCCTAACTGGTTGAACTCAATTGCAAACGAGTTTGGAAGAAGCCACAATCTAGAGTTGCAAAGGTGAGTTCTAGGACCCTTCTTTTACCTGTTTTAATTGATTTTGGGGTTGGAAATGCATGAATGTATGTTTTCATTAACTGGGTTTCGGACCCATATGTTTGATTTTGTGTATGTTGAATGTATGATGTGATGTATGATTATGTTCATGCTTGATAATGTATGATGATGTTTCCAAGGCTTAGAAGGTATGATATAAGCTTAGAACATGATGGACGGTGATTTGGATTGAAATGTGATGTTTAAGGCACATATGTTAAGTTTTAGAATCTGCATAAGTGTTGAAAAGTCAATGCGGATGAGTAAGGAAAGTCAATGTGGATGAGTAAGGAAAGTCAATGCGGATGTGTAAGGAAAGTCAATGCTGATGAGTAAGGGAAGTCAATGCGGATGAGTATGGGAAGTCAATGTGGATAAGTGTTGGAAGTCAATTCGGATGACAATTAATATGGATGAGCATTAACCTCTAAGTAAGCCAATGCAGATGAGTAATGAGAAATGCGGATGAACATTGACTAAGTATGGGAAATGCGGATGAACATTGACTAAGTATGGGAAATGCAGATGAGTAAGGCCAACGTGGATGAACAAATGCGGATGAATAGGAACAAATGTGGATGAATAGGAACAAATGCGGATGAACTATAGCAAATGCGGATGAACACTTAGACTTTCTGACTTTCTGGGAAAAAGATGAATCTAGGCTTTTACTTGAGATGTTTCCGGGGGTTCATGTAAGTTGACTTTTGAGGTCATAGATGTTATGATGGGCATGTATGATGTATGTTTGATGCTTATGCATGATGATGTGTATGATGTATGTTATGTATGTATGATGCCCTGTATGATGATGTTGATTGTTTATGTTTAATGAATGAAATGAAAGGATTGTGTAACGTAAAGTGGAAGATAATGAAAGAGGAACATGACGAATGAATGCATGCATTAATGAATGATGAAAGTAAAGAAAGTCTTTCAAGCCTTGTATGTCGGGACACGCCATTGAAAGGTGTTAGCCCAACGGTGTGTGGGTTCGCTACCTCGGGAGGATGCACATCGGGGTCTTTCTTTGTGATTGACCATTTGTATAGAACAATTGCTGCATACCTTAGGTGCTATGACCAGAGGTGCGGAGCACCGTTATAGAAGGTCTATGATAGGCCTAGGTCTAGTACCAGGAAATAGAAGGGTATTGCACATGGCAATAGTACACCTAAACTCTACCTTAGGTACTATGGCCAGAGGTGCGGAGCACCATTATAGAAGGTCTATGATAGGCCTAGGCCCGGTACTAGGAAATAGAAGGGTAAAGTTTATGGTTCAATGGAAAGAAAAGATGAATGATGAAGAATGTAAAAGTTAATGACGCACGGATGAACAGAAGTTAAGGAATGAATGATGAAGATAATACTGATATTATCTATGTGTACGTATGATATATGGTCACATGAATGTAAAGAACGGTTTTAACGAAAGAAAAGTATGTTTTATTTTAAAACTAGAACTCACTCAGCAACACTGACTTTTATGCATTTTCCAGTTGGCAGGTGAGCATTGCTGAGGATGGCACGGGCAGCTTCTCAGCTCTTTTGGATGACATTCTGTTGTTTAATGTTTTTTCATTGTAATGGGAACAAATGATGTTTTGAAATGAACACTGTATTTGTTGGTTTTTAGCATGTAAATCAAAGTTAGTTTAACCATTTAAACTATAAAACACAGTGGAAATAAGGTTTAAACATAAGGTTACCAATCTGAAATTTTCACCATTTTAAAACATAAACAAAACCCAAGATTAAGGATCAAAATATACATGTGAAATAGTATGATATCAAACCATAAAACAACCATAGGGAGTTCATAGAAACAACCTTTCTTTAACAATATGTTATAGATGGATAAGGTGAAGGAGATGATGTTCTTGAATGTGTAGCCTCCAAAAGAGAAGACCTCAAGCTTGTATACCCACAAGCCCTTCCAAACACCAAGCTTGTTAGGAGAGCAACACCAAAAAAATCTCCTCCTTGGCTCCTAATGAATCCGAAATTTCAGCTTCCTTCTTCCTTGAATCCGAAAATTTCAGCCTACTTGGAGAGAGTTTTGCAATGTGTGTGTAAGAGAAAGTGTGGGTTAGAGAGAGGAGTGTAGGAAGAGTCCTTAGGTCTTCCAAATACCAAAACAAAAGCAAGGATCCCAAGCCCTTTGGGGCGCCGAATCCTTTAAAATTAAAATGGGTCCCCCCCATTTTCATTTTTATAAAAAGGTTACACTCCTAACCCACTACTTTATAAAATTAAAACCACTTCTAATTTTATACATTATCCACTTAAATAATGAAACAAATAATTTCTCAGAACAATTATCCATATAATGTTGTTCTATTACAAAGCAACATTTTAGAAAACTCATTTTCTAAATTGGTGTCAATGTTTATTTGTATGATCTCATCAACAAATAAACATTATTGGTGTTTGTATAGCT
Organism: Flaveria trinervia; assembly: GCA_025506515.1. NCBI lineage: Eukaryota > Viridiplantae > Streptophyta > Magnoliopsida > Asterales > Asteraceae > Flaveria > Flaveria trinervia. The sequence continues at coordinate 13,172,594 of CM046447.1, read as the reverse complement.
TGTTATTGGGTATGACCTGACTTGGATCATAACGTACTAACCACATTAATCTTGTATGTGTCTTGGCATATAAGATCCAATAATCTCCCACTTGCACAAGATTCATAAAGATTGATGCAAGCAGTAAATACCGCCTAACAGTTTACTACCCTTAATACGTATGACTAAGTGCCATTCAATAACATCATCCTCTTCAAGTACCAAACTCGAAATGTTTTAGGTGAATCAATCATCCTGTCCTTTTGTCACAGATGTCATGTTAAATCCCAAAGACACAGAGTGATCATTCTCCATTGATTTAACTTTATCAGGCCTTAGACATCTTACTCTTAACGAATAAGAGGGACAATCCTATCTTCATTACATACGTCTCTCACAATTTCCTTATATCATACCTAAACTCAGACTTATGTACAACCATGTTTCAGAACAGCAAAGAACTAAGTCAAAGTATAATATTTGGTAAATATCAAGACCCAATATGTATCTCAGGTCAGAGGATACCAAATGATGTTCGCCTTTACTCAAAATTACTTATGATCAATCAAGAAGATTCCATGTAGTAATGTTTGAGATACAGGTCAGTCCAATATTTGCATCCCACAAATATCTATGAACTTTGGCAACAACGTTTTGCTCTATATTCATCCATATGAATATCTACCAATCCAAGTTCATAATAGTTTCACCTTCATACTTGTTCCCACAAGTATGAACAACTACGGACGTTCTGAATAAAAAAATTACTCATGGACGTTAAACATGCAAAATAGGAATATTAGTCGAATCATTATAACCAAATAATTCATTCAAGTAATAAGGGTTACAAAATCTCAATTCAAAAACTAAAGATCATATCCAGTCACTAGAATATTGAAGTCCCATGGCACAAGTATGACTTTCATGCTTTGCCTTTCAAGAAGCTTCGTGAGTGGATCCGCTATGTTTTGATCTGTGTGAACTTTGCGAATACATATCTTTCCCTTTTCAACTTCATTCCTTATGTAGTTGAATCTTCATTCAACATGCCTAGTCTTTTGATGTGCATAGGGTTCCTTGATTTGAGCAATCGCACCCTAGTTATCACAAAGATTTCTAGGGGCTCTGAATGGTAGGGACCACCCCTAGATCGGCAATGAACTTCTTTAACCATGCAGCTTCCTGAGCTGCTAATGAAGCGGTGATGTATTCTGACTCTGTAGTTGATAATGCCACCATATCATGCTTAGAGCTCTTCAAAGAGATTGCTCCTCCATTCAAGATGAAAATGTACCCTGATTGTGATCGTGAATCATCTCGATCAGTTTGGAAACTCGCATCCATGTAACCCTTTACAACGAGTTCCTCCTCACCAGATCCATAGATTCGGAACATATCTTTGGTCCTCCTTAGGTACTTAAGTATGTTCTTAACAGCCATCCAATGACTTCTTCCAAGATTTTGCTGATATCAGCTTGTCATGCTCAAAGCGCATGACACGTCCGGCCTAGTGCATATCATTGCATACATGATGGATCCTATAGCAGACGCATACGAGATTCCCTTCATTTTGTCTTGCTCATCCTTTGAGCTTGGACATTGAGTCTTACTCAATATTGTTCCTCTTTGAAGAGGCACGCTACTTTTCTTAGAGTTTTCTATCTTGAACGTTTCCAAGATCTTGTCAATGTATGCACTTTGATTTAAACCTATCAACGACTTGATCTATCCCTATAGATCTTTATTCCCAAAATATAGGCGGCTTCATCAAGATCCTTAATGGAGAAACAGCTTCCAAGCCAGGCTTTTACACCTTCCATGGTTGGAATGCTATTTCCAAATAGTAAGATGTCATCGACATACAATACTAGGAAAATGGTGATGCTCCCACTAGCTTTCTTATATACACATGTTTCATCAGTGTTTTTGATGAACCCAAATTTGATTATCTCTTCATCAAAACGGTGATTCCAACTCCTTGATGCTTGCTTCAATCCATAGATTGATTACTTTAACTTGCATACTTTGTGAGGATGTTTTGAGTCAACAAAACCTTTATGCTGATCCATATAGACATCTTCCTCAAGATATCCATTCAGAAAAGCAGTTTTGACATCCATTTGCCAAATCTCATAATCATAATGAGCAGCTATGGCAAATAATATCCTAATAGACTTTAGCATTGCAAACGGTGAGAAGGTCTCATCATAATCAACTCCTTGAGTTTGAGTGAAACCTTTTGCTACAAGTCTAGCTTTATAAGTATCCAAGTTTCCATGCATATTGGTTTTCTTCTTGAAAACCCACTTACTTCCAACTATCTTGGAGTTAAGAGGTGGTTCAACCAAGTCCCATACATGGTTTTCATAAATGGATTGCATCTCAACATTCATGGCTTCAAGCCATTTGTCATAATCCATATTGGACATTGCATCACGATAGGTGGTTGGTTCATCAGAATCTACCACATAGCATCCATCTTTGAAAAATCCATATCTTTTAGGTGGATTACTAATTCTACCAGATCTGCGAACGTTTTGTGTACATTGATCAACATTTGATCATTCTCAACATCCTCATGTTGAGTGCTAGTGTCAACCAAACGTGTATCGGTTTGTGGTTCTTGATCCTCCTCAAGATCCATAGTTCTACGGCTAGTTCCTTCCGTAAAAAACTTAGCTTCTAAGAACTCAGCCTTCTTGGCAACAAACTCCTTTTGTTCCAATGGATCATAGAAATAATATCCCATACAATCTCTAGGATATCCAATGAAGATACACTTATCGGAATGGCTTTCTAGCTTGTTTGAGGTGGGAGTCTTAACATAAGCTTCACAACCCTATACCTTTAAATATGAGAGTGATGGAACCCCTCCATGCCATATTTCAAAAGGTGTCATTTCCACTTTCTTGGTTGGGGCCATATTCAAGATACGGGCTGCAGAGATCAAAGCGAAACCCCAAAATGATAGAGGCAGTAAGCTGCTACCCATCATAGATCGAACCATATCCAATAGAGTTCGATTTCTCCACTCAGACACACCATTATGTTGTGGTGTTCCAAGTGGATTTAGTTGTGAGACAATACCACAACTTCTAAGATGATCTCTAAAAGCATCACTTAGGTATTCACCTCCTTTATCGGTGTGAAGAATTTTTATTTTCTTGTTGAGTTGATTTTCTACTTAATTTTGAAAGATTTTGAACATTTCAAAAGGTTCATCTTTGTGTCTTAACAAGTACACATAACCATATCGACTATAGTCATCGGTAAAGGTAATGAAGTATCTTTCATGGTACCTAGTCATTGGCTTAAAAGGACCACATACATCCGAATATATGATGCCTAATAAATATTTTACCCTTTCGGATTTGCCACTAAAAGGTGCATTAGTTATTTTACCTTGTAAACAAGATTCACATACATCAAATGAATCATATTCATTTGCTTTTAAAAGACCATTCTTTTGAAGTGTTTGTATGCGTTTCTTGTTTATATGACCAAGACGGCAATGCCAAAGATAGGCATCACTCAAATCCAATTGAGTTTTTTAGTGGTGGTTTGGTACAATGAGATATCATATAATGTGTTTTCACGAACCAATTCATAAATACCATTAATAGGTATAGCTTTAAAAAAATATGCCATTTAAAGAAACATGAATTCATTTTCAATAAATGTCAAAACATAACCATATTGTCTTAATGAGCAACAGAAATAATGTTCCTAGTCAAACTAGGAGCATACAAAATATTGTTCAAAATTGCTTCCAAACCATTTGGAAGCTTCAAGATGTAGTCCCCTCAGCCTTCAACTTGAACTTTTGCCCCATTTCTCATGTAGAGGCTAACATCCCCTTTCTTGAAGTCCTTATTTCTTTTGAACCCCTGCAATAAGTTGCAAATGTGAGTTCCACATCCGGTATCCAATACCCCTGTGTTAGAGGATATTAAATTTAGATCAATATGAATCATAAAAATTGTACCTGAGGTTTGCCCGACATCCCTCTTTGCTTGAAACTCTTTTAGATGGACCGGGCAATTTCTTGCCCAATGTCCAATCTCCCCACACTTAAAACATGGGTCATTCAAAGCAACCTTTTGCTTCTTCTGCGCTGGTTTTGGAGATGGCGCTCTTACCAATCCCTTTCCCTTCCCCTAACGTGCCCCTTACCCTTGGCAACTTTTCCTTGGGTGCGGGGTGAGGCCTCTTCTAGTCCTACCTTCATTGATGGTGAGAACGGGTAAAACCCTTTTACCCATGGCCGCCTCGGTAGTTTTAAGCATAGAGTGAAGCTCACTTATGTTCTTGTCCCACCCATTCATGTTATAATTCATGACAAAGTTGTCAAACCTTTTTGACAAAGAGTTGAGGATCAAATCCATATCCAACTCTTTCAAGACGGGACAATTTAGCCTTTCGAGGCAGTCGATGTGGCTTTTCATCTTAAGTACATAAGATGAAACAGATTGGGTGTCATCCATATGACACGCATTGAGTGCTCGAACCGTTTCGAAGCGCTCTACCCTTGCTTGTTGTTGGAACGTTTCCTTCAACTGTGTTATCATGTCATATGCTCCATGATGTTCATACTCCTTTTGGAGATCTGGAGTCATACTTGCCAACATGAGGCAAGACACTTGGGCCGAGTCCTCAATGTATTTCACCCAATTATTGTAGGCCTCCTCATCCTCCTCATTAGGTTGATCGGGAATCGGATCGTCTAAGATGTACAATCGTTTCTCTTGCTTGAGAACAATTCTCAAGTTTCGAAACCAATCAATAAATTTTTTATGGTTTAGACGTTCCTTTTGGAGAATGGTCCTTAGTGATAATGAGTGAGCGGACGAGACTTCATTGTTTTCATTGTTGTGGTGGCCATCTACAAATATAACAAAGTTCAATTTTAGTATTTTTGATATTGTTCATATATTAATAATTAAAACCCTTTTTAAGTCTCTTACACAATTTTAAAATTCTAGAATCCTGTAGGTTTGTTGGAAGATAAAACCGAGTTTAACCTTTTAAACTTTCAGAAAATGCAGCGGATATATATATATTTTAAAACATGATTTTGAAGCTGAAATTTCATGTTTTAAGGTGACATATATATGAAAGAAACAAACCCAAAACAAAAGGATCATATATGTGAATAAGCAAGCTATGAATAATATGTTAATGAACATAAAATCACAGCTACATGGAGCTGTGAACAACTACCTTTCTCTAGCTAAAAATCGACCAAGGAAGAATTGTATGATGCTTATGATTCTGCCAAGGCTCCAAGGAAGGACCTCTCAAGCTAGTATACCCCAAGCTTGTGTGCAAACTCTCTTCTTGTTAGGGAGATGAACACCAAAAACCAAAAGAAAACCCCCAAAATCTGCTGCTATTACCATGGACCTTGAGAGAGAAAGGAGAGTGTTTTTGGTTCAAGATTGCATGTAATGAGAGAGGTCAAAAAGTTTGAGTGTATGACATGCTTTATTGTGTATGTTCTCAAGAGAGAAAAGGGCCAATACCCTTCAAGTGGGGCGACCGAATTCTTTTTAAGGGAAAAGTTTTCCCTCTAAACACACACACATAATATATAAAACTAGTCATCTAATAATTTATACAATTAACCATTTAATTGTATAAGTTATAAACCCCTTTTATTATTTGATGTTATCTAACCTATTTAAATACATTACAAATAAGAATCATGAACAAAATATCCTAATAAGTTGTTCCATCTCATATGCAACTTATTTATAAAACCTATTTTCTAAATTTGGTGTGGTTATTTAATTTCATGATCATATCGTCAATTAAATAATTGTTTGTGTTTGCAAAGCTTGTTATTGGGTATAACCCGACTTGGATCATGACATACTAATCGCATCAATGTTCTATGTGTCTTGGGCATACAGAACCCAACAGAATCCAACGTTACATTTAAATAGTGGTTAGGTGACATTTATCCCATTATTTAAATTAACAAGGTAGTCAAGTTTTGACAATTGCAACCCTTTGCAACTTCTAGGGTATGGGATCGACTTTTAAAACATCATATGTATAGTCAGCATGTTTATCCCATCAACACCTTTGTAAACCATATTGTAGGTGATCCATTTAACATGGTTTGCAAATCAAGTTACCCTACTTGCACACACATGTGAATTTTCCAACATAAGTGGTTAGGTGACCTTTATCCCACAAATATGGTATGCCCACCTCAATCACAAGTTCCCTCAAAATGGTTAGGTGATCTTTATCCCATTAAGAGTTTCCAAGTGACTCAGGTGTTGTGAAAAAGGATGGTGTTAAACTTGTTTATAAAAGAAAACTAAGTTTTCATAATCTAAGTTTAGAAAACTCTATGTACCTTATATTTGCATGCTTTCAAATACAAGGTACCTTATGGTTCACTTTTAATAAAACCCCTTTTATAAAAATCATTAATCCTTTTAATAATCTTTTATTAACCACTTAATGATAAAGAACCATCAATTTTCAGCTTGTTAAGTAGTTAATGAGTTTGTTATGCATATCCAAATATCAACCAAGAATCATACAACAAACATCCAAACAAGCATAATCATACAAACATAAGTGCATAACCATAGCCACTAAGTTGACCACACTTGTTTGCCATCACAAGTGTTGTCATAAGGTCTTTCCTAAGGGTCAAGATGACACATGAAAATGTGTCCATGAACTCTCACTTGAATCCACATCCAAATGCTTCAAGTGTCCATGTCTTTGTGTCCTTCTTTGGGTCTTCATCTTGTGCATCTTCTTTTACAAAATTATATCCTAATACAGTTTTTCTAATAAAAGAAATGCACCTAAGCTATTTATTACATAACCAAATGAATAAATAAAATACAACCCAAAATACAAACATAAATATTACAACCGTTTCAAGAAACAAAACAACATGACAAAACCATAATCAACCAAATCCAAAACACATAAGGTCAAGGCTATGTTATGCACTAAAATATGAAACATATTCAACACCCAAGAAGAACGATGAACCCCTTATTTCAGCCGTAAAGTTTCGGCCAACATGAACCAAAACTTTAGGGTTTTGTCCCAATAACACAATCAACCATTTAAGGTTTATACTAAAGCATGTAAGATTAAACCTTGAAACATAAGGGATTCATACATCCACAACAAAACAGTCCCTAATGGGTTGAAAAAGTCCATAAAAACTAACTTTTCAAGAACTTTTGAAGCACATATTCCACATATCCGGCTCTAGATGCCAATGTTGGGTTTTGTAGCATGTAAATCAAAGTTAGTTTAACCATTTAAACTATAAAAACGCAGCGGAAATAAGGTTTTAACATAAGGTTACCAATCTGAAATTTTCCCCATTTTAAAGCATAAACAAAACCCAAGATTAAGGATCATAAATATATATGTGAAATAATATGCTATCAAACCATAAAACAACAATAGGGAGTTCATAGAAACAACCTTTCTTGAACAATATGTTATAGACAGATAAGGTGAAGGAGATGATGTTCTTGAATGTGTAGCCTCCAAAAAAGAAGACCTCAAGCTTGTATGCCCACAAGCCCTTCCAAACACCAAGCTTGTTAGGAGAGCAACACCAAAGAACTCTCTTCCTTGGCTCCTAAAGATCCAAAATTTTAGCTTCCTTCTTCCTTGAATCCGAAAATTTCAGCCTACTTGGAGAGAGTTTTGCAATGTGTGTGTGTAAGAGACAGTGTGGGTTAGATAGAGGAGTGTAGGAAGAGCCTTAAGTCTTCCAAAGACGAAGACAAAAGCAAGGATCCCAAGCCCTTTGGGCGGCCAAATCCTTTAAAATCAAAATGGGTTCCCCCCATTTTCATTTTTATAAAAAGTTACACTCCTAACCCAGTACTTTATAAAATTGAAACCTCTTTTAATTTTGTAACATTAACACACTTTCATTTGTTATTATTTAACTCACTTAAATAATGAAACAATAATTTCTCATGAACAAATTATCCATATAATGTTATTTTATTATAAAGCAGTGTTTTAGAAAAGTCATTTTCTAAACTGGTGTCAATGTTTATTTGTATGATCTCATCAACAAATAAACATTTATTGGTGTTTGTATAGTTTGTTATTGGGTATGACCCGACTTGGATCCTAACATACTAACCACATCAATCTTGTATGTGTCTTGGGCATATAAGATCCAACAGTATTAACTTGCAAAAGCATTTGTAATGATATGAAAAGTTATTTCTATGTTTCCGCTACAATGTTTTATGAATGATTAAATGTAAAGTATATGTTTTATGTGTAATGATTTACCAGATGTAAGCGTCCCGGGAACGGGGCCTTACAAGTTGGTATCAAAGCCAAAGTTTAAGTGAAACGGGTAAAATTTCAAAATAAACCTTAACTTAAACTGAAAATGGGACGGAAAGAGAAGGGATGCCAGTCTGAGTAGCTGCATGCTATAAGGTATTTTCATAATGTTAACCGGTATTATGTGCGCATGTTATATGGTTATGTGTTGTTTGTAGATTTAAATACTGATGTAGTCAAGATAGGTAATGCTTGAGGTATGAAGGGTAAAGTAAGTGGCTAATCACAACTGGCCACTGTAATTAGGGACTTACTATACTTGACATAAACTGAGCTGTTCCTTTGAATGACCGTGTTGGTGTTTGATTCTTTCAGTGTGAGTTAGAAGATGGCCGGTAGTAGATCATCAAAAGCTTCGCATGGTGGTGGTGGACGTGGTGGTGAACCACGGGTCACGAGGGGAAGGCCTAGAGCCGAAAAGGTGGTTCATGAAGAACCAGAGACCTCTCAGCTATAGGACAGTGATGAGAGTGCTAATTTAAGAGCCTTAGTGAAGGAGGCGGTGTGGAGGAAGTGCACCAGGTCATGTAGATGATCCTACCGTCTGTAGTGATTGAAGTGATTAAGGCTGTACGGGAAGGGGAAAGGAAAGAGAGGAATAGGTCCTCGGGAGGAGGGGAGCAACCGGAGCCTAAAACGGTTCTCTGTGATGAAGAAGAAGACGAAGAAGAAGAGCCTGTGCTGGAGGCGGCATGAGGCTGTAATTATAGGGCATTTATGAGATGCAAGCCCCCTACTTTTGATGGTAAAGGCACTACTACTGCTGCTCATCAGTGGGTGAGGGAAATGGAGGCTATTCTTGATATCAGCGAGTGCCGGGAGGACCAGAAAGTGAAGCTTGCTACACACTCGTTTGTGGACTCGGCTCTGTGTTAGTGGGACAATATTGTCCAAGCCGAGGGTAGCCGGGCAATAGGAAGGATGAGGTGGGAGGAATTGAAGAAGATGGTGATTGAGGAGTTTTGTCCTCATAGAAAAATGGATAAAGTTGAAAGAGAGTTCCTACACTGAGGCAGGAACCATGACACATCAACAATACACTACGAAGTCAATGAGATGGCAATTTGGTGCCGGATCAAGGGACACCTCTGTCTCAAAAGATCAAGAGGTATATTCAGGGTTTGCCGACGGATATTCGCAGGCACATGATCGCCGCCAGCCGAGCATGTTTAGGTCGGCGGTGACTTGGCAGTGAGATTGTATGATGAGAGGACTGTAGGTGGTGGCGGAAGGTAGCAAGAAGGTGGTGGTGATTGGAACTGGCATGGGAAGAGTTTGGTAGGGGAGATGCCTCGACGGGTAACAAGAAGGCATGGGTGGACGACCGCCGTGGTCACATCGGGTGCGGGTATGAAGAAGTGTGGTAGGTGTGGGAGAGAGAATAGTGGGGAATGTAGGCTGGGGTCGAACGTGTGCTTCAAATGTGGGAAGGCGGGGCATATATCCAAGGACTGTCGAACGATCCGGTGTTTTAACTGTGGCGTGGAGGGTCACATAAGTAGGGATTGTAAGAAGCCGAGGGCTGAGGGTTCCGGACGAAGAAGGCGGGGAGTGAAGGACCAAGGGCGAGTGTGAAGGGATCGAGATCTAGTTTGATCAATTAGATTATGATTTGCAGTGGAATAGCACACGAATTAGACTAATTCTAGCAAGAATATATGAGTATTCAATCAAACAGTAACGGTTATAGAGAGAGAGTTTTCTGCAAAAGGAATGTTTTCATTCATGCACAAACTTCCCGTATCGTGAAACTAGGTCAACATTCCTTTTATAAGGAATGTGACATCAGCTGACGTCACATGATAGTGACATCTACTGATTTATACAAATAGCTGAAATAAAACTAAACTACTGAAGATGTCTACAACAACTGAGGACATCTTCATTAAAAGGTAAGTATAAACACATTACAACTACTGAAGTTATAACATTTTAAGTATAAGAACTTCAGATGTTTTACATAATATAAAACTACTAATTACAATCTACTGAAATGTAAACCATCACAACTACGAAGAGAACTACTTCAGCTGTTGTGACAACTACTGAGACTTGATCTTCAGACTTTGTCTTCAGCAGTTGTCTTCAGACTTTGTCTTCAGCAGTTGTCTTCAGACTTTGTCTTCAGACTTTGTTCTTCAGACTTTGTTCTTCAGACTTTGTCTTCAGCAGTTATAGATCACTTCAGTTGTTTTGATGTTTGTGGGACTTAAAGGTTTTTCTGATCTGGCTCATTGGTTCTTTTGGTCCAACAGAGCGCCATGGCATTCACTATGAAACAAGAGGAGGCTAGGACGGACTCTGATGTTGTGTCCGTACGTTTCTAGTGAACCAAACTTTAGCTTCTATTTATTAATGTCCAAGCTCAAAGGATGAGCAAGACAAAATGATGGGAATCCCGTATGCGTATGCTATAGGATCCATCATGTATGCATGATATGCACTAGACCGGATGTGTCATGCGCTTTGAGCATGACAAGCCGATACCAACAAAATCCTGGAAGCAGTCATTGGATGGCTGTTAAGAACATACTTAAGTACCTAAGGAGGACCAAAGATATGTTCCTAATCTATGGATCTGGTGAAGAAGAGCTTGTAGTAAAAGGTTACACGGATGCGAGTTTCCAACTTATCGGGATGATTCACAATTACAATCGGGCTACATTTTCATCTTGAATGGAGGAGCAATCTCTTGGAAGCTTTAAGCAAGATGTGGTGCATTATCAACTACAGAGTTAGAATGCATCACCGCTTCATTAGCAGCTCCGAAAGCTGCATGGTTAAGGAAGTTCATTGCCAATCTAGGGATGGTCCCTTCCATTCAAGACCCCCTAGAAATTCTTTGTGATAACAAGGGTGCGATTGCTCAAATCAAGGAACCCTATGCACATCGAAAGACTAGGCACATTGAACAAAGATTCAACTATATAAGGGATGAAGTTGAAAAGGGAAAGATTTGTATTCGCAAAGTTCACACCGATCAAAACATTGCGGATCCACTCACGACGCTTCTTGAAAAGGCAAAGCATGAAAGTCATGCTTGTGCCATGGGACTTCAATATTCTAGTGACTGGATTTGATCTTTAATTTTTGTATTGAGATATTGTAACCCTTTATTACTTGAACGAATTATTTGGTTATAATGATTCAACTAATATTCCTATTTTGCATGTTTAAATCCATGAGTAAATTATTTACTCACAACGTCCGTACTTGTTCATGCTTGTAGGAACAAACATGAAGGTAATCTATTATGAACTTGGATTGGTAGATATTCATATGGATGAATATATAGTGCAAAAGGTTGCTACCAAAGTTCATAGGTATTTGTGGGATGCAAATATTGGACTGACCTGCATCTCAAACATTACTACGTGGAATCTTCCTAGTTGATCATAAGTAATTTTAAGTAAAGGCGAACATCATTTGGTATCCTTTGACCTGAGATACATATTAGGTCTTGATATTTACCAAATATTATACTTTGACTTAGCTCTTCGCTGTTCTGAAAATGGCAGTACATAAGTCGGAGTTCAGGTATGATATAAGGTAATTATGAGAGACGTATGTTGTCAAGATGTTTAAGACTTGATAAAGTTAAATCAATGGAGAGTTATCACTCTATGTCTCTAGGATTTACATGACATGTGCGACAAAAGGATAGATGATTGATTCACCTAAAACTTTTCAAGTATGATACTTGAAGGGGATGATGTTATTGAATGGCACTTAGTCATAGTATTAATGGTAGTGAACCATTGTTAGGCGGTATGATCCAAGTCAGGTCATACCAATTGTGCAAGTGGGAGATTGTTGGATCTTTTATGCCCAAGACACATACAAGATTAACGTGGTTAGTACGTTATGATCCAAGTCGGGTCATACCCAATAACAAGCTATACAAACACCAATAAATGTTGTTTGTTGATGAGATCATAAAATAAACGTTGACACCAATTAGAAAATGGGTTTTCTAAAACATTGCTTTGTGATAGAACAACATTATATGGATAGTTTGTTCATGAGATATTATTTGTTTCATTGTTTAAGTTGGTCAAATAATAACAAATAAAAGTGTGTTATAGTTATAAAATTAAAAGGGTTTAATTTTATAAAAACTATGGTTGAAGAGTAATTTTATAAAAGTTTCAAATGGGAGGGAAACCCATTTGGTGAATAATTCGGCCGCCCATATGGGCTGTTGGTAGCCTTGTATTTTGTCTTGGCTTTTGCAAGACTTACTCACTCTTTAACTCAACCACAATACACACTTTTCTCTCACACACACCAAGCCAAAACTCTCTCAAAGAACAAGCAATTTTCGTTTAAAAGGGAAGAAAGAAAGGGCTGAAAATTCGTTTGTTGGCAGCACTTCAAGATCTTCTTGGCTGATTTGGATTGTTCAAAGGGAGTACATCTTGGTGTTCTTCTACCTAACAAAATTAGGTGTTTGTTTAGGCTTGTGGGTATACAAGCTTGAGGCCTTCCTTTTGAAGGCTACACATTCAAGAACATCATCAAGTTCATCTACAACATTTGCACAAGAAAGGTTTTTTTCTATTAACACCCTATGGTTGTTTTTGTGTTGTTTGATAGCATATTATTTTACATACATTTGATCCTTATTGTTGGTTTTTGTTTGTAGTTTAATATGGCAAAAGTTTCAGATTATAAACCATATGTTAAACTCCTTTTTCCGCTGCGTTTTCTAGTTTAAATGATTAAACTAGGTGTTTTACATGTGTCAAAACCCATAAGAATTGACCAATCAAGATAAAAGTAAAGATTAGATGCTTTGTATTTATAAAACTTTTGTACTTGATTAGTATATTATGTTAATCTAATTTATAATTATCTAGGTATATCTATGTTTAAATGTCTTGATTAACTACTAATGATTGATTTGTTAATTGTTTAAATCAAGTAGATAAAACTTCACAGCAAGATGAATATGATATTGCTCCCATTCAGCAAATCAAGTATCAATTCACCATGATTCTTGATTTGCAAGGGATCGTCAAAAGGTTAGTGAGCTACAATACTAAAGAAGGAGAAATTATACACGACCTGAACAATGAGCAACTTGCTTAAATGTTCGGATTGAATCCTGATGAGCTCGTCAAAAACGCTCCAAAGGTTGATGTTATGAGTGATGATGAGCTGAATGATGTAGATGAAATAGAGATAGAGGATGACATATCGAGCACTATCCAAAGTACACTGACCAAGAGGGAAATGTGATCCCCAACTTGGGTGACACTCTCGGCAGTGCTACATTTAAAAAATTAGATAAAGTGGAGAAAGAAAAGTATAAGGATGAAAGCCAAGCCCAAGCGTCGGATGCAATGTTGATATAAAGAAGGCTGAATTGGCAGCATGTTTTACTGAAATACAAGCCCAACACATAGCTCAAAAGCAAAATGCCTACACCAAACTATACAAGTGTTGGACCAAAAGAACCATGAGCCAAGATCAGAAAACCTCTAAGTCCCACATGGTATCACAACAACTGCTGAAAGCCTCATCAGTAGTTTGACAAGTGCTGAAGACTTCAACAGCTGAAGATCAAGTGCTGAAGACCTCAACAGCTGAAGAACCAAAGTGCTGAAGTACAACAACTGAAGAACACAAGTGCTGAAGCTGAAAGACCAAAGTACTGAAGTACAACAGCTGAAGAGTTTACAAGTGCTGAAATCAACAACTGATGTACAAGGTCTGAAGACAAAGACTGAAGACATCAGCTGATGATATCTACTGAAGTCATCAGCTGATGAAACACCTGAAGGTCAAAGTCTGAAGATCATACTGAAGCTCAAGTCTGTCACAACTGTTGAAGAGTACTTCTTCAGTAGTTGTGATATGAGTAGTTTTATATTTTTATGTTTCAGTAGTTTTGTAAAACGACTGAAGAGCTTGTTCTTCAGTCGTTGTAGTTTCAGTAGTTTTATATTTTGTACTTAACATGCTGATATGTTCACAGTAGTTGTGAACATTTCAGTAGTTGTTAAGAATTAGTTATTTTTGTATTAGATCTGCCAGTTGTCATTTTCCGTGATAACAGCAGTGATTGTTGCACTCTATATAAGGAGTGACAACTTATTGTAACTATGGGCGAATGAATGGAATGAATGAATGATTTGATTAGAAATATTCTACATCTATAAACATTCCTTGAAATCAGGAATATATATTCTCTCCCTATAACCGTATGCGATCTTAATGCTTACAAGTATCGATTGCTTGCTACAATTTTTCTAATTCTAGTTTGTATTCCGCTGCTTTGTATCCTAATACGTCAAACGTGTGATCGTTGATCCTGTCAAATGGTATCAGAGCAGGTTAATCATTGATCGATCTAATAATTGATCATTGAAATTGCTATTCAAGATCTAAGTTTGATTGAATTAGCTTTTGTTTTTGCAAGAAACGGTTATAGAGATTGAATTTTCTGTATTTCTGCTCATTCATCCTGAGATCTTTTCTTGGTTCTCATTGAGTTTGTTGTGGTCTGTCTAAAACTTTTAAAAGCTTGAACTAAATTGTTTTTGAACTGAAAATGACTACTCCTTCCAATGATCCTCACAATACTGGTTCCTCAACCAAGCCACCTATGCTGGTTAGGAATGAGTATAACATATGGCAAAGACGTATGCTCCATCACCTGTCTGTTAACAGCGCAGGGTGTTGGACATCAGTGGTACATGGTCCACACAAGCCTATGGTGAATAACCCGGAAACCAATCAATGGTTCCGAAGAGGAGGGAGCAATACTCAGATGAGGATAAGAAGTTGCTTGAAATTGATGCAAAAGCCCATGGAATTCTGGCCATGGCACTGCCAAATGAAAAATGCATCATGAAACTGCCCATGACCTCTGGATTGCCTTGAAAGAACAATTTGGAGGAACAGATGAGGTCTTGGCAAATAATAGAGAAATTCTTGCCCAACAATATGAGACATTCTCTCATAGAAAGGGTGAGACACTGACTCAACAATATGAGCGGTTCTCTTGTTTGATCTCTGAACTAAAAATGGTAAACTTGAATACACCAATATTCAGATGAATACAGATTTCTCAGATCACTGCCTGAGAGATGGGACACATATACTATTGTCCTACGCTCCAGTGCAAGTTTGGACAAACTATCTCTCACCCAACTCCATGGGAAACTGCTCACTTTTGAGAGAGAGATAGAACAGAAGAGAAAGATGTCTTCATCTGGAAAGCTCACTGAAGACTTTGTACAAGGCAACACTGCCTTGTTGGGTCATGAGTCAGAATATGCTTCATCTGAATGCCAGTATGATGAGCATATTAATTTCTCTTCGAGCACTTCTGATTCTGCATTTGTGAGTGTTGATGGTCAGTTTACTGGGTGTAATAATGACAATCTATGTTTCATTATGGATGATCTCAAGGGGATTGCTGATGATGACTTAGAAGAGATGGATATTTTGAGCCAAATGGCCTTGATAATATCAGATCTCAGAGTTCTATAAAAGAACTGGAAGAAAATTCCCAGGACTCTCTGGCAAAACCAAAGTTGGTTTTGACAAGAGCAAGTTGAGGTGTCACAAATGCCAAAGGCTTGGACACTTTGCAAGAGAGTGTAGATCAACTGGATCTAACTCCACTGCACCCTTTGTGACTTTTCCTGGCAATAGTCAACAACACAAAGGGCAACATCCTGTCACCTCTAGTCATCATCCTCAACAACAATCTCCGGCATATTTTGTTCCTCAGGGTCAAATGCCATATCCGTACCCTTGTTATTACATGCCACAGTCAAATCAAGTTCAAGTTCCTATGACACCACAACCTCATGCACTACCAGAACCTCAGCCTTCCCAATCTCATCAACAACCTCAATCTCAACAACACAGCTTCTTCACCCCAGGAGTTGTTGACTGGAGCAGTTTACCAGATGACTTGTCTGGTCATGATCAACTGTTCTCAGGTGCTGGTCAACATGGTGGTGACAGTCCCTTTGGGATCTAGCTCTTATGGCTTGGAGTCTGCTGATACTTCATTTTCAATGCCTCTACACCTCAGGTATCACAGGTATCCTCTGAGGCAAAAGCCAAATTATGTTCTGAACCATGCATAGCAGCATTTGCTTCCATTAGAGAAGCAAATGTAGCTCTAATTAATAAGAACATTGAGCTAGAACAAATAATTTCCAAAACAAAGCTGAGTTTGAGTTTGTGCTCAAAGATAAAAATGATGAGATTTATAAACTGAATTGCCAAATAATTGATGATAAGGCTAGAGAAGAAGTACTTCTAGAGAAGTACAAAGATCTCAAAGAAACCCTTGCAGTTACCCAGGTCGAGTGTGATAGATGGGTACAATCATGCAAAGGTTTTGAAATGCTTCTTAGTAAGCAATCTGCTTCAAATGTGAAGTTTGGAATTGGTTACAATCACACTGCTCCACCTACAGATTTTACCCCAAGAGCAAGGTAGAATCTGATGGTGAGAGTGATAACCAATCCATCACATCATGTGATCTACCTTCTGATACAGCACAATCAGAAGTAGCAGTCAGCATCAAGCCCTCCTTGAACCTATCAGCTGATGTTGATGGTTCAAATGCTGACATTCACATGATTAATGAGTTGATCAACTCAGGAGTTAACCTCAAGGTCCTGAAATGACTAGAGAGCAGGATTTAACACCTGAAGTTCAAACTTCAACTGCTGTCAGTACTGAAGAGAAAAACTGGCAGTAGAAAGAGTTTGAAGACTACTAAAGGGTAGTCAAGAAAGCAACCAAGGCTTCCAAAGCATTGAAGAACAAGTCTTCTGTTGCTTCACCCTCTTTAGTTGATGATCAACCTAAGATGAAGAAGAAACCATGTGAAGTATGTGGTTTGTTCAATCATCTTACAGATGATTGTTGGTACAAAAGAGGTTCCAAACTCAAACAAAAAGAAGAAATTAATGAGAAAATGGTAAAATGAAAACTGAGTTTGAGACCACATTTGTATCAGCAACATCAAATCCTGTAACCCTTAAGTCCTTAAAGAAATCCAAAAAGGAAGGGGTTAAACAGGTGACAGCTGAGGGTGCTCAGAAGAAGAAGGTGCAACATAGGAACTTATCAAACTCCACTAGCAATGTGTCTGATGAGCTGAAAGCTTTATCACAAAATTAGACACAGCTGGTGATGATGGTACAACATCTGTTGGGTAGAGTTAACCAACTAGATTCTCCTATGTTGAAACCACAGAAAAGGTCCAAGCCAAAGGACTCCTCTTCTACACCTTCTTCCTCTCAGGCTGTTGTTTCAAATAAACCTGTTAGTTTACCATCTACTGATGAGACCAGGCCCAAAACCAAAAAGGTTTGGGTCTCTAAAACTAACTGATTGTTTATTATTGCAGGGTTCTTCAACATGCCAAGTAGCATCTGGTATGTAGACAGGGGGATCTATGCACATGACTGGGAACAGCTCTCTTCTTCATGACTACTCTCAAGGAAAGAAGGGATTTGTCTCTTTTGGCAATGATGCTAGGGGTTACATCATCGGTAAGGGCTTTGTCTCCAATGGAGAAATCAATTTTGATGATGTTAATCATGTGAAAATCTCAAGTACAATCTCTTGAGTGTCAGTCAAATGTGTGATAAAGGCCATGTTGCCCTTTTCACCAGTCAAAACTGTAGGATTCTGTCATCCAAAGTTTTGCACTTGATTGACAAGGTGTTGGATGATCACACTCTCCTGAAAGCCAACAGGACAGGAAGAGTGTATGCCTTAGATCTCTCTAAGAAGATAGATCTCAAAGGCAATCCTTGCCTATTTTCCAAAGCCTCTTCTCAAGAATCTAAACTATGGCACAGGAGGCTTGGTCATGTTAATCTCAAAAACATGAATCAGCTTAGCCACAATAGTTTAGTCAGAGGCTTACCAATAAAGGAGTTCCACTGTGATGAAACCTGCACTGCTTGTTTAAAAGGAAAACAACACAAAGTCTCATTCCCTCCTATTGAAGTGTCCAAGTCCACTGCCTGCTTGCAATTACTGCATATGGATCTATTTGGTCCTGTGAGAGTAATGAGCATGGCAAAGAAGAAATACTGTCTGGTAATTATGGATGATTACTCCAGATTTGTATGGACTTTCTTTCTACATTCAAAGGATGAGGCTGCTCAAAAGATTATTCACTTTGTGCTGTACATGAGAAGCAGTATTCCCTTCCAGTCAAGTGTATTAGGAGTGATAATGGAACTGAGTTCAGAAATCATACACTTGATGACTTCTATCTTTCAAAGGGAATCAAAAGGCAGTTCAGCATTCCAAGGACTCCAGAACAAAATGGAGTAGTGGAGAGAAAGAACAGGACCCTCATTGAAGCTGCAAGGTCCATGCTGGCTGACTTAGGTTTGCCACTGACCTTTTGGGCTGAAGCTGTCAACACAGCTTGTTATGTGCAAAATAGAGTTTTAGTAAATCAGAGGTTGATGAAGACTCCATATGAAGTCTCCATTATTTGGCTCCTCTGATTTCATTTTTCAAAGCATTTGGGTGTCCCGTTTTATTCTCAACACAAAGGATCAACTCCAGAAATTTGATCCTAAGGTGGATGCAGGGTACTTTGTTGGTTATTCATCTACTTGCAAGGCATACAGAGTCTTCAACTGCAGAACAAAGATGGTTGAAGAAACTCTACATGTTAAGTTTAATGAATCTCCAAAGGACAAGATTCCACAAAGTCCTGTGGAGTTATTTGATTTGGACATACTGCAATATGTTCCTTATCAAACTCCTGTTGTTGCTCCTGTCAACAGTTCACCACCTGGTGGTACTGCTGATGATGATGATGATTGCAGTACTCACCTCTTCAGGTTTAGTGATCAGCTGCCTGACTCAGCTACACCTGATGTTCCTGTAGCTCCAGTAGCAACATCCACAACAAATGCTGATGAGATTTCTTCGAATTCAACTTCCTTTGAATTACCATCCACTGATTGGTTTGAAGAAAATGAGTCACCATCACCATCTGTTGCTGCTGAACCGGCTACAAACACTTGCACAGATCTCATTGTGTATCAAGATCTGAAGAATCACCCTATGTCTCAAATCATCGGTGATATCACTGCTGGAGTATCAACAAGAGGTCAATTGTCAAATTTCTGCTTCTATGCTCTCTTCATCAGTCAGCAAGAGCCAAAGAATTATCACATTTCTTTAAAGGACAATGGATGGGTTGATGCCATGCAGCTTGAGCTTCTTCAGTTCAAGAAACAGCAAGTGTGGGAACTGGTTCCTCTACCTCCAGGTAAGTGTGGCAATAGGCACTAAATGGGTGTTTAGGAACAAAACTGATGAAAATGGGCTTATTGTAAGAACAAGGCCAGACTGGTTGTTCAGGGGTTTGCACAAGAAGAAGGTATTGATTATGATGAAACCTTTGCCCCTGTAGCCAGACTCGAAGCAATTCGATTGTTTTTAGCCTATGCTGCTTATCAAAACCTTAAAGTTTTTCAAATGGGTCAAAGTGCATTTTTGTATGGAAATTAAAGAAGAGGTTTATGTATGTCAGCCTCCAGGCTTTGAGGACAACACATCCTAATTGGGTGTATAAGCTTGATAAAGCTCTTTATGGGTTAAAACAAGCTCCTAGAGCCTGGTATGAGACATTATCAAACTTTCTTCTGGAAAACAATTTCACTAGAGGCTCCATAGATAAGACTTTATTCATTAAGAAAGCTGGGCAGCATAATCTACTTGTTCAATTTATGTAGATGATATCATTTTTGCATCCTCTGATCCAAGTTTGTGACGCCTTTACAAAGTTGATGCAACAGAAGTTTGAAATGAGTGCCATGGGAGAATTACGTTCTTTCTGGGGTTGCAATCAAACAAAAGGCTGATGGAATTTTTATTCATCAGTCCAAATATACAAAAGATCTTTTGCAAAAGTTTGATTTACAAAACTGTAAGTCTTGTTCTACTCCCATGTGCAGCACCACACAACTGGACACAGATCAGAAAGGTAAAGTGGTTGATGAAACACTTTACAGATGTATGATTGGGTCCTTGATGTATTTCAGCTTCTAGACCAGATATTATGTTTGCTACATGTTTTGTGCTAGATTTCAGGCTGCACCTAAAGAGTCTCATCTGATTGCAGTCAAGAGGATCTTTAGATATCTGCAAGGCACTCTATCTCTAGGTTTATGGTATTCTACCGGACATTCTGGTAAATTAGTTGCTTTTTCTGACAGTGACTATGTAGGGTGTAAGTTGACCAGGAAATCAACTTCTGGTGGATGTCAATTCCTAGGCAACTGCTTGATTTCTTGGCAGAGCAAGAAACAGACCTCAGTTGCTACATCCACTGCTGAAGCAGAGTACATTGCTACTGCAAGTTGTACATCTCAGGTACTCTGGCTTCAAAACCAACTTTTGGATTATGGCATTACAGAGACTAAGACTCCATTGTTAATGGATAGTGCTTCAGCTCTTTGCATTGTCAAAAATCCAGTCCAGCACTCTAGGACCAAACATATAGAGATCAGACATCATTTTATAAGGGATTGTTTTGAAAAAGGTCTGATTGATCCTAAGTTTGTGTCTAGTGCTGATGAGCTTGCAGACATTTTTACTAAGCCTTTGGATAGTTCAACTTTCCAAAACCTGGTATTAAGGCTTGGTATGTTGCAACTAGAATAAGTGACAACTACTGATGATCTTAGTAATTCATACTGATGATCATGAGTACCTATGTCACATATAAGTACTGATGAGCTCTTTTACCTCAGTAGTTTTTATAACTACTGAAGGCTAAATGTCTCACAAGTACTGAAGTACTTCATCTGTTTCTAAACTACTGATGTAGTTACAACTACTGATGCAGTTACAACTACTGCGATCAGTAAAAACAGATAAGTACTGATGTCCTATGAAACAACTGAAATCAGCCAAAAAGACTGATGAATGTTGAGGACAGTTGAAACAGCTGAAAAGCTAAGAATTGACGAAAACAGCTGAAGAGAACTTTTCTCTTCAGTCGTTTGTACAACTGCTGTTTCATTTTAAACAACGGAGCAAAACCACGTCTTCAGTAGTTTTATAACTACTATGACTAATCCCAAGTCTTCAGTGTTTACAACAGCTGATGACAAAACCACTGTCTTCAGTAGTTTCATAACTACTGATGACAAACACCAAGTCCTCAGTTGTTTCAATCATTTGAAGTCAAAACCACGGTCTTCAGTAGTTTTCTAATCTATGATGCCTAACACCACGACTTCAGCTGTTTCAACGTCTGAAAGGATAATACCATGTCAACGGTCGTTTTAAAACTACTGATGACTAACACCACATCCTTCAGTCGTTTCATTACCCGTACCCTATATATATCCCTAACCTTAGCTCTCATTGCTTCATCTTCTTCAAACCTAACGTTCCTCTCCAAAACTTCCCTCTTCTCAATGGCGTCTATGCAAATTAAACCGCGACAACTGCGTTGCCTACCTCACTAAATCGCCCATCTGGACTAAGTTCGATACTGCTATCGATCTTATGGTTCAGTCCCAATACAACACGGAATTTCTTCTGAATCCCATCTTACATGCCGAATCCTTGCACCAATTTTGGATGAACGATACTGTTACCACTGGGGAGAACAACACACCATCCCTCCGGTCGGTCGTCAACACCAAAGAAGTAGTCATCACTCCTGCAATAATCCGCCAAATTCTTCAATGAATGATGCTACTTCTCCTGCTGGATATCCGAAGGGCACCATAGATCTATCCTTTGCTCAACATGGATATCAAGGCGATCTCAGTGCCTCCACTATCATGAAGAAACACTTTAATGACGCTGAGCGCCTGATCTTTCACATGGTGAATGTATGTTGGCCCCTAAGACGTCGTCTTGGGATCAAATGTCCACTAAAATGGCAGCAGGTAATGTATTCTATTCTTGAGCAACAACACTTAATTTTTCTGAAATAATATTTTAGAGCTCAAGGATATGCTCAAAAACTAACTGCCAACCGTGGATACTATATCCACGGTCATAATGGCCATTATTACAGACCAGCTTAATGCTGAGGGACTTGTTGGCTTGGGAGTCCCTGCTACGGCTGTTCTGCCGGAAGTATACTCCCGGCACAACTCTGACCGGACACTCAAAATGGCTGCCAAGCTGCGCAAACCACGCAGCTGGAACCCACAGCCACCACCTCCAAATCCAAAGTCCCCACCAAACCCACCAAAAAGAAACCCAAAACGGCTACTCAGGGAATTGAGTCCCCTGAGGATGCCCCTGCAACACAAACGCAGGATATATCCACTAGTCCAAACCCCCTAGTGGATACAATGACTCCTCCGGCCACAGCCGCTCAGGCTTCCTCTCAACAGAGCCTGCAGCAACCACACAAGGGGTACCTACTTATCTGGGATCTTCCTCACTTGAGGAGATTCCATTGAAGAGCACCAACCTCCCCAGGTGCACACTGCTTCTATCCCCTCACCCCAAACAACCGCCCCTCACAGCCCAACTTTAATAGTTGCACAAGTGCTGACTCAATTGCACCCTCACCCCTCCCCAGAAACCACTTACTACTGGGAATACCTCTACAATTGAGGGGGAGGAACACAGTGCACTTGAGAACCCACAGCACAAGGGTTTCCCACTTCTATCTCCTGGTGTAGACAAGGAGCTTAGAATATCTAGTGAGGCTGCCACCTCCTCTGACTCAGCACATGACCAGAGTGACTGGTAACATTGCTAAGACCTCACTAGAGGCAACAGCTGATGATGGACATTGTCCTGAGGCTGGAAGTCCCCAGTACCAAGCACAAGGGGCACATGCACCAACTGGTCTACACCCAGTGCATGTAAGTCCTGCTCTAAGCAGGAGGTCAGCTGATTCAGCTTCGGCTGATGATGACCTGGGCTTTTTCTATGATGTTCTTGCCCAGAACACAATCCTTGAAGAGAAAGTCAGTAGGGCAAAACCTACTTGACCAACTCTCACAAGGAGAAAGACCATCTGCCTCTATCCACCCACAGATGGCACCTTCACTTGAAGGTTTCCCAAACACCGAGCCACTCCAAAATCAACCACCTGCCTCTGCTTCAGGCCTACTTCTCAGGAACAGAACCCTCCTGAGCAAATAGGTGCTGTACCCCAAAATTCCCTCCCTCTCATCACACCCATAATCACTGATATAGTGATCAAAGCCATTGATGAGAGGCTTTCCTCAACTTACAGCCCTTGGTTGATGCTGCTGTCCAAAAGACTCTTTCTGCGGTACAAAACCCTTCCTCCAATGCAACCAAAAAGGGGGAGAGTACTGCAGTGAAAGAAAAGAAGAGGGGAAAAGATCCGAGGAAAAGAAGGAGCGAAGCAAGCCCAAAAGGAGGAGAAGAACAGCACCAATGCTCACCTACAAGCGAAAAGAAAGGTGTGATGAGCACATTGCTGAAGATAAAGCCTTGGAGCTACTGATAAAAGAGGCTGATGCCGAACACAGCAGATCAATGGACAACATCATTGATCAGCTGTTTAGGCAAGGCCATGACCAAACAAACTTGACTCTGAGATTCGACGACTAGAGATTGAAGAAATCCAGAATAGATGGGCAAGTTATGAAGTGTTAGAAAGAGAAAGGCTTGAATCATGATAAGATTTATTGCAAAATATCTTGGAAGATCAATGATTGAAATCAAAGCTTGGTCCAGGGACAGTATCTTGGCAATCACCACCAAGATCTGTTCGTCTGAAGCATACACTAAGGGGCTTGTTATTGAAGCTTTGAATGAAGCGGGTGCTGGGAGCAGGACTGAGCTAGCCAAGCAATCAAAAGCCACACTCACCTCAAGGATGCTAGCACAGCCTGTCAACATTCCACACAAAACCACCCAAAACACAACCCACCAAACCAACTCCCTTACCCTCAAAACCCATAGCCGATGATATACCCTTGAAGAAGAAGAGAAGATATTGAGGCTAGAAGAAGATGATGATGAAGACAGGCTGCGCTCTCAGCTGTGATTCAGTTGCCTAAGGCCACAAGTCACTCCTCAGCAATTATCCTGAAGTCCAGAGACAAATGGTTAAGTGAAGCTAGAAGAAGAAGAGCTTCATAACAGCATGATGAGGAATTGCTGAAGAGAGTTGACAAAGCTTATGCAGCCACATCTTCTATCATCAATATGAAGGAGCAAGCCCTCAGACTTACACTCTCAGGCATACCTTTCAATATCAAAAGGAAAGAGTGAGGATTTGGCCTGATCCCAGGGTCTCTCACAGAATTCATAAGAAAAAATACCTCGAAGATACATTGGCCAGGTGAAAAAGATCGTAGATGAAGTGATCTCTCTGGTCTTTGTAGTTTCACCCTGGGAAATCCTAGAAGACTTCAAGAAGGCCTACAAAGCTAATCTAACCCCTCAGAAGATGCTGGAAAACAAAATAGTGAAAAAGGGGTTAGTTTACAAGAGGCTTGAGGAAGTCAGGAAAAATGAGCTCCAGTTGTTCCTAGAGGGTAATCACCCGGATGAGTTTGCTTACAGAATAATAACAACTGTGGAGCTAAAGAATGGGAAACAGGCCAAATACCTGTCTGAGTATTTATGGGCCGGAATCATTGTTTGAAGGAGGTGCTGAAGAGCTAACCATGGAGGAACAAATCACCTTCCTTGAGGCCTACACAAGAGAGTCGTACAGACTCATTATGGGGAAGTGAATCTCATGAATGGGATAACACACTCTATGTCCTGTTCCCCAAAACAGAGTTCCCATTCATACTCTGCCAAACAAATATTTGAGGTTCTTCCCAGGCCGGAGCTTACATGGGTCATCTTCTCTATGATCAAGAAGGAAAAAGACCAACATTTTGCCATCAATAAGTGGGAGAATAAATAAGTTAGAGGTTTGGCTGCATTGGTTCGGGGAGTTTGTTGGACCAAAAGAACCAATGAGCCAAGATCAGAAAACCTCTAAGTCCCACATGGTATCACAACAACTGCTGAAGCCTCATCAGTAGTTTGACAAGTGCTGAAGACTTCAACAGCTGAAGATCAAGGCTGAAGACCTCAACAGCTGAAGAACCAAAGTGCTGAAGTACAACAGCTGAAGAACACAAGTGCTGAAGCTGAAAGACCAAAGTACTGAAGTACAACAGCTGAAGAGTTTACAAGTGCTGAAGATCAACAACTGATGTACAAGGTCTGAAACAAAGACTGAAGACATCAGCTGATGATATCTACTGAAGTCATCAGCTGATGAAACACTGAAGGTCAAAGTCTGAAGATCAAGTACTGAAGCCTCAGTAGTTTGTCACAACTGCTGAAGAGTACTTCTTCAGTAGTTGTGATATCAGTAGTTTTATATTTTATGTTTCAGTTAGTTTTGTAAAACGACTGAAGAGCTTGTTCTTCAGTCGTTGTAGTTTCAGTTTTTTATATTTTGTACTTAACATGCTGATATGTTCTCAGTAGTTGTGAACATTTCAGTAGTTTGTTAAGATTAGTTATTTTTGTATTAGATCTGCCAGTTGTCACTTTCCGTGATAACAGCAGTGATTGTTGCACTCTATATAAGGAGTGACAACTTATTGTAACTATGGGCGCATGAATGAATGAATGAATATTTGATTAGAATATTCTACATCTATAAACATTCCTTGAAATCAGGAATATATTCTCTCCCTATAACCGTATGTGTCTTAATACTACAAGTATCGATTGCTTGCTACATTTTGTCTAATTCTAGTTTGTATTCCGCTGCTTTGTATCCTAATACATCAAACGTGTGATCGCTGATCCTGTCAACAAGGTCAAGAAACATCTGAAGGTGTTTGGCAAGATTATTGTGTAGGCGTATTTTAAGGACCTAAATGTGCTGTTGTAAAAAAGAGAGGGGAATATAGTACTTCAAGTATTCTCATGATGTGAAGACTCTCCCAGGCTTTGAGCTCAACCAACTGGCATGCTTAAATCTGCTGTATGTTGATCCTAGAAAGATGTCACATTGGTTTGAGTCTGCTCTAAAGAAGGAATACCACACCAGATGGGTAAACTTCAGACCTCAACAACCGAGGAGATACATTTGTAGGTCTGAAGTGGATCCCATATCTAGAAAGCCTAAAGTAGTGTTGAAGTGGAGCCCCTCACGCACAATGTCGAAGATTCCCTTACGGGAAATGCCTTAGACTTCACTCCCCATTTCAAATGGTATTATTATGATGGAGTAGGGGTGAACCGGTCATAGTTCTAAACAGAGCAGGCAAAATGGAAATTATCAGGTTATTTGACCCAATGTGGCTTACTAACTTGTCAGCTGACGATGTCTACACTTTATACAAGTGGCCATTATTCTAACACGCAAGATATTGTACAATCTCTCCAATTTCGTAATGTGATATGGCTCTGCTTTGCGTTTGAAATACATGCAGGAGTCACAAGAGAGAATAAGTATAAGATTTGAAAAGCTTTTGAAGAATGTTAAACGCAAGATATCTACAAACTCCCCCTTGGACCTAGTTTCATCTAATGTCTTACATACTTCATAAGCTCGTCATACATCTTGTACTTCTCATCTCTGGTGACTCCTGCATGTATTTCAAAAGCAAAGCAACTCATATCACATTCTGAAATTGTAGAGCTTGTACAATATCCTGCGAGTCATAGAACAGTAGCCATTTGTATAATGTGTAAAGATCATAACACGACAAGTTAGTAAGCCACATGGGATCAAACCCATGATAGTTTCCATACTACCATTCTTGTTCAACACTATGACTGCCTTTCCTATTCCCAATCATAGTACCACCACTTCAAGTGTGGAGTGAAGTCCTATGGCATTTCCCACAAAGGGATTCTAGACATCGTGCATGGAGGATTCCCTTCAGCACTATTTTCGGTTTCTCAGTTAAGGCATAAACTTCAGATCTCCTGATATACCTCATTGGTTGTTGAGTCTTAAAGTGACCCACCGGGTGTGGTACACTCTCTTTAACGCTTCTTCAAACCACCCTGACATCTTGCGAGGGTCAGCTATAGCATTTTCAATTTTGCTAACTTTAAGCTCAAAACTCGAAGAGTCTTTAGATCATGTGAGAATCTGAAGTACTCAACCCTTTCTCTCTTTTACTGCATAAGTGTTCAGATCTTCAAAATAGGCCCCCGTGATATTTTAACCTGACACCTTGTGATGCTTCTTCACTTTATACAGTTTGGTGTAGACATTTGACTTTGGCGCACTGTGCTGGCTCTAACTTCTGCAAAACACGTTGCCCATTCGGCCTTTCTCATATTGAGGTCGACTTTGGAGGCTTGGGCCTTGTCTTCTTTCTTTTCCGACTCTTGTCCATTTTATCCAGAGTTTCAAAAGTTTCACTAACAAGGGAGTCACCCAGATGGGGACTACATTACCTCCTTGTCAGCATACTCTAGATAATGTTAAGCAGTGACGTCTTCAATCTCGATTTCATCGACATCCTTAAGATCTATTGTCACTGTCATGTCCACCGTAGGAGCATCCTTCATTATCTCATCGGGATTCAGTCTAACATCTCAGTAAGCTTGTTAGGATCTCACATCTAGTTTGATCAATTAGATTGGATTCGCAGCGGAATGAGACCACGAATTAACAAATTTAAACAAGAACGCACGAAATTTATCAATGAAACAGTGTTTGTTATAGAGAGAGAATTTCTGCCAAAAGGAATATATTCATTCAATACACGCTTCGGTTGGCTTTCGCACATCATTACAATTAGGTCATCTTTCCTTTTATAAGGGAAGCTGAAGTCAGCTGATGTCAGCTGATGTCACTTGACAGTGACATCTAACTGTTATTTAACTACTGAAAGTTAACACAACTACTAAAGATGTCACACAGCTGACATCTTCTTACAAAAATACCAAGTGTTAACTATCACTACAACTACTGAAAAGAAACTACTGAAACAACAATGACTGAAGAACATGCTCTTCAGTCGTTTTACAAGTACTGAAATAGAAAAGAAAACTACTGAAAGGAAACCATCATAACAACTGGAGAATGCTTCTTCAGCTGCTATGACAAACTCTGAAGGCTTCAGTACTGGACTTCTTGAACATCAGTTGTTGTCATTAGCTGATGTCTTCAGTCTTTGTACTTCAGCTGTTGATCTTCAATATTTTAGTCTTCAGCTGTTGAAGTATTCAGTACTTTAGTCTTCAGCTGTTGATCTTCAGACTTTGGTCTTCAGCTGTTGAAGTCTTCAGTACTTTAGTCTTCAGCTGTTGATCTTCAGACTTTGGTCTTCAGCTGTTGAAGTCTTCAGTACTTTAGTCTTCAGTTGTTTATCTTCAGTCTTTGGTCTTCAGCTATTGAAGTCTTCAGTACTTTAGTCTTCAGCTGTTGATCTTCAGACTTTTTCAAACAACTGATCAAGTCTTCAGCAGTTGTTGTGATGTCTTGCGGGACTTAAAGGGTTTTCTGATCTGGCTCATTGGTTCTTTTGGTCCCACAAACTCCCCCTGAACCAATGCAGCCAAAACCTTTAAGCTTATTGAAGATGTCCCACTTATTATGACAGAAAGATTGGTCTTTTTGTCTTCTAGATCAGCTCAGAAGTGACCCTTGTAAGCACAGGCCTGGGAAGAAGTCTCAATGATCTGTTTGACAAAGGATGGACGGGAACTCTGTCTTGGGGAACTGGACACAGAGCTGTTACCCCATCCATGAGATCTACTTCCCAAATATGAGTCTGTAAGACTCCCTTGTATAGGCCTCAAGGAAGGTTACTTGTTCCTCCATGGTAAGCTCTTCTGCTTCTCCTTCAAAGAGTGACTCTGGCCCATAATACTCAGAGAGGTATTTGACCTGCTTCCCATTTTTTAGTTCCACAGTTGTTATGACTCTATATGCGAATTCATCTGGGTGAATACCCTCTAAGAACAACTGGAGCTCATTCTTTCTAACTTCCTCAAGCCTCCTATACACTAACCCCTTTTTCACCACTTTATTCTCCAGCATCTTTTGTGGGGTCAGTTTAGCTTTATAGGCTTTCTTGAAGTCATCTAGGATCTCCCAAGGTGATATACAAAGGCCAGTGAGATCACTTCATCTACAATCTTCTTTACTTGGCCAATGTATCTTTGTGGATATTTTTCTTTTGAATCCTATGAGACACCCTGGGATCAGGCCAAATCGTCACTCTCTCTTTTTGATATTGAAAGGTATGTCTGAGAGTGTATAATCTCTTAGCATGTTTCTTCATATTGATGATTGAAGATGTGGCAGCGTATGCTTTGTCGACTCTTCTCAACAGTTCCATATCATGTTGTTTGTGAAGCTCTTCTTCTTCTAACTTCACTTTCAACAATTTGCCTTTGAGATTCAGGAGTAATTGTTGAAGGGTGACTTATGGCCTTAGGCAACTGTATAACAACTGAGATTGGCAGCCTGTCTTCATCTTCATCATTATCTTCTTCTTCCTCTTCTAGCTTCAGTACCCTTCTCTTCCTCTTCTGGGGTACATCATCGACTATTGGTTTTGTGGGTAAGGGAATTGGTTTAGTGGGTTGTGGTTGTGATGGTTTTGGTGTGGGAATTTTGACAGGCTGTTCTAGCAGTTTGGATATAAATGAGGCTTTAGATTGTTTGACCAGTTCAGTCCTGCTCCGAGCACCAGCTTCATTCAAGGCTTCAATGACCAGCCCTTTGGTATATACTTCAAACGAACAGATCTTGGTGGTTATTGCCAAGATGTTGTCCCTGGACCACGACTTGATTTCAATCAATGATCTTCCAAGATACTTAGCTATGAACCTGATCATGATTTCCATCCTTTCCCTTTCCAACACACTCTAACTTGCCCATCTTGCTTGGATTTCTTCAATCTCTAATCTTCTAACTTCTGAGTCAAGTTTTTCAGTGTCATGACCTTGCCTAAACAGCTGATCAATGATGTTATCCATTGATCGGCTGTGTTGGTCATCAGCCTCCTTCACCATTTTCTCCAACTCCTTCTCCTTCTCTCTACTCTTCCTTTTCTTGTATGTGACATGAAAGTCTTTAGTACTTTCAATCACTTTCTCCATTTCAGCTTCCTTCTCCTTCTCCTTCTCAGTCTCTACACCCAACTCCTTCTCATTTGCCACCTCTATCTCTTTTTCTTTCTCTTTCCCATCTTCCATCCTCTTTTGCTTTGCTTTCACTGACTGAGTCTCCCCTTTTTGGTTGTATTGGTTGCAAGGGTTTGATTGTCAGAAAGCCTTGTGCTCACAACTTCCTCTATCCAGGGTTGGATAACCGAGGGAAGCCTCTCATCAAGGGTTTTAATCACTATATTGTGATAATTGATGTGATGAGAGGTAAGGAATTTTGAAAGATAGCAGCTATTTGCTCAGGGGGGTTATGTCCCTGAGAGATAGTGCCAGAAGTAGAGGCAGGTGGCTGAGTGTTTTAAGTGGCTCTGTGTATAAGAGACCTTCAGAGGAAGGTGCTATCTGTTGGTGGATTGGGGCAGATGGACTTAGATCCTGAGACATTTTGGCAATCACTCGTTGAGTCTGCTTACCTCATTCTCTAGGATGGTATTTTGGGCTAAAACATCATAGAAGAAGCCAGGTCATCATCAGTGCTTGCTGAATCACCTGACCTCCTGATAGAATCAGGATGTACATGCTCTGAGTGTAGATCAGTATCAGCATGTGCCCCTTGTTCTTGGTACTGGGGACTTCCTGCCTCAGGACTATGTCCTTCATTGGCAGTTGCCTCTGGTGAGGTCTTATGGATGTTACCAACTGCATCCTGATCATATGCTGAAGCAGGAGAAGTGGCAGCCTCACCAGATGTTCTAATCTCTGTTCTACACTTGGAGATGGAACTGTGTAACCCCTGTGTTGTGGGTTATCAGAATCATTTTGATCCCCCCCCTTAATTGTTGAGGCTATCCCAGTTTTGATTGGTATCTGGGGAGGGGGTGAGGAATGCAACTCAGTCAGCACTTTTGCAACTATTATGGTAGGACTTTGGGGGGCGGTTGTAGTGGGAGATGGTGTAGAACAGTATGCACCCGGGTAGAGTGGTGTGTCAATGGAAACCTCCTCAAATGAGGAAGGTTCCAGATGTATAGGTGCCTCGAATGTGGTTGCTTCAGGCTCCTGTTGAGAGGAAACTGAGCGGTTGAGGTTGGGTGAGTACTTGTATCTACTGGGGGATTATGGCGAGTAGATATATCCTGCGTTTGTGTTGCAGGGACATCCTCAGGGGACTTATTTCCCTGAGTAGCCGTTTTGGGATTCTTGTGTTTGGGTTTGATGGGGACTTTGGATTTGGAGGTGGTGGCTGTGGGTTCCAGCTATGTGGGTTTTCGCAGCTTGGCAGCCTGTTTGAGTGACTGGTCTGAGTTGTGCCTGGAGTATACCTCAGGCAATACAGCCATGGCAGGGACTCCAAGGCCAACAAGTCCCTCAGCTTTCAGCTGGTTCTCTATAATGGCCATTATGAACCGTGGATATAATATCCATTAGTTAGCAATAGGTTTTGAGACCATATCCTTAAGTTCAAGAAATAATATTTCAGAAAAATTTAATTTTTGTTGCTCAAGGATAGAGAAGAATACGTGCTGCCACCTGGTTGACATTTGATCCTAAGAAGAAGTCTTAGGGCTAGGCAGACATTCACCAGATGAAAAATAAGGCATTCCACGTCATGGAAATGCTTCTTTAGGATGGTAGAAGCGCTGAGGTTACCCTGGTATCCATGTTAGGCAAAGGATAGATCAGTGATGCCCTTTGAATTCCAGCGGGGAAGGTGGCATCATCCAGTTGTAAGGTTTGGCGAATGATTGTCGGAGTGATGACCACCTTACGGTAGTTGACGAATGACTGGAGAGACTCGATGTCATTGTCCCTAGTGGTAAGGGTGACGTTCGTCCAGAACTGATTTAGGGATTCGGCATAAATGGTAGGATTGATAAGCAAGGCCGTTTTGTATGGAGAATTGACCATTAGATCAATGGCAGTATCAAACTTCGTCTAGAAAGGTGATTTGGTAAGGTAGGCAACACAGTTGTGTCTTGGTTTAAGCTGCATGGTCACCATTAATGTGAGAGAAGGTTCGGAGTTTTTGAACGTTAGGTTTGAGATAATGACGCTCTGGAGGATTAGGTATTTATAGGGTATGGGTTATAAAACAACTGAAGGGTTTGGTGTTAATCATCAGTAGTTTTAAACGACTAATGACATGGTACTAACCTTCAGAGGTTGAAACAACTAAAGTCTTGGTTTTAGGCATTAGCAGTTATAAAACTACTGAAAATAATGGTTTTGGCTTCAGATTTTGGAAACAACTGAGGACTTGGTGTTAGTCATCAGTAGTTGTGAAACTACTCAAGACATGGTTTTGTCATCAGTTGTTGTAAACGACTGAAGACTTGGTGTTAGTCATCAATAGTTGTGAAACTACTAAAGACATTGGTTTTGTCATCAGTTGTTGTGAATGTCTGAAGACTTGGTGTTAGTCATCAGTAGTTGTGAAACTACTAAAGACATTGGTTTTGCTTCAGTTGTTTAAGATGAAATAGCAGTTGTAAACGACTGAAGAGAAAATTCCCATCAGTAGTTTTTGTCAATTCTTAGCTTTTCAGTTGTTTCATACTGTCCTCAACAATTACTCATCAGTCTTTTTGTTTGTTTTCAGTTGTTTCATAGGACATCAGTACTTATCTGTTTTTACTAACATCAGTAGTTATAACTACAACAGTAGTTTGTAACAGAATCAGTACTTATTTGTGACATGTTTTGCTATTGATCATCAGTGCTTGCTTACTGAGATCATCAGTAGTTGTCACTTATTCTAGCTGCAGCATACCAAGCCTTAACACTAGGTTTTGGAAAGTTGAACTATCCAAAGGCTTAGTAAAAATGTCTGCAAGCTCATCAGCACTAGGCACAAACTTTGGATCTGAAAGAATTGATCTGCCCAAGATACATATTAAATTGATGTGGCTAGTGTGATATGATCCAAGTCGGGTCATACCCAATAACAAGCCAAACAAACACCGACAAATATTTATTTGTTGATTAGATCAAACAAATAAATATAAACACCAATTTAGAAACCAGGTTTTCTAAATCATTGCTTTTGCAAATGAACAAGTTTATATATATATATATATATATATATATATATATATATATATTTGTTCATATGGGATTATTTGTTCATTTTTTAAATTAGTTAGACAATGACAAATAATAGTGTGTGTGTTAGTGATATAAAATTAAAATGGTTTAATTTTACATAAGAGGGTGCAAGAGTGTATATTTTTTTATAAAATTTGAAACAAGAGGGAGACAAAGAGAGCCAAAAAATCGGCCGCCCCTTTTGTCTTGGATGGCCCCCTTTTAGTTCCAAGGCCATGCAATAACTCAACCCACTTGAACACTCTTGCATTCTTCTCTTTCTCTCACACACACACAAGAGAAGCTCTCTCCTTTGTCACTCTAAATTCTCGTTTTTTAGCAAAAGAATCAGGATTTTCAGCTTTGCAAAGAAGGGTTCTTGGCTGAAAAGATTCAACAAAAGGAGAGCTCTACAAGTTGGTGTTGCAAGCCCTAGCAAAGGAAGGTGTTTGTACAAGCTTGGGGTATCACTCCTTGAGGTTTTCTTGGTTGAAAACTCAGCCACAAAGTCATCTTTCACAGCTCACAACTTTGGGTTTTAGGAAGCTACAAAGGTTGTATATACATCTAAGTATCTTATGTTCTTTATTGTATGCATTTGTATAATGATCCATGGCTTGGGGTTCTTTATTAAATGGGTTAATAATCATCTTATTAACATGTTTTAAAATATAAAATCCGCTGCGTTTTCATATAAACAAGATTATATGAGCTTTGATAAACATGTTAAAAACCCCTACAATGGCATCAAGAGCCACTATACATATGCATACATGTTTTTCACTTACTAGTTCACGGTTTTGTGGTGCTAGACACCAAAAATCCGTGAGTTAGAGGGCTGGATTTTGCCCCCCTTTTGGTGTTTTAAAGATGCTACTTTATGCATATAAGGATCTTTAAAACTCTAGATTATTAGATGTTTTTTTATATGTTCTAAACCCATTTGTTCTTGGTTTATGTTGGCCAAGAACATGGGCTATAAGGGGCTGCCAAAATCGATTATCTTGTGTATGTTTGAACATGTTGTTGTTGATTATGCATAACAAAGCCTAGACCATTTGGATTGAATGATTGGTTGTCATGTTATATTCATTTGGGCATGTAATTATTTAATTTTTGTTTCAAGTCTTGTTTTGTAATCTATTCATTCATATGGTTTGTAATAAATAGATTAGGAGTTTATCTTTACTAGAAAAATGTATTAGGATACATATTTTGTAAGGATGCCAAGATCAAGACTTGAAGAAAAGATGGACAAAGAGGATGCTTGAAGATGTGGATTCAAGTGGGAGTTCCTTTTGTCAACCATGTGTCATGTTCTTAACCCTTAGGACAAGACCTTTTGACACACTTGTTTTGGCTAAACAAGTGTGCTCAACTTAGTATGTTTTGTTATGCATATATGAATTGTTTGGTTATGCTGTTTTGAATATTTGGATGTGATTAACAAACCATCAATTAAAACAAGTTAAACACCATCCTTTTACACAACACTTAGGTTACTTGCAAACTCTTAGTGGGATAAAGGTCACCTAACCACTTTGAGGGAACTTGTAACTTGAGGTGAGAATACCATGTTTGTGGGATAAAGGTCACCTAACCACTTATGTAGTAAACTCATACGTGTGTGTAAGTAGGACGAGTTGATTTATAAAATATATTGAATGGATCACCTAAAATGTGTTTTATGAAAGGTGTTGATGGATAAACATGCTGTTATAAACATAAGATGTTCAAACGATCCCATACCACTAGAAGTTCCAATGGGTTGCAATTGTCATTTTGACTACCTTGTTTATTTAAATAATGGGATAAAGGTCACCTAACCAATTTTAAATATAATGTTGGATTCTAAAATTTTATTTATTAATAGTCTATGAGACATAAAGGGTATTAATAAATGAAATATATAATTATACCAACGATTACTAAAATGGACTTTGTAATATATTGTAGATGGCCGACAACAACAACGCTAATAATGATGTTCCTAACCAAAAAAACCAATCCCTTAGGGCGATCCTTCAAGGGATCGCCTACACCTAACAATTTCATGGATTGGTACCGCAACTTGAGAATTGTTCTCAAGCAAGAAAAGCGGGCCTACATCCTTGATGATCCCATCCCCGATGAACCTAACGAGGAGGATGTGGAAGCCTATAATAATTGGGTTAGATATATGGAAGACTCCATCCAAGTCTCTTGCTTAATGTTAGCAAGTATGACACCCGAACTCCAAAAGGAGTATGAGCTCCATGGAGCCTATGACATGATCACTCAGTTGCGGGAAACGTTCCAGCAACAAGCTAGAGTGGAGCGCTTCGAAACTGTTCGAGCGCTTCATGCAGGTCGGATGGAGGAATCCCAATCAGTTTCATCTTATGTTCTTAAGATGAAAAGCCACATCGACCGCCTTCAAAGGCTAAATTGTCCTGTCTCAAAGGAGTTGGCCACGGATTTGATCCTTAATGGCCTAACTAAAATGTTTGAGGCATTCGTCATGAATTACAACATGAACGGATGGGACAAGACCATAATGAACTTCATTCGATGCTCAAATCAGCTGAGGCGGGAATGGGTAAAAGGGTTTTACCCGTTCTCACCATTAATGAAGGTGGGAGAAGTAGAATGTCTCTACCCCCTCCTAAGGCAACTGTTGCCAAAGGAAAGGGGCACGTTTGAGGAAAGGGGAAGATGGTTGTTAGGGCGGAACCTCCGAAGCCCAAGGAGAAGAAGCAAAAGGTTGCTGTAAACGACCCATGCTTCAAATGTGGTGAGATAGGGCATTGGATAAGAAATTGTCCAGTCTATCTCAAAGAGTTGAGAGAAAAGAGGGATGCCGGGCAAACCTCAGGTATAATTTACATGATACATATTGAGCTAAATGTTATTTCTTCTAACACATGGGTATTAGATACCGGATGTAGAACTCACATTTGCAATTTATTGCAGGGGTTCAAAAGAAATGAGCATTATGCTAAAGGGGAAATAAGTCTCTCCATGGGCAATGGTGCAAAGGTTCACGTTGAAGCCCAAGGAGACTACATTTTGAAGTTTCCAAGTGGTTTGGAAGTTATTTTAAACAATGTATTATATGCTCCTAGTTTGACTAGGAACATAATTTTTGTTTCCCATTTAAGACAATATGATTATGATTTCAAGTTTGTTGACAATGTTATTCATGTTTCTTTAAATCATGTATTTTATTTTAAGGCTATACCTTGTAATGGTATTTATGAATTGGTTCATGAAAACGTAACATATGATATCTCAATATACCAAGCAACCACCAAAAGACTCAAATTAGATTTGAGTGATACCTACCTTTGGCATTGCCGTCTTGGTCATATAAACAAGAAACGTATACAAACACTTCAAAAGAATGGTCTCTTAAAAACAAATGCATGTGATGTGATTAATTGATGTATGTGAATCTTCTTTACAAGGAAAAATGACTAAGGCACCCTTTAGTGGAACTAACGAAAGGGCAAAAGATTTATTAGGTATCATACATTCGGATGTATGTGGTCCCTTTAAGCCAATGACTAGATGGTAAGGTGAAAGATACTTCTTACCTTTACCGACGATTATAGTCGCTAGGGTACGTGTACTTATTAAGGCACAAAGTATTGGATCTTATATGCCCAAGACACATATAAGATTGATGTGGTTAGTGCGTTATGATCCAAGTCAGGTCATACCAATAACAAGTTAGACAAACACCATCAAATATTTGTTTAATGATAGGATCATGCAACAAATATAGACACCTAATTAGAAAATTGGTTTTCTAAATATTACTTTTTGTTTAGAACAAAATTATATGGATGATTTTGTTCAAGAGAGATTTATTGTTTCATTATTTAAAATGGTTAGATAATGACTTATAAAAGAGTTTGTGTTATAAAATTACAACTTGGTTTTAATTTTACAACATGATTAATAAAAGGGTGCAACTTATACAAAATAAAAGTGTGGGAAAACTTGTTTTGTTTTAAAAGTTTCGGCCGCCCAAGGTCATTGGGATAACCCTTTTTGTCTTGGTTCTTGCATAACTTAAATTATGCAACACACCACCATCACTCTCCTAAGACTCTCTCTCACACACACTAAAACTCTCTCAACTTGGCTGCTTGATTTCGAGTTTGAAGCAAAAAGGTTTGGGGTGAAGTTCCGAGTTCTAGTGAAGCAAAAGAAGAAGTTCTTTTGGGTGTAGCAACCTAACAAGCAAGGTGTTTGAAGGGCTTGGGGTATCACGGATTTGAGACCTTCTCTTTTGAAGATTAGTCACTCAAAAGCATCATCATCTTCATCTTTTTCGATCTTGTTTTGCTGCTACAAGGTAGTTTATGGCAGCTTCTTTATGGCTGTCCATAATGCTCGTTTTATGTCTTCTTTGCTTGTCTATTCACATAATGATCCTTGTAAATGGGTTTGTTTTATACCTAATATGGTCACCTTAAGAACATATATTTCAGTTTTGAAAAATCATTCAAAAACTAAGATTATCCGCTGCGTTTTCTGAAAGTTTAAATGGTTAAACTACGTTTTATGTTCTTGCAAACCAACAATGGCATCAAGAGCCGGTTATGTGGATGACTTGCTTGATTTGTCCTTAAAATTGGTTTTAAGGATGTTTATAGACTTGTTATAGGCTGTTTTTTGGGCTGCTATGTTTTGTTTGAATGATTCCCCAACTTTCAAGTCATATCACACATGCTTGTGATTAGATCTTGAAAGATTATGTATCATGATATGTTGATTGTTTGGACAATGTTTAAACCAAAAATTTCAGTTTATGTTGGCTGAAATTTGAAGGTTTTAAGTGGGGTTTCATTGTATGTTTTGATGATTTGATCCTTGGTTGTTTCTGTGCATAAACTAGCCTTTGACCTGTGTTGTTTGGATGCTTGCAATGTTTGTTTTGGTTGTTTATTCATTGGGTTGTAATATTATCATTTGTGCTTTGGTTAAAAATGTAATTTGTCTATTTATTCATTGGGATGTAATAATAGATTAGGAGCCTTTTTTCTTTACTAGAAATATGTATTAGGATATATATATTTTGTAAAAGAAGATGCTCGGGATGGAAGCACAATGGAAGACACAAAGAAGGACTCGATGCATATGGATGCAAGTTCAAGTGGGAGTCCATCAAGACCCTATTTTGTGTTGTTTTCAACCCTTAAGAAAGACCTAATGACCACACTTGTGATGGCAAACAAGTATGGTCACAATAGTTGCTATGTTATGCAAATTATGGTTGTTTATGCTTATGACTTGTTTGGATGTTTGTTATTTAATTGAGTGGTTGAATTTTGACATGCATTAACAAAATTATTAACAAACTTAACAAGTTATTAAAATGATGGTTCTTAATCATTAAAAGGTAATAAAAGGTTATTAAATTGATTTAATGGTTTTAAAGATTAGAATTGGTTTTAATCAAAGGACCATCGGGTACCTGTATTTGAAAGCATGCAAATACAAGTACATAGAGTTTTCTAAACTAGAATTATGAAATCTCTAAACTTTTGACTAACAAGTTCAACACTATCCTTTTGCACAACACTTGAATCATTGAAAACTCTTAATGGGATAAAGGTCACCTAACCATTTAGAGGGAACTTATGATTTAAGGTGGGGATACCACATTGGTGGGATGAAGGTCACCTAACCACTTATGTGGGTAAACTCACAGTGTGTGCAAGTAGGGTAACTTGATTTGAAAACCATGTTAAATGGATCACCTAAATATGGTTTCCAAATGGTGTTGATGGGATTAACGTGCCGACTTTACATATGATGTTTAAAGGTCGATCCCATACATCTAGAAGTTGCAAATGGTTGCAACCGTCAATCGTTGACCACCTTATTAATTTAAATCGTGGGATAAAGGTCACCTAACCACAATTTGATATAATGTTGGGTTCTAGATTTTAATAGTAAAATGGCCTTAAAAGGCATAAATTATTAAAATTGGCTATATCGAAAATACTAAAATAAAACTTTGTTAAATTTTTGTAGATGGCCTCACATAATGATAATTCCGATAAACTCATCCGCGTCCAACCAATCTCTACGAGCGATCCTCCAAAAGGAACGTCTAAATCATAACAACTTTATCGACTGGTATCGAAACTTGAGAATCATTCTCAAGAAGAGAGAAGATCGTATGTTTTAGACGACCCTATCCCCGATCAACCTAGCAAGGATGATGAGGAGGCCTACAACGATTGGCTGAAATACACTGAGGACTCGTCCAAGTGTCTTGTCTCATGCTTGCAAGCATGACTCCGGATCTCCAAAAGGAGTATGAACACCACGGAGCTTACGACATGATAACCCAGCTGAAGGAAACGTTCCAACAGCAAGCAAGGGTTGAGCGCTTCGAAACGGTTCGAGCACTCCATGCATGTCGTATGGACGACAACAATCTGTTTCATCTTATGTACTTAAGATGAAAAGTCACACTGACCGCCTCGGAGGCTTAATTGTCCCGTCTCGAAGGAATTGGCCACGGATTTGATCCTGAATGGCCTTACCAAGAGGTTCGAGACATTCGTGATGAATTACAACATGAATGCTTGGGACAAAAGCATTGGTGAGCTTCACTCAATGCTCAAAACTGCCGAGGCGGCCATGGGTAAAAGGGTTTTACCCGTTCTCACTATCAATGAAGGTGGGAACAATAAAAGGCCGTCCCCGCACCTAAGGCAAAAGTTGCCAAGGGCAAGGGACCCACTTGGGAAAGGGAAAGGGGTGGCAAGGGTTCCACCCAAACCACAAGAGAAAAAGCAAAAGGTTGCTACTAACGACCCATGCTTCAAGTTGGGGAGATTGGACATTGGCAAGGAATTGTCCTGCCATCTCCAAGATGAAAGCAAAGAGGGATGCCGGGTAGACCTCAGGTACAATATACATGATCCATATTGATTTAACATGATATCCTCTAACACATGGGTATTAGATACCGATGTGGAACTCACATTGCAATTTGTTGCAGGGGTTCAAAAGAAGTAGTGACTTCAAGAAAGGGGATGTACGCCTCTACATGGGCAATGGGGCTAAAGTTCAAGTTAAAGCCCGAGGTGACTACATCTGAAACTTCCAAATGGTTTGGAAGTGATTTTGAACGATGTTTTGTATGCTCCTAGTTTGACTAGAATATTATCTCTGTAGCCCTGTTAAAACAATTTGGATATGTATTATCCTTTATTGAAAAAGATATTCATGTTTCTTTAAATGGTATGTTCTATTTTAAAGCCATTCCCATTAACGGTATTTATGAATTGGCTCATGAAAATACTCTAAATAGCTCATTGTACCATACTAACACCAAGAAACTCAAGTTGGACTTGAGTGATACTATCTTTGGCATTGTCGTCTTGGTCATATAAACAAGAAACGCATACAACACTTCAAAAGAATGGTCTTTTAAAAACAAATGAATATATTCATTTGATGTATGTGAATCTTGTTTACAAGGTAAGATGACTAAGGCACCCTTTAGTGGAACTAATGAAAGGGCAAAAGATTATTAGGAATCATACATTCGGATGTATGTGGTCCTTTTAAGCCAATGACTAGGAATGGTGAAAGATACTTCATTACCTTTACCGATGATTATAGTCGCTATGGGTATGTGTACTTATTAAGGCACAAAGATGAAGCCTTGAAATATTCAAAATCTTCAAGAATGAAGTAGAAAATCAACTTAACAAGTCAATTAAAATTCTCCGTACCGATAGAGGAGGTGAATACCTGAGTGATGTTTTTCAAGATCATCTTAGGAGTTGTGGGATTGTCTCACAACTCACTCCACCTGGAACACCACAACATAATGGTGTGTCTGAGAGGAGGAATCGAACCTTATTGGATATGGTTCGATCTATGATGGCTAGGAGCACATTACCTCTATCATTTTGGGGTTTCGCTCTGCTCTCCGCGGCCCGTATTCTAAATATGGCCCCAACCAAAAAGGTGGAAATGACGCCTTTGAGATATGGCATGGAAGGGTTCCATCTCTATCATACTTAAGGGTCTGGGTTGTGAGGCTTATGTTAAGACTCCCACCCCAAACAAGTTAGAAGTCAGATCCACCAAGTGCATCTTTGTTGGATATCCTAGAGATTCTATGGGATATTATTTCTATGACCCACTGGAACAAAAGGTGTTTGTTGCCAAAAAGGGTGAGTTCTTAGAAGCAAAGTTTTTTATGGAAGGAACTAGCAGTAGAACAGTGGATCTTG
This sequence comes from Flaveria trinervia, assembly GCA_025506515.1. Taxonomy (NCBI): domain Eukaryota; kingdom Viridiplantae; phylum Streptophyta; class Magnoliopsida; order Asterales; family Asteraceae; genus Flaveria; species Flaveria trinervia. The sequence goes on along the minus strand of CM046447.1, from coordinate 13,130,856 downwards.
AGGAGGATCAAGAACCACAACCCGATGCACATTTGGTTGAAACTAGCACTAACATGAGGATGTTGAAGATGATCATATGGTTGATCAATACACACAAAACGTTCGCAGAAGTGGTAGAACTAGTAATCCACCTGAAAGATACGGATTTTTCATGGATGGATGCTATGTGGTAGATTCAGATGAACCAACCACATATCATGATGCAGTGTCTAATTCGGATTGTGACAAATGGCTCGAGGCCATGAGCGTTGAGATGCAATCCATGCATGACAATCAAGTATGGGACTTGGTTGTTCCACCTCCTAACTCAATGTAGTTGGAAGCAAATGGGTTTTCAAGAAGAAACCGATATGCATGGAAACTTGGATACTTATAAAGCTAGACTTGTAGCAAAGGGTTTCACTCAAACTCAAGGGGTTGATTATGATAAAACCTTCTCACCTGTTGCGATGCTAAAGTCTATAAGAATATTGTTTGCCATAGCTGCTCATTATGATTATGAGATTTGGCAAATGGATGTCAAAACCGCTTTCCTAAATGGATATCTTGAGGAAGATGTCTATATGGTTCAGCCTGAAGGTTTTGTCGATCCAAAACATCCTAATAAAGTATGCAAGTTAAAGAAATCCATCTATGGATTGAAACAAGCATCGAGAAGCTGGAATCACCGCTTTGATGAGGAAGTAAAGAAATTTGGCTTCATCAAAAACGCTGATGAGGCTTGTGTGTATAAGAAGGCTAGTGGGAGCACAATAACTTTCCTAGTATTGTATGTTGATGACATACTACTATTTGGAAATGACATTCCAACCTTGGAAGGTGTAAAAACCTGGCTTGGAAGTTTTTTCCATTAAGGATCTTAGTGAAGCCGCCTATATTCTAGGAATAAAGATCTATAGGGATAGATCAAGGCGGTTGATTGGTTTGAATCAAAGTGCGTACATTGATAAGATCTTGAAAAGGTTCAAGATGGAAAACTCTAAGAAAGGTACCGTACCTATTCAAAGAGGAACAATATTGAGTACGACTCAATGTCCTAGCTCAAAGGATGAGCAAGGTAAAATGAAGGCAATCCCATACGCATCTGCTATTGGATCCATCATGTATGCGATGATATGCACTCGACCAGACGTGTCATGCGCCTTAAGCATGACAAGCCGTTACCAGCAAAATCCTGGAAGCAGTCATTGGATGGCTGTTAAGAACATACTTAAGTACCTAAGGAGGACAAGAGACATGTTCTTATCTATGGATCTGGTGATGAGGAACTTGTTGTAAAGGGTTACACGGATGCGAGTTTCCAAACCGATCGTGATGATTCTCGGTCGCAATCGGGATATATTTTCATTCTGAATGGAGGAGTAATCTCTTGGAAAAGCTCCAAACAGGATGTGGTGGCTCTATCAACTACAGAATCAGAATATGTCGCCGCCTCATTGGCAGCTCAAGAAGCTGCATGGTTAAAGAAATTCATTGCCGATCTGGGGGTTATCCCTTCCATTCAGGACCCCTAGAGATCTTTTGTGACAACGAGGGGGTGCGATTGCTCAAATCAAGGAACCTCGTGCTCATCAAAAGACTAGGCACATTGAGCGGAGATTCAACTACATACGAGATGAAGTTGAAAAGGGAAAGATATGTATTCGCAAAGTTCATACAGATCAAAACATTGCAGATCCTCTCACGAAGCTCCTTGAAAAGGCAAAGCATGAAGGTCATACTTGTGCCATGGGACTTCGATATTCTAGTGATTGGATTTGATATGTAAATTTGTATTTGGATATGTGGAACTCTTTATTTGAATAAAATTACTTGGTTATAATGTTTCAATTAATGTTCCAATTTTAGCATGTTTAATCCATGAGTAAAATATTCACTCTAAATGTCCGTAGTCGTTCAAACTTGTGGGAACAAGTGTGAGGGTAAGACTATTATGAACTTGGATTGGTTGATATACATAAGGATGAATATAGAGCAATGGGTTGCTACCAAGGTTCATGGATATTTGTGGGATGCAAATATTGGACAGACCTGCATCTCAAATATTACTACATGGGATCTTTTGATTGATCATAAGTAAATTTGAGTAAAGGCGAATATGATTGGTATCCTCAGACCTGAGATACATATTGGGTTTTGATATTCACCAAGTGTTATACCTTGAGCTTATTCTTCACTGTCCTGAAATAGTGGACAGTGCATAAGGGTATGTTCAGGCATGACACGAGGTGTTTGTGAGAAACGTATGTTATCAAGATGGAATTTGTTCCTCTTATTCGTTGAGAGTTAGATGTCTAAGGCCTGATTAAGTTAAATCAACAAGGAATGATCATTCTGTGTCCTTGGATTTAACATGACATCTGTGACAAAAGGATAGATGATTAATTCACCTAAAACATTTCAAGTATGGTACTTGAAGAGGATGATGTTATTGAATGGCACTTAGTCATACGTATTAAGGGTAGTAAACCGTTGTTAGGCGGTATTTACTACTTACATCAATCTTCTATGAATCTTGTGCAAGTGGGAGATTATTGGATCTTATATGCCCAAGACACATATAAGATTGATGTGGTTAGTGCGTTATGATCCAAGTCAGGTCATACCCAATAACAAGTTAGACAAACACCATCAAATATTTGTTTAATGATAGGATCATGCAACAAATATAGACAACTAATTTAGAAAATTGGTTTTCTAAATATTACTTTTGTGTTAGAACAAAATTATATGGATGATTTTGTTCAAGAGAGATTTATTGTTTCATTATTTAAAATGGTTAGATAATGACTTATAAAAGAGTGTTGTGTTATAAAATTACAACTTGGTTTTAATTTTACAACATGATTAATAAAAGGGTGCAACTTATACAAAATAAAAGTGTGGGAAAACTTGTTTTGTTTTAAAAGTTTCGGCCGCCCAAGGTCATTGGGATAACCCTTTTTTGTCTTGGTTCTTGCATAACTTAACTTATGCAACACACCACCATCACTCTCCTAAGACTCTCTCTCTCACACACACTAAAACTCTCTCAACTTGGCTGCTTGATTTCGAGTTTGAAGCAAAAAGGTTTGGGGCTGAAGTTCCGAGTTCTAGTGAAGCAAAAGAAGAAGTTCTTTTGGGTGTAGCAACCTAACAAGCAAGGTGTTTGAAGGGCTTGGGGTATCACGGATTTGAGGCCTTCTCTTTTGAAGATTAGTCACTCAAAAGCATCATCATCTTCATCTTTTTCGATCTTGTTTTACTGCTACAAGGTAGTTTATGGCAGCTTCTTTATGGCTGTCCATAATGCTCGTTTTATGTCTTCTTTGCTTGTCTATTCACATAAATGATCCTTGTTAAATGGGTTTGTTTTATACACTAATATGGTCACCTTAAGAACATATATTTCAGTTTTGAAAATCATTCAAAAACTAAGATTATCCGCTGCGTTTTCTGAAAGTTTAAATGGTTAAACTACGTTTTATGTTCTTGCAAACCCAACACAAGATGAAGCTTTTGAAATGTTCAAAATCTTCAAGAATGAAGTGGAAAATCAACTCAACAAGTCAATTAAAATTCTCCGCACCGATAGAGGTGGTGAATACCTAAGTGATGTTTTTCAAGATCATCTTAGGAGTTGTGGGATTGTCTCACAACTCACTCCACCTGGAACACCACAACATAATGGTGTGTCTGAGAGGAGGAATCGAACCTTATTGGATATGGTTCGATCTATAATGGCTAGAAGCACATTACCTCTATCATTTTGGGGTTTCGCTTTGCTCTCCGCGGCTCGTATTCTGAATATGGCGCCAACCAAAAAGGTGGAAAAGACACCTTTTGAGATATGGCATGGAAGAGTTCCATTCCTATCGTACTTAAGGGTCTGGGGTTGTGAGGCTTATGTTAAGACTCCCACCCCAAACAAATTAGATGTCCGATCCACCAAGTGTATCTTTGTTGGATATCCTAGAGATTCTATAGGATATTATTTCTATGATCCACTGGAACAAAAGGTGTTTGTTGCCAGAAAGGGTGAGTTCTTAGAAAAAAGTTCCTTAAGGAAGGAACTAGCAGTAGAACAGTGGATCTTGAGGAGGATCAAGAACCACAACCCGATGCACGTTTGGTTGAAACTAGCACTCAACATGAGGATGTTGAGGATGATCAAGCGGTTGATCAATACACACAAAACGTTCACAGAAGTGGTAGAACTAGTAATCCACCTGAAAGATACGAATTTTTCATGGATGGATGCTATGTGGTAGATTCAGATGAACCAACCACATATCATGATGCAGTGTCCAATTTGGATTGTGACAAATGGCTTGAGGCCATGAACGTTGAGATGCAATCCATGTATGACAATCAAGTTTGGGAACTTGTTGTGCCACCTCTTAATTCCAAAGTAGTTGGATGTAAGTGGGTTTTCAAGAAGAATACCGATATGCATGGAAACTTGGATACTACAAAGCTAGACTTGTAGCAAAAGGTTTCACTCAAACTCAAGGGGTTGATTATGATGAAACCTTCTCACCTGTTGCAATGCTTAAGTCTATAAGGATATTGTTTGCCATAGCAGCTCATTATGATTATGAGATTTGGCAAATGGATGTCAAAACCGCTTTCCTAAATGGATATCTTGAGGAAGATGTCTATATGGTTTAGCCTGAAGGTTTTGTCGATTCAAAACATTGTAACAAAGTATGCAAGTTAAAGAAATCAATCTATGGATTGAAACAAGCATCGAGAAGTTGGAATCACCGTTTTGATGATGAAGTAAAGAAATTTGGCTTCATCAAAAAAGCTGATGAGGCTTGTGTGTATAAGAAGGCTAGTGGGAGCACAATAACCTTCCTAGTATTGTATGTTGATGACATACTACTATTTAGAAATGACATTCCAACCTTGGAAGGCGTTAAAACCTGGCTTGGAAGTTGTTTTTTCATCAAGGATCTTGGTGAAGCCACCTATATTCTGGGAATAAAGATCTATAGAGATAGATCAAGGCGGCTGATTGGTTTAAATCAAAGTGCATACATTGACAAAATCTGGAAAAGGTTCAAGATGGAAAACTCTATGAAAGGTAGTGTACCTATTCAGAGAGGGACAATATTGAGTACGACTCAATGTCCAAGCTCAAAGGAAGAGCAAAATAGAATGAAGGCAATCCCATATGCATCTGCTATAGGATCCATCATGTATGCAATGATATGCACTAGACCAGACGTGTCATGCGCTTTAAGCATGACAAGTAGATACTAGCAAAATCCTGGTGATAGTCATTGGATGGCTGTCAAGAACATTCTGAAGTACCTAAGGAGGACTAAGGACATGTTCTTGATCTACGGGTCTAGTGAAGAGGAACTCGTTGTAAAAGGTTACACGGATGCGAGTTTCCGAACCGATCGAGATGATTCACGATCTCAATCGAGGTACATCTTTATTCTGAATAGCGGAGCTGTATCTTGGAAAAGCTCAAAGCAAGAAGTCGTAGCGTTGTCCACTACAGAGTCAGAATATGTCGCCGCTTCAATGGCAGCACAGGAAGCTGCATGGCTGAAGAAATTCATAGCCGATCTAGGGGTAGTCCCTTCCATTCAGGATCCCCTAGAGATCTTTTGTGACAACAAGGGTGCGATTGCTCAAATCAAGGAACCTCGTGCTCATCAAAAGACTCGGCACATTGAACGGAGATTCAACTACATAAGGGATGAAGTTGAAAAAGGAAAGATATGTATTCGCAAAGTCCACACTGATATAAACGTTGCGGATCCACTCACAAAGCTCCTTGAAAAGGCAAAGCATGAAGGTCATGCTTGTGCCATCGGACATAGATATTCAAGTGACTGGGTTTGATGTTGTATTTTGTTTTTGGATATTGGAACTAATGTTATTTGACTTAATTATATGGTTATAATTTCATTTGTTCTTCTATTTTAGCATGTTTAAATCCGTGAATAAATGAATTATTCTCAACGTCCGTAGTCAATCATACTTGTGGGAACAACTATGAATGTAAGACTATAATGAACTTGGATTGGTTGATATTCATAAGGTATGAATATTGAGCAAGAGGTTGCTACCAAAGGTTCATTGATGTCTATGGGATATAGATATTGGACTGACCCGTTCTCAATTACTTCTGCATGGAATCTTTCTGATTAGTCATAAGAGATTTTGAGTAAAGTTGAATATCATTGTATCCTCAGACCTGAGATACATATTGGGTCTTGATATTCACCAAGTATTGTACTTTGACTTAGTCCTTTGCTGTTCTGAAAAGGCAGTACATAAGGCTGAGTTCAGGTATGACATGAGGTGATTGTGAGAGACGTATGTAGTCAAGATGGAATTTGTTCCTCTTATTCGTTGAGAGTTAGATGTCTAAGGCCTGTTAAAGTTAAATCATCAGAGAATGACAATTCTGTGTCTCTTGGATTTAACATGACATCTGCAACAAAAGGATAGATGATTAATTCACCTAAAACATATTCAAGTAAGGTACTTGAAAAGGATGATGTTATTGAATGGCACTTAGTCATATACATTAGGGGTAGCAAACCGTTGCTAGGCATTATTTGCTGCTTGCATCAATCATCTATGAATCTTGTGCAAGTGGGAGATTGAAAGAATTGATCTGCCCAAGATACATATTAAATTGATATGGCTAGTGTGATATGTTCCAAGTCGGGTCATACCCAATAACAAGCCAAACAAATACCGACAAATATTTATTTGTTGATTAGATCAAACAAATAAATATAAACACCAATTTAGAAACCGGGTTTTCTAAATCATTGCTTTTGCAAATGAACAAGTTTATATATATATATATATATATATATATATTATATATATATATATATATATATATATATATATATATATTTGTTCATATGGGATTATTTGTTCATTTTTTAAATTAGTTAGACAATGACAAATAATAGTGTGTGTGTTAGTGATATAAAATTAAAATGGTTTAATTTTACATAATAAGGGTGCAAGAGTGTATATTTTTTTTATAAAATTTGAAACAAGAGGGAGACAAAGGGAGCCAAAAAATTGGCCGCCCCTTTTGTCTTGGATGGCCCCCTTTTAGTTCCAAGGCCATGCAATAACTCAACCCACTTGAACACTCTTGCATTCTTTTCTTTCTCTCACACACACACAAGAGAAGCTCTCTCCTTTCTCACTCTAAAATCTCATTTTTTAGCAAAAGAATCAGGATTTTCAGCTTTGCAAAGAAGGGTTCTTGGCTGAAAAGATTCAACAAAAGGAGAGCTCTACAAGTTGGTGTTGCAAGCCCTAGCAAAGGAAGGTGTTTGTACAAGCTTGGGGTATCACTCCTTGAGGTTTTCTTGGTTGAAAACTCAGCCACAAAGTCATCTTTCACAGCTCACAACTTTGGGTTTTAGGAAGCTACAAAGGTTGTATATACATCTAAGTATCTTATGTTCTTTATTGTATGCATTTGTATAATGATCCATGGCTTGGGGTTCTTTATTAAATGGGTTTAATAATCATCTTATTACATGTTTTAAGATATAAAATCCGCCGCGTTTTCATATAAACAAGATTATATGAGCTTTGATAAACATGTTAAAAACCCCTATAGGATCAATCAGACCTTTTTCAAAACAGTCCCTAATAAAATGGTGTGAAATCTCTATATGTTTGGTCCTAGAATGCTGGACAGGATTCTTGACAATGCAAAGAGCTGAAGCATTGTCCATTAATAATGGAGTCTTAGTCTCTGTAATGCCATTATCCAAAAGTTGGTTATGAAGCCAGAGTACCTGAGATGTACAACTTGCAGCAGCAATGTACTCTGCTTCAGCAGTGCATGTAGCAACAGATGTTTGTTTCTTACTCTGCCAAGAAATCAAACAGTTGCCTAGGAATTAACATCCACCAGAAGTTGACTTTCTCGTTAACTTACGCCCTGCGTAGTCACTATGAGAAAAAGCAACTAATTTGCAAGAGTGTCCAGTGGAATACCATAAACCTAGAGATTGTGTACCTTGCAGATATCTAAAGATCCTCTTGACTGCAATCAAATGAGACTCTTTAGGAGCAGCCTGAAATCTAGCACAAACATAAGTTTCAAACATGATATCTGGTCTAGAAGCTATTAAGTACATGAAGGACTCAATCATACATGTGTAAAGTGTTTCATCAACAGCTTTACCTTTCTTATCTGCATCCAGTTGAGTGGTGTGGCACATGGGAGTAGAACAGGGCTTACAGTTTTGTAAATCAAACTTATTCAAAAGATCTTTTGTATATTTAGACTGATGAATGAAAGTCCCATCAGCCATTTGTTTGATTTGCAATACTAGAAAGAAATGTAATTCTCCCATTGCACTCATTTCAAACTTCTTTTGCATTAAATTGGTAAAATCATCACACAACTGGGGATCAGAGGATGCAAAAATAATATCATCAACATAAATTTGAACAAGTAGCTTATGCTGATCCACCTTCTTAATGAACAAAGTTTTATCTATAGAGCCTCTAGTGAAATTATTTTGAAGAAGAAAATTTGATAATGTCTCATACCAGGCTCTAGGAGCTTGTTTCAACCCATAAAGAGCCTTATCAAGCTTGTATACCTAATCTGGATGTTTATTATCCTCAAAACCTGGTGGTTGACACACATAAACCTCTTCTTTTATTTTACCATATAAAAATGCACTTTTAACATCCATTTGAAAAACTTTAAGATTGTGGAATACAACATAGGATAAGAACAATCTAATTGCCTCCAATCTGGCTACAGGAGCAAAGGTTTCATCATAATCAATACCTTCTTCCTATGCAAACACCTGAACAACCAGTCTGGCCTTGTTCTTAACAATAAGCCCATTTTCATCTGTTTTATTCCTAAACACCCATTTAGTGCCTATTGCACACTTACCTCGGGGTAGAGGAACCAGTTCCCACACTTGCTGCTTGTTGAACTGAAGTAGCTCAAGCTGCATGGCTTCAACCCATCCATTGTCCCTTAAAGCAATGTGATAGTTCTTTGGCTCTTGCTGACTGATGAAGAGAGCATAGAAGCAGAAATTGGACAACTGACTTCATGTTGAAACTCCAGCATTGATGTGACCAATGATTTGAGACATTGGGTGATTCTTCAGCTCTTGATAAACAATGAGATCTGTGCAAGTGTTTGTTGGACCTTCAGCAGCAGCAGATGGTGATGCAGACTCTTGAAACCAAGAATGAGATGGTAAATCAAAAGATGTAGAGGAATCAGAGATCTCATCAGCATTTGTAGTGGATGGGACTGCTGAAGCTACAGGAACATCAAGTTTAGTGGACTCAGGCAGTTGATCACTAAACTTGAATAGGTGAGTATTGATATTATCATCATCATCAATACCACCAGGTGGAGAACTGTTGACAGGAGCAACAGCTGAAGTCTGATAAGGAACATATTGCAGTATGTCAAAATCAAATAACTCCACAGGGTTTTGTGGAATCTTGTCCTTTGGAGATTCATTAAACTTCACATGCAGAGTCTCTTCAACTATCTTTGTTATGCAATTGAAGACTCTGTATGCCTTGCAAGTAGATGAATAACCAACAAAATACGCTACATCCACCTTAGGATCAAATTTGTGGATTTGATCCTTTGTGTTGAGGATGAAACAAGGACACCCAAAGGCTCTGAAAAATGAAATTAGAGGAGCCAAATGATGTAGAACTTCATATGGAGTCTTCATCAACCTCTGATTTACTAAGGCTCTATTCTGCACATAGCAAGCTCTGTTAACAACTTCAGCCCAAAAGGTCAGTGGCAAACCAGAGTCAGCCAACATGGACCTGGCAGCTTTAATTAGGGTCCTGTTCTTTCTCTCTACTACACGTTGTTCTGGAGTCCTTGGGATGCTAAACTGTCTCTGGATTCCCTTTGAGAGATAAAAATTATCAAGTGTATGGTTTTTGAATTCTGTTCCATTATCACTTCTCATACACTTGACAGCTAGGGAATACTGCTTCTCAACATACAACACAAAGTTTATAATTGTCTGGGCGGCCTCATCCTTTGAATGCAAGAAAAAAGTCCATACAAATCTGGAGTAATCATCCACAATTACCAGACAGTATTTCTTCTTTGCCATACTCATTACTCTCACAGGACGAAAGATATCCATGTGTAGTAATTGCAAGCAGGCAATGGACTTAGGTTCTTCAATAGGAGGGAATGACACTTTGTGTTGTTTTCCTTTCAAACAAGCAGTGCAGTTGTCTTCACATCTGAACTCCTTCATAGGCAATCCCCTTACTAAACCATGATGTATCAGCTGATTCAAGTTTTTAAGATTCACATGACCCAGCCTTCTATGCCATAGATAGATTCTTGAGGAGAAGCCTTGGAAAATAGGCAAGGATGGCCTTTGAGATCTATTTTCTTGGAAAGATCTAAGGCATACACTCTTCCTGTCCTGTTGGCCCTAAGGAGAGTATGATCATCCAACACCTTATCAATCAAACTCAGAACTTTGGATGATAGAATCCTGCAGTTCTGACCGGTGAAAAGAGCAACATGGCCTTTATCACACATTTGACTGACACTCAAGAGATTGTACTTGAGATTCTCCACATGGTTAACATCATCAAACCTTATTTCCCATTGGAGACAAAGCCTTTGCGAATGATGTAACCCTTAGCATCATTGCCAAAAGAAATCAACCCCTTCTTTCCTTGAGAGTAATCATGAAGAAGATAGCTATTCCCTATCATATGCATAGATCTTCCACTTTCTACATACCAGATGCTACTGTGGCATGCTGAAGAACCCTGCAATCATAATAAATTAGTTAGTTTTTGAGACACAAACCTTTTTGGTTTTGGGTTTGTTCACATCAACAGATGGTAAACTAACAGATTTGCTATGAAGAACAGCCTGAGGGGATGGAAATTGTGAAGAAGAAGAATCCTTTGGCATGGATTTTCTTCTCTGTGGTTTCAGCACAGGAGCATCTAATTGGTTGACTCTCCCCAATAGATGTTGAACCATCATAACAAGTTGTGTCTGATTCTGTGATAAAGCCTTCAGCTCATCAGACACATTAGTGCTTGAGATTGATGGATTCCTGTGTTGTACCATCTCCCTTTGAGCAACCTCAGCTGTTGCCTAATTAACCCCTTCCTTTTTGGATTTTGGGGTTACAGGTTTTGATGTTGCTGGTACAAACTTGGTTTCAAACTCAGTTTTCATGTTATCCATTTTCTTTTTAATGTTCTCATTGTGTTTGAGTTTGGAGCCCTTTTTATACCAGCAATCATGAGTAAGATGATTGAACAAGCCACATATTTCACATGGCTTTTTCTTCATCTTAAGTTGATCATCTGCTGAAGCAGATGAAACTACTGAAGACTTATCTTCAGCAGTTTGCGACCAGTACTAGCAGTTTTCTTCCTTGCTATACATGCTTTCTTGATATCTTTTTCAGTAGTTTTCCCACCCTTTTGACTGGCAGTTTTCTTCCCTTTAGTACATGCAGTAGTTTGGGTTTCTTCTCCAGGAGTTATGACTTGCTCTTTAGTACTTTCAGTACTTTGTGAAATACCACCGGGAGTGATCAACCTTTTGATCATGTGAGTGTCAGCATTTGAACCATCAACATCAACTGATAAGTTTTGGATGGAATAAATGCTGACTCCAACCTCTGATGGTGCTGTATCAGATACTAGATCACATGATGAAAAGGATTGGTTATTGCTTTCTTCATCAGATTCTACCTCTGCTCTAGGAGTAAAATCTATAGGAGGATTAGTGTGATTATAACCAATGCCAAACTTCACATTGGAAGCAGACTGCTTACTGAGAAGCATTTCAAAACCCTTGTGGGAATGTACCCATCGATCACACTCTACCTGGGTAGCTGCAAGTGTTTCTTTGAGGTCTCTGTAGTTCTCTAGAAGTACCTCTTCCCTAGCCTTATCGTCAGTGATTTGGTATTTAAGTTTGTAAATCTTAGCATTCTTATCATTAAGCACAGACTCAAATTCAGCTTTTCTTTTGGATATTATATGTTCTAGCTCAATGTTCTTGTTAATTAAAGCTACATTTGCTTCTCTAATAGATGCAAATGCGGCTATGCATGTTTCAGAACATAGCATGGCTTTGGCCTCAGAGGATACCTGTGATACCTGAGGTGTGGAGGCATTAGAGGATGAGGTATCAGCAGACTCCAAGGCCATAAGAGCAAGGTTTCCAAAAGGATTGTCACCACCATGTTGACCAGCACCAGAAAATAGTTGTTCATGACCAGACATATCATCTGGTAGACTGCTCCAGTCAACAACTCCTGGGGTGAAAAAGCTATGTTGTTGAGGTCGAGATTGTTGATGAGGTTAGGAAGGTTGAGGCTTAGGAAGAGCAGGTGGTTGTTGAGCAATGGGTACTTGAACTTGATTGGTTTGTGGCATGTAATAGCATGGATATGGATATGGCATTGAACCCTAAGGGACAAAATATGTAGGAGATAGAGGTTGTGATTGATGACTAGAACTAGAAGGATGTTGCCCTCTGTATTGTTGAATATTACTTGGAAAAGTCACAAAGGGTGCAGAGGAGTTAGATCCAGATGATCTACACTCTCTTGCAAAGTGCCCAAGCCTGTGGCATTTGTGACACCTCAACTTACTCTTGTCAAAACCAACTTTGGTTTTGCGAGAGAGTCCAGGGAATTTCCTACTAGTTCTCTTGTAGAACTTCTAAGATCTGATATTAATCAAGGCCATTTGGCTCAGAATATCCATCTCTTCTAAGTCATCATCAGCTATACCTTTCAAATCATCCATAATGAAGCATAAATTGTCACTATTACAACCTGACTGACTATCAACACTCCCAAATGCATGATGATAACTGTTTGAAGAGAAATCTATATGCACATCATAGTTACCTTCTGATGCAGCATATTCTGACTCATGACTGACCAAGGTAGTGTTCCCTGGTACAAAGTCTTGAGTGAGCTTTCCTGATGATGCAAGTTTCCTTTTCTGCTCTATCTCACTTTCAAATGTAAGCAGTTTCCCATGAAGTTGGGTGAGAGATAGGCTATCCAGATTTGCATTAGAGCGTAGGACAATTGTTTATGTGTCCCATCTCTCAGGAAGTGATCTGAGGAATCTGTGGTTCATCTGGCTATTAGTGTATTCATGTTTGACCATTTTCAGCTCAGAGATCAAACATGAAAAACGCTCAAACCTGTTGAGTCAGAGTCTCACCCTTCCTATGAGCAAATATCTCATATTGTTGGGCAAGTATTTCCCTATTGTTTGCTAAGACCTCTTCAGTACCACCAAATTGTTTTTTCAGTGCCTTCCAGAGGTCATGAGCAGTTTCATGATGCATAAGCCCAGAATAGATTTCATTAGGCAGTGCCATGGCTAGAATTCCATGAGCTTTAGCATCAATCTCAAACAGTTTTCGATCCTCATCAGAGTATTGTTCCTTCTTCTTCATAACAATTTGGTTGGTTTCCGGATTGTTCACCATAGGCTTATGTGGACCATGTACCACAGATGTCTAACAACCTGAACTGTTAACAGATAGGTGATGGAGCATTCTTCGTTGCCATATGTTATACTCAGTTCTAACCAGCATCGGAGGCTTGGTTGAGGAACCAGTATTGTGAGGGTCATTAGAAGGAGTAGTCATATTCAGAATTCAGACAAATTCAAGGTAAACAAAGTAAATCTAGCTCAAAACCACTTAGAACCTCAAACAAAATGGCCAGAAGCAACAGAAACTCAATCTCTGTAACCGATTCTTGCAAATTTGCTACTTCGATCAAACGTAGATAGCAAAAGAACAGTTTCAATGATCAATTGTTAAATCGATCAATGATTAACCTGCTCTGATAACATTTTTTAGGATCTCAGCATCTAGTTTGATCAATTAGATTGGATTCGCAGCGGAATGAGACCACGAATTAACAAATTTAAACAAGAACGCACGAAATTTATCAATGAAACAGTGTTTGTTATAGAGAGAGAATTTCTGCCAAAAGGAATATATTCATTCAATGCACGCTTCGGCTGGCTTTCGCACATCGTTACAATTAGGTCATCTTTCCTTTATAAGGGAAGCTGACGTCAGCTGATGTCAGCTGATGTCACTTGACAGTGACATCTAACTGTTATTTAACTATTGAAAGTTAACACAACTACTGAAGATGTCACACAGCTGACATCTTCTTACAAAAATACCAAGTGTTAACCGTCACTACAACTACTAAAAAGAAGCTACTGAAACAACAACGACTGAAGGACATGCTCTTCAGTCGTTTTACAAGTACTGAAATAGAAAAGAAAACTACTGAAAGGAAACCATCACAACAACTGAAGAATGCTTCTTCAGCTGTTGTGACAAACTTTGAAGGCTTCAGTACTTGGACTTCTTGAACTTCAGTTGTTGTCATCAGCTGATGTCTTCAGCTGATGTCTTCAGTCTTTGTACTTCAGCTGTTGATCTTCAGTACTTAGTCTTTACCTGAAGTCTTCAATACATTAGTCTTCAGCTGTTGATCTTCATACTTTGGTCTTTAGTTGTTGAAGTCTTCAGTACTTTAGTCTTCAGCTGTTGATCTTCAGACTTTGGTCTTTAGCTGTTGAAGTCTTCAGTACTTTAGTCTTAAGCTGTTTATCTTCAGTCTTTGGTCTTCAGCTGTTGAAGTCTTCAGTACTTTAGTCTTCAGCTGTTGATCTTCAGACTTTGTCAAACAGCTGATCAAGTCTTCAGCAGTTGTTGATGTCTTGTGGGACTTAAAGGTTTTTCTGATCTGGCTCATTGGTTCTTTTGGTCCAACAAAGCTGCTCATAAGAAGGTCGTGTATTATTTCTCCTTCTTCAGGAGTGTAACTCACACACCTCCTTACTATCCCTTGCGGATCAAGTATCATTATGAGTTGAGACTTGATCTATTGAAGGGGAGCAATGTCATACTCATCTTGCTGAGATGTGTGATCTACTTGATTTAAACATATAAACATATTATACGTGAGTCAATAATCAACACAGAAACACATTAACAAAATATAGACATTATGTACATTAATTTGATACAATATTCAAATACACATGATTTTAAATAACATAAACAACTATGCATTACTCTTGTCTTTGATCATGTGTTCCTCTGCTCACGGGGCTGAAGTAGAGGCACCTTTGTCTTGAGTTCTCTTGGTCCTCCTCTCACTTGCTCATACAGCACCCGTAGCAAAAGTATCTCCTTCTTCTTCATCATCATCATCACCTGCATCATCACCTCCCTCTGTATCATCACCTTGATCATCACCATCATCGTCATCATCATCATCACTATCATCATCATCACCATCACTCCATCTCCTTCTTTGAGCTTTAGTGGCTCATCCTTCGAGCCCTTCAGCTTGAGCATGGTGGTCTTGTTAGTAGCCTCTAACTCCTCTATTGTGACATCCGTCACCACAAGGTCCGTCAATTAACGCGGTTTTCATTAACTTTTCCTTGATCGTTCATTCCTCATCTTTATTAATTATCGTGTGGATATCGTACTTGGTTTATCATCCTTATTTTTGTTTTCTTATCGTTAACAAATGATACGCTTAAAACTTTTATAAATTCCATCATTGTTATCAATAAATATACTGATTTTATATAATATTATTGTCATTAATAAATCCTTTTTTAAGTTACCAATTATCATTAAATACATTTTTTACCATCAATATAACTAACCTATTAATGTCGTTTTCAACCGAAACAAATTTAGGAAACTCGGGGGCTAAGTGCAGGGACTAAATGTGCCATTTTCCAAACTAGGGTTGGGTATATAAACCCCATTTCCAGCCCTAGCCTTCATTCTTCATATTCTTCTTCTTCATTCTCTTCTTCACTTTCATCATCTTCCTTGCACCAAAACTACCCCGTTTGGTCAAGTTTTCTTCGACCAGACTACGACTACAACCGAATCTACTCCATTCTTGCAGGTAGATGACCTTGGTCATCCCTTTTCTTGCTTTTTTTCACTGGTGTCCGCTTAGGGTTTCAGCTATTCGGGTCCAACCCGAACACATGTGGTCGCGTGGGTGCGTGTGATGTCTTTCTGCGTGTTCTTCTTGTTAGTGTATGTTAGTAGAGTGTTTCTGGAAGTCCTCATGGTGTAAAACTCGTGCACATAGCTGCAGTCGCGAATCTGCCATTCTAGCGACTGGGTCTGTCATGCGACTGAGCCGTGCGACTGGGTGAGTCGTGCGACTGAGTCGTACGACTGTTTCATTCGGGCGACTGTGTTGTGCAACTGGGTATGTCGTGTGATTGAGTTGTGCGATCCAATGAATGTGTGCGATTGTGCGTGTATCGCATGACTGAAGGCCAATTGTACGAACGGAGGTTCAATCGTACGAATGAAGCTGGTTCGTACGAATGAAGGTTGATTCATGCGTATGGAGGCTGAGTCGTGCGATTGGGTGCTGTGTGGTACGACTGAATGCCAATCGCACGAATGAAGGTTCAATCGTACGAATGAAGTTGATTTGTACGAATGAGGGTTGATTCGTGCGAATGGAATGTTGAGTTGTGCGTCTGGTCCTGTCGTGTGATTGAAGCTGCTGTGTGTGTGAATTTCCTTCTTGAATGTCGTGTGATGATAAGGTAATACCAACATGGTTGCCATTGCTCGACCACAAAGATTAAAGTCAACTCTATCAAGGCTACAAATACTATTCTAAGTCAAATCAACCAAACATTTTATAATTATCAACAACCCATTTATGAATACTAATATTTAACAAATACTTCTCTTATAACAATAGATCTTTTACATAATATCACCGGCAATGGCGACGGTTTCTATTACTTGGTTCTACATAAGATAATACGTCAGTCAGCTCGTGTGTGTTACACGCGACCGAACCGATACAACCCAAATCGACTGAACATTACTATGTACTATAAACATATCATTAATGCTTAACAATAACTGCCAATAGGTGTTTGACCGTTCATTACATACTACATTTGGGGAACATTGATCATTCATACTTACCACTTAACATGTGAGTTTCGTTGCCCCTTTTTATACTTATACAACTTTTCAATCAATTACAAACATGGGAGAAAAGTATGCTCACCCATTTTCTATGTTGTACAACTTACATTCAATTTACATACTTGGAATCAACATGTTACTCTTTTGTGAGTACTTATCTCATACATGCTTGAGTTTGCTATGTGGTAATTTCTTTACAACCATTTAATTCAAGTGTGGGAACCGACAGATAGGTATTGGTATACTAGTTAGACCAACAATAGCCAGGAACCGGCCTTGGGTGAATATATTCCGACAAGATTCTGTGTGTACGTCCTTAGGTTTGGTTGTAAAGCTCATGTGATGTGATTTTGCTTACCTGTAACTGTATACATGGTATTCCGCAACAATTATTATACAACACAAATTATTTATTTACTACTTAAACGTGCAAGCTCACCAACAATTTTGTTGACCATTTTGAGCATATCTTATTTCAGGTGACAATGCTAATTGAAGATCTTGGTGTGCTGCCTTTGTGGAAACCCTAAGATGCATTTTGGGACTAAACATGCTTAATGAACATTGTCTTTCTGGAATCATTGTTGTAGTCTGCTTTAAACATCATACTTTTGTAACTTGTTCCCGGGTTGTGGGAAATACATTACAATATTATCTTCTTGTTTATGTCAATCATGTATCATGTTATGCTTATAGCTATGTTGTCGTGAACATTGACTAAACACGACACAAGTCTCCTTTGTGTCGGGTGTCATCATGACAAGCTTCTTTTCATTTATTATATTGCATCTCTATTGCTTACCATGTGTTATGACGATCCTGTCTCGTTACATCCCCCTGTTTCCGCTCTTAGCGGGGGTGTGACAAACTAGTATCAGTGCCATTGGTTATAAAGAATTAGGCAATTCACCTGACCTATACTAAACCTAGGAATCTTCATGTAGATTTGCTTGCTAGGATCTGTGTGCATTTTATATCACATGTATGTGTTCCTCTTCACTTGATTTGTTTATCTATCTGCTTTGTGATCTTTTCACCCTATGAGAAAGCCCTTGTGCTCACTCTTTATGGGATGCTTCTATCGAATCTTCCGTTCCCTCTGCACGCCGAGTTGGTTTATCAAACCCAGGTATTAACCCGAAGAGATCTCCACAGATCATGCTATTGCACTTGACCTTGGACATTGAGATTTACCCTGAGGAGGTTATGTCTGAAACCTCGAAAGAGGAGGAGATAGACAACCTTCGCTAGACTAACGTGATTATACGCATGGGTTTGCAATTATTATGATGGATTACTGTTGGAACATTACCTATACATGGTGTGAGAACTACATGACTTGTATGTGATGTGAGGTAACAACAAGAGTGATATTAACTTGGAATGCTGGACTTTGATGAGTGGTATGTTTAATATGCTTTGAAATGGTTAAAGCTTATGTGTTTACTACTTCTATGATTAGAAAATACCGCCTCGAAGAGTTACCCACAACAACAGTGGCATAAGTGAAGCCCCGAGAGGCAGAGCCAAAGGTAGAGCACCAAGAACAAATGATGGCCCTACCAGCAACAATCATGGAAGAGGAAACACTGACATGGCAGCTCAGATTGCTCAACAGCTGGCCGCACTGATCCCGACTATTGTGGCCCAAGTGAGCGATGCTATTCAAAATCACCACCCCCACAGGGATGGTGGCAATGTTAATGAGGATAATGGGAACCCGACTAGGAACGAGAGTAACCAGGAGACCGGGAATGGTGGTACACCCGGTAACAAGACGGGGGTTGTTAATGCTAGAAGGGGGTGTTCGTACAAGGAGTTTGTGGCCTGCAAACTAAAAAAGTTTGATGGAAAGGGTGGAGCGATAGCCCTGACCAGGTGGCTTCAGAAGATGGAGGCGGTGATCGATATCAGCGAATGCCTCGACAGCCAGAAAATCAAGTATGCCACGTGTTCACTACAGGGCAAGGCGTAACTTGGTTGAACACCCAGGTTCAGGCTAGGGGAAGAGAATCAGTGATGCAAATGTCATGGGATGAGTTTAAGGCCCTAATCACTCAGGAGTACTGCCCCCTCAACGAGACGCAGAAACTGGAGCATGAATTCTGGAATCATGCTAAGGTGGGGGCTAGGCACGCACGCTACACTAATCGTTTTCATGAGTGGGCAAGATTGGTTCCACATCTGGTCACTCCAGAATCAAAGAGAATGGAGAGGTATATTTGGGGACTTGCCCCTTAAATCTGGGAAATGGTAACAGCAGCTGCTCCTCCTACGATCCAGATCACAATTTAGAAGGCTGGCGCTCTGACTGACGAGATGGTTAGAACAGGGGTATTGGGAAGAGAAGCAGAGAAGAGAAAAGATGTTGGGGAAACGAGTCGGTCGAGTGCCGAGAAATTTGACAAAAGGGCCAACAAGCAGGAAATTTGTGTCTGTGACACAAGGCAAGAGAGAGTATGTTGGGCCGCACCCAAAATGTGATAGGTGCTACTTCTATCATCCCCCAGCAATGTCATGCCGGGTGTGCATGAACTGTAGACGCCCAGGGCATCTAGCAAAAGACTGCAGAACGGCGCCGAATCTGGTGACACCGTCAACGCGGTTAAACCCGCTAGGAATGCCAGAAACTGTTATGAGTGTGGAAGCCTTGATCACTATAGAAACATGTGCCCCAGATTGAATCGGGCGTCGGGTCAATAAGGGAACAACCAGCAACCGGTGATGGCCATAGCTACAAATCAAGGACCGACGAATCAAGGAAATACAGCTCAAGGACGTGCATTTGTCATTGGAGCCAACGATGCCCGTCAGGACCCGAATGTTGTCACGGGTACACACTTACTCAATAATCACTTTGTATCTATATTATTTGATACTGGAGCAGACAATAGCTTTATATCTTTTGAGTTTGTGCAATTGCTTGATTTGAGTCCTAGTAGACTAGAAACTAGCTACCCCGTAGAAAAGGCAAATGGTAGGGTTTTTCAGGCTGATGAAATCATTAGAAAGTGCTCGTTGATATTGGAGGACCATGCCTTCAATATAGACTACATACCCTTTGAGTTAGGAACTTTCGATGTGATGTGGGAATGGATTGGTTATCAAATCATGGAGCTGAGATTGTTTGTCAGGACAAAGTTGTACGAATCCCCATGCCAAATGGAGAGGTGCTCAGAATTCATGGAGAACGACTGGGAAAAAACCTAAAGCTTATCTCCTTCATGAAAGCATGCCAAACTTTACGAAAACAGTGCTACGCTTTTCTAGCTCATGTGGTAGAAAAAAAAAGGAAGAGGAGAGGAAATTGGTAGACATTCCAGTAGTACGGGACTACCCAAATATATTTCTTGATGTCTTGTCTGGATTGCCTCCTCCACGATAGGTGGAATTTCGTATAGAGTTGGTTCCTGGAGCTACACCCGTAGCAAAGACACCATACCGGTTAGCGTCGTCTGAAATGCAAGAATTATCTAGTCAGTTACAGGAACTACTGGAGAAGGGATTTATTCGGTCGAGTCACTCACCATGGGGAGCAGCAGTTTTATTTGTCAAAAACAAAGATTGGTCGTTCCGACTGTGTATCGATTACCGTGAGTTGAACAAGTTAACCATGAAGAATCGGTATCCTCTCCCCAGGATCGACGATCTGTTTGACCAGCTACAAGGAGCTTCATATTTCAACAAGATCGACCTTCGTTCTGGATATCATCAACTAATGGTTTTCGAGGAGGACAAACCGAAAATAGCATTTAGAACTCGTTATGGGCACTATGAGTTCTTGGTCATGCAATTTGGGTTGACTAACACACCAGCTGTGTTTATAGATCTAATGAATCGGGTGTGTAAACCTTACTTGGATAAGTTTGTGATCATATTCATAGAACATATACTTATCTACTCCGATCGAAAGAGGAGCACCAAGAACACGTTCGGGCAATTCTGGAACTGTTGCGAGAAGAGAAACTTTTCGCCAAGTTCTCAATGTGTGAATTCTGGCTGTGGGAAGTGAAGTTTTTGGGTCATGTGGTTAACGAGGATGGGATTCATGTAGATCCCGACAAGATTGAAGCGCTGAAGAAAGGGATGCACCCCAGACACCATCAGAAATACGGCAATTCTTAGGATTGGCCGAATACTATCGTTGCTTCATCGCGAATTTTGCAAAGATCGTTCAACCATTAACGTTGTTGACCCAGAAAGAAAAGAAGTTTGATTGAGTACATATACAAGAACAAGCGTTCAAACGTTGAAAGAGAGGTTGTGCAACGCACCGATATTGTCCCTCCCAGACAAAACTGATGATTTTATGGTATAACTGCGATGCTTCACATCAAGGATTGGGATGTGTACTAATGCAGAAGGATAAGGTGATTGCCTACGCTTCGCGACAACTTAAGGTGCACGAAAAGAACTATAAAACCCCTGATTTGGAGTTGGGCACTGTAGTATTTGCACTTAAGATATGGAGGCATTACCTGTATGGAACCAAATGCGTCATCTACACATATCATAAGAGCCTCCAACATATCCTGGATCAGAAGGAGCTTAATATGTATCAACGACGTTAGGTAGAGCTTCTTAGTGACTAAGATTGTGAAATCCGGTATCATCCGGGGAAAGCAAACATGGTTGCTGATGCTTTAAGCCGCATAGAATACGCGAAACCACTACGTGCTCGAGCGTTGGATTGACGATTCAAACGAATTTGAAAGCTCAAATCCAAATTGCACAAAGTGAGGCATTGAAAGAAGAAAACCTTGCGGGAGAAGAATTCCGAGGGTTGGAGAAACAAATGAGTTGCAAGGATGATGGTGTACAGTACTTCATGGATCGTATATGGGTACCCAGATGGGGAGGTGTACGTACCTTAGTCATGGATGAAGTGCACAAGACACGATATTCTATTCATCCTCGTGCAGACAAGATGTACCACGATGTTAAGGATCTGTACTGGTGGCCAGGCATGAAGAAAGACATTGTTATGTACGTAAGCACATGCATGACATGCTCGAAAGTTAAAGCTGAACATCAGAAACCATCAGGATTATTGCAGCAACCTGTGATTCCCGAGTGGAAATGGGAGAACATAGCCATGGATTTTATTACCAAACTCCCTAGAGCGAGCAACGGGCATGACTCGATATGGGTCTTAGTGGATCGGATGACGAAGTTAGCTCATTTCTTGCCGATCCGAGAAGACTACAAAATGGATAAGTTGGCGAGATTGTACATCAAAGAGGTCGTGACAAGACACGGAGTGCCGGTGTCGATCATATCCGACCGTGATAGCCGATTTACTTCATGATTTTGGCAGACGCTACAGAAAGCGATGGGCACCGATTAGATATGAGCACAGCCTATCACCCACAGACCACGGCCAAAGTGAACAAACTATACAAACATTGGAAGACATGCTGAGGGCATGTGTAATCGACTTTGGAGGTAGTTGGGACACTCATTTACCATTGATTGAGTTCTCCTACAACAACAACTACCATACCAGCATCGGGTGTGCTCTGTTCGAAGCGTTGTATGGAAGGAAATGTAGATACCCGTTTGTTGGGCTGAGATTGGTGAAAGTCAGTTAACAGGCCCAGAGATCATTCAAGAAACAATCGACAAGCTTTTCCAAATCAAAGACAGACTAAAAGCTGCTAGAGATCGCCAAAAGAGCTATGCCGACAACCGTCAGAAGCCTCTGGAATTTAACATTGGAGATCAAGTTTTACTCAAAGTCTCTCCTTGGAAGGGAATCGTTCGATTTGAAATGAAAGGGAAATTAGCCTCAAGATATGTAGGACCACTCGAGATTACAGAAAGAATTGGTCCAATGGCTTACCGATTAAGGTAACCATAAGAACTCAACGGCGAACATGATACTTCCACGTGCCGAACCACAAGAAGTGTTTGGCTGATGAATCACTTCACGTACTGATTGAGGACATCAAGATTGACGAAAAGCTTCATTTTGTTGAGGTGTAACACCTAAATATTTATTATTTTGAAGCCGGTGAAGAAAGAAAAGAAAATAAAGTCCAAAGTCGAGGGACCAAACTCGCCCACGAAAGAAAGTCGGGTGAGGGGGAGTATATAAGGGAGAGGGCAGCCCTTACCCTCTCCCCCACACTCACAAATCAGCCAAAGAAAGGGGAGAAGAGAGAAAGAAGAGAAAAAGAGGAAAAAGTGCCGGTTCGGGTCGGTTCGGGTCGCCAAAATTGTCGTGAAGCAAGCCGAATCGAAGCTCTTATCGTTGTGCTAGTTTAGGTGAGTTCTAAGACCCCTCTTTTACTTGTTTTCAAATGATTTGGGGCTGGAAAACATCTGAAATCGAGTTTTTCGTATGTGTGTAAGTTGACTCGTTTGTGTATGTGTATGTGTATGTATGATGCGTTTGTGACTTGATTTCTTGCTTGGTTGTGCTTGAATAATGTTCTGGTATGCATCCCTAAGGTTTAGGATGGTCGATTTAGGCTTAAAATGGGTTTAGATGAGTTTGGAGGCCGAAAAAAACCTCGGCTGCAGTCGGGATGAACTGCATTCTGCATCAGTTAGGGCTAGGCGACCGACTGGAGGCCGAATGGAGGCCATACGGCCGATTAGGGTGCGACTGAAGGTCCATTCGCACGACTGAAGGTCCAGTAGCATAGGTGTTCATCCGCATTGTCCATTCGCACGACTGGATGTTCATTCGCAGGTGTTCATCCGTATTAGTTCATTCGCATGATGTTCAGTCGCTTGGAGGCAATGCGACTGAAGGGTGTCCATATGCCCGAATAGGGCTTGAACCCGAGGAAGGTGTAGATTGACTTCTGACTTTCGGGGGAAAGTGCAGATGTAAGTTTTGACGTAAAGGTTCCATAAGAGTTTTAAGACGACGATCGAGGTCTTAGAAAGCATGTTGGGCATGATGAGGATAATGATGTTGTATGTTATGTATGTATGATGTTGCCCTGTACGATGTGATGTGGATGCATGTTAATGTTCCTTAGTGTGATGTATAATATCTTTCCTATGGCTTTACCTATTATGATGAATGAACGAAATATTATGTAACGTAAAGTGAAAGATAAAGAAAGAGGAACATGATGAATGAATGCATGTATTAATGAACGAATGAAACGTCTTGCACACATCAGATAACGAGTCCTTCTTGGTGATTGACCCTGAATGTAGAACCTCTACCGCTCACCCCTAGTACTGTGGCATACGTTTAGCTATTCATTTGTTGACTTTGGCCCAGTAGCTAAGACTGATGGTTACTCCTAGTACCGTGGCATACGTTTAGTTGTTCATTTGTTGACTTCGGCCCGGTAGCTACGACTAACCGGGGTGTAGCACATGGTATTGGTAAGGATGATGTCTGATGCGCCAGTAAGGTAAAGAAAGAACGAATGAACGAATGAAGAAGATAATAACGATATTATCTATGTGTACGTACGATGTGTGATCATGTAAAAGTAATGAACGGTTTTATATGAAAGTAAAGTATGTTTTATTTATAAAACTAGAACTCACTCAGCAACGCTGACTTTGATGTGTTTCCAGTTGGCAGGTCATGTTTTCTGAGGATGGCACGGGCGACTACTCAGCTCTTTTGGGGATGGCATTCTTTTGATTAATGTTTTTGCGTTGTAATGCGAACAAGCTATTTTGTAATGAATGTCGTATTAACTTGCAAAAACTTTTACATGGAAATGAAAGATTGTTTTAGTTTTCCGCTGCAATTTATGAAATACAAATGTAATTATATGTTTTATGTGCGATGAGAACCCAGCTGTAAGGGTCCGGGAACGGGGCCTTACAAGTTGGTATCAGAGCCAAAGTTTAAGTGAAATGGGTAAATTTTCAAAATAAACCTAATCTTAAACTGAGAATGGGACGGAATGGGAATGGGATGCCAATCTGAGTAGCTGCGTGCCATCAGGTATTTTCGTTAAGTTAACCGGTTTTATGTGCGCATGGTATGTGTTATGTGTTGTATGCAGATTTAAATACTGATGTAGTCAGGACAGGTAATACTTGGGGTATGAAGAGTAAAGTAAGTGGCTAATCACAACTGGCCACTGTAATTAGGGACTTACTATACATGACATAAACTGAGTTGTTTCCTTGAATGATCGTGTTGGTGTTTGAATCTTTCAGTGTGCGTGTGATGGCCGGAGGTAGATCTTCGAAAGCTTCTAGGGGTGGAGGTCACGGTGTTGAACCGCGACCCAAGAGAGGGAGACCCAGAGTTAAGAGGGTGGTTCATAAAGAACCAGAGACCCCCATCCGGAGGGTGGCGACGAAAGCGCCAATCTGAGAGCCTCAGTAAAGGAGGCTGTTGTAGAAGAAGTACATCAGGTCATGCAGACGATCTTACCATCTGTGGTGACCGAAGTTATTAAGGCTGTACGAGAAGGGGAAAGGAAAGAAAGAAACAGATCCTCTGGAGAACGGGAACAACCAGAGCCGGAAACGGTTCTGTCTGATGATGAAGAGGAAGAAGAAGAGCATGTGCCAGAGGCAGTGCGAGGATGTAACTACGGGGCATTTATGAGATGCAAGCCCCCTACTTTTGATGGAAACGGCACCGCTGCAGCTGCTCACCGGAGGGTGAGGGAAATGGAGGTTGTTCTCGATATCAGCGAGTGCCGAGAGGACCAAAAGGTGAAGTTTGCTACCCACTCTTTTGTGGATTCAGCTCTGTGCTGGTGGGACAACATTGTCCAAGCTGAGGGTAGTAGGACCATTGGGAAAATGAAATGGCCTGAGATGAGAAGGTTGGTGATTAAGGAATTTTGTCCTCATCGGGAAATGGATAAGTTGGAAAGGGAGTTTCTGCAGTTGGAGGCTGGAACCATGACACACCAGCAGTATACCACCAAGTTTAATGAAATGGCACGGTTTGTGCCTGATCAGGTGACGCCTCTGTCTTGGAAAATCAAGAGGTACATTCAGGTTTACCGGTGGATGTTCGCCGACATATGATCGCTGCCCGGCCAAGCACGTTTAGGTGGCGGTTGATTTTGCAGGGAGGCTGTATGACGAGCGGGAGGTGGTGGTGACTGAAGCGAGTAAGAAGGGTGGTGGTGATCGGAACTGGAACGGGAAACGGTTTGGTCAGGGTGATACCCCGATGGGTAACAAAAGGCACGGGTGGATGAACGCCGTGTGGTCACATCAAGTGTGGGGTCGAAAAGGTGTGGCAAGTGTGGAAGGGAGCACGGCGGGGAATGTAGGTTTGGGTCAAACTTGTGCTTCAAGTGTGGGAAGACAAGGCATATGGCGAAGGATTGCCTGTCGGGCAAATGTTTTAACTGTGGGGAAACTGGTCATATGAGCAGAGATTGTAAGAAGTCGAGGACTGAGGGTTCATGGGTGAAGAGGACGGGAAGTGATGGACCGAGGCCGAGCGCCAGGGCGTTCACCATGACACAGGAGGAGGCTAGGACGGACCCTGACGTTGTGTCCGGTACGTTTCTAGTGAACCAGACTTTAGCTTCTGTGTTATTTGATTCTGGTGCTAGTAGGAGTTTTATTTCTGCTGCTTTCTGGTGCTAAGCTTCCTGTTAGTAGTAGACGTGTTGATGCGCCCTTTGATGTAGAAACTGCCATAGGTAAGTCTACCAGGATTTCTGAGATGATAGAGAATTGTGAAGTGGAACTTGAGGGTCATAGGTTTCCTGTTAGACCGTTCGTGATGACCTTGGGTGGTTTCGATTTGGTTCTTGGGATGGATTAGTTGGCGGATTTCGAGGCGAACATTGTGTGTCGCAAGAAGATGGTTCGGTTGACAGCGCCTGATGGAAGTTTGGTAACGGTTTATGGTGATCGCGTTACTACGATTCCGAAGGTGATCTCAATGGCGGTGGCGGGAAAGTGTATGAGGCGTGGATGTAGCGCCTACTTGGCTTATGTAAAGGATGTGGATACACCAACACCACAACTAGCTGATGTACCAGTTGTGTGTGACTTTCCAGACGTGTTCCCAGAAGACTTATCAGGAGTGCCACCTGATAGAGAGATTGAATTTCAGATTGATCTGATACCGGGTGCCCAACCTGTTGCCAAGGCACCATATCGGTTGGCTCCAACCTAGATGAAAGAGTTGATGGAGCACTTGCGAGAGCTGCTTGATAAGTGGTTCATTAGACCGAGTATCTCTCCTTAGGGTGCTCCGGTCCTATTTGTAAAGAAGAAGGATGGTAGTATGAGGATGTGCATTGACTACCGCGAACTGAACAAGTTGACAGTGAAGAACCGCTACCCCTTACCGAGGATAGATGATTTGTTCGACCAGCTTCAGGGTGCTAGTAGGTTCTCGAGGATAGATCTTCGATCTGGTTATCATCAGTTGAAGGTGAAGGAGCAAGATATCCCTAAAACAGCTTTCCGTACGCGCTATGGCCATTACGAGTTTCTTATCATGTCCTTTGGTCTGACCAACGCACCAGCTGCTTTTATGGATTTGATGAACCGTGTGTGTCGACCGATGCTGGGTAAATCAGTGATTGTGTTTATTGATGATATCCTGATTTACTCAAGGAGCGAAGTAGAGCATGCCGGTCACATTTGGGAGGTTCTAGAGATGTTGAGAAGGGATAAATTGTATGCTAAATTCTCCAAGTGCGCATTCTGGTTGCGCGAAGTTCAGTTTTTGGGTCATGTGGTGAATCCTGACGGGATTATGGTTGACCCGGCGAAGGTGGAGGCGGTTATGCAATGGAAGTCACCAAAGACGCCATCCGAGATCCGTAGTTTCTTGGCTTTGGCGGGCTACTATAGAAGATTCATCCAAGACTTCTCTAAGATTGCTTCTCCACTAACTAAGTTGACCAAAAGGATGTGAAGTTTGTATGGTGTCAAGCTCAAGAGAAGGCGTTCGAAGAGCTGAAGGCAAGACCGACTCAAGCTCCTGTTCTGCCATTACCCGATGGAAGTGAAAATCTGGTGGTTTATTCGGATGCTTCCTACTCAGGGTTGGGGTGTGTGTTAATGCAGAGAGGGAAGGTTATAGCCTATGCATCCCGACAATTGAAAGTCCATGAGGTTAATTATCCCCTCATGACTTGGAGCTAGCAGCCGTGGTCTTTGCACTAAAGATTTGGAGGCATTATCTCTACGGGACGAAGTGCACCATATTCACCGATCATAAGAGCTTGAAGTACTTCTTCGAGCAAAAGGATCTGAACATGAGGCAGAGGAGATGGTTGGAACTTATAAAGGATTATGATTGCGAGATCCATTACCATCCAGGCAAAGCTAATGTGGTGGCGGATGCCCTTAGCCGGAAGGAAGGCCCGAACCGATTCGGGTGAAAGCTTATCAATTAATCATGACCTCCGATGTGATGAAGCAAGTTAAGGAGTTTCAAGATGAGGCATTGAAAGAAGATTACCTTAACTCGGAAAGAATGAGAGGTCTGGTTGGGGAATTGGGTGAAAACACACTCGGTGTTAGAACTCGATTCGGTCGTGTGTGGATTCCTCGTTTTGGGGATCTACGGGTGAAGATAATGGATGAAGCCCACAAGACTCGATACTCCATTCATCCTGGTGCCACGAAAATGTACTATGACATGAAGAAAGATTATTGGTGGCCGGGTATGAAGCGTGACGTGGTGGAGTATGTGAGTAAGTGCCTTACTTGCTTACAGGTGAAAGCAGAGCATCAAAAGCCGTATGGAAGATACAACCTTTGGATATACCAGAATGGAAGGGAGCACATCACCATGGACTTCATTATGAAGCTGCTGCGTACCCCGAAGGGGTATGATGCCATATGGGTGATAGTTGATCGTCTGACGAAGAGCGCTCATTTTCTACCGATCCGCGAGACGTATTCATCTGAGAGGTTGGCTGATCTGTTCATCAAGGAAATTGTAGCTCGTCATGGTGTGCCGGTGTCTATCGTGTCTGATCGTGACACTCGATTTACATCTAAATTTTGGAAGAAATTCCACGACGCTATGGGGACGAGGTTACATATTAGCACGGCTTATCATCCCCAGACTGATGGTCAGTCAGAAAGGACCATTCAGACACTGGAAGACATGCCCCGGGCGTGTGTGATCGATTTTGGTGGAAGTTGGGATGACCACTTACCGTTAGCCGAATTCTCATACAACAACAGCTATCATGCCAGTATTGGTATGCCACCATATGAGATGCTATACGGTAGGAGATGCAGAACACCCGTTTGTTGGGGTGATATTGGTCAGAAGGAATTGGGGAGCGTCGAGGTAATCGAGGCTACGACAGAGAAGCTTGAAAAGATTAAAGCCTTCATGAAGGCAGCTAAAGATAGACAGAAGTCGTATGCCGATAAGCGACGTAGGCCAATTGAGTTCCAGATGGGTGACCGGTTTATGTTCAAGGTCTCACCTTGGAAGGCATTATCAGATTTAGAAAGCGGGGCAAGTTGAGCCCAAGATATATAGGCCCTTTCCGAGTCATTGCTCGAGTAGGGGAGGTGGCCTATAGATTGGAGTTGCCAGATGAGTTAAGTGGGATTCACCCGACATTCCATTTATCTCATCTAAGGAAGTGCTTAGCAGATGAAGATATGGTTGTCCCATTGGAAGATATCGAAGTAGATGAACGGCTCAATTATGTGGAGCAACCAGTGGCAATCATCGACCGAAAGGAGAAAAGGCTAAGGAATAAAGTGGTTCCTCTTGTGCGTGTACAGTGGAAGCACATGAAGGGATCCGAGTCAACGTGGGAGACTGAGGAAGAAATGAGACAGCATTACCCACATTTGTTCGACGAATAACAGGTTTCGGGGACGAAACCTATTTAAGGGGGGTGGACTTGAAACACCCGAATATTTATTATTTTGAAGCCGGTGAAGAAAGAAAAGAAAATAAAGTCCAAGTCGAGGGACCAAACTTGCCCACGAAAGAAAGTCGGGTGAGGGGGAGTATATAAGGGAGAGGGCAGCCTTACCCTCTCCCCCACACTCACAAATCAGCCAAATAAAGGGGAGAAGAGAGAAAGAAGAGAAAAAGAGGAAAAAGTGCCGGTTCGGGTCGCCAAAATTGTCGTGAAGCAAGCCGAATCGAAGCTCTTGTCGTTGTGCTCGTTTAGGTGAGTTCTAGACCCCTCTTTTACTTGTTTTCAAACGATTTGGGGCTGGAAAACATCTGAAATCGAGTTTTTCGTATGTGTGTAAGTTGACCCGTTTGTGTATGTGTATGTGTATGTATGATGCATTTGTGACTTGATTTCTTGCTTGGTTGTGCTTGAATAATGTTCTGGTATGCATCCCTAAGGTTTGGGATGGTCGATTTAGGCTTAAAATGGGTTTAGATGAGTTTGGAGGCCGAAACCCTCGGCTGCAGTCGGGATGAACTGCATTCTGCATCAGTTAGGGCTAGGCGACCGACTGGAGGACGAATGGAGGCCATACGGCCGATTAGGGTGCGACTGAAGGTCCATTCGCACGACTGAAGGTCCATTCGCACGACTGAAGGTCCATTCGCACGACTGAAGGTCCAGTCGCATAGGTGTTCATCCGTATTGTCCATTCGCACGACTGGATGTTCATTCGCATAGGTGTTCATCCGTATTAGTTCATTCGCATGATGTTCAGTCGCATGGAGCCAATGCGACTGAAGGGTGTCCATACGCCCGAATAGGGCTGTTGAACCCGAGGAAGGTGTAGATTGACTTCTGACTTTCGGGGGAAGGTGCAGATGTAAGTTTTGACGTAAAGGTTCCCATAAGAGTTTTAAGACGACGATCGAGGTCTTAGAAAGCATGTTGGGCATGATGAGGATAATGATGTTGTATGTTATGTATGTATGATGTTGCCCTGTACGATGTGATGTGGATGCATGTTAATGTTCCTTAGTGTGATGTATAATATCTTTCCTATGGCTTTACCTATTATGATGAATGAACGAAGTATTATGTAACATAAGTGAAAGATAAAGAAAGAGGAACATGGTGAATGAATGCACGTATTAATGAACGAATGAAACGTCTTGCACACATCGGATAACGGGTCCTTCTTGGTGATTGACCCTGAATGTAGAACCTCTACCGCTCACCCCTAGTACTGTGGCATACGTTTAGCTGTTCATTTGTTGACTTCGGCCCAGTAGCTAAGACTGATGGTTACTCCTAGTACCATGGCATACGTTTAGCTGTTCATTTGTTGACTTCGGCCCGGTAGCTACGACTAACCGGGGTGTAGCACATGGTATTGGTAAGGGTGATGTCCGATGCGCAAGTAAGGTAATGAGAGAACGAATGAACGAATGAAGAAGATAATAACGATAATATCTATGTGTACGTACGATGTTTGATCATGTAAAAGTAACGAACGGTTTTATATGAAAGTAAAGTATGTTTTATTTATAAAACTACAACTCACTCAGCAATGCTAACTTTGATGTGTTTCCAGTTGGCAGGTAATGTTTGCTGAGGATGGCACGGGCGACTACTCAGCTCTTTTGGGGATGGCATTCTTTTGATTAATGTTTTTGCGTTGTAATGCGAACAAGCTATTTTGTAATGAATGTCGTATTAACTTGCAAAAACTTTTACATGGAAATGAAAGATTGTTTTAGTTTTCCGCTGCGATTTATGAAATACAAATGTAATTATATGTTTTATGTGCGATGAGAACCCAGCTGTAAGCGTCCCGGGAACGGGGCCTTACATGAGGAACCCATTGAGATCATGGATCGAAAGGTCAAGCAATTGAAGTGCAGTAGAATACCAATTGTTTGCGTAAGATGGAATACAAAACGAGGATCAGAGTTTACATGGGAACGGGAAGACCAGATGAAACTTAAATATCCACATCTGTTCGAGGATGTCACTCTTGGACCTAACTCCATCTGAATTTCGGGACGAAATTCTCTCAACTGGGGGATATTGTAACATTCGTCACCACAAGGTCCGTCAATTAACGTGGTTTTCATTAAATTTTCCTTGATCGTTCATTCCTTATCTTTATTAACTATTCGTGTGGATATCATACTTGCTTTATCGTCCTTATTCTTGTGTTCTTATCATTAACGAATGATGCGCTTAAAACTTTTATAAATTCCATCACCGTTATATCACTAAATATACCAATTTTATATAATATTATTGTCATTAATAAAACAATTTTTTAAGTTACCAATTATCATTAAATACATTTTTAGCATCAATATAACTAACCTATTAATGTCGTTTTCAATCGAAACAAGTTTGGGAAACTCAGGGGCTAAGTGCAGGGACCAAATGTGCCATTTTCCAAACTAGGGTTGGGTATATAAACCCCATTTCCAGCCCTAGCCTTCATTCTTCATCTTCTTCTTCTTCATTCTCCTCTTCACTTTCATGTTCTTCCTTGCAACAAAACCGCCCCGTTTGATCACGTTTTCTTCGTCTGGACTTTGATTACAACCGATTCTACTCCATTGCTGCAGGTAGACGACCTTGGTCATCCTTTTTCTTGCTTTTTTTCACTGCTATCCGCTTAGGGTTTCGGGTGTTCGGGTCCAACCCAAACGCATGTGGTCGCGTGGGTGCGTGTGATGTCTTTCTACGTATGATTCATACGAATGAAGGTTGATTCGTGTATAGAGGTTGAGTCGTGCGATTGGGTGCTGTGTGGTGCGACTGAAT
Organism: Flaveria trinervia; assembly: GCA_025506515.1. NCBI lineage: Eukaryota > Viridiplantae > Streptophyta > Magnoliopsida > Asterales > Asteraceae > Flaveria > Flaveria trinervia. The sequence goes on along the minus strand of CM046447.1, from coordinate 13,098,210 downwards.
GCCAGTCGCACGAATGAAGGTTCAATCGTATGAATGAAGCTGATTCGTACGGATGAGGTTCGATTTGTGCGAATGGAGTGTTGAGTTGTGTGTCTGGTCCTGTCATATGATTGAAGTTGTTGTGTGTGTGAATTTCCTTCTTGAATGTCGTGTGATGATAAGGTAACATTAACATGGTTGCCATTTCTCGACCACAAAGATTAAAGTCAACGCTATCAAGGCTACAAATACTATTCCAAATCAAATCAACCTAACATTTTACAATTATCAACATCCCATTATGACTACTAATATTTAACAAATACTTCTCTTATAACAATGGATCTTTTACACAATATCAGCAGCAATGGCGACGGTTTCTAGTACTTAGAGCTACATAAGATCTAATACGTGTGTCAGCTTGTTTGTGTTACACGAGACCGAATCGACTGAACATTACTATGTACCTTAAAAATATCATTAATGCTTAACAATAACTGTCAATAGGTGTTTGACCGTTCATTACATACTACATTTGGGGAACTTTGATCATTCATACTTACCACTTAACATGTGAGTTTCGTGGCCCCTTTTTATGCTTATACAACTTTTCAATCAATTACAAACTTAGTGGAAAAGTATGGTCACCCGTTTTTTATGCTATACAACTTACATACAATTTACATACTTGGAATGAATGTGTTACTGTTTTTCTGAGTACTTATCTGATACATGCTTGAGTTCGCAGTGTGGTACTTTATTTACAACCATTTAATTCCAGTATGGGAACCGACATATAGGTATTGATAGTACTACTGGGTTGACACCCCCACCCTTGTTTGTTGGCATACTAGTTAGACCAACAATAGCCATGAACCGGCCTTGGGTGAATATTCCGACAAGATTCTGTGTGTACGTCCTTAGGTTTTGTTATAAAGCTCATGTCATGTGATTTTGCTTACTTATAACTGTATACACGGTATTCCGTAACAATTATATACAACATCAATTACTTATTTACTACTTAAACCTGCGAGCTCACCAAAAATTTTGTTGACCATTATAAGCATATCTTTTCAGGTGACAATGCTAATTGAAGATCTAGGTGTGCTGCCTTAATGGAGATTCTAGCATGCATTTTGAGACTAAACATGCTTAACGAACATTGTCTTTCTGGAATCATTGTTGTAGTCTACTTTAAACATCATACTTTTGTAACTTGTTCCCTGGTTGTGGGAAATACATTACAATATTATCTTCTTGTTTATTTGAATCATGTACCATGTTATGCTTATGGCTATGTTGTCATGAACATTGACTAAACCCGACACAAGTCTCCTTTATGTCGGCTGTCGTCATGACACGCTTGTCATCATTTATTATATTGCATCTCTATTGCTTACCATGTGTTACGGCGATCCCGTCTCATCACATCCCCGTGTTTCGGCTCTTAGTGGGGGTGTGACATCTATCCTCTTTGTTGAATCGACATTTTTCTCCTCGAGTTCGAACATCTCCGGGCTGTGAGTAGCCATCTGTTGTGCCTATTGCTCTATCAGTTGTTCCTACTAAGATATCTGCTGAGATTGTGCAGCAGTAAGCTCTACTAGCAGACGAATCTGGGCAGTCTTCTCGTCATCGGCTGCCAACTGCTTCAGCACCATACGGTTCAGTGCTGAGATTTGTTATTCTACCCTACTGGGGGTGGAGATGATCCAGATGGGAATGAGGGATAAGATGAAGGTCCTGCTTGGTGGCTAGAGGTGGTGGTGGTGGCAGTGGTGAAGATTGGGGGTTGTATAGATGTAGGTGGTGGTGGATGGGCTGTAGTGGTGGTGTTTGGATGTGAGTATGTGATGGAGTGGGTGTGGTAGTGGTGTGTGAGGTAGTAGAGGTGGTGGGTGTGGTGTGGTAGCAGCAGGTGTGGTAGTGGCGGTAGGTGTGGCTGAGGTAGAGGTTCTGGTGGTACATGAGGTCAAGGTGAACTTCAACCTCTTCACCTTATTGCCGTGGGGTTGTGCCATCCTCTACTTCCTTGAACCTCTAGGCACAAAGGCTCCCTTTGGTTTTTAGGCGAGTCCGGGGCATATGTGGGATCTGACTCAGCAGCAGCATCCCCGGACTCCCCTGGGCATCAACAACTGCGCTTAAACCTCTCTCTGTTGCAACCACCCAACTGCCCACAGTCCTTGTGAGAGGCTCTTCATCATACTCTGCCTCCTCCTCTGGAGGTCAAAAGTCCTTGTGAAAGCTGGCAGTAGTGGCATGAGTAAGAGGTGGAGAAGTAATATGAGTAGTGAGGCCCCTAGTAGGAGCAGGCCCAGAGTCTCTGCTAGTATCACCATCATCGTCGGAGTCGTCAGATGGAAGAGCAATTTGCTCAACATCCAAGTCACTCTCCTCATGGCGCCACTTTCGCCTACCTGGCGCCACGTAATCAGCCTTAGCCAGATGCTGAAGAGTTTCTTCACAGGGGGTTTAACTTGCTTCCCCCTGTAGACCTTCATGCGGCCCATGATCGTATCATCCATAATCTCCAACGCCATAACATCGTGGCTCTCCTTGGGCAGAGAGGGCAGCTTGTCATCAATGATCATTTGGAGAAACCTAGGGTACATGCAAAAACCCTCTTTACCCTTAGCCTCCAGATTCTCTATCAGATAAGAAAATATCATGCTCGAGAAGTTGAAATGGTGGTTCAGAACCAGTGCCACGTAGGCATTTTGAATCTGGTCCGAAAGATCATCAAACCCACCCCTTCTCGAAGCCAAGCACTTAAGGATGACATGTGCTAAGTACTTGTACTAGGGACGCAGGTTGCTGTTGTTGAGCACACCTGCATTAATATCCCAACGTACTTCATCCATAGGAAGCACCCTCTCACTGTCAGATGGTGAAGTCTGGTAGGGTGAACAACATCATCACCCAAAGCAAGTACATGTCATATATCGTCAGCAGTGACCTCGATAGCCTGACCAAAAATACTACTGCGGATGCTGTATGGCTCATGTGAACTGTCAACCGATGCCCCCTCCTAGAAGGCCTACTGAATAAACCTATAGGGAGTGCACGGTGTGGATATAGCCTTGTATATCGTGGATCTCTTAAGGAACACAATGATCCCCGCAAACTCGGCATCATTCCGAGTAGTGGCACCTAAATGAGCACATATGTTGTGCTTGGGGTTGATGGACCACCTCTCAGCCATAGATCTATAATACAAGACACATAGATGTTAGATCACCACAGATCAAAAATAAGTTCTAATTAACCTGGTTGAATTCAGTCTGATTCAATCATGCGATTGAACCATGCGATTTTCTTCAATCGGTTGACCTAACAGGCGACTGAATACAGTCGAGTGACTGAACATGCGACTGAGTTCAATAAGGTGACGAAACTTATGATTGCTTCAGTCGGCCGACTGAGCTCATTCATGTCATTCATTCGATCGACTGAGTCATTCGACCAGCTCAGTCGGGCGATTGAAGTTCATCCTCATGTCCAGTTGCATGATCCACTGTTTGTTCAACTGAAATTCAATTTGGACCAAATCTTAGAATTAGACGTCATGTTTTGGTTCATTAAGCTCGCAATTAACCTACTAATCATATAATAACCTAGATTTCAACATTTTACTTAGATTAGTTAGGTTATTTGTCCAATTTTAGTCTCGGTTCTAGTTAGGGCCGAATCTTGTTATTTAGGTCTCAAATCGACAGAGTTTTTGTAAGAGAGCACCGAATTATACCTGTAAAATCAACAGAGATCCTCAGAATGACACAAGATGAACTTAATTTGGGTCGGAATAAATTTCGGCAGAGTAACGGTAGGCTGTGCGATTTAGGGCGATTAGGGGGTGATGAGTTTATCAGATCGACTATGGCCCTATTTATACTGAATCTGGTTTCAATCGGCCGACTGGACTCATTCCCTCTATTCATTAGGGTGATTGGACATCAGTCGTGCGATTGGTTTAGTTGATCACATTCAGTCGGCCGACTGACTCATTCGCACAGCTCCATTCGGTCGACTGACTCAATCTAATATGCCATTCGAGTGAATGGTTCATAATCATGCTCCATTCAGCTATCTAGGGCATAAGTATAGTCCATTCATATGGTTGGTCCATACTCATGGTCCAGTCATGTGAATGGATCTTACTCATGATTTTGACTTTATGACCATTCCACACTTAATCCCTTTTAACTTTGCTTAAACGTTATAAGCATGCGATCATCTCAGACATGATCATTTTAACTTGGAAAACTTTTGATCACCTCAGACGTGATCCTTTTAAATAATTTATCACCTCAGATGTGACTGATTTTACATTTGAAAACACGTGTGGTCACCTCAGACTTGACCTTTTTAGTTAATTAAATTCCGGATTAAGTTCCATGTCATAGTTGAAGTTTAACAAACTAACTTGTCGAAATTTAAACAAAATAGAAGAACTAAAACTGAAATACAAAACTAAACTTGTTTTTGTGGTTTAGAGTGAGATGTAAATCCTAAGATGGAAATCTAATAGATTCTTTTTCTGAAAAGGTAGCTTCAATTCATTTTGACCATAAATGGACCTATTCAATTTGGAATCATATAGGTAAATCAAATCATTCGGAACATGTTATAAAAACTTTTTGATGCTCTGTTATTGTTTTTCAACTAGAGTTGTTAGCAAGTTTAGGAAATCATACTAGTACAATTAGATCCCCACATTGATTTGGACTTTCAAGAATTGTAGCCACGATGATTGTCAGTATACTTGTCCTCTTAAATCCATACACAGACTTTTGACACAGATGGTGATAGATTAAGGTTTGATTATTTCAACAAGCATTTGTGGATCCCACACTTATCTGATAATCAACATTCCTCATGAGATTTTTGAGTGGTCTCAGGGTAGTAGTAAAAAAGAAACTATTCTTAGAGCTTTCAAAGAGAAGCCAAGCCTCAGGTTAGTGCCACCGCACAACAGAGTGGCGGCAAACAATAATAAATTCTAGAATATATAGGTTATGCGTATCCCCAGGTCAGTGCCACCGCACAGTAGTGAGGCACATAACCTATCTTCTTGTTTGAGCAATTTCATTCTTTTTGCACAGATCTCGCCAACAACATAGGTTATCAGTTTGATTGTATTTGCAGTTTTTATGTGCTTTTGCTCATTCTTTTGTCTTACGCACACATTCATGGCATTTATTTTGCTCGTCATCCCTTATTGGAATCTTGTTGATTGTGTTAACTAGGGATAAGGTGTTACCCACAGCTAGTCAAACATTTTAGTTTAATCTTGAGATCACCAAAAGGTCTAGTCATCTATTGTGTTGAATCTACCGACATATCATCTATGGTTTAGCAACCTCTAGGTCTACTTTCTTTGTGTTACCTTAGTAGCAGCTAGTTTATCTATCATATTTCCTTTTATATTGCTCAGACTACACAAACTTATACTTGAGCTTTTCCTCTTTCCCAATTTAAATTTTTTAAAGTCCCAAATGGTTTGCTCTTGTGTACTATCATATTTTAAAGATTGAATCGGTATCTTATTTTTTATGAGCTACCTCTCCTTCTCCCTCATTTTTTTATTTTTATTTTTATACTGTCTAAACCTATTCTCCCCCTAAAATTTTTAATCCGTAGTGGATTAGTGTTTTAGGATTTTAATAGGCAAAACAATAAGACCAATTCAAATTAAACAACTTAACATTAAGCAAATAAAATAAAATAAAACAAATTAAAAAATAAAAGAAAATGTAGAAGACGCACCGGACTACACATGGTCATCTTGAGGAATGACCTAACTTCTCTTTTTAACGTCGTTGACCTTTAACAGATATAGAAAACGTTGTTTGTCAAAAGCCTTTGTATAGAGTTCAGGGCATTGAAAATATGTGTTTATCTTTACCACATCAATTAAGTTCTTTTCGAAGCAATCACGTATAAAGTGATATTTAATTCTGATGTGTTTGGTCTTAGGATGTTGGACCGGGTTTTTAGTGACTACTATTGCAGCAAAGTTATGAACAAAGATAGGAGTAGAAGAGAATTTCAAACCGTAATCCCGCATTTGCTGTTGAATCTATATGATTTGTGAATAGTAACTTGCAGCAGCAACGTATTCGGCCTCACAGGTTGAGAATGCAACCGAGGTCTGCTTCTTACACTGCAAGGTTACTAATCTTCTCCCAAAGAACTGACACCCTGCTCATGTAGACTTGTAGTTCATCTTGCAGCCTCCATAATCTAAGTCGCTATATGCAGTAAGCTAAAAGTCATCATCATAAGGATACCACAACCCAAGTGTGGGTGTACCCTTCAGATAACGAAAAATCCTTTTGACCCCAATAAGATGGTTCACCTTAGGTTTTGCCTGATATCTTGGACATAAACATGTAGCATACATGATATGAGGTCATGAGGCAGTGAGATACATGAGAGATCCAATCATCCATCAGTATATAGTGGCATCCACCAGATCACCATTCTCGTCGGGTGCTACATCATGGTTTGTAGCAAGTGGAGTTCCAGCTGTTGAAGCATTCTCCATGTCAAATCGACTATGAATATCACGTACATACTTTTTCTAATGTAGGAAAATCCTATTTGGTGTCTCATCCACTAGTAACCCGAGAAAGAACTTCATATCTCCCATTGCACTCATCTCAAACTTCACCTTCATTACTGCCTCAAACTCTTTACATAAGTATTGTTCTTGGAACCGAAGATTATGTCATCGACATAGATTTGTACCAACAGTAAATCCCTATCTTTTTCTTTGATAAACAATGTACAGTCAATGACTCCCCTGTGAAAACCATGTTTCACAAGATGTGTCGAGAGTTTCTCATACCAGGCCCTTGGAGCTTGATGAAACCCTTATAGTGCCTTGTCGAATTTGTAAACTTTGCCCCGATGATATGGATCCTCAAATCCCTCGAGTTGACTGACATACACTGTCTCTCGGATCTCACCATAAAGGAACGTACTCTTCACATCTAGTTGATATACTTTGATCTTCATATACGATGCATAGGCAACGAAGATGCGGATTGCTTCCATTATTGCCACGGGTGCAAACACTTCATTGTAGTCAATACCCTCAACTTGTCAAAATCCCTGAACAACAAGCCGAGCCTTGTTTCTGATGATCAACCCTTGATCATCTTTCTTGCATTTCAAGACCCATTTGGTGCCAATGACCTTAGCACCTTTAGGTCTATCCACTAGAGTCCATACACGCAACTTCTTGAACTAAAGAAGTTCTTCTTGTATGGCACTCACCCATGCCTCATCATTCAGGGCTTCACTAACGTACTTTGGCTCAAACTGAGACACAAAGCAACGATACGCACCGTCGTGAAGTATCCCTTTTCCATCACAGAGGCATAATCAGCTGAGAACAACTGAATTCTAGTCTGAACTCCTGATCTCACATCTCCTATGACATATCCAAAGGATGATAGACATTTAGATGTGAGCCGGGAGTTATTGGAGCAATAGGAGTCTGAGGTTCAGAAGGCTCACATGCATCACTGTCAGATACTTGGGGACTTATGGTAGTCGGAACCTATTCATCCTGGTTATTTTGATCATTTTACACATTTTCTTCATCAGAGGAAGAGTCACTCACATCAAGTTCTCCCCTTGAGTTGGTAGATGATTGACATTGTGAACGGATGGTGTTAAATCTTGAGATGGTTTGTTCAGGGCATCGTACATCATCTTGTTTGCCAACTCGTCTTCGGAAGTGGAAGGGGGTATGTTGAAGGACTTGAAGAATCGATCATAGTCAAGAAGTAAGCAGGCCCTTCTCCAGCAAGATGTATCTCTGAACATCAAAATTACACCACACCTCTACTTGACCCGTTGAGTTGTTGTAAACTCTCTTGTTTGGTTTGTTGTATCCTAGAAAGATCCCTTCATCAACCTTCTCGCTGAATTTTCCCTGTTGAGTCTTCTTCGGCAGGGTGCACGGAGCACCAAACGGCTTGAGATACTTAAGTTAGGTTTACGTCGTTGTAGTAACTCGTAGCACGTTTTTCCATGGCGTTTAACTACCAGAACTCGATTGACCGTATAACATGCATTTGCAACTGCCTCATTCGAGAATTGAATAGGCAGTTTCAAGTCTGCTATCATAGTCCGTGCGGTTTCTATCAAGCTGCGATTCTTCCGTTCAGTAACACTGTTCAACTGAGGAGTGTAGGCAGAGGTAAATTGATGCACAATTCCCTTTTCCTTGCAGTATTCCTCCATCCACTGATTCTTGAACTCGGTTCTGTTGTCTGAGCGCACTTATGGTACTTTCAGCTTGTATAAGGATTCCAGTGTAGTTACTAATTCCTTGAAGGATTCAAATGCTTTTGATTTGGACTTTAGAAACATTACCCAAGAGAATTTTGAGTAGTCATCCGTAACTACGTAGCAGTACAAGTCGCCTGCCATGCTTCTTGTACTCACTGCACCAAACTGATCCATGTGAAAAAGCTCAAGAGGTAGTTCTATAGAATGAACTTTCTTTTCTTTATCAGACTTCTTTGTCTGTTTCCCTTCTTGCATGCAACACAGAAATCCGGGAGTTGGAAGTTTTTTATGTTCACGCCCCTCACTAGATTGTTCCGGATCAAGTGATTCGTCTTCCTTGGATTTATGTGTCCCATTCTCCTATGCTAGAAGATGGAATCCTTTTTAGTAGCTTTGGACAAGAAGCACTGAACTTCACGATCCATTGTGGAGGCCTTCGAAAGATCCAAAACATAAAGATCATTATCTCTTAAAGCTGACATTAGAACTTGATCCTCTGGATCACATAGTCCTTCTTCAGAACGTAGCACTTCTTGTTGTCAAAGACTACATCGAAGCTTTTATCACATATTTGAGAAACAAAAAGTAAGTTATTTTGTAATTGTTGGACATAGTTTACCTTGTCAAACTTAACTTTCTGATTTCCCACTTCTCCTTGGGCTGTGATATACCTGCCTTTGTTTCCAGCAAATGAAACATGCCTTCCTTTGATTTGTATAACGTTTGATAAGACAACTCTATTTTCTGTTATGTGCATGGATGCTCCGCTACCTACAATCCACGTGTTAGTCTTGGCACTATAGCAAACACCCTACACATTCAATGAAAACATTTGTTCAAGTTAGGAACCCAAGGCTTCACTGGCTTGGGTTTCCCCGAGGCATCACACAACATAAACTCAACCCATTGACCATTTAGGTTGAGGGAAGCTCAGATGTCTGTTTGTTCTCATTTTTAGACGCTGAGGCGGATTTTTCTTTCCATAGGCCAGCCTTGTGTAAGGCATGTTTATGATAAACAGACGACTGGCTGATGGGTTGAACTTTGGATTCACTATCCCTTTTAGGAGGTGTCACTGAGTTCCTGTTAAAAGACTTAGTTTTAGATGCAGGAAGGTCAACTTTCCTCCTCGGTGTCTTATAATAAGGACAATTAGATGCAATGTGACCGTACTCTCCATAATTGTAGCAAGATCTGCTTTCAACTTTACGGTTAGTTTGTTTTTATGGAGGTAGATGTCACACAGATGACCTTATTTTGTTTAGATTGAGACACTTCTTTGTTAGATGTATAGTTGAGTTTTACAAACTTAATTGCTTTACCTGGTTTTACATCTATTATTTCTTGTTTACCTGGACTTTGACATGATACTCGTGATTGATTAGGTTTAATAGTCCTTTTGGGTTCTGATTTGACTTTGTTTGAACCTGACTTTAAATTGACCTTTTCAAATTCTTTTCCAGGTTAACAGGCATCTTTCCTTTTGCCTTTGAAGTGGACTCCTTTTGTTTAGTGCTAGATTCAATTGATTTACTTGTGGAATCTGGGTCACTAACAAGAGGAGTGGTCACCACATGATCCTTGATGGGGTTATTATTGATTGGTTTACTTTTAGTGTTCATCAAGGTCTCAGGTGGTGGCAAAACCACTTTGTATCGCAATCCCTCCCCGTTGTTTCTCTCTCTCACTAAGTGTTGGACAATGTGTGATGAGCTTGTCCAACTATGCATTTTTTGTTTTAAGGAGTTGACTTCTTCTTCTAAAACTGCTTTCTTCTCTTAGTGCCCTCTAGGGAGTTAAGATAGTATCTAATGTCATTAGCTTGGTTAAAGGTAACTACTTCTGTTTCCCTAAGCTGTTTGTTCAAAAGATCTATCTTTTCTTTGTAACTTTGCTCATTTTGTTTTAAAACTCTATTAGCTTCAGTGCACAGTTCCAAATCCTTTACTAGGCTATCATTATGATCTAATAACCTAGCAAATTTTAAATCTATGCTTTCTCTAAATTTATTACAGTCAGAACAAGCATGATTATTAAGCAACTGGTCAGTAGTACTTACCTGAGATCTTGAAGAGGAATCAGCCATGTGTGCAGAATCTGTTTTCTCTGGTTCTGGTGATTCTGACATTGATGTAGATTGTTTTTCTTCAGGTAGGTGGTTAACCACAGGTGCAGTGTGTTCAGAATTGGACATCGCTAGCTCTACTGCTATGTCTCCCTCACTGGTGGAATCATCATCTTTGTCCACCACACTAGCTATGTTGGACTCTCCTGGTATGACGAACCAAAAGCTCCAGTCCTGTCCTTCATCCTCGTTAGCAGTCAAGGCTTTAGGGTCCTTGCTTCCTGAAGTAGAACTACTAGATGTGGGTTTGTCCTGACGATTAAAGGACAAGAAATGATTGCCATTACCAGACTTCTTTGGCTTCACACACTCCCGTTTGAAGTGCCCTTTCTCACCACAATTGAAACAAGTTACCTTTGACTTGTCGAAGCCAAAGGTCATGTCCTTGGTTTCAACCAAGTTCTGTCCGGTCTTCTTGACAAATTTTGTTGCTTGTCGGACAGCATTTGCCAAGGCCCACATTATATCCATCCATCCCAACTCCATCTCATCCACCTGTTCATAGTCTTGATCTGCCAGATGGCAATTTTCTATCTTTCCAGCAATTAGTCCATCATAGGAGTGTACTACAGCAGCTAAGAGGTCCATGTGTTCTCTGGCACCTCAACGGTCACATTACCGAAGTTATCAGTCTTTAATTTAGCTGCATTGGCTTCAGGTATAATATATTGAGTACTAGATGACCCGGTCGTTTCGGGCCCTGAAGTAGATGCTTGTGCTGGACTTGCTGAGCTTGAGACAATGGTAGTTTGCAATGGTGCTCCAGATGTCTTGGCATGAGGAGTCACGTTGTATAGCGCTAGATTCTGATCATAGTTGTCCTTTTGGGCTCTATACTTCATCCTAAGCTCCTCCTCTCTCAGTTTCAAACTAAAGTCATTTATATCTAACTTTGAGAGCATTTCATTCTGTCTGAGATTTGAAACGATGGAAGCCCATTTCTCTGGTAATCCATCCGCAAAATTGGATACCTTATCTTCCATCGACGTAGTTACTCCATGAGTCTGCATCTCACTCATCAGGTGGTAGAATATGTCGATCACGTCGTCCAGGCCTTCCTTTCCGATTGAAGAGATGTTGTCAAACTCCTTCTTCAAAGCTTTGGCCTTAATGGCCTTGAGTGAGGCATTTCCGTCATACCTCTTCTCCAACACATCCCATAATAACTTTGCTTGAGTATACGCTGAGTACTGATGGAAGATATCTTTCGGAATAGACTGGGTAAGCAAATCGTAGACTTTCTTCTCAGCATTGGGTTTCACCTTTTGTGCATCATACTTGCCACTTAACGTAAGTTTGACACTGACAGCTCCTACTGGCATGCTGTACCCCGACTCTATTGCCTCCCACAAATTTGTATCTACTCCATTTAAGTAGATTTCGAAACGTTGCTTCCTTTGTGGATAGTCATCTAAAGTGATAAGCTTCAGGGGTTTATTATGAATTCCCACTTCGTTCTCCAATAGCAGTAGATTCTGAATACGAGTGTCTCTACTTGCTGTGTAAGCTGAAAACTGGTTCTCCATCTCACTTAACTTTACTATTAAACAAACAGTTTATGTGTGCGAATGAAGGTATGCGATTGGGCTTATTCGGGCGATTGAACTAGGTGAATGGTTCAATCATGCAATTGAACTAATACGGATGAGTCAGTCGGCTGAATGAACTAATGCGGTTGAACAGTCCAAATATGGTTCTAAGTCATATGAATGAGAGTACGAATGAGTCCAAACATGCGTTTGGGAAATGCGAATGAACTCAGTCGTGTGATTGAGTCAATCGTGCGACTGGACCTACTGAAGTTTGAAAATTCGTAGGTTAAATGTGTTTTGGCAGCAAAAACTTGAATTTTCACAAACCCTATTTTCGGTATGCCGGAAAAACTAAAATTTATGGTCAGGAGACATCTAAGACACCATTTGACACAAAAGGATTGCGTTTTTAATGAAAAAAACACAATTTTTGTATGAAGAATGATGGAATCAACACGGAATCAACACGTAATCAAGAGCCAAGGCTCTGATACCAATTGTTAGGGACCGTGTACTGGACGATGTACTAACTGATTAACGTGTATACCGAACCAAATAGTGCGGAATCCTATTTGATTGGCGATCTAATCAGTGAGAACGCACGTAGAAACAATTATGTAATTGAATCTAACGTTAAGAATCGATTTGGAATCGATCTACTGCAATCTATGAACTTGGAGTATGATCTTAGAGGTCTCAGGACGGCTAGGGTACGTCTGGAGTCGAAGTGTGTATTCTCTTTTGTTTTTGCATGAATTATAGGTTACAGTTACTCATTCGTGCGACTGAACCATTTGTTTGGTTCCTTCATGCGATTGAGCTATGCGGTTGATCCATTCGCACGACTGAGTGTTCAGTCGTGCGACTGAGTCAGTCGCATGAAGTTGTTCAGGCGTATGGACTATTTAGGCGCATGGACACTCAGTCGCATGGCCATTCGGACGCATGACCACTGTTGGGGCGCATGTCCCAGTCAGATGTATGAGAACTTCACTTAACCAATTTTGAATGTCTTCATTATTATAACATTATGCATTATCAATTCAAACAATCACAAAGCTATATAATCTAATCAATATGTGTTACACAACTCATTAATGAAATATTAAACATTATAAATCACAACCAAACATTCTCATTTCATTAAATACCCAAGCATTACATAAACGTAAGACATTCAAGACATATTACATTAAGATCCAAATCTAGGTACATATGTATCAACACACCTGAAGTGTAAGCCACATTATACCCAAATGAGGCTTTATCTTGTGTTTTTCTTAACTTTTCTCTCAAAAATCTTACCTTTCTTGTTCAAAACATAAACTTGCTGCTATTTTACTGTTTTTGAAGGACTCACAAGTTTACAAGAAGGTATACACAAGAAGTTCTATGCTTACCATTTTCTCTAAAACAGTTTAAGAACTCTTTATGAAGCTGTATTAAAAGTTAAATGATGGGTTGGTGATGATTATGCTTGAAACATATCGATTACACATGCGTAAAAGGTGATTAACATCCTCTAAAAGCATCATGGTGACTTGTACGTAAAAATCCGTGACTTGATGTTTTGTTCTAGTGTATTGATGATATCAAACATGTAAAATTCGTGACTTGGGGAAAAATTATGAAAAGTGTGGTAAAATGGTTTAAATGGTGTAAATCTACGACCCGAAAAGTGGAAAAATTGGAAATATTAGTAAAACTCAACAAATGTCAAATTTTATAACTTCCAAGCCCAAAAATATAAATATTTAAAAACCGAATTTGGTGATTCATTGAGTTAAATTGTAATTTTTATGAATTTAATTAGCAAAATAGGCCTAAACTGGGAGATTTTAGAGAAAAAATCTAAAATTTGTTAAACAAGTATAAAACCATAGAATTCACTAAATTTCAGTAACTTAGAGACTCCAAGGTTTTAATTTGGTAAAAAGTTTGAAGAAAGTCATCTAAGAATGTTCAGTTTCACGTAAAAACGAGTTTACAAACGATTTCGTACAAATCGAAGCTTTTGCTTTAATGACTCAAAAACGCCATTCAAAGCAGATTACAAAGTTTATTAGAATTACTTAAAAATTAATACGCATGTGTTATGGGTTAAAAATAAAAATATTTAAAACTAGACGTGAAATCATGGGGATAACTGTAACCGGTAACCAGTTATATATACTTTAAAGTGTCCAATTGAAATACTGAAAAGTTGAGTTAAAATAGATCATTTCTAACATTTCTGGAATTTTTTAAGGGCCATAATGGGTCTTGAAAATGGTAGAAATCAAACTTAAGGGTACAAATGTAAATTGTAAAACTTGAGGGACTAAAGTGTAATTCTGTAATTTCACAATAAATTGATCATTATATCACTAAAATTACTTATTAAACTTTCTATCACCTTATCAAATTGATTTAAATCTTAAAACCTTTCATTTACATAAGGAAAGTCAAATTACCTAAAAAGAAAACTTCTTAACATAGCTATTAAAGAACCAAAGTTAGTTGAACTTTTAACCATAAATTAACCTAGTTACTCTTATGATAAGCATAGATCATTTAGCTTGTTGCTTGAATCATGTTTATAGGGTGCTCGGAATTTAATCTTTGTTTGCTCAAGGAATTGTTAACTTAACCCAGAGGTAAGTTCAAGTGTTCCTTTCTTACTATTGTTTTGGGATGAAACATGTTGTATGATTCTTGTATATTATGGTTAATGTTGAACCTACTCTTAATTGTGTCACAATCATTAATTCTTGTGAGAACCTCTTATTCTATAAGGGTAGATTGTTGGACCAAAAGAACCAATGAGCCAGATCAGAAAAACCTTTAAGTCCCACAAGACATCACAATAACTGCTGAAGACTTGATCAGCCGTTTGACAAAGTCTGAAGATCAACGGCTGAAGACTTCAACAGCTGAAGACCAAAGTCCGTAGATCAACAGCTGAATACTAAAGTACTGAAGACTTCAACAGCTAAAGACCAAGGTCTGAAGATCAACAGCTGAAGACTAAAGTACTGAAGACTTCAACAGCTGAAGACCAAGGTCTGAAGATCAACAGCTGAAGACTAAAGTACTGAAGACTTCAACAGCTGAAGACCAAGGTCTGAAGATAAACAGCTGAAGACTAAAGTACTGAAGACTTCAACAGTTGAAGACCAAGGTCTGAAGATCAACAGCTGAAGATTAAAGTACTGAAGACTTCAACAGCTGAAGATTAAAGTACTGAAAACTTCAACAGCTGAAGACCAAGGTTCGAAGATCAACAGCTGAAGACTAAAGTACTCAAGACTTCAACAGCTGAAAACGAAAGTCTGAAGATCAACAGCTGAAGACTAAAGTACTAAAGACTTCAACAGCTGAAGACCAAAGTCTGAAGATCAATAGCTAAAGACTAAAGTACTGAAGATCAACAACTGAAGTACAAAAAGTACAAGTACTGAAGCCTTCAGAGTTTGTCACAACAGCTAAAGAAGCATTCTTCAGTTGTTGTGATGGTTTCCTTTCAGTAGTTTTCTTTTCTATTCAGTACTTGTAAAATGACTGAAGAGCATGTTCTTTAGTCGTTGTTGTTTCAGTAGTTTCTTTTCAGTAGTTGTAGTGATAGTTAACACTTGGTATTTTTGTAAGAAGATGTCAGCTATTTGACATCTTCAGTAGTTATGTTAACTTTCAGTAGTTAAGTAACAGTTAGATGTCACTGTCAAGTGACATCAGCTGACGTCAGCTTCCCATATAAAAGGAAAGATGACCTAATTGTAACAGTGCGTGAAGCCAGCCGAAGCGTGTATTGAATGGATATATTCCTTTTGGTAGAAATTCTATCTCTATAACAAACACTGTTTCATTGATAAATTTCATGTGTTCTTGTTTAAATTTGTTAATTCGTGGGCTCATTCCGCTGCAAATCCAACCTAATTGATCAAACTAGATGCTGAGATCTTAACAAATGGTATCAGAGCAGGTTAATCATTGATCGATTTAACAATTGATCATTGAACTGTTCTTTTGCTATCTACGTTTGACCAAATTAGCAAATTTGAAAGAATCGGTTATAGAGATTGAGTTTTAGTTGCTTCTCGCCATTTTGTTTGAGGTTCTAAATTGTTTTGAGCTAGATTTACTTTGTTTACCTTGAATTTGTCTGAATTCTAAATATGACTACTCCTTCTAATGACCCTCACAATACTGGTTCCTTAACCAAGCCTCCGATGATGGTTAGGACTGAGTATAACATATGGCAACGAAGAATGCTCCATCACCTGTCTGTTAACAGTTTAGGTTGTTGGACATCCTTGGTACATGGTCCACATAAGCCTATGGTGAACAATCCGGAAACCAACCAAATGGTTCCGAAGAAGAAGGAACAATACTCTGACGAGGATCGAAAACTGTTTGAGATTGATGCTAAAGCTCATGGTATTCTGGCCATGGCACTGCCTAATGAAATCTATTCTGGGCTTATGCATCATGAAACTGCTCATGACCTCTGGAAGGCACTGAAAGAACAATTTGGTGGTACTGATGAGGTCTTAGCAAACAATAGGGAAATACTTGCCCAACAATATCAGACATTTGCTCGTAGGAAGGGTGAGACTCTGACTCAGCAGTTTGAGCGTTTTTCATGTTTGATCTCTCAGCTGAAAATGGTCAAACATGAATACACTAATAGCCAGATGAACCACAGATTCCTCGAATCACTGTCTGAGAGATGGGACACATATACAATTGTCCTACGCTCTAATGCAAATCTGGATAGCCTATCTCTCACCCAACTTCATGGGAAACTCCTTACATTTGAAGGAGAGATAGAGCAGAAAAGGAAACTGGCATCATCAGGAAAGCTCACTAAAGACTTTGTAACAGGGAACACTGCCTTGGTGGGTAATAAGTCAGAATATGATGCATCAGAAAGTAATTATGATATGTATATTGATTTCTCTTCAAACAGTTCTGATCATGCATTTGTGAGTGTTGATAGTCAGTCAGGCTGTAATAGTGACAATTTGTGCTTCATTATGGATGATTTGAAAGGTATAGCTGATGATGACTTAGAAGAGATGGATATTCTGAGCTAAATAGCCTTGATTAATATCAGATCTCAGAAGTTCTACAAGAGAACTGGTAGGAAATTCCTCGGACTCTCTGGCAAAACCAAAGTTGGTTTTGACAAGAGTAAGTTGAGGTGTCACAAATGCCACAGGCTTGGGCACTTTGTAATAGAGTGTAGATCATCTGGATCTAACTCCTCTACACCTTTGTGACTTTTCCAAGTAATATTCAACAAAACAGAGGGCAACATCCTGCTAGTTCTGGTCATCAATCACAACCTCTATCTCCTGCATATTTTGTCCCTCAGGGTTCAATGCCATATCCATATCCCTGCTATTACATGTCACAAACCAGTCAAGTTCAAGTACCCATTGCTCAACAACCACCTACTCTTCCTCAGCCTCAACCTTCCCAATCTCATCAACAATCTCAACCTCAACAACACAGCTTTTTCACCCCAGGAGTTGTTGACTGGAGCAGTTTACCAGATGATATGTCTGGTCATGAACAACTATTTTCTGGTGCTGGTCAACATGGTAGTGACAATCCTTTTGGAAACCTTGCTCTTATGCCCCTGGAGTTTGCTGATACCTCGTCCTCTAATGCCTCCACACCACAGGTATCACAGGGTTCTTCATTTGTTGGACCAAAAGAACCAATGAGCCAGATCAAAAAAACCTTTAAGTCCCACAAGACATCACAATAACTGTTGAAGACTTGATCACCGTTTGATAAAGTCTGAAGATCAACAGTTGAAGACTAAAGTACTGAAGACTTCAACAGCTGAAGACCAAAGTCTGTAGATCAACAGCTGAATACTAAAGTACTGAAGACTTCAATAGCTAAAGACCAAGGTCTGAAGATCAACAGCTGAAGACTAAAGTGCTGAAGACTTCAATAGCTGAAGACCAAGGTCTGAAGATCAACAGCTGAAGACTAAAGTACTGAAGACTTTAACAGCTGAAGACCAAGGTCTGAAGATCAACAGCTGAAGACTAAAGTACTGAAGACTTCAACAGTTGAAGACCAAGGTCTGAAGATCAACAGCTGAAGACTAAAGTACTGAAGACTTCAACAGCTGAAGACCAAGGTCCGAAGATCGACAGCTGAAGACTAAAGTACTGAAGACTTCAACAGCTGACGACCAAAGTCTGAAGATCAACAGCTGAAGACTAAAGTACTGAAGACTTCAACAGCTGAAGACCAAAGTCTGAAGATCAACAGCTGAAGACTAAGTACTAAAGATCAACAGCTGAAGTACAAAAAGTCCAAGTACTGAAGCCTTCAGAGTTTGTCACAACAGCTGAAGAAGCATTCTTCAGTTGTTGTGATGGTTTCCTTTCAGTAGTTTTCTTTCCTATTTCGGTACTTGTAAAATGACTGAAGAGCATGTTCTTCAGCCGTTGTTGTTTCAGTAGTTTCTTTTCAGTAGTTGTAGTGATAGTTAACACTTGGTATTTTGTAAGAAGATGTCAGCTGTTTGACATCTTCAGTAGTTGTGTTAACTTTCAGTAGTTAAATGACAGTTAGATGTCACTGTCAAGTGACATCAGCTGACATCAGCTTCCCTTATAAAAGGAAAGATGACCTAATTGTAACTATGCGCGAAAAGAAGCCAGCCGAAGCGTGTATTGAATGAATATATTCCTTTTGGCAGAAATTCTCTCTCTATAACAAACACTGTTTCATTGATAAATTTCGTGTGTTCTTGTTTAAATTTATTAATTTGTGGGCTCATTCCGCTACAAATCCAACCTAATTGATCAAACTAGATGCTGAGAAGTTTGGCATTGGTTATAATCACACTGCTCCTCCTACAGATTTTACTCCCAGAGCAGAGGTAGAATCTGATGGAGAAAGCAATAACCAATCCTTTCATCATGTGATCTACTATCTGATATAGCACCATCAGAGGTTGGAGTTAGCATTAATTCTTCCCAAAACCTATCAGCTGATGTTGAAGGTTCAAATGCTGACACTCACATGATCAAAAGGTTGATCACTCCAGGTGGTATTTTACAAATTACTGCAAGTACTAAAGAGCAGTCATAACACCTGGAGAACAAACCTAAACTACTGCATGTACTAAAGGAAAGAAAACTACAATAGAAAGGGTGGGAAAACTACTGAAGAAGATATCAAGAAAGCATGTACTGCAAGGAAGAAAACTGCTAGTACTGGTCGCAAACTGCTGAAGAATAAGTCTTCAGTAGTTTCATCTTCTTCAGCAGATGATGGCAATTAGATTGTTCTTAGCCTATGCAGTATTCCACAATCTTAAAGTTTTTCAAATGGATGTTAAAAGTGCATTTTTATATGGTAAAATAAACGCAGAGGTTTATGTGTGTTAACCACCAGGTTTTGAGGATAATAAACATCCAGATTGGGTATACAAGCTTGATAAGGCTCTTTATGGATTGAAACAAGCTCATAGAGCCTGGTATGAGACATTATCAAATTTTCTTCTTCAAAATAATTTCACTAGAGGCTCCATAGATAAAACTGTGTTCA
Source organism: Flaveria trinervia (assembly GCA_025506515.1). Classification (NCBI taxonomy): domain Eukaryota; kingdom Viridiplantae; phylum Streptophyta; class Magnoliopsida; order Asterales; family Asteraceae; genus Flaveria; species Flaveria trinervia. The sequence goes on along the minus strand of CM046447.1, from coordinate 13,078,704 downwards.
TTAAAAAGGTGGATCAGCATAAGCTACTTGTTCAAATTTATGTTGATGATATTATTTTTGCATCCTCTGATCCCCAGTTGTGTGATGATTTTACCAATTTAATGCAAAAGAAGTTTGAAATGAGTGCAATGGGAGAATTATAGTTCTTTCTAGGATTGCAAATCAAACAAAAGGCTGATGGAACCTTTATTCATCAGTCAAAATATACAAAAGAGATCAGACATATAGAGACTAAGACTCCATTATTAATGGATAGTGCTTCAGCTCTTTGCATTGTCAAGAATCCTGTCCAGCATTCTACGACCAACATATAGAGATCAGACACTATTTTATTAAGGACTGTTTTGAAAAAGGTCTGATTGATCCAAAGTTTGTGCCTAGTGCTGATGAGCTTGCAGACATTTTTAAAAAGCCTTTGGATAGTTCAACTTTCCTAAACCTAGTGTTAAGGCTTGGTATGCTGCAGCTAGAATAAGTGACAACTACTGATGATCTCAGTAAACAGGTACTGATGATCATTAGTAAACATCTCACAAATATGTACTGATTCTGTTAAAAGACACTGATGTAGTTATAACTACTGATGTCAGTAAATACAGATAAGTACTCATGTCTTATGAAATATTGAAAACAGCTAAAACGTCTCATGAGTAAGTGTTGAGGACAGTATGAAACAGCTGAAAAGCTAAGAATTGACGAAAACTACTGATGGGAATTTTCTCTTCAGTCGTTTTACAACTGCTGTTTCATCTTAAACAACTGAAGCAAAACCAATGTCTTCAGTAGTTTTACAACTACTGATGACTAACACCAAGTCTTCAGTCGTTTACAACAACTGATGACAAAACCAATGTCTTCAGCAGTTTCACAACTACTGATGACTAACACTAAGTCTTCAGTCGTTTACAACAACTAATGACAAAACCATGTCTTTAGTAGTTTCACAACTACTAATGACTATAACAAACACTGTTTCATTGATAAATTTCATGTGTTCTTGTTTAAATTTGTTAATTCGTGGGCTCATTCCGCTGCAAATCCAACCTAATTGATCAAACTAGATGCTGAGATCTTAACAAATGGTATCAGAGCAGGTTAATCATTGATCGATTTAACAATTGATCATTGAACTGTTCTTTTGCTATCTACGTTTGACCAAATTAGCAAATTGAAAGAATCGGTTATAGAGATTGAGTTTCTGTTGCTTCTCGCCATTTTGTTTGAGGTTCTAAATTGTTTTGAGCTAGATTTACTTTGTTTACCTTGAATTTGTCTGAATTCTAAATATGACTACTCCTTCTAATGACCCTCACAATACTGGTTCCTTAACCAAGCCTCCGATGATGGTTAGGACTGAGTATAACATATGGCAACGAAGAATGCTCCATCACCTGTCTGTTAACAGTTTAGGTTGTTGGACATCCTTGGTACATGGTCCACATAAGCCTATGGTGAACAATCCGGAAACCAACCAAATGGTTCCGAAGAAGAAGGAACATACTCTGACGAGGATCGAAAACTGTTTGAGATTGATGCTAAAGCTCATGGTATTCTGGCCATGGCACTGCCTAATGAAATCTATTCTGGGCTTATGCATCATGAAACTGCTCATGACCTCTGGAAGGCACTGAAAGAACAATTTGGTGGTACTGATGAGGTCTTAGCAAACAATAGGGAAATACTTGCCCAACAATATCAGACATTTGCTCGTAGGAAGGGTGAGACTCTGACTCAGCAGTTTGAGCGTTTTTCATGTTTGATCTCTCAGCTGAAAATGGTCAAACATGAATACACTAATAGCCAGATGAACCACAGATTCCTCGAATCACTGTCTGAGAGATGGGACACATATACAATTGTCCTACGCTCTAATGCAAATCTGGATAGCCTATCTCTCACCCAACTTCATGGGAAACTCCTTACATTTGAAGGAGAGATAGAGCAGAAAAGGAAACTGGCATCATCAGGAAAGCTCACTAAAGACTTTGTAACAGGGAACACTGCCTTGGTGGGTAATAAGTCAGAATATGATGCATCAGAAAGTAATTATGATATGTATATTGATTTCTCTTCAAACAGTTCTGATCATGCATTTGTGAGTGTTGATAGTCAGTCAGGCTGTAATAGTGACAATTTGTGCTTCATTATGGATGATTTGAAAGGTATAGCTGATGATGACTTAGAAGAGATGGATATTCTGAGCTAAATAGCCTTGATTAATATCAGATCTCAGAAGTTCTACAAGAGAACTGGTAGGAAATTCCTCGGACTCTCTGGCAAAACCAAAGTTGGTTTTGACAAGAGTAAGTTGAGGTGTCACAAATGCCACAGGCTTGGGCACTTTGTAATAGAGTGTAGATCATCTGGATCTAACTCCTCTACACCCTTTGTGACTTTTCCAAGTAATATTCAACAAAACAGAGGGCAACATCCTGCTAGTTCTGGTCATCAATCACAACCTCTATCTCCTGCATATTTTGTCCCTCAGGGTTCAATGCCATATCCATATCCCTGCTATTACATGTCACAAACCAGTCAAGTTCAAGTACCCATTGCTCAACAACCACCTACTCTTCCTCAGCCTCAACCTTCCCAATCTCATCAACAATCTCAACCTCAACAACACAGCTTTTTCACCCCAGGAGTTGTTGACTGGAGCAGTTTACCAGATGATATGTCTGGTCATGAACAACTATTTTCTGGTGCTGGTCAACATGGTAGTGACAATCCTTTTGGAAACCTTGCTCTTATGCCCCTGGAGTTTGCTGATACCTCGTCCTCTAATGCCTCCACACCACAGGTATCACAGGGTTCTTCATTTGTTGGACCAAAAGAACCAATGAGCCAGATCAAAAAAACCTTTAAGTCCCACAAGACATCACAATAACTGTTGAAGACTTGATCAGCCGTTTGATAAAGTCTGAAGATCAACAGTTGAAGACTAAAGTACTGAAGACTTCAACAGCTGAAGACCAAAGTCTGTAGATCAACAGCTGAATACTAAAGTACTGAAGACTTCAATAGCTAAAGACCAAGGTCTGAAGATCAACAGCTGAAGACTAAAGTGCTGAAGACTTCAATAGCTGAAGACCAAGGTCTGAAGATCAACAGCTGAAGACTAAAGTACTGAAGACTTTAACAGCTGAAGACCAAGGTCTGAAGATCAACAGCTGAAGACTAAAGTACTGAAGACTTCAACAGTTGAAGACCAAGGTCTGAAGATCAACAGCTGAAGACTAAAGTACTGAAGACTTCAACAGCTGAAGACCAAGGTCCGAAGATCGACAGCTGAAGACTAAAGTACTGAAGACTTCAACAGCTGACGACCAAAGTCTGAAGATCAACAGCTGAAGACTAAAGTACTGAAGACTTCAACAGCTGAAGACCAAAGTCTGAAGATCAACAGCTGAAGACTAAAGTACTAAAGATCAACAGCTGAAGTACAAAAAGTCCAAGTACTGAAGCCTTCAGAGTTTGTCACAACAGCTGAAGAAGCATTCTTCAGTTGTTGTGATGGTTTCCTTTCAGTAGTTTTCTTTCCTATTTCGGTACTTGTAAAATGACTGAAGAGCATGTTCTTCAGCCGTTGTTGTTTCAGTAGTTTCTTTTCAGTAGTTGTAGTGATAGTTAACACTTGGTATTTTGTAAGAAGATGTCAGCTGTTTGACATCTTCAGTAGTTGTGTTAACTTTCAGTAGTTAAATGACAGTTAGATGTCACTGTCAAGTGACATCAGCTGACATCAGCTTCCCTTATAAAAGGAAAGATGACCTAATTGTAACTATGCGCGAAAAGAAGCCAGCCGAAGCGTGTATTGAATGAATATATTCTTTTGGCAGAAATTCTCTCTCTCTATAACAAACACTGTTTCATTGATAAATTTCGTGTGTTCTTGTTTAAATTTATTAATTTGTGGGCTCATTCCGCTACAAATCCAACCTAATTGATCAAACTAGATGCTGAGAAGTTTGGCATTGGTTATAATCACACTGCTCCTCCTACAGATTTTACTCCCAGAGCAGAGGTAGAATCTGATGGAGAAAGCAATAACCAATCCTTTCATCATGTGATCTACTATCTGATATAGCACCATCAGAGGTTGGAGTTAGCATTAATTCTTCCCAAAACCTATCAGCTGATGTTGAAGGTTCAAATGCTGACACTCACATGATCAAAAGGTTGATCACTCCAGGTGGTATTTTACAAATTACTGCAAGTACTAAAGAGCAAGTCATAACACCTGGAGAACAAACCTAAACTACTGCATGTACTAAAGGAAAGAAAACTACCAATAGAAAGGGTGGGAAAACTACTGAAGAAGATATCAAGAAAGCATGTACTGCAAGGAAGAAAACTGCTAGTACTGGTCGCAAACTGCTGAAGAATAAGTCTTCAGTAGTTTCATCTTCTTCAGCAGATGATGGCAATTAGATTGTTCTTAGCCTATGCTGTATTCCACAATCTTAAAGTTTTTCAAATGGATGTTAAAAGTGCATTTTTATATGGTAAAATAAACGCAGAGGTTTATGTGTGTTAACCACCAGGTTTTGAGGATAATAACATCCAGATTGGGTATACAAGCTTGATAAGGCTCTTTATAGATTGAAACAAGCTCATAGAGCCTGGTATGAGACATTATCAAATTTTCTTCTTCAAAATAATTTCACTAGAGGCTCCATAGATAAAACTGTGTTCATTAAAAAGGTGGATCAGCATAAGCTACTTGTTCAAATTTATGTTGATGATATTATTTTTGCATCCTCTGATCCCCAGTTGTGTGATGATTTTACCAATTTAATGCAAAAGAAGTTTGAAATGAGTGCAATGGGAGAATTATAGTTCTTTCTAGGATTGCAAATCAAACAAAAGGCTGATGGAACCTTTATTCATCAGTCAAAATATACAAAAGAGATCAGACATATAGAGACTAAGACTCCATTATTAATGGATAGTGCTTCAGCTCTTTGCATTGTCAAGAATCCTGTCCAGCATTCTACGACCAAACATATAGAGATCAGACACTATTTTATTAAGGACTGTTTTGAAAAAGGTCTGATTGATCCAAAGTTTGTGCCTAGTGCTGATGAGCTTGCAGACATTTTTAAAAAGCCTTGGATAGTTCAACTTTCCTAAACCTAGTGTTAAGGCTTGGTATGCTGCAGCTAGAATAAGTGACAACTACTGATGATCTCAGTAAACAGGTACTGATGATCATTAGTAAACATCTCACAAATATGTACTGATTCTGTTAAAAGACACTGATGTAGTTATAACTACTGATGTCAGTAAATACAGATAAGTACTCATGTCTTATGAAATATTGAAAACAGCTAAAACGTCTCATGAGTAAGTGTTGAGGACAGTATGAAACAGCTGAAAAGCTAAGAATTGACGAAAACTACTGATGGGAATTTTCTCTTCAGTCGTTTTACAACTGCTGTTTCATCTTAAACAACTGAAGCAAAACCAATGTCTTCAGTAGTTTTACAACTACTGATGACTAACACCAAGTCTTCAGTCGTTTACAACAACTGATGACAAAACCAATGTCTTCAGCAGTTTCACAACTACTGATGACTAACACTAAGTCTTCAGTCGTTTACAACAACTAATGACAAAACCATGTCTTTAGTAGTTTCACAACTACTAATGACTAACACCAAGTCCTCCGTTGTTTCCAACATCTGAAAACCATGGTTTTCAGTAGTTTTATAACTGCTGATGCCTAAAACCAAGACTTTAGTTGTTTCAACCTCTGAAGGTTAATACCATGTCATCAGTCGTTTAAAACTACTAATGATTAACACCAAACTCTTCAGTTGTTTTATAACCCATACCCTATAAATACCTAATCCTACAGAGCTTCATTATCTCAAACTAACGTTCAAAAACTCCGAACCTTCTCTCACATTAATGGCGACCATGCAGCTTAAACCAAGACACAACTGTGTTGCCTACCTTACCAAATCACCCTTCTGGATGAAGTTTGATACAGCCATTGATCTAATGGTCCATCCTCCATACAAAACGGCCTTCCTTATCAATCCTACCATTTATGCCGAATCCCTAACTCAGTTCTGGACGAACATCACCCTTACCACTGGGGAGAATGACACCGAGTCTCTCCAGTCGTTCGTCAACTACCGTAAGGTGGTCATCACTATGGCAATCCTTCGCCAAACCCTACAACTGGATGATGCCACCTTCCCCGCTGGATATTCAAAGGGCACCACTGATCTAATGGTCCATTGATCTAATGGTCCATTCTCCATACAAAACGGCCTTCCTTATCAATCCTACCATTTATGCCGAATCCCTAAATCAGTTCTGGACGAACATCACCATTACCACTGGGGAGAATGACACCGAGTCTCTCCAGTCGTTCGTCAACTACCGTAAGGTGGTCATCACTCTGGCAATCCTTCGCCAAACCCTACAACTGGATGATGCCACCTTCCCCGCTGGATATTCAAAGGGCACCACTGATCTAATGGTCCATTGATCTAATGGTCCATTCTCCATACAAAACGGCCTTCCTTATCAATCCTACCATTTATGCCGAATCCCTAAATCAGTTCTGGACGAACATCACCATTACCACTGGGGAGAATGACACCGAGTCTCTCCAGTCGTTCGTCAACTACCGTAAGGTGGTCATCACTCTGGCAATCCTTCGCCAAACCCTACAACTGGATGATGCCACCTTCCCCGCTGGATATTCAAAGGGCACCACTGATCTATCCTTTGCCCAACATGGATACTAGGGTAACCTCAGCGCTTCTACCATCCTAAAGAAGCATTTCCATGATGCAAAACGCCTTATTTTTCATATGGTGAATGTTTGCCTAGCCCCTAAGACTTCTTCTTAGGATCAAATATCAACCAGGTGGCAACAAGTATTCTTCTCTATCCTTGAGCAACAAAACTTAAATTTTTCTGCAATAATATTTCTTGAACTTAAGGATATGGCCTCAAAACCTATTGCTAACCGACGTATATTATATCCACGGTTCATAATGGCCATTATAGAGAACCAGCTGAAAGCTGAGGGACTTGTTGGCCTTGAAGTCCCTGCCATGGCTATATTGCCTGAGGTATACTCAAGGCACAACTCAGACTAGTCACTCAAACAGGCTGCCAAGCCGCGAAAACCCACGCAGCTGGAACCCACAACCACCTCCTCCAAATCCAAAGTCCCCACCAAACCCAAACACAAGAATCCCAAAACGGCTACTCAGGGAAATGAGTCCCCTGACGATGTCCCTGCAACACAAACGCAGGATATATCTACTGGCCATAATCCCCTAGTAGCGACAAGTACTCACCCAACCTCAACCGCTCAGGCTTCCTCTCAACAGGAGCCTGCAGCAACCACATTCGGGGCACCTATACATCTGGAACCTTCCTCATTTGAGGAGGTTGCCATTGACACGCACCACTCTCCCCGGGTGCATACTGCTTCTACACCATCTCCCACTGCAACCGCCCCCCAAAGTCCTACCATAATAGTTGCAAAAGTGCTGAGTCAGTTGCATTCCTCACCCCCTTCCTAGATACCAATCAAAACTGGGATAGCCTCAACAATTGAGGGGGAGGATCCAAATGCTTCTGATAACCCACAACACAAGGGTTACACTGTTCCATCTCCAAGTGTAGAAACGGAGATTAGAACATCTGGTGAGGCTACCATTTCTCCTGCTTCAGCATATGATCAGGATGCAGTTGGTAACATCCATAAGACCTCACCAGAGGCAACTGCCAATGAAGGACATAGTCCTGAGGCAGGAAGTCCCCAGTACCAAGAACAAGGGGCACATGCTGATACTGATCTACACTCAGAGCATGTACATTCTGATTCTATCAGGAGGTCAGGTGATTCAGCAAACACTGATGATGACCTGGGCTTCTTCTATGATGTTTTAGCCCAAAATACCATCCTAAAGAATGAGGTAAGCAGACTCAACGAGCTGATTGCCAAAATGTCTCAGGATCTAAGTCCATCTGCCCCAATACACCAACACATGGCACCTTCCTCTGAAGGTCTCTTATACACAGAGCCACTCCAAACCACTCAGCCACCTGCCTCTACTTCTGGCACTATCTCTCAGGGACAGAACCCCCTGAGCAAATAGCTGCTATCTTTCAAAATTCCTTACCTCTCATAACAACAGTTATCACTGATATAGTGAATTAAACCCTTGATGAGAGGCTTCCCTCGGTTATCCAACCCTTGATAGAGGAAGTTGTGAGCACAAGGCTTTCTAACAATCAAACCCTTGCAACCAATGCAACCAAAAAGGGGGAGATTCAGTCAGTGAAAGCAAAACGAAAGAGGATTAAAGATGGGAAAAAGAAAGAAAAAGAGATAGAGGTGGAAAATGAGAAGGAGTTGGGTGTAGAGACTGAGAAGGAGAAGGAGAAGGAAGTTGAAATGGAGAAAGTGATTGAAAGTACTAAAGACTTTCATGTCACATACAAGAAAAGGACGAGTGGAAAGAAGGAGAAGGAGTTGGAGAAAATGGTGAAGGAGGCTGATGCCCAACATAGCCGATCAATGGATAACATCATTGATCAGTTGTTTAGGCAAGGTCATGACACTGAAAAACTTGACTCAGAAATTAGAAGATTGGAGATTGAAGAAATCCAAGCAAGATGGGCAAGTTACAGTGTGTTGGAAAAAGAAAGGCTGGAAATCATGATCAGGTTCATAGCTAAGTATCTTGGAAGATCATTGATTGAAATCAAGTCATGGTCCAGGGACAGCATCTTGGCAATAACCACCAAGATCTGTTCGTTTGAAGTATATACCAAAGGGCTGGTCATTGATGCCTTAAATGAAGCTGGTGCTGGGAGCAGGACTGAACTAGTCAAACAATCTAAAGCCTCACTTACATCCAAAATGCTAGAGCAGCCTGTCAAAATTCCCACACCAAAACCACCACAAGCATAACCCAATAACCAATTCCCTTACACACAAAACCAATAGCCAATGATGTACCCTAGAAGAGGAAGAGAAGGGTACTGAGGCTAGAAGAGGAAGAAGAAGATAATGATGAAGATGAAGACAGGCTGCCAATCTCAGCTGTTATACAGTTGCCTAAGGCCATAAGTCACCCTCGAACAATTACTCCTGAATCTCAAAGGCAGATTGTGAAAGTGAAGTTAGAAGAAGAAGAGCTTCACAAACAACAAGATGAGGAACTGTTGAGAAGAGTCGACAAAGCATATGCTGCCACATCTTTAATCATCAATATGAAGAAACATGCTCAGAGATTAAACACTCTCAGACATACCTTTCAATATCAAAAAGAGAGAGTGATGATTGGGCTGATCCTAGGGTGTCTCATAGGATTCAAAAGAAAAATATTCCACAGAGATACATTGGCCAAGTAAAGAAGATTATAGATAATGTGATCTCACTGGCCTTTGTAGTATCACCTTGGGATATCCTAGATGACTTCAAGAAAGCCTATAAAGCTAAACTGACCCAATAAAAGATGCTGGAGAATAAAGTGGTGAAAAAGGGGTTAGTATATAGGAGGCTTGAGGAAGTTAGAAAGAATGAGCTCCAGTTGTTCTTAGAGGGTATTCACCCAGATGAATTCGCATATAGAGTCATAACAACTGTGGAACTAAAAAATGGGAAGCAGGTCAAATACCTCTCTGAGTATTATGGGCCAGAGTCACTCTTTAAAGGAGAAGCAAAAGAGCTTAACATCGAGGAACAAGTAACCTTCCTTGAGGCCTATACAAGAGAGTCTTACAGTCTCATAGTTGGGAAGTAGATCTCATGGATGGGGTAATAGCCCTATGTCCAGTTCCCCAAGACAAAGTTCCCATCCATCCTTTATCAAACAGATCATTGAGACTTCTTACCAGGCCTGTGCTTACAAGGGTCACTTCTGAGCTGATCTAGAAGACAAAAAGACCAATATTTCTGCCATAATAAGTAGGACATCTTCAATAAGCTTAAAGGTTTTGGCTGCATTGGTTGAGGGGAGTTTGTTGGACCAAAAGAACCAATGAGCCGGATCAGAAAAACATTTAAGTCCCATAAGACATCACAACAATTGCTGAGGACTTGATAAGCTATTTGACAAAGTCTGAAGATCAACAACTGAAGACTAAGGTACTGGAGACTTCAACAGCTGAAGACCAAAGTCTAAAGATCAACAGCTGAAGACTAAAGTACTGAAGACTTCAACAGCTGAAGACCAAGGTCTGAAGATCAACAGCTGAAGACTAAAGTACTGAAGACTTCAACAGCTGCAGACCAAGGTCTGAAGATGAACAGTTGAAGACTACAGTACTGAAGACTTCAACAGCTGAAGACCAAGGTCTGAAGATCAACAGCTGAAGACTAAAGTGCTGAAGACTTCAACAGCTGAAGACCAAGGTCTGAAGATCAACAGCTGAAGACTAAAGTACTAGAGACTTCAACAGCTGAAGACCAAGGTCTGAAGATCAACAGCTGAAGACTAAAGTACTAAAGACTTCAACAGCTGAAGACCAAAGTCTGAAGATCAACAGCTAAAGACTAAAGTACTAAAGACTTCAACAGCTGAAGACCAAAGTCTGAAGATCAACAGCTGAAGACTAAAGTACTGAAGATCAACAGCTGAAGTACAAAAAGTCCAAGTACTGAAGCCTTTAGAGTTTGTCACAACAGCTGAAGAAGCATTCTTCAGTTGTTGTGATGGTTTCCTTTTAGTAGTTTTCTTTTCTATTTCAGTACTTGTAAATGACTGAAGAGCATGTTCTTCAGTCGTTGTTGTTTCAGTAGTTTCTTTTCAGTAGTTGTAGTGATAGTTAACACTTGGTATTTTTGTAAGAAGATGTCAGCTGTTTGACATCTTCAGTAGTTATGTTAACTTTCAGTAGTTAAATAACAGTTAGATGTCACTGTCAAGTGACATCAGCTGACGTCAACTTCCCTTATAAAAGGAAAGATGACATAATTGTAACAGTGCGTGAAGCCAGCTGAAGCGTGTATTCAATGAATATATTCCTTTTGGCAGAAATTCTCTCTCTATAACAAACACTATTTCATTGATAAATTTCGTGTGTTCTTGTTTAAATTTGTTAATTCGTGGGTTCATTCCGCTGCAAATCAAACCTAATTGATCAAACTAGATGCTGAGATCTTAACATAGATCTACTTGGGGAATCCCCCACACACAATGCCTTCCGTCATGACCCAATGACTTAACGGAAGGTACCACACAAAGATCATGCGGGGTTGTATATGTCATTTGATGGGTTTTATAAGATACTTGGGTGGACCATCAAACCGGTATGGTTAAATGTCTGATGCGCAGTTATCTGTATGTGTTAACCGGTATTAACAAAAGTTTAGAAAACACTAGTTGGGACTAAGTGTAGGGTTGATTGTGACTATACTCTTTTTGGTAAAGGGTTACCTCGACAATTATATTATAAACAAAACCATGATGAAAAATTAGTGCAGAAGTGTAATGCACTAATTTTTATATGGGACATCCACACGATATAAGTAAATAAATACTACAAAACAACCAGTCGTCTCTAGACACTAGTCTACTATTAAAAGACTAATAGTAAGCAAACCAAACAATAGAAATTAAATACAAATTCAGCCTCCACCATCTGATATGTAGGCACCACAAATGTTCCAATCCGCAAGAACATTTGTAACACTATGTTTCATTTTAAACTTCATACCCATCATCTTAAGACGAACTGTCAAAACAATAGGATCACTTAAGACTTTCAAAGATCATGCCTCATCGTTAAAAATACGGTTGTTTTTCTCCTGCCATATGAAATACACTGTTGTCGCCACCACAAGTTTACGAATTGTATTTCTTAAATATGTTGATCCTGCCATAATCATGGCATGAATCTTGATATCCTCCCAACTCTTAAACCATAAGGAATGATATACTATGTCTTTATTCTTGAACCACACCTTAGACAAATAAGAGCACTTAAAGAATAGATGATTATGAGAATCTCTATTCTCAATGCATAGTAGGCAACATGACATGTTCATGTTGCCCCTTGAAGTGGGAATCCAACTTAAATTTCTATCTTGTGCAAGAAATTTTCCTTGTAACGCCAACCAAAATTGAAATGCATGCCTAGGGATGCATTAAGGGAACCAAACACTCTTACACCTTTAAACCTTTTCTTCCCTGTATCTGATTGAGTTCTAAACCGTATAAATCAAATAATTAACCTCTTTGCCTTCATAAAGCCAAACCCATTTATCGTGAACATTGTATTTGAATCAAAACCGGGTAGAGATCATACCATGAAGTAAGCCAACACCACCCCCCATTATGGCAAATAACCACAACCTTAGTTGACGTGTGAAAACGTGCATTATATATCGCCCGATGAGAAATGATCGAACATAAAGGCCTCTCACAGTTCCATGAATCATACCAAGCAGATATGGTCCTCCCATCGCCTAACACTTTTCGAATAAAAGGCTTAACCACCTCTCTTAACCCCAATTGCTTTTGCCAAGTCCAAGAGGAAGATGAAAGAACTTCGCATGCCCAAAAATTATTTCTCGCAAGTCTATAGTGATGGATCTATTCTACCCATAGAGGTTCCCGCCTCTAAATAATACAACAATATGAAATATCATCAAAGAAATGTTCATCTCCTTTATGCAACGGATGCCCAAGCCCCCTTCACTTTTAGGCAACCACATCTTTTTCCATGAAACCTTAGCTTTTCCTTTTTGCATTGGACTAGTGAACCACAAAAATCCTTTCATCTTCGATTCAAGTTTATTAATCATGCTTGAAGGGAGTAGAAAGACTGAAGACCAAAATACTTGCATGGAAGATAAAATAGAGATATGCTCTTCTTTTTCCAATCCATGATTTTTGAATCCATCCTTTCAATAGGATATATAATGTTGTGATTTAAGACCTAAAGCAATCAAAGGGACCCCTAGATATCTCACTAGAAGACAACCTTTCTCATACGGCGTAAGGTTAAGGATTTCATGTTTTGTCGGGAAAGGCACATTACAAAAGAACACAGTAATTTTTGAATATTCGGAACTAACCCCGACATATTCTAGAAAGATTTCAAAACTTTCATAATGAATTTAACCGAATTAATATCTCCTCGAGCAAACATAAATAAGTCATCAGCAAAGAAAAGGTTAACCAATTTCAACTTATCACAATATTGTGGAACTAGAAACGTGTGTCAACCCTAGTATAATAATCAAACATAAGTGTGAGGACTTCATCAATACCATAAAAAGATATGGGGAAAGGGGATCACCTTGTCGAAAACCTCTACAACCCTTAAAGAAACCATGATGTTGATCGTTAATAGCTATAGAAAAGGATGGTGAAGCTACACATACCATAATCCATTCTACCATTCATTCTGGGAACATAAACACCACTAACACATCCTTAAGAAAGTTCCAATTCACCATGTCATATGCCTTTGCAGGATCGGTTTGTGTCACTAAAACTTGGTTTTCTCCAAAACTCACTTAAACAACACTCTTGATGAATGCAAAGTCTTTAAGAGTTGATAATGATATAATAAGTAATAATCAAACACAAGAAGTAATTTTCAAGGTACTTGCATATATTGCTTCTCAACCTATTATTACAAGACTCTTACAAGCATATCTTTATGGGTTACAATGAGAAATTATATATAATACTACCTACAGCTGGATATACTTTGTTACCCGCTGGAATCTTCTAACTAAAGCAAATACTACAAAACTATAATTTAAGGTATCTCATATAAGACTTTATCTGAGATATGGTAGTCAAGATATGTCCCTGACTTACTTTTTGTCACCAACTAAAGTTGGTAACTTGTACTAACATAAAAAGGTGAACAGTGGAATAAAGTATGGTCAACTACATGGCTCTTTGAGAAAATGCCATTCAATATCAGACGTCTGCAGCAGAGTGTTAGAGACCATACTTATGTCTACTAATTCATACCATGTCTTTCGGAGGTTAAATGGCTTTGGAAGAACAAGTACTTCCGAAGCCACTTATACTTTAGAAGAGACTACTTCTTCCGAGGCTTGAGGAATTCTTCTTTCTTCAAACTTCAAAAGTAGTCTTTTGATTTCTTCTTTTGAGACTTCATCTTCGGAAGTGAATACTTTATCTTTGGAAGTAGAGCTTTGCCTTTAGAAGTGGAACTTTTACTTTGTCTTTAGAAAAACTCTAATTCCTTCAGAAGTTCCACACTTGGCTTTGAAAGCCTTTGTAAGCAGCACCAAAATTTTTCTAGGTGATTTGGTTTTGGTTGCACTAGCCTTATTCTTGATCCAACAAAATCCCCCTAGGCTGATGCTACGGAACCTCACTTGTTTCTGCTTCTCAAAATTTTCAGCACCAAGGAGAGTAAATACTTATTAGTCTCTTTGTTCTTCCCTGATATGGTGCTGAGAAGTTGGTACAAATCTTTGGTTGACAGGATCTCCAGTCTGCCACCCTGAATGATATGTACCCTTTGTTGTGGCCCTCTGTAAAGAGTTAGTTGATGGGAGCTATAATCATATTCCTATCATACTATAGGTTCCAATTCAAGACCTGCCACCATCTGTAGAAAGGCAGTGCCCTTGGTGGGAGATCTATCCTTGTCTTCTTTTCTTCTCAATCTCAACCCTTCTTCAATCTTAGCATTTGTTGTTAACTTAGCCAGAGGAAGACTGCAGAGATGATTCTTGATGTGAGCAGCAGTTTTAGAGTTGGAGGGATTAGAGAATGGTTTATTTGGTAACTCAGCAATATCAAATCTACTGGAGTGTAGCAGAGAGGTGGCATTCAACCTGTTAACCTCACCGTTTACTTTTTCCACAATAAAGTTGTGTGTAGCTTCATTGAAATTCCACTGGAGTATATTCTTTCTAGGCGCAAGAGACTCACTAGGAATCTTGTCCTCTTTCCTTGTATCTAGTAGAGTCACCGGCTTCCTTCTTAGTTTCTTCTCTTTATCATTTAATGATTCGGAGTTGATACCTAGAAGTACTATAGCCTGGTCCAGTGTTCCTCTGGGTAGATCGACAAATTGATCTTTTGTGAGGGAACGTGAAGATCCATCGACATAGGTTAGTTTGATGGTGTCTTCCTCACAGGAGATATCGCTCATTGTTGTGTAGTCGATGAGCCTAGTATTGATCCTTTTAAACTCTTCTACAGAGAGATGTTTAGAAGGCTGAGGGGATGGTTGGGAAGGTTGTTGGGTAGGATGTGGTGAGGTGGTTCCAGTAAGAGTTTTAGGTTGAAGGATGGGTAGTTTTGGTGGTACAGGTGAGGAAGTGGATGAAGGTAAAGGTGCGGGTTCAGGAGTGTAAGGTTTAGTTTTGATGGTGAAGGGAGAGGGAATTGGTTCAGGTTGGGGTTGAGGGGTTGGTGTGAAGGTCATCCCCTATACCCTTCTGTACATCTCTCTCATTTTCCCAAAACGAATGTCGGCTTTGATTTCACTGACAATTCATTGGAGTGTCCTTTCAGACATGGGACCCACCTGCCTTCCAGAGAAGCCGTGAGCCCGGAGATAGTGTTTCATCCAGGTTTTGTCACTAGACTTCTTCGTTGTAGTGACCCTTGCTTCTTCTTCTTTCTTCTTCTTCTCCTTCAGCTTTTCTCTTGCAGCTCTTTTTCTCCCTTTCTCCATTTGATACTGCTCTTTGTTGAAGATCCAAAGGATCGTTTGATCATTTTGTGGAGAAAGTTCTTGAAGAGAGAAGCCTATGGAGGTTAGGAAATCTATCATTTCCCTCCTGAGCTACATGTCAGCTTCCCTCTGTTCCTTGTCCTTATCTTCCTCTGAGACCAACCTTGCTGCTTCCTGCTGCAGCTTGGTTGCCTTTTCCAGTTCCACCAACTCCTTTAATGATAGCTGCACTGTGTCTTCATTGGCAGCTCTAAGCTTGATGAGCTGGTCAATGATCACCTATCTCCTTTTGTTGTTGACTATCTCCTGGTTAGCTGTAGCTACTTTTGTACTAGCAGCCAACAGCTTCCCACTTGGAAGTCTTCCTTTTCTTTTTAGCTTTTTAATCTTCTCCTCTTCCTGAAGCTCTTCCGCAGTCATCTTGTGTTTTCCTTTGTTATCTTTTGAAGAACTTGACTTTGGTGGTTCTTGGATAGTGGATTCTGATTGTGAGAGAGGTAGAGAGGGTGTCTAGATAGGAGGTTGATCTAGAAAGTTCTTACTATTCACCTCAGATGCCATTTCTAGGATTTTATCTTTGATGATTAGTTCCTCCGACATTTTAACAGTCCTTCCGCAGCTTCCATTTCAGCTTCGGAAGATTCAGTTTGTTCTTCCGAGGCTTTAACTTCAGCTTCGGAAGTACGAGGAAATGTTGATTTGTCCTAACTTTTTTAGTTGTTGGGCCATCGGTCCCCATTTCCCCTAAGAATTGAATCTCAGGTTCCATGTGGACCTTAGGTTGACCAACTTCTTCCATAGTGGTAGAAGGTGCAGTTAGCCTTTGAAGCTCTTTAACTCCAAAGTATATCATGGAAGCATCAAGACTTGGCTGATCACGAGCACATCTCACCAAGAACTTTGAGAAGAAGCTGTAGATATCTCTGAGCATCCTTGAATCAATTGTTAGAGTGACTTGAGATGGCTTAGAAGAAGTTGTGATAGGAGCCGAATATTTAGAAGTTGAAGATTGGCTCTATGGGTCCTCAGGTGTTTGTCTCTGAACACTCTCCTTCTTTTTGGTAGCATCATCCTGAGAGCTAGATGAGCTGGAGGAAGATGTCAAGGGGAAATGAATAGGTACATGCCTTACAGGCCTCTCAATCTGTTTCTCAGCAAGTTGAGCCTTGAGATTGTCAATTTCAAGTTGCTGAGTGGCAAACCTTTCTTCTAAAGTCCTAACCTTGGATTCAAGGTTTGAGACTTTAAATAGTAGGTCTTTAATGAAGAGTTGCATGCTTCCCTCATCTTCTTTTGAAGAGTCACAGGGAGATGAGGTAACATATCTAGTATGTTTAGCCTCACCACCAGATGTGGTTTCTTGGCACCCTGGTTTCCATTGCTCAGTGATATCCCTTTAAGAGTCATCAAAAGGCATGGTTGCCGCAGATTCAGTCTCAGAATTTTTACCACTGTCCATAGGTTCCATCGACGTACCTTTTGTAGTGGCAATTGAATCTGTTTGAGTCCCCTCCACATCAGTGGGACTTACCTCAGTAATGGTTTTCTGATGGGGGCTAGAGATAAGAGGTCTCTCTAGGCTCTGTTGATCATGGAGAGGGTGTTGTAGATCAACATCATTGCCATGGAGAGATGTTATCTCTTCATCTATTTTAAAGAAAACGCCAATGAAAAATAAGGAGGTTAAACCTACTGACCCGAGATCTTGGTCAATGTCTACAAGCATTGAGCCTCTGATTGGGTTGTCCCTTATTGGCTACTCAAAGGAGTGTAAAGACTCACCCTAAGGGCTTTTAGATTGGGTAATGGGCTCATGGGTTTGAGAGTAGGGAGACCCAAGACCCATATTAAGGTTGATAGTGAAGGAAGGTGAGACCTCAGACTGAGTGGGAGCCCAACGTTCCACTCTAGCCTTTTTAGGTTGAACAAGAGGAGCTTGTTCAATCAGAGTAGATTGAACAAGAGTTCGTTTAGGGCATCTTGTGTAGGTAATGGTGATGGGAGGATAAGGTAGTGTTTGCATTGTGGTTGCAGTTGCTGGTGTGGATTCATCACTTGTGGGGTGAATAGGGATGTGACTAGGAGCGATGTGCTCAGTCGTACTAGGAGGCAAAGAAGGGTACCTTTGAGTAAAGTTGGTGGATACCCTCTTCAGTGTCTTGAAGATGTTTGGCCTCATGTAAGGGACAAACAGAGTGGCTTCACATACAAGCCGACTCTAGTCCAGCTCACAGTTGATAATGTGCTCAAGAAATCTGGGATACATAAAGAATGTTTCTCCCTTAAGTAGTTGAAGCACAAGCCTCTCACCACTCCATGAACTAGGAACCCTAGTTCATATGGGGTTTGATCCCATCCCCTAGATTTGTTTGACAAAAAGTGAAAGACAATATGCAGGAGAAACTTCCAATTGTTGGAGAAGTTGAATTTTTAGACAGTCGACCTACTCACGTCTCCACCATATCCCGTGAGGAAGTAGGTGTTGTCTAAGTCTGCCTTGGGGAACTCAGTAGGGGCACCTTCATCATGAAGCTCCAGATGCTCCCTGATGAGTTGTTCAAAGATGACCAACTCTTGGCCAGAAATGCGGGATCGTATTACACGAACCCCATCTAAGGTTTCAACCTGATCGTTCCCCCAAAGTTCAATCATGTGATTGAGGTAAACTATGGGATTAATAGTCAAAGTTGTGTAGTAGGATGATTGGGTGAGGAAGGAGATGATTTCAAAGGATTCTGCATCTCTGAAGAGTCAAGAAGTGCAACTTCATTATGTTCAGGATTTAGGGCCATTGGGAAAATGTGAAGGTAGAGTAGTTTGAGCTTGGATGAATTTGGAAGCAAGGAAACTTTTAAGGCTGTAAAAATATGTGGTAAGAAAATGAGAGTGAATAGTCAGGATTACTTAAAAGAGGGTGAAATGGCAGTAAAGTGATAGGATAAGGTGAATTGATGGTTTAGTGGATGAACTAACAGGGGCGGTAAGGTTTAATTCAGTTAAATATTCCGACATCATTAACAAAATCTTCTTACCACAAATTTTTACAGCCCTAAAAGTTGGTGTCACTAAACACTTGGTTTTCTCTCAAACTTACTTAAACAACACTCTTGATGAAAGCAAAGTCTTTAAGAGTTGATAACAATATAATAAGTAATAATCAAGCACAAGAAGTAATTTTCAAAGTACTTGCATATATTGCTTCTCAACTCAAATATTACAAGACTCTTACAAGCATATCTTTATGAGTTACAATGTGAAACTATATATAATACTACTAACGGTCGGATATACTTTGATACCAGCTAGAATCCTCTAACTAAATCATATACTACAAAGCTATATTTTAAGGTATCTCAGATAAGACTTATCTGAGATATGGTAGTTAGGACATGTCCCTGACATACCTTATGTCACCAACTAAAGTTAGTAACTTGTACTAACATAAAAAGGTGAATAGTGGAATAAAGTATGGTCAATTACATGGCTCTTTGAGAAAACACCATGCAGTATCAGAGGTCTGCAACAGAGTGTCAGAGACCATACTTATGTCCACTAGTTCGTAGCAATGTCTTCCGAAGGTTAAATGGCTTCGGAAGAACAAGTACTTCCGAAGCCACTTATACTTTAGAAGAGACTACTTCTTCTGAGGCTTGAGGAATTCCTCTTTTTCTTCATACTTCAGAAGTAGTCTTCTGATTTTTTCTTTTGAGACTTCATCTTCGGAAGTGAATACTTTATCTTTGGAAGTAGAGATTTGCCTTCGGAAGTGGAACTTTTACTTTGTCTTCGAAAGAACTCTACTTCCTTCAGAAGTTCAACACTTAGCTTCGGAAGCCTTTGTAAGCAGCACCAAAATTTGTCTAAGTGATTTGGTTTTGGTTGCACCAGCCTTCTTCTTGATCCAACAGCCTTTTTAATTAATTCTAACAATATCATTTAGGCTATCCGGGAACCCGTAGCTCAGTGCTAATTGTGCATAATTTCCTGAGTTAGAAGATATTATCTGAGATTCTCCTCCAAGGAATAAAAGCAGATTGATTGATGCTAACAATATCCTTTAGGCTATCCTTTATCTGATTAGCTATGATTTTAGTAATGCATTTATAAATGACATTACAAGACATGATAGGCCAGAAATCAACAATACAAGAAGGAGTTGTAACTTTAGGCACAAGAGCTAGAATCGCATGATTTACCTCCTTTAAGAGCTTAGCCAAGCTTAAGAAATCCATAATTACCTTGGATACATCACCTCCCACAATATCCCAAGTGTGTTTTTAAAATGCCGAGGAGAGACTATCTGGCCCCGAAGCCTTATTATCATTCAATGGAGAACATAGCCTCCCAAATCTCCTCATCTTTTTACCTCCCAGATCATCCCCGTAGCTTGGTGATCTTTTATCTGGTTGCAAATAATTGATATTAGAAGCCTCAAACTACAAGGGAACTCTTTACCTAAAAAAATCTGATAATGAGTCACAAAAGCATTTGCCACACTACACTCCTCATGAACTATACCTTGCAAATCCAGAATAGTATGTATCCTATTTTGTTGATTCCTAGATTTAATAGAATTACAAAAATACAGAATTACGATCGCCCTCTGCCAACCATTGAACTTTAGCTTTTTTCTTTAGGAATCTTTCCTTATCAAGACTTGTTTCATTAAACTATCACCACCATTTATTTTTCTTTAATCCTTAACCGATGGATATCTGAATCAAGATCAATAGCTTGGTTGATTTCTTCAAGGGTCCCTAAGAGATGACACCTTTTGATGAAGATATCTTTGTTTAAATAAAAGAGATCTAAGCGGCTTTTTCAGCATTTTCAATTTGTTAATAACTGGAAATTGAGGCACCTCATTGACCCTGCTTTCCCATACTTCAGCAACCACTTGTTTAAAGTCTCTTTTATGGACTAAATAATTGCAAATTTGTAAGGAGGATGCTTAGTAGTATTAATGAATGGTAGTTTAAGAATTCATGGAGTATGATCTGAGACTCCATATGGGAGAAATAATGCATTTGCCGTCAGGAACCTCTCATGAATTTTACATTACCCATAACTTTGTCGATTTTCCTAGATAGCAATCACCTAAATTTAATGTAGCATTAAAGTCCCCCAAAATGATCCAAGGATTGTACTTAACAAATTGTTTATAAAGGAAGTGTTGCGACCAAAAACGTCATCTTTGAATGTACGAGTTATAGGCATAGACGAATGAGCAGAAGATAGGATCATTGAACGCGTTTCACTTAATTTCTGTATGAATTACTTGATCCTTGCACTCTAACACCATAACATCCATAATACTAGGATCCCACCCCATGATAATACGAGTACCTCTATCATAATGAACACCATTTGACACTCATTCCCATCTCCCAGACACTCTTGAACAAACTAGCTTAAGACTTGCAACATGAATATGAGATTCAAGAATTGCACATAACTATACCTTGTGAAAATTTAGGAACAACTGAAACTCTTTTGTTTTAGGGGCTGGTTCAACCCCCTATTATTCCATGAAGCTATATGATTCATTGGAAACCTCTAGAGCAAGAGTGATTGCCCCTGTATTGTTTAGTTTTGATGTCCCCGATACTATAAATTCTAAAGTTTCATTATAGTCAACATGCACCTCATCATCGTTAGATTCATCGATATCCTAGATTTAGGTTTTTCCAAACTAGATGTAGTATCATCATTAGATAATGTTGGTCCATTACATTGAATTGCAGTAAAAATGAGATGTGGAATTGTTCCATATCAAATACAAACAATAAAAAACAAAGATGAAAAAGATTGATAACAACCACAAATGAATCAAAGTAAGACAATGATGATCAATATACTCAATAATAACAAAGCACAAAGATATTATGTGAAATGACTGCTTAAAAAGGTTACTTGCAACAATGATAAATGATTAGGGTTATCGAAGATTACCAAACAATCAAATGATCAAGTCTATATGTAGAAGTCTTAGTTTCACAGACAATTTCAATACTAGCGAAATTGTGCTGCCGAAATTATAGTTTCACACGGTAGAAACAACAGTTTCGCCGGGTAAACTACAATTGCTGACTATGAGCGAAACAGTAGTTTCACTCACAGTTTCACTAGACAACAAATCTAAACAAAATGAACTAAACACAAAAGTAAACTAACATAAGACCTATTACAAGCAATATAAACATAAACTAATCTAAGGTGAGTCCTACCTATACTTGATCTTCAACACTCCCCCTAGGTTGGATCTCACCACCTTCATTTCTCTTGATTTGTCTCATCGGCTCCAATCTCTGCTACTGCATCTTATTTGTCTTTATTTGCTCCTGCAGCTTCTTCCTTGGGAGCCTCAATAACTTATTCACTCTGGTCACCTCCTACTTCATTAGCTCACTTTGAATAAGCCTAGCTTGCTCAAACTATCTTGTTACGTCCCTCACATCCATGTCCAAATCATCTTGAGCTCTAACCTTCTCTGCTAGCTCCTTCACTTCTTTTCTAACACCACTAACCTTTTTAGCCACTGTCATGAATAGACTAGCTTCTTTCCTTGTCTCCTCTCCTACTCCACCTTTGATGTGATTTTCACAAAGAACAAGCAGTCTTCATCATGGAATCCAAATACTTCCATATGATCAAATAATCAGAACTCAACACCACCTTTTACCCTGATCACAACCTCCCCCGTATTGTTATCACAAAACCACTTCTCGAAATTTTGTATTTGCTGGGGAAGGGGATCTGACAATCTGAGACTCTTTATAGTATTTGGGGGTTTCACCCTCAGCACAATCCTTCCTTTTCTTGTCTCCCGGTCCTTATCCTTCTTTGACCTTATTTTCTCAACCTTCATGAACCCAAATGACTCAAAGTTGTCATTCAATCTATTCTTTATCTATTTTTCAAAAAACGAGGCTCTTTCACTTAGATGAGCATTTAGTAATGGCAACCCAACCAGCCTCCTTAAATCCCACTTAGTCAAAGTCTTGAATGTCTTCCTCTTCTGAAGATAAGATATGCCTCCCCCTCTCCTCTTTATCATAATAATTTTGAGGCCGGGATTATACTTCCAACTTATGATCCTTTTATCAGCCTCAGACTTACTCAACCCTTCCAGATTTTGGAATAGGGGAGTTATCTCTTCAGTCTCTTTCTCTCTAACAAACCAATCTTCTTTCTCTATTTCAAATACATCATTAGCAGCGTCACCCTTTTTGGTAACATAGATTAGGGGCCTCTCATCAACCTCATAGTATTCTCGTTCAGAATCATAATCAACCAGTTGCTCATCCTCTTCTTCTTTGTCAATCAGCTCCTTCTCTGTAGTCTTCTCCAATTGTCCAATAGGATCCTCTCTCACCACTTCTTCACGAACCAAGTCCTTCACAACATTAAAGAGAATATTCACAAACCCATCCTCAACTATTTCTTCTACATTCTCCACATGCACAATCTCTTCCCTTTCTCCAGATCCTCCTCCTTCCCTAACTGTTGCTCCAAATGTGCCCTCTCCTACCCAGGAAGATGTACCCTCATGTAAAAATGAGTACTTGGTCATGCCAATCAAATCATCTAACTCAGTCTGAGTTAGTTGATTGGGCAGGCCAATTGCAACCTTCAATTCATTCACCTCCTCAAATAGTCTTTTGATCAGCTTATTTTGGTTCACCAACATCTTAGTCAATTCCTCAATCAGCTCATCCTTTTTCCTTTCCCTTATCTCTTGATTGGTGAGCTTCGTCGTTATCATGCTTAATTTGTTGGCCTGAGATGAATTCAGATTTCCTATCACATCTTCATCCATACCAGTTCTCTCCTCTCTCCTTGAAGTCTCTATGAAAGATTGGTGCTTATGTTTAGTCCTTCTCTCGACTTCTCCGTCATCAGCTTTCTTCTTTGATCTCTTTTCTTTCTCAACCCTAGCCTCCACAACCGTCTCATTCATATCCTCCTCAAAATCATAATCTTTTTTCTTTAGCATATCGTTTTCTCTTCTTAATCGCATGTGTCTTCAGCCCTTTTTTTCAGATTCATCTACCCTCCTAATATAATTCCACCTTTCTGGTGGGTACATGTTCTCCAAGAGGTGTGTAACCTTTCCACTAAAATCGTGCCAGATGGCGCAACAGTCTGCGAAGATGGGGGTGTTCATTTGCACTAGTTTCTTAACCTCCTCGTGCCTTGGAATATTAGGGATTAGATCATCAAAAATCATCTGTAGGAATCAAGGATAAAGCAACCATTTATGCTTCTTTAGTGCCATCACGTTCTCCGCCATATAAGCAAAAATCATTTTTGCTACGTTTTCCTTCTCTCATGTACAGCATATCACCATTGTTTTTGCCTAGTTTATATTAAGCCCATCTGATCCACATTTACGGTGATCTAAGCACATAATTAATACATGAGCTATGTATCTCCATTCCTTAGAGAGGAAGGCTTCTTAATCTCCTTTATATTGCCAAAAGGTGGTCCTTCATATCCCATCAGTCTGAACACCTCAAACACCTCCTCATCTGTCATAGTAACCTCCTCTCTAGTATCTTCATCTAATGTTAGGACCCTCCATACAATCTCGGCTGTAATGATCAACTTATTCTCCATCACTTTGGCTATAATCCTCTGTGTGTTGCCTCTTGTATCATACTCAACTGTTCTCTAGAAATGTCTAATGTGAAGATGATAAATAGTAGTGGAATGAGATATTGCATAAGCTATAGGAGATCTCTGGAGCCATCGAATGCAATCTCTAAAACCAGCTGCTTTAGGGTGAGTAACATCCAATATAGCAGTGATGTTGCTCCTCTCGTCAAATTTTAGATTCACCATTTTAATCTGAAAAATAGATGACACGTGTGAGAATAATATATTAATAATAACATTAAAGAAAATATGAAAAAGATAAAATAACACAAAAACCAAATTTAATTCGCTAGGCAAAATTATAGTTTCACAGAATGAGAGATTTAGTTTCGCTAGACAAAACTATAGTTTCGGCAGAAAGTAGTTATAGTTTCGCCATCAATTATTAATTAGTTATTAGTTTTGGAAACATAGTGAAGTAGATTCGACTGGCCGAAATTAAAGTTTGGGGTAGTGAAAGTATAGTTTGGTCAGCGAAACTGTTAAATTCGCCCGACCAACATAACTCCACAGTTTTGTTGAATAACTATGAACTTTCGTTCAGTTTCGCTAGACTCTCCGGTACTTTCGCAGTAAGAACTACGAAGGTACCAAGAGTGTCAATAAATAAACCACAATGTTGTTAGAAAACCCAGATAAAACTAATTTTCTGAGTTCAAAACTCACTTGTGAACAAGAAACAATCATCAAACGAAAATCAAAACAATAGCAAATCAAAATCACCAAAAGTGACAACGGATAAACCCTAGAACGACAATCCAAACGAATATGCGAAAATGAAGAATCAATTTCGCAAATAGAGTTATATAGCACATAGTTTCACAGACAACGAAACTATAGTTTCGCCATGCGAAGATGCAATTTCGCCTGACGAAACTCAGGACGATACTCAGGACGAAACTAATCAGGTCACATGCGAAAGAGCTGGCAAATCTATAGTTTCGGCGTGTGAAACTACGCGTGAAACTATGTGTGAAATTATAATTTCGCAGAAAACCTAAAAAAAATTTAATATTTAAATATTTAAAAATTTACATTGTTTCCTTATGAATATATATAAAAATTTTAAAATAAAAGTAAAAAATTAATGAAAACTAAATAGACAAAATAAAACAAATCAAAATAAATTTTTCTCCACAAAACCTCACCAAAGTTTAAGTATAATTTTGTTTAACCAAAATCAAACAATATAAAAGGATAATATGAAGAAGCAGAAAAGATCTTTGAGAGAGTCAATGTTTGGGGGATTGCTAATATATTCGTCCTTTTAAGTCTATGCCTTCTTCACTTCAACAAGTGCATCATAGCTACTTCTCATGTTTTGATTCTTTTAAAGAAAACATAGGATGAACCAGTCCCCATAGACATTTGGCAAAGAAAGTTATCGTGTCCTCATGATGTATTGAACAAAAGACACACTCTGTATGGCTCTTCCTCTCAAAAGTATCATACGTCTTATTTCATAAGAAGCAAAGCTCATATAAACATCAAAAGATGAGAGCTTCAAGTCTATACTTATGTATAATAGAGGAGTTGACAAATTGAGCCTTACAGATGAAAGATTCAGGTCTATACTCACGTATAATAGAGAAGATCATCATATTGTGCCAATGAGAGCTCTAGGTCAGTACTATCGTACAACAGAGGAGATCATCACTCCATGTCAATGTTCACACATAGTAGAGGAGATAAGCACCAAAAAGAATATAGCAAGGAACATCTTAGGTACAAAGATGAGAACGCATATAGCTTTTTTTAGATAGGTTGCAATAGTTCGACACAAAGTTACTTTAGATAAAATAGCTCAAGACATAGATATCATGTTCTTAACTGCAAGACCGGTAAAGGGTATGCACTTACAACACAACACACAGTGAGGAGAATTGCTTAAGAACACTTAAAAAATCAAATAAGGAACTGGTTAAACTTTTGTAATGATACTATGAACACAAAAAAATATGAGACAAAACAAGATAGCAAAACACACAAGGAGTTGGTTTCAAGATAGTATATTGCTTTCTCAAGTTCTATTACAAATGTTACAAAGCATATAAGAAAGTTACAAGTACTTGAGACACATATACTACATCCTACCGCCGGCCATACTTTGAAGGCCAGTTGGATACAATGGACTAGACAACAAACAAAATCAAGTATAGAGTCAAAAGGCAAATTGCCTTTTGACTAGTGACTATGACATGCCATAGCTCACATCCTAATACATTACAAAAATGATAAAGTACATAAAGTAGAAAGCTATACATTCAAGACCTCAATGTATAGTTACCAAAAGCATGAACCTTTTCACCAACATATGAAAGTTGGTGACTTTACAGAGTTACAGTGGAAATTGATCCAGCTTTATGAAAAGTACATCAGATAAAGCATGTGTTCAAAAGTCTTTGGAAGAAATATGTTTTCAAGTGTTGGATTCAGAAGACTTTGTCTTTGAAGCTTTGGAAGACTTCATCTTTAGCTTCGAAAGATATTGGTCTTGGCTTCGGAAGATTTCACACTTAGTGTATTTTCTGGTGTTGGTGTGAAACTTCCAAAGCATTCTACTTTAGTACACTTGTGCATGCATGCAGGAGAGACTTTGGGTGTTTGGGTTACATCAGCCTTTACATTTAATCCTTCAACAACCCTTTTTGAACAAGGACCTGAATCTTTGTGAAGGCCAAAAATATCAAGGGGATTATCTGAGTCATCAAGTTTCTTGCTCTATTAATTAAGCTACAGGTTTACTATTTACTTCGCTTTCTAGCTAAACCTATCAAGCAAGTCCCACACAATATTATCAACTTACTTTACATCATCCAGGCTTCTCATTTTATTCTGCAAAGAAAAACAAAAAGAACATTTAATACATCTCCCCCAATATTTCTACAAATAAGCCAAGATGTAGAAATTTATTATTATTATTATTATTATTATTATTATTAAAATATTTATGTTAAAAAATGATTAAGAACAACGGAGCAAATAGAATGAAAAGAGAAGAAAGAAAATAAAATGAGAAATATAAACAATATATACATAAAAGAGTTTGGAACGAAAAATGATTTTAATATGAAATTAAACCTAACGTAATGATCAATTCATTAAAACGAGGTTTATCGAATGTTTTAGTGAAAAGATCCACTTTTTGATTTTTTGTGTCTATAGGAATAATATCAATAAAACCTTTTTCCTGAGCATCACGAATCACATGAATTCGTGTCTCAATGTGCTTGGTTTGGGAATGATGAATAGGGTTATTGGTAGTGCCAATAGCTGCTCATTGTCACAGAATAATGGTGTATGAAGAAATTTAATCCCATAGTCAATCATCTGGTGCTATATCCAGAGCACTTGTAAATAGTAGCTCGAAGCAGTGATATATTCTGCTTCTCCTGTAGAGAGAGAAAAAGTGGTTTGTTTCTGTCACACCCCAACCTTGACGGCGGAAACGTCGAGGAGTGAGAGTTAAGATCGTTCATAGCCACATAACGCTATTTTAAAAAAAAGAAAAGAAAAAAAACAAATAAAGTTTAAACATAAGTTTTAAATTGTCACATTACAATCAATAGATTCCAAGGAAATATAAACATATCATAGAATTCAGTATATCATTCTATCTTATTTATTAATCTAGGTCCATTCCTAGGTGTGCAAGCTTCAAAGTGTAGATAATCAAACTTGGGCACTACCTGAAACATGTTAAAAATAAAAGGTCAACAATAATGTTGGTGGGCATTCCATAGTTTTAATACAATAGTATATATAAAAGATGGCAATTCAAGTCATAAGTTAGTGAATATAGTGATTAGGGATGCTATGGACCATGCAACAATCAAACCTTGACAATGTTTTACAAGTCTCAAACGTTAAAAGTATATACGATCAGCTAAGTGTACTTGGATCAACCAAGCAGGCTTGTCTTACCCATAGATCTATGACTTTGCTGGGCTAGCAATAGTTAATGATTGTACATATAACGCCATAACATGGTAATCACAAAAGTTCAACTAACCACAACTTAACATGATGAATTGCCATAAAGTTTACAAGTCTCAAATAAGTCTATGAGTGCAATAGTATAAGTTAACATGTTTCACCCCAAAGTGTGAAAATAGGAAAAAGGGGTATAGAATACTCACTTGGTATAAATATATAATTGACGATTAATAAGAAAATAATACGCGACGTTCCAACGTAGTTCTTCACAAGGTACGTAAGTATACATATTTACAAGGTTTAAGTTTTAAAACTAATCTGAATGAATTAACTAGAATTAAGGTTTTGGATGAAACGTGGTAATTAGAGATTTTTATTAATTACATTAAGTGATAAAAGAAAAAAAATATATACGAGTTAAACATTTTAGTATAAAAAGATGTGAGGAAAACATTTGAGATAAACATAGTTATAAGATTCGATACCCTTTTAACATTTGAAATAATCCTCATTTTACACAATAATATATGCTTATAATTTAAAAAGATCAAGATTTTATGAATTACAACCATATTTAAAGTCTATTTTATAAGAAAAATAATTTAAATATATCATTTTGAATAAATAAATGAGTTGGTAAGTTTAAACAATATGTTGAATCTATCTAAATGTATATATTATTTGAATTCCATAAGATTAAACCTAGAATAACCTTTATATATATATATATATATATATATATATATATATATATATATATATATATATTTTAAAGAATTATTCTATTAAAAATTAGTTAATTGTTCACACATTTTTTTTAAAATAATAAACGAGTAAATAAATAAATAAATAATTAAATAATTTCAGAAATTTGTTCGGTGGTCACGAAATTACTTAGAGTTTATAAACACATTTTTATATATATATATATATATTTTTAAGAATTTTTCCAAAATTAGTTTTTAGGCTAAAAGCCTTAAACAAATACATGAGGGTCCCCGGGTTCGAACCCGGGACCTCATGTCTAAACCACGTACACCTTAACCATTAAAGCAAAGGCCTCAGCCGCGAGATAAGTTGGTTTCGAAA
Source organism: Flaveria trinervia (assembly GCA_025506515.1). Taxonomy (NCBI): domain Eukaryota; kingdom Viridiplantae; phylum Streptophyta; class Magnoliopsida; order Asterales; family Asteraceae; genus Flaveria; species Flaveria trinervia. Next base: position 13,049,358 of record CM046447.1, on the reverse strand, counting down.
ACTTTAAAACTATTTGATAGCAAACATCCCCAAATCATATGAACCCTAGGTTCAATTGATCCCAAATTAAACCATAAAACGAAGTTTTTAATCGAATTAACCATGGGGCTTTTACTCCCCATGCTTAAACGAACGTATACAAGTGTTTAATTACCCGATTGGTGGTAGATTTGATGATGAACAAGTAGAAGAACAATCCGCGACTAAATTCGATTCGAATGATGCCCAGTTGACGTTGAAAACCAAATTAACTTCGTGTGCAGTTTTAGTAGTTGTGACCCTCGAAAGCCCTCAACCAATTAATCTAGAGAGGTTGAAGAAGATGTAGTTCGGTCGACTTGCAGACACGATGAGTGCGATGTTCGATTTGAGGTGTTTAGACGTGTTTCAGATAGATTTTCGTTGGTAAGAGTGTAGTGTTGATTAAACCATTGATTAAGTATCGTTTATTTGAATTATTAATGTGCTTTAATATTCGAACGTCATTCGATTAATGGTATCGGTTAAACAATGAATCAAGTGGTAACCGACGGTTAAAAACCCAATTAAATCATACATTCAAGTTCGAAACTTGCATACGAAACATTCTGGATCGGTTTCGGGCTTCGAAATCGGTTATTTTGACGATTTTTGAGTCGCCGGACTCCGGCCGGAGGGTCGCCGGAGTTGCGGCCAGAAAATCGGGATTGAAATAGGGGGAGGGGTTTGGGTTTCGAAAGTTTTCACAAATGGTCCCTCAACTTTCACCTTTATTATTTTATGCAAAAACTTTCATTTAAGTTTTAAAAATGACAACTAACCCCCCTTAAGTTAATTAAGTTTTAACTTGTTAATTTTCATATCTTATTATTATTATTATTATTAGCATAATTATTATTACTCTTATAATTTGTTATTATTATTATTTTTATTATTATTATATAATATTATAACCTTACAATTTAAAAGAGCAAATAAGGTAATAATCATAAGTAGCTCATATTTTCATAAATAACACAATTAGCCCATGCAAGAATTTAACAAGGCTAACTTTAAATAACCCCAAAATCACAAGATGTTACAGTTTCTTGCTTTGCCATGAAACCAGACAATTGCCCAAGTATTGACAGCCTCGAGTAACCGACTTTCTGTTTAACCTGCAACCATTAGAATCACTATCAGAATAGGCATGTAAGTCAAAATTCCCACCATAACGATACCAAAGACTTAAGCGAGAAGAGCCTTTAAGATAACAAAATATTTGTTTTACAATCTTTTTATGAGGACTCTTTCGGGGTAGATTGGTATCAAGCACAATATCCTACAACAAAGGTGATGTCAGGTCGACTTGCTATAAGATACATAAGGGAACCAATCATGGATCTGTAGAGATGAGAATCAACAGGTGTTTCGTTTTTGTCAGGAGTGAGGCATGTTTGAGCAATAAACTGTCATTTTAGGAGAAGCTTCATCCATTTTTAACTTCTTCAAAATCTCTTTAACATACTTTTCCTGATAAATGAGAATTCCCTCTGGCTTTTGTTCTACCTATAGCCCAAGGAAAAAGTACATCTTTCCCATCATGCTCATTTGGAAGCGACTACGCATCACCTCCTCAAACTCCCGACATAATTATGAATTGGTTGAGCTGAAGATAATATCATCGACATAAACTTGGACAATCGGCATTTCACCATCTACTTCCCTCTTGAATAAAGTCATATCAATGGTGCCACGAGAGAAACCATTGCTTAAGGGATACTATGTTAGTGTCTCATACCATATCCGAGGGCCTTGATGCAAACCATAAAGAGACTTATCAAGATTATAAACTTTTTCACGAAAGTTGGGATCCTCAAAACCTGGGGGTTGACACACATAAATTTCCTCATCAATGTTTCCATAAAGGAATGCATATTTGACATCCATTTAATAAACTTTGAACTGATTATGAGCTGTATGAGCTTGACAAATTTTTATGGCTTCATGACAGGTGACATGAGCAAAGACTTCGGTATAGGCAATCCCTTTTTCTTGAGCAAAGCCCTGGACTACCAATCGGGACTTGTTCCTTACCATAATGCCACGGTCATCTCGTTTGTTTTTGAACACCCATTCCATGGCAGTTGGACATTTGTTTGTTGGAAGGTCGACCAGGGTCCACACCTTGAGTATCCAGAACTGTTGCAGCTCTAATTGCATCGATTCAACCAAACAAGGGTCCTAAAGAGCCGCATAAACATTCTTTGGATGATTTGAGATATAAAACAAGATGATAGAGAATCATTAATCAATCTGGATTGACTCCGCGTCCAAACTTCATCCGTGATAGAGCCTATGATGTTATCATGAGGATGGTCTTTCAAATTTTTGAAATCAGAGGGCATGGGTAGGATATTTGAAGATGGTTGGCTAATTGGTTGTTGATGAATAGATGAAGGTGATGTTGATGGTAAGGGAGAGTCAATCGGAGAGATATGATACCGGTTAAGATGAGGCAAATGTAGGTGTGGTGGAAGGGATGCAGAAACAGGTGGAGGTGAAAGCTCAAATGATGAAGATGAAGAGCAATATCAACTGATGTTGCATCGGTTGCAGATGTATAAGGGGGTCTTGAGATGTGATAGGTATAGGGGTGGAAAACAGATATTTGTTTGAACATTAGAGATAGTCACATCATCGTCGAAAACTAGAAGATTAAAAGAGTTAAACACCATATTGGAGTCAAAGAACCATGATGATTCAGGTTGAACATCGGAAGAAGTAGATTCCTGCAAATCAATACAAAAAGACTCTTGAACAATACATGTTCTCTTGTTATATACCCGATATGCTTTTTGAGAAGAAGAATAGCCGACAAAGTAACATTGATTAGACAAGACACCAAACATCGTCTTCTGCACCTGAGTATTCAATAAATTGCACGAGCAACCAAATGGTCGAAAGAAATGAATTAAAGTCTTTCTCTTATGAAATAAGTCATAAGAAGTCTTCATTTTATCTTTGACTATCAACACCCTGTTTAGAACGTATGAAGCACAATTCGGCACCTCAACCCAAAGATGATGGGTAAGGAGGATTCAATCAGCATTGTACAGGCAAATTCAATAAGGGTGCAATTCTTTTGTTCAGCCACACCATTCTGTTGAGGCGTCCTCGCAGCACTGAATTGTCTTAAAATTCCCTTTGTAACATAGAACGAATCAAAGATCTGATTTCTGAATTTGGTGTCTTATCACTTCTGATCGCCAAAACCTTCTACTTGCTTATCGTCTAGATTGAAAGTAATAACTTCTACAACTCCTCAGCAACCTCTCCTATGTGAGCAAGAAATCTTACCCAAGAATACCTAGGAAAATCATCTGTTATAACAAGACAGAAAGTTTTTTTAGCCATTGATTTAACACTGATTGGGCCAAACAAATCAATGTGTAACAACTCGAGGGGATTAGTTATGCTATTTTTAAGTTTTGGCTTATGTGGTTTCTTATGTTGTTTGCCTTTGGCACATGCCATACACTCACAGAGAAATCTTTTAAAGGTAGTCCCCTAATGATATTCATTTAACTACTTTGTTTATAATTTTGAAACTAATGTGGGCCAATCTATGATGCCATAAGAGAGACTAAGAAGTGGAAGCTTTGGACAAGAGATAGGTAACGGTATACATTGATTCCATTGAACCCATATCAAGAAGATATGTATCATTCTTTCTTCGCGTCCGCATGAGTACCATCTCATCTGGAATTCAATCTCAGATTTTAAAAAAAGACACTCATTGGACTTAAACAAGACCAGAATGTCGTTATCACAAATCTGAGAGACACTCAACAGATTAAATGCAATCTTGGGTACATGATTGACTTTCTCTAAGGTTATAGATCCATTGAAACTTCTCCTTGACCGATTATTTTTCCTCGTTTCTTGTCACCCGCAAATGCAACGTAACCTCCATTTATTGTCCGATAATTGGTCAACAAGTCTTTAAGCCCCGTCATATGTCTGGACATCCATTATCCACATGCCATACACTCTTTACAACCTTAGTGGATGAATCCTGTAAAAATATCAAAGAACAGGTTAACCAGGTGAGATGGGAACCCAAGTTTGAACAACTTTGGGTTTAGGAGAGACAGATTTCTTACAAAAGAAATTATTAACTAAATTTGTCAATGTATTCCCAAATGAATTCCTATTAACATGTCTAGGTTCTAATTTAGGACAATTCTTAACTACATGATCATCTTCACCACACCTAAAATAGTGTGGTTTTAATCTAGGTCTATTATGTAATAAGGTATGGGTTTGATCAATATGTATTTCCTAATTACATTCAGACACGTTAGAATCTACATCACTATATGTCTCATACATGCCTCAAAGTTTGTATTTATTTGAACAAGAATGGTTATTTACAAAAGAAGATGAATTCTCATCTGAAATACAAGTAGTACTTGTACTGGCTTCAGATGAAGTTGATACCCTTTCGTTTGATAAAGTAATATTCATTGGGGTAAAAGATGGAATAGGATGAGAAAAGAATTTGTCAAAAAAAATTGTTTTATTTTTTTCATTACTCTTTGCGGTGGAATCATTCACACTATTAATACAAGCAGAAACAGTAGCATCATTACAATCCACAAAATTTAAAGAGAAAATAGAAATATCACGAGAACACGATGAGACAATGTCGATTACAGATTCACTAGAAACAAAAACAGAATTTAACTAGATTTATGATCTTAGAATGTTGTGGTTCACGGTTTTGGAGCTGGAGTAGAGAGGATTTGAGAGAGTTTGAGTGTGTGTGTGTGTAATTCTCAGCTGAGAATTCGAACAAAGAGAGGAGAGGGAGAGGATTGAGAGAAGGTTGCATGAAATGGGACTGGAGAATGAGGGTGGTGGTGTTTTAGTGGAGAAGGGAAGTGTGGATTAGGGAAGGTGGGGGCGACCGAGATGCTCTCCAATGGGCAATTCTCCTTTAATTTTAATTGTTAAATAAGAATGTGTAGTATTAGTTTGTATTATTGGGTAGTATTTTCGGTGGTAAGGTTTAGTTAATTGTTAAGTGTTATGCATGCACATGCATGTCTCTTAGCCGAAAATTACAAGTGTGTTTGTATACACACATTTTAATTGTTTTCATTAATAAATTGGTTTCAATTAGGGTTTTTAAATTCAAGCTAGGGTAGCTAATTAATATTCCCGGGCACTAAGTTCTAATTGGTAGAGACTCAATTTGACTAAATAGTCACAAAAATCACATAGAATCATAAAAATGGAACAAATAGCAATAGATGACACTAAAATCACCAATAGGGTTAGATTGTTTCTATTAATGGCATTTATAAGACGGATAGTGATGCAAGTAGATTAGGGTTAGAATTACAACCTGGAGGTCGGTTTTTACACCTAGCACCATACCCCCCTCCCCCCCCCCCCCCGCACATAGTTTAGGGTATTGCTTATTGGTCCACATAGACAATGAAAGATAAAGATAAAATAATTGTAGGATCGGGTTTGTCACTTAGACACTTGGATTTCTCTCAAACTCACTTATAGAAACACTCAACTAAGATTAAGTAAAGTCTTTTACAAGAGTTGATAATAATTTAATAAGTAGTAAAGGAACACACATAAACAAATTTTCAAGGTACTTGTATATATTACTTCTCAACTCAAGATATTACAAGACTCTTACAAGCATGATTCATGAGTTACAATGAGAAACTATATATACTAGATCCTACAGCCGGATATACTTTGATACCAGCTGGAAACCTAAGACTAAAGCATATACTACAATGCTAAAGTTAAGGTATCTTAGATAAAGTATTATCTAAGATATGGTAGTCATGACATGTCCATGACTTACCTTTTGTCACCAACTAAAGATGGCAACTGTAGTAACATAAAAAGGTAAATAGTGGATTAAAGTGTGGTCAACTATATGGCTTTTGAGAAAACACCATGCAGTATCTCAGAGATTTGCAGCGGAGTGTCTGGAAGACCATACTTATGTCCACTGGGTAATAGCAGTGTTTTCCGAACGTAAGTTGGCTTCGGAAGAACAAGTTCCCCCGAAGCGACCTATACTTCAGAAGAGGCTTCTTTACTTCCGAGGCTTGAGGACTTCTGTACTTCGGAAGTTGACTTCAGATCTTTCTTTTTAAGTCTTGAACTTCGGAAGTAGTTTCTTTGTCTTCGAAAGTTGGAATTTTCCTTCGGAAGTAAGTTTTGCACTGTGTCTTCTGAAGAACTCCGTTTTCCTTCGGAAGTTCCACACTTGGCTTCGGAAGTCCTTTATTTGTTGTACCAAAATCTTCTAAGTGACTTGGTTTTGGTTGCACCAGCCTTTCTAGATCCAACAAACTCCCCCTAGGCTGATGCTAGCAAAACCTCACTTATTTCTACTTCTCAAAGCCTTCAGCACCAGGGACAAAAGATATTTATCTATCTCTTTGTTCTTCCCTGAAGTGGTGCTGAGAAGCTTGTACAAGTCATTGGTAGATAAGAGATCCAGTCTATCACTCTGAATGACATGTACCCTTTTTTGTGTCCCCCTGAAAAGAGTTAGTTGACGGGAGTTATAGTCATACTCCCATCTAACTATGGATTCAAGTTCAGGACCTTCAACCATTTGTAAAAAGGCTTTGCCTTTGGTTGTTGATCCCTTCCTTTTCTCCTCCTCTCTCAGTTTCAACTCTTCTTCAACCTTGCTTCTAGTAGTTAGCTCGGCCATATAAAGGCTTCCTAGATGATTTCTGATATGGGCAGCTACATCAGAGTTTGAAGGGTTGGAGAATGTCTTCTCTGCTAACTCAGCAATGTCAAATCTGCTTAAGTGTAGCAGAGATAAGGCACTCAGCCTGTTGAGCTCTCCATTCTCTCTTTCAACAACAAAGTTGTGAGAAGAATCATCGAACCTCCACTAGATGATCTTCTTTCTAGGTCCAAGAGGTTATCTTGGCACCTGTCGCTTTTCTTGGTATCTAGTAGAGTCACCAACCTTCTCCTTAACTTCTTTTCTTCCCCATTCAAAGTGTTTGAATTGAGGCCAAGGAGATTTGCAGCTTGGTCCAATGTTCCTCTGGGCAGATCAAGAAATTGATCTCTAGTGAGGGAACTTGAGGATCTGTCAACATAGGTCAAATTGACAGAATCCTCCACACAGGAGATATCGCTCAGAGTTGTGCATTTTATGAGCTTGTCTTGACTTCCTAGAATTTTTCTAAGAGAGATGTTTAGAAGGCTGAGGGGATGGTTTGATGAGTTGATGGGTAGGTTGAGGTGTTTGGGTTCTGGCTAGAGTTTTGGGTTGGAGGGTGAGTAGTTTAGGTGGTTAAGGTGAAGGGGTTGGTAAGAGTGATGGTGTAGGTTCAGGGGTATATGGTTCAGTGGTTGGTTTGGTTTTGATGGGGAGTGAAAAATGTATAGGTTCAGGTTGTGGTTGGGTTTGGAGTTTGGGTTGAGTGGTTGCTTTGAAGGTCATCCCTTGTCCCTTTCTATACATCTCATTCCTCTTCCCCGCTCGAATGTCAGCCTTAATGTCACTGACATGTCGCTGGAGAGTCTTTTATGACATAGGACCCACCTGCCTGCCAGAGAAGCCATGAGCTTTAAGATAGCTCTTATCGAGGCCTTCTCACCTATTTTCTTGGCAGCAGTCAGTCCTTCTTTTTCTTCCTTCTTCTTCTTCCTTCTTCTTCTTCCTTCTTCTTCTTCCTTCTTCTTCTTCCTCTTCTTTCTTCCTTCTTCTTCTTCAATAGCTTTTCCCTTTCAGCTCTCTTTCTCTCTTCTCCATTTGATATGCTCTTTGTTGAAGAGCCATAAGATCGTATCATTGTTATGTGGAGATAGTTCTAATGAGAGAAACCTCTGGAGGTTAGGAAAGTTATCCTTTCCCTCCTGAGCTGTAGATCAGCTTCTTTTTCTTTCCTCTCCCTTTTTCTTCTAAGGCCAACCTTGCAGCTTCTTCTTTTTGTTGTTTTAGAAGCAAGGTTGCCTTTTCTAGCTCTATTAACTCCTCTAATGGTAGCAGGAGTACATCTTCAGTTGCAGCTTCTAGACTAACAATCTATCGATAATCTCTACCCTTTTTGGTTGTTGACCGCCTCCTGGTTGGCTGCAACTGCTTTGGTACTTGCGGCTAGCAGTTTTCCAATTGTCAGCCTACCTTTTCTTTTGAGTTTCTCCAACCTTTCTTCCTTCTGAAGCTCTTCCGAAGTCATCTTCCTCTTTCCTTTGATGTCTTCGGAAGTACTAGACTTTGGGGGTTCTTGGATGGAAGATTCAGGTTGAGTAGTAGAGATGGAAGCTGGAGTTAATGCTGATGTTAGAGCTAAAGGTTGGGTGAGAAAATCCTCCCAATTAACTTGAGATGCAAGTTCAGGATTGCATCTGTGACTATTAGATCACCGGATAATGAGAATAGTCCTTCCGTAGCAGCAACCTCAGCTTCGGAAGTTTGAAATTGTTCTTTCGAGGCTTTGACTTGTGCTTCAGAAGTCTGTGAAAATGCACTATCTGTCCCAACTATTTCAGTTGCTGGGCCATCAGTCCTTGTTTCCCCTTCGAATTTAATCTTAGGTTCCACTTGGACCTTAGGTTGACCAACTTCCTCAATAGTGGTAGAAGGTGCATTTACCTCCGAAGCTCTTGAGCTCCGAAGTAGATCATAGACATATCAGGACTTGGTTGTTCTATAAGAGATTCCAATAGGAACTTGTTAAAGAACCTATTGAGATCTTGGAGCATCCTTTGATCCACTTGAATGACAACTAGAGGAGGCTCGGGGAAAATTGAAGCTTGTTGCATAGGATATTTTGATCTCAAGGAAGTGAGAGCTTGACTTTGGGTTTCCTCTTGTCTTTGACATTGTCTCTGAACCCTCTCCCCCTTTTTGGTGTGATGAGCTAGAGGAAGAGGTCAAGGAGACCTGAGTTGGTACATGCCTAACAGACCTCTCAATCTGTTTCTCAGCTAGTTTGTCCTTGAGAGATTCAATCTCAAGTGCTGAGTGGCAGACCTATCCTCTAAAGTACTAACCTTGGATTCAAGATTTGAGACTTTAGAAAGTAGGTCTTGAATGGTAAGTTGCATTCTTCCCTCATATTCTTTTGAAGAATCACAGGAGATGAGGTAACATACCTTGTACGTTCATCCTCACCACCAGATATGGTTTTTAGGCACCATGGTTTCCCTTGCTCGAAGATGTCTCTTTCAGAGTCATCAAAGGGCATGGTTGCCGTAGATTCAGTCTCAGTGATGTTACCACTCTCCTGAGGATCCATTGAGACTCCTTTAGTAGTGGCAGCTGAATCTACTTGAATCCCCTCCACATCAGTGGGACTCACCTCAATAAAGGTTTGTTGATGGGGGCTAGAGATAAGAGGTCTCTCTGGGCTCTGTTGATCCTTAAGAGGGTGTTGTGGATCAACTTAATTGCCCTTAAGAGACATAACTCTTCATCAGCTTCAATTAAAAGGTCAGTAAAGGATATGGAAGTGAAACCTAATGACCCGGGACATTGATCAATGTCTAAAGGCATTGAGCCTGTGATAGGGCTGTCCCTTTTTGGCTGCTCAGGGGAGTACAGAGACTCACCTGAGGGCTTTCAGTTTGGGTTTCGGGCTCATGGGTCTGAGACTGAGGAGACTCAAGACCCATATTGAGGTCAATTGTGAAGGATGGTTGGACCTCAGGCTGAGTGGGAGCCCTTTGTTCCACTCTAGCCTTTTTGGGTAGAACATGAGGAGCTTGTTCAATGGAGAAGATTGAACAAGGGTTCGTTGGGATGTCTTTGATAAGTAAAGGTAATGGTTGGAGAAGTAGATTTGGCAAAGTTAGGGTAGTTGCTGGTGGGGGTTCATCACCTTTGGGGTTAACATGGATGCCACTAGGAGCCATTGGCTCAATCATACCTGGAAGAAGTGCAGTATCTCTTCCGGTGAAGTTGGTGGACCTCTCTTCAAAGTCTTGAAGATGGTTGGCCTCATTTGAGAACAGTCAGAACAGCTACACAGACAAGCTTGCTCTGGTCCAGCTCGTAGTTGATTATGTGCTGCAGAAACCTTGGATACATGAAGAATGTGTCCTTTTGAAGATTTCCATGAGGTTAATCAGCACAAATCTTGAATAGTTGAAGCAGAGGCTTTTCACCAACCCATGAACTAGGCACCCAAGTTCATATGGGATTTGATCCCATCCCCCAGATTTATTGACAAGGAGTGAAGAACCACATGTAGCAGGAACTTCCATTTGTAAGAGAAGTTAAATTTGTAGATAGTTGACCTGAAACGTCTCCAATATCCCATTGGAGATAAGAATTTTCCAAATCTGCTTTGTGAAATTCGTTGGGGCTCCCTCATCATGAAGCTCTAGATGCTCCCTAATGATCTGTTCAGAAATGACCAACTCCTGGCCACAGATGCTCGATCGAATGACACGAACCCTATTTAGGGTTTCAATCTGACCATTTGCCCAAAATTCAACATATGGTTTGAGAAATTGTGGGGTTTACAGTTAGAGCGGTGTAGTAAGAAGATTGGGTTAGAAAGGAGATGATGTCTGAGAAGTCAACATCTCTTGAAGAATCAAGAAGTGCGACTTGGTTGTGTTCAGGGTTGAATGCTATTTGGAAAGGTGAATGGGGATGATTTGAGCTAGGGTAAAGTTGGAGAGGAGAAATTTCTTGGGCAGTAAAATTTTCAAGTAAGAAAATGAAATTGAGTAGTTGAGATTATTTAAGAAATTGTGGAAAGGCGGTAATAGGGTTAAGGATAACGTGATGTGATGGTTTAGTGGATGAAATGACAGTGGCGATAAGGTTGAAATCAGTTAAATAATCTGACATCATTAACAAAATCTTTGCTTTTTACAGTGTGGGACCCAAGAAATTTACGTTACACAGTAAAATCTCTCTTCCGAGTGTAAAACATTTCCGAAAGTAACTTGTCTTCCGAAGGCAATTCTTACTTCCGAAGCCAAAACTTTGCTTCCGAAGGTTAGAGATGCTTCCGAATAGAGATTTGTAAGTTTCGAAAGTAGATCTAATATACAATCAATCGCTTCTTCCGAGGCCAAAAATTCTTCCGGAAGAAAGTTATCCTTTGAGAAATTTTGCTTCTGAAGATATGAGAATGTCTTCCGAGGTTAATTTCTCTTCGGAAGGAATTTACACTTAGAAATTTCAGAGAGAATTTCTTGTAATAGGGCTTAATTGTATTGACACAAGACTTACATATTAAAAAGGTATTCAAAAGAGATCAAATTAATCAATGTTTATCATCCCAATAGCTGTTATGAGATACTTGAACCTTGTTCATCAAAAGCTTTGGTAAACAGATCAACATATTGTTCATTTGAATCAAATTTGATTAACTTGATTAGATTTTTCTCATGAATGTCTCTAATGAAATGATACCTGATGTCAATATGCTTGTTTTGGAGTGCTTCACCGGATTTTCAGTAATGGAGATAGCACTGTTGTTGTCAATATGGGTAGGAGTACACATAAAGTTAAATCCATAGTCTAACATCTGATTTTGAATCCATAGCTGTTGAGCACAACAGCTAGCAGCAGTTGATGTAGAGACACAGGATTGTTTCTTGCATTGCCATGAGATGATCCTTCCACCAAGAAATTGACATCCTCCTGATGTTGATTTCTTGTCAATATTACAGCCTCCATAGTCACTGTCAGAGTATCCATAAAGATTGAAATCTTTGTTTCTGGGATACCAGAGACCTAGTTTAGGTGCTCCTTTGAGGTATCTGAGGATTCTCTTAACAACAACTAGGTGAGACACCTTTGGAGCAGCCTGATATCTTGCACAAATGCAAGTAGCAAACATGATATCAGGTCTACTGGTTGTTAGATACATCAGAGAACCATAATTGCCCTATACTGATGTTGATCGTATCCTTCCCCTCAAGGTCAGGACCAAGATTATGGTTTCTGGGTATGGGTGTCTTGGCAGGCTTGCAATCCTTCATTTCAAATCTTTCTAAGATGTCAAAGACATATTTAGATTGATTAATGAAGAACCCTTCCTTCAGTTGCTTTACTTGAATTTCAAGGAAAAAGTCCATTTTTCCCATGGAGCTCATCTCAAACTTTTTCTTCATAATGCTCTCAAAGTCCTTGCACATTTGGTCATTTGAGGAACCAAATATGATGTCATCAACATAGACTTGTACGAGCAAAATTTCCTTTCTAGATTTTTTGATGAAGAGAGTCTTATCAATGGTACCTCTAGTGTAGCCATTCTTCAGATGAAACTGAGACAAAGTCTCATACCACAGCCTAGGTGCTTGGTGCAGCCCATATAGAGCTTTATCCAATTTGCACACATAGTTGGGGTGCTGTGGATCTTCAAATCCTAGAGGTTGGCATCCATAGACTTCCCTGTCTATATCCTGATATAGAAATGCACACTTGACATCAAGTTGGTATACTATGAAGTCCTTGGATGCAGCATAAGCAAGGAAGATCCTAACTGCCTCAAGTCTTGCAACTGGAGCAAAGACATCAGTATAATCGATTCATTGCTCTTGAGTGTATCCTTGAACTACAAGTCTTGCCTTATTCTTGATGATCAAGCCTCTATCATCTCTCTTGTTTCTGAAAACCCATTTGGTGCCTATAGGTACTTGACCAGATGTTAGCAGACATAGGTTCCATACCTTCTATCTCTTGAATTGAACCAACTCCTCTTGCATCGATTCAAGCCAGCTACTATCTTTTAAGGCATCTTCTACCTTCTTGGGTTCCATCTGAGATAGAAAGCATGAGTACAAGCAAACATTCCCTTGATGAGTCTGTCCTCTTGTTCTCACACCCTCAGAGACATTCCCTCTGATGTTCTCAATTGGATGAGTGTTGTGAATCCTAAGACGAGGAATCACTTCCAGTTGCAGAGATAGATCCAAGTTAGACATATTCTGCTCAGGAACTGGAACACTCTGTCCAGCTGCTGTTTCAAAGTCATTCAATGAGGACTGATTGAATGAATGAGAAACATCATCAATAGTTGGCTGTGAAGTAGTATTAATAGTTGCATGTTCCTTCAAAATACTACCTCCTTCTGCTGGTGTTGTGGTGGATCACTTGATGAGTTTTGAGGCTTAGTAGGTGATTCACTTGTTGAAGCTTCACTATTTCTTGATATAGTTAAACTATCGGATCTGTGAATAGTGGAAGCCTGATGTATTGCAGCACTTGGAGAATTTGGTCTAGGCCTTGGAAGCTCAAACAGTTGATCATTAGCAGTAGCATCAGCATCATTTTGAGCACCTATCCCAACTGAAACATTCTCACAAGAGGGTTTAGAATAGTTTGAAAACAATTCTAAATCAAAGATGTGATCAGGTCCATTCCCCCTAACACAAGGAGTGTGCTCATTAACAACTATATGGATGACTCCTCAAATTATTGATTCTTAATGTTGTATACTCTGTAAGCTTTGGAGCTAGAATAATATTCAACAAAAATAGCATCATCCAACTTTTCAACAAATTTTACCAAATTGTCCTTTATGTTATGGTACACCTGCTGCCAAAGGACCTTAGAAAGCAAATGAACGGTGGCCTCTTGTTCCATAACTCATAAGGGGTTTTTCCATGGGGTTTAACTACAAGAACGCTATTCTGCACATAGCATGCAGTGCTGACTGCCTCTGCCCAGAATGTTAGAGGTAGCTTTGAATCAGCTAACATATTTCGAGCAGCCTCAATAAGTGTCCTATTCCTCCTCTCAGCAACACCATTTTGTTGTGGAGTTCTGGGAGCACTATATTGTCTAGCAATCCCTTTTGAGCTACAGAATGAGTCAAGAATGAAGTTCTTAAACTCAGTCCCTTGATCACATCTAATTATTTTAACCTTGTGATCAATTTGATTTTCTATTTTAAGAATAAATGATTTTAATGTTTGAGCAGTTTCATCTTTACTTCTAACCCATGTGAATCTTGTAAAATCATCAACTATCACAAGGCAATATGATTTCCTTCCAATGCTCATTATACTTGTGGGACCAAAAAGATCCATGTGCAATAAGTGCAATGGAGTAGTGATAGAGTTAACACATTTGGATTTATGAGATGTCCTGTGTTATTTCCCTTTCAGGCATGCAACATAGTTGTTTTTGCAGAAAAACTCCTTTTTAGGCAAACCATGTAAGAAGTTATTTTTAGCCAATTTATTCATTGTCTTAAAATTTACATGACACATAGGTTTATGCCACAGTGTTGACTCATCACTATCAGCTTTGGAAAGAAAGCATGATACTTCACCCATTGGGGAAGCAATGTTCATATTAAGCTTGTACATATCCCCTTTCCTAGGAGATCTAAGAAGCACCAATTCCGAAGGAATTGTCATCCTGGTTTGAGGATAATGCACTCATGTTCTGTGAAAAGCATTTGGTGCTTTTGATCAAAGAATTGAGAAACACTTAACAAATTGTGTTTAAGCTATTTGACAAAATGAAATTTGTCAACTTTTAATTTACCATTGGATATACTCCCTCTACGAGAAATATAACCTCCGGCCTCACCACTAAACTGGACAGGACCTCCATCATAATGTTGAAATTGTTGAAGGAGAGATCTGTTCCCTGTCATGTGCCTGGAGCATCCACTATCTACAATCCAAATGTTGTTATTCTTGTCATATGGATGTCCCTGCACATACGATGAGATGATTAGTTTTGATTGCAAACCCAAGCTTTATGGGTCTTCGGTTCTTCCAAAGATAATGACATAATTGAATCAAAATTTATGCATGGGGGTTCAATGGATGTCTTTGAAGAAGTGGTTTGGGCTATAGTATCTTCCTTGATCTTCCATTCCATCCCTTGGTTGATCATGGAGGATGAGCTTGTTGAAGCTTTTGTAGCTTGGCATTGTTTCGAAGCTTCTTTCTTTTCGAAAGAAGCCTTCACCACCTTTTCTTTCGAAGCAGTCTTCTTCTGGGATGGTTTCAAAGGGACTCTTTTGTTCTTCTGAGTCTTGACAGCTTTAACTTCCGAAGCCTTTTTCATTTCGGAAGAAGAATCTTCTTCCGAAAGCAGCCTTGCTTCGGAAACAAGCTTTCCCTTCTTCATCACTAGAACCATTTGATATGGTCCAAATGAGAAACCTTCCATAACTCTTTCCTTTCTAACATTATTTGCATAATGTGTGCTTGCACGATTGTAGTAACAATCTTTGGCCATGTTGTTTTGCAGACCACACATTATGCATGCAATGTTAATCTTTTGGGGATTTGAGGATTGCTGTTTCTTGTTCTTTTTATCTTCATCAGCAAATTTTCCCTTTAACTTCTCATCCTTTGGTAGGACAGGAGTGCTGGTACTACACCCCTTTCTTGAATCAGAGTTTCCAACCACCTGGAATCCAGCTGAGATAAATATACCTTTTTGCTTTGGGTCTATCTTTAGCTAGGACTCAGCCACTTTCTTGGCAGTTTTTCTTGTTGCCTTAGCTCTACTTCTTCTGGCTTTGGTGGTCAGGATTTGATCATCATTCGTAGGAGAGGGCATAATTACCTGGTTCTTCCCTGTGATGGTCTCCATAGTTGCATCATTCTTTGACTCATGAGAAGGTGGGTGAGCAGATGGAACCTCTTGCTCTTCAGTACCACACCTTGGTTGTCTTATTGACTCATAAGAGTGTGGTGGAGCAATTCATTGGTTCCCAACCCTTCTTTGTTTTGGTAACAAAGTTTTGAGTGAGAGGATGATGCAAGAATGGCTTGGAAGTTTTGCTCGGAAATAGCATACTTCCTAGCTTGAGCCTCTTTGTGACAAGCTGGGCTTGAGCCTCAGTCAATTTGGATATTAAATCCTTTATGTGAGTCTTATAGTTTGTGTCTTCATGTTTTAATCTCTAACTCCTCAATTTTTCTTTGGTAGTCAGATTCAGCCCTTTTAAAGTCAGATTTCAAAACATTTAAAGACTTAATATCAGATTTAATCTCCATATTATAGTCCTGATACAATTTAACCTTAGCAATATAGGCAGGAGTATAGAGATGTTCATATACCTTATTTTCATCTGTTCCGACCATGAGTGCTTCAGTAGGAGTCACATCCTGTACCATGAAGCTCTAGTCAACTTGTTAAGCCATTGCAGCTATTTCAGTTGACTTTCTGGTGGGCTTTGGTGTAGAGGGATGTGTAGAGGCCTGGGGGGTTCTCGGGTTGGACTTGGGAGACTTGCATTCCCTTGCAAAATGACCAAGTTGGTTACAGTTGTAACATTTGGCCTTGGTTTCGTCAAACCCAAATTTGCTGGTGATTGGGTTCTGGAGAAATTGCCTTCCAGTTTTCTTGAAGAACTTCTTTGCTCTATAGGTTAGAAGAACCATTTGTTGGACTATGTCCACGTATTCCACGTCATCCGGGCTGAAACACTCTAGATCATCAAAGCAGTATTGATAATCACTTGATTGTCCACTTCCTGAGACAAAAGCACAGTTGTCCTGAAAGGAGCTTTGCTAAGCTTGTTGAGACCTTGGAGTCTGAGGAAATGTGATGTATGGCCCAGAAGAACAAGATGGCTGTTAGGTGTAAGTCAGGTATTGTTGAGGCTGGGAGATTCCTGAGCCTTCAACAACCATTAAGGCGTTGCTAGCAGGAAGACTCAAGGGTCTACTTGTCTGATGACCCCTCTTACTTTCCATTTCCAAATGGTATCCATCAAGGATCCCATAAAGTTCGGTCATGGTGAGTGTATTCATATTTTTTGTTCTCTTGATAGAGACATAGTAGAATGTCCACTCATTGGGTAATGCACTCATGAACTTTCTTGTAAGGTCTCTGAGTTCATGAGCAATTCCCACAGATTGAAGGGAAGAAATGAGATCCATGTACCTAAAATATTGCTCGCTAAGAGTCTCCCCAGCAACATGGGTGAAGTTCTCGAACAGCTGCTTCAGTGAGTCCTTCTTGGAGTCATTTGAGCTTGAGTACATTTGAGCAAGCGCATCAAACAGTTATTTGGTAGACTTGCAATGCTCAAACCCCACCATGATAGAGTTTGGAATTGCAGTCATGAGAACAGTCATAGCGTTGTTGTCAATGTCAAGCTTCTTCCTGTCCTCATCAGAATAATCTTCAATAGCTTTCTCATCATGGCACCATTTCCACCAGCTACTTTTGGCTTATACGGGCCATTGACAATGGATTGCCACATTTTGTTGTCTTGATACCTGATGAAGCCTTCCATTCTTCTACTCCAGGACCTGAAGTTTTCAGGGGTGATGATGGGTGCTTTGGTCATCGTCCCCATCTCTACTTCACATTTGTTGAGGGCCATTTTGAGTGAAGTATAAGGAGGAGTGAAAACAGGTTGATTAGGATGGTAAGATCTCACAATGAAGAGCCTAAAACGCTCTGATACTAATTACACGATCGGGTTTGTTACTTAGACACTTGGATTTCTCTCAAACTCATTTATAGAAACACTCAACTTAGATGAAGTAAATTCTTTTACAAGAGTTGATAATAATATAATAAGTAGTAAAGGAACACACAGAAATAAATTTTCAAGGTACTTGTATATATTACTTCTCAACTCAAGATATTACAAGACTCTTACAAGCATGATACATGAGTTATAATGAGAAACTATATATACTAGATCCTACAGCCGATATACTTTGATACCAGCTGGAAACCTAAGACTAAAGCATAAAATTAAGGTATCTTAGATAAAGTATTATCTAAGATATGGTAGTCATGACATGTCCATGACTTACCTTTTTTCACCAACTAAAGATGGCAACTGTACTAACATAAAAAGGTAAATAGTGGATTAAAGTATGGTCAACTACATGGCTTTTGAGAAAACGCAATGCAGTATCTCAGAGATTTGCAGCGGAGTGTCAGGAAGACCATACTTATGTCCACCGGATAATAGCAGTGTTTTCCGAAGGTAAGTTGGCTTCGGAAGAACAAGTTCCCCCGAAGCCACTTATACTTCGGAAGAGGCTTCTATACTTCCGAGGCTTGAGGACTTCTGTACTTCGGAAGTTAACTTCAGATCTTTCTTTCTAAAAATGTATTTGTTGTGCCAAAATCTTCTAAGTGACTTGGTTTTGGTTGCACCAGCCTTTCTAGATCCAACAAGAATACAGAGTAAACAAGGCATACTGTAAAGAGAAAAGCATTATCTCATTGTATAATTAATGCGTGCTCACATATAAAGATATGAAGTTTTCATAAAAAGAGTATTTTCATATGTATACCTTACAGAAAGTATTTTATTATTTTTAAAACTAGAACTCACTCAGCAACGCTGACTTTTATACATTATTAGTTGGCAGGTAAATATTGCTGAGGATGGCACGAGGGTGAAGCTACTCGGTAGGAAAAGACTGACATCCATTCAAACTTATTATTGATGTTGTTTTGTAATTCAATTAAACAATTCTATTGTATTCGGTTAAACAATAGTGTATTGCTCAACAACAGTGTTGTAATGAAATGAATGGTTTTTGTTAAAATAATTCCGCTGCTTAAGCTCGTAAATTTATAATGTTAATGTATTTAATGCTATGAATGACCAACTATGAGGTATCTAGGAACGGGGCCTTAAAAACTAGTTTCACAGAACAACAGAAAACAACTTCAAATAAGATAACAAATGTAGTTTAGCTGGAAGAGCAGGTAGTCTCACTGGATGAACTGATAATTTCGGTGGGTGAACTAAAATAGTTGACTATGAGCGAAACTGTAGTTTCACTCATAGTTTTGCTGGATAGTAAAACTAAACAAAACGAACTAAATACAAAAGTAAACTAACATAAGACCTATTACAAAGCAATAGAAACAGAAACTAATCTAAGGTGAGTCCAACCTATACTTGATCTTCAGAAAAATTACTAATACTTTCGTTCCTCCCTCCTTCCATATCCAAAGCCTAAAATCGATTGGTCCCTACAATAGAATCTTTTTCACTTCGAACTACCAAGTTAGCAGCAGTAGTAGTAGGTTTAGGTCTATACTCCTATTAGGGTTGGACATAGGAATTCCTGGTTTCTTACCATTCTTCCTTCTTTTGACTTCAATAAGCCGATCATTCCTTTTGTCTTTCAATATATTGACATTCTCGTTAGTGCAATTAGCCTTTGAGTGTCCAAATACATAGCAATAATCACAATGATATGGCTACCATTCATATTTTAAGTACATTGTGTGATTAGCACACACATCACCTTCAACCTCCGGTATTGCTATAGTCAAATCATCTTTAAATTGCTGATCTGGTGAGATTTCAATCAAGCCTCAAGATGTGGTTATAGAATCTAGTAATTTAGGTTTACCTAGAGAAGAACCAATTAGACTAAGTTCATCATCCAAGAAAGCTGCTAAAGGGATATTATGAATCTTTACCTAAACTAGCACAGTTTTTATATTTTCCTTAGCAAGCTTTACCGAGGGAAACCAATCATTCATGGTCTGCCTTGAAGAGCATCCATCATTCTAGTCCTTTTATAATACATGAAGAAAAATAAACCATTCATGTTCATCATTATCTTCAATAGTCCATATTTTATCCAATTTTGTTTAATGAAATATTCAACCTTCGGGAAAGACAAATGATCCCCCAGAAAGTAACCATACAAAGTATTTGCAAACTTATCCTCATCTTGTTTAACAAATTCTTTAGGAAGAACTATGTCAACCCCATCTTTTTTCACAATATTCTCCATACGTCTAAAATTAACCTCACGAGTAGGAGAGTTATTCGAATTCACCTCACGAGCAGGAGAGTTATTTGACAGAATAACAACATATGAACAAGATATTATCATGTTACTTTCGTGCTTATCAAAATTCTAAGATGATCCAATACCCGGTTCTTTATTATTCGTATTATACATGAGTGGATTAGAACTAGGAATCCCTAAATTAGGGTTTTGCATGGGAGTGGGTGTGTGCACCGTCGTACCAACCAAACCTTGAGTTCCTAAATCATCCAAAGATACTTTACTAGATTTCAAGATTCCCTTCGACGTGATAAAGTTGCCATCAATATTCTTAACTTTCGTAGAAAGAGAAGATGCCATGATGGAATTGGAGATTTCTTTCAGGTTGTTGCAGATTCTTGCTTGGTTTGGCGTTTGCTATGCTAAACAGGGAATCAGATCTTCACTGATTGACAGGGTTGCTTTGCAGTTGGAGAAGAGATCCGTATTGGTCTTGATTCAGCTTTTGAAAGCTTTTGTGACTTGACAATGTCAGGAGATATCTTGATCTGTGTGGAACCAACACACTCTTCAGTGATTGATTCATCATCTGAGCTTATCCAGTCTCGTATACACAGATCTTTCTCCAATGGATCTTGATTGACACATCCTATTGTGCCGGCTTCGATTATAAGATTCTGATTGCTTGATGATTCACCAATTGTTCTTTTTTTAACAAACTTGACGGGAACAAACGAAGGAATATTACCTGTTTTGGGTTTGTTGAAGAAGGTTGGAGAAGCAACTTATATTGCTATCAGAGCATCAGAGGTGGAATCATCATTAATCTTCTTATCTGACCCCTGCCTGAGGAATCCAAAACCTATAGGAGAATCCTGCACATCTCTAATCTCTTTAAAATGAACACTACTTAAATGTGCATTTAAACGATTAGTTTCGACAACTTTAATCAAATCATTTGTTGAATGAGATCTAGGGATTGGTGAATCACATAAATTAGATGGGGGTGGAACTGAATTAAATACAGTTTCATTATCATATTTATATCCAAACCCATGATTTACCCGCGTCCCATGTTGTTTAGAAATAAGCTCATCCTTTTTCATGTGTGAAATGATCCATTTATCAAGCTTTGTTTGAAGTTGAGTTGTTTCAAATTAAGCTAAAAAAAACCCTTTCTCTTAAAATATTAATTTCAACGTTACGCTGAAAAATTGTTCTTCTTAAAAGATCATTTCAGCTAAAGCTTCATTAAGTTTTCTTGAAAAAGCAATTTCATTTTTCGTTGAATTCTGATTGATTATTTTCATTTCTTTCTCATTTTCCATTAACAATCTGTTTGTCTTATAAATTCCAAATAATCAGATTTTGCAAGAAGAACACATATCATGAACAGTCTCATAAGGAAGACCAATGATAGTTCGTTCTGCAGTTAATCTCTCTTAATAGTTCAAACCCGTGTGATTTTTTGTTGTTCCTCTTCTTTGACCTTCAACATCTCATTAGCCTCACATTCTTTCTCTCTTTTATCAGTTTTTCCAGCCTTATCATCATCGGTTCTCACATACTCTGGTTTACTGTCATTGTTGACTCTCAAAGCTTCACAACCAGTGTCAACAGTTTCTCTGAATTCAATATTTGAATTTGAATAAGTTCTTAATAACTTTAATTTTTCAATCGTCTCTGATTTTGGAATCAAGTATGCTTGTTACACAAGAAACAAGATCATTATTAAGCGTGTGGGTTTGATGTGGGAACAGGACTTGCTATAATTTGTTTCTTTGGATATCCAGCTTGAGAGATTTTAGTTTGTTGATCATATCCATAAGTTTTGTGTCGACATAGCCTCTTTCTTACTTCAACATTTTAACTTGATGATTCCATTCAGAAGGAAGCAAGTCAAAAAGCTTTTGAATTTGTTGATGATTACTGAGATCAGGAACATGCTTCTTTAGATTATTTGCCACCTTTAAGAATCGATCAATCAAATTTGTTAATTTTTCTTTCTTCATTGCTGCAATAGAGTCAAACCTGCTTTGTGCTGTTATGAGATTATCTAATTTAAAATCTTCTCAAGATGACATTATTTAAAAATTTTGAACAACTAAACGCCCCAAAAATATTTTTCCCAAAAATTGTAAAAATAATTCTACCCCGTGAAAAATATTATTTTTAAATATTACACTATACAATCTTACCAACTGAGGTCACACTATACAATATTATATACTTTTTTTAGAAATTTTTTAAAATCATTGAATATTTCTTCATCAGTATTTAAAAAATAATAATTTTTCTTTGATTTTTAGTGAGCCCACACAACAATCTTTTAAAACAATATCCAGCCCAATTAAGATTAATCCATATATCAAATTGTTATTTATTAGCCCAAATATTAACCTTTAT
Organism: Flaveria trinervia; assembly: GCA_025506515.1. Lineage (NCBI taxonomy): Eukaryota > Viridiplantae > Streptophyta > Magnoliopsida > Asterales > Asteraceae > Flaveria > Flaveria trinervia. The sequence continues at coordinate 13,027,257 of CM046447.1, read as the reverse complement.
CTAGCCCAAAAATTTCTGATTCAAACCCAATTTAATAAGAAAATCCCATGAACATAACTACCATACACAACCCTAACCCTAAAAGTTAACACAAACTAAAACATACAAGAGAAATAGAGAGTGAGAGGAGCGGATGAGGGCAATTGATGACTGTATGTCATTTGCATCATTTAGCTCCCCACGTAAAACAAAGGATGATGATGAAAGTGAAGGTGGTGATCAACTTATGAGAAGAATGAGGAGGTCAGATCTCGAGAGTGATGATCTTGCAGAATCTTCTATTGTGAGGAGACGCCACTCTCGGATTTTGAGTAGGTGGGTGTTTCAATGTTGGATTCATCTTTCTTGAGAGAATCTTAGACTCCTTCTCCTACTTCATGTAGGCAAGGGAATGTTGAGAGACCAAGCACCTGTGCTTCTTCAATTTTGCACATGTGGAGAGAGTTAGAAGATGAACATTTGTTAAATCAGGCCCGTGAAAGGGTGAGGGTTAGACTGAGATAACAAAGAAGTATGGACTCAAACACAAATGTTTCAAGCATAGCAGAAGAAGAGGAAGTGGTTGGTATCCTGGTGGTGCAAGCGGCGGTGGTGGTGAAATCTCCATCGGCGGCGGCGACGGCGGTTAGAGTTCTGGCAACTAGGGTTAGCTAGGTGTTTTTTTATTTTCCCTAAACTTTTGTTAAATTCTCAGTTTAATTTTTTATAAATTCGAAGTTTGAAGATGTATATTCATAGAAAAAGTTTTAATTTCTCAGATTTTTGTTTAATTTTTTTATTTTCACAGATTAATATTTATTAATTTCGTAGGTTCCTTCTCAGTTAGTTGATGATTTTGGCAGAATTTTCGCTTGTATATTCGATCAAAAATGTGAACTTTCGTTCAGTTTGGTGCTAATATGCAGCTTGATAATTTGAAGAATTGAAGATTTGAAGATCCTCAAGAACACCAAGAACACACACTAGTGTGTTTGAGAGAAACTTCTTCAGATCTGGATTTTTCTTTCAATTTCTTTAATAAAATATGTTGTAGATGATAAATTATTGTTGTATATCTTCAAATTTGTAGTAGATTGTTGTAGATCTTCAAAAATCAACAACAAATCTTCAAAAATTAACAACAAATTCTTCAAATCTTTAAAAATCTTATCAACACCTTCAAAAATCAACAACAAATTCTTCAAATCTTCAATGTATTGGATCCAATAAGGCTCTGATACCATATTGTTGGTCCATTTGATCGATTTGTTGTACAAGTGAGATGTTAAGTCGTTCAATATCAAATACAAACAATAGATGACAAAGATGAAGGCAATTAAGAACAAACACAAATGAATCAATGTAAGAACAATGAGAATCAATACATTCAATAATAACAAAGTACAATGATATTTCTGTGAATAAACTGCTCACAAAGGTCTCTTACAACAATTATAAATGATTAGTATTTTGCAAGATTACCCAACAATGGAAATGATCAAGTCTATATATAGCAGTCTTAGTCTCGTAGACAGTTTCGCTGGTAGCAAAACTATGCTTCCGAAACTATAGTTTCGCCCAACACAAACAACAATTTCACCGGGTGAACTAAAACAGCTGACTGCGCTCACCGTTTTGCTGGATAGCAAAACTAAACAAAATAAACTAAATACAAAAGTGAACTAACATTAGACCTATTACAAAGCAATATAAACATAAACTAATCTAAGGTGAGTCTAACCTATACTTGATATTCAACTAAGGATGTGGGGTGGCTACTTGGCTTTTTTTGGATGACATCAATTTTGTATAAAGATAATGTTATTGGATTGTAATGCGAACAAACGATATTTTGTAATGACGTGGTATTATTTTGCAGAAGAGATTATTTATATGAAATGAAATGTTTGTTTAAAATGATTCCACTGTAATGTTTTCATTAAGATAATGTATGTTTAATGTGTTATGTTCGATGATTGACCGTTCACGGATCGCGGATCGGGGCCTTACAATTTTTAAGCTAAATTTTATAACCGCCTAAATAAATGCACCTTCTTATGTGAATTTTAAAAAATAAACACAAAAGTCAGATTTCTTAAAGTTGTTTTCATTTTTAGATGCATTTATTGGTTTTGAATAATTTTTAAGGGCGATTCATTTAACACCACTTCAAAAATTCAAGTTTGATCACCTTATAACTCAATTTGTACTAGTGTTAATTATGTGTTTATGTAGAAGCTTTAATGCACAAAATTTGAAGAGCTTTTGCTTCTGCTTCCTTGCTTACTATTGCTATCACCTCAACTGCTTTGACGAGCTCACTTAGAGTGAAGATCAATAATGGGCGGAAAGGAGTTCACACAAGACCACAGAGCGAGAGAGAGAGAGCCTTCGCTTACCTGTTTAACTAAGCCCTCCTATCACACCTATCTCTATTTTCCTTCAGTCACATCTACTCTCAGTTCTACTTCTAACTACTGATGGGGGAGAGCTTGGACGTATAGCAAGATTGAATAAGAGATATGGCATATGGGAATAGTATATGAAATCAGAAAGGCGACTGGAGATGAGCATTGTTAATACTTCACAAAGCACCTTTGCAATTACTAGTAATGCCCCTATCGGCCTCAGTCTTGTTTTCTGCTAGTTTTATTCTAGAACTATACTATCTCATTAAAGGTTCAATATCCCTATGATGCTAGCCAGTGAAAATGGAATAAGTCTACTTCTTTGCTAGCTTGACTCCAGAACTAGTAGAGGAAGGAAGCGATGATCGGTCTATCCCATTAAGCGTAATCCCACTAGCCAATGAAAGGAAAATTCTTCTTGGACTATGAGCGACAACACCAGATCAGAGCTAAGTGAGAGATGATTACAATATGGTATAAATATGCAGAATCAGTTAAGGTTACTCAACACATGATTTAACTCACAAACTCACCTAAACACACTTGAATGATGATGTAGAATCCTTGAATGAGTTGATAATAATATACTAAGTTAACGAGCACAAGAAATGGTTTACAAGATACGTGTATATATTATTTCTCAACTCAAAGTTTATAAGAACCTACAGTATACTAACTAGTTATAATGAGAAAATATATATACTACTATGTAGAGTTGGTTATACGTAGATTACCATCTAGAACATACTACTAGAAAAATGCTATATTTTTAGAAGTAAGACATCTAAGATAAAATACTATCCAAAAGTAGACTAGGTACTCATGACAGGTCCATGAATTACCTTATATCACTGACAAAACATGGTTACTATACTAACTAATAAGAAGTGTATAGTGGAATAAAGTATGATCAACTACATGGGCGTGGGGGAAAGCGCCATGCAGTATCTAAATGGCGGCGGAGGTTGTTATACAAACCATATTTATGTCCACTGGTTATAGTTGGTTTTTCCAAAGGTTAACTGGCTTCGAAAGAATAAGTATTACCAAAGCCATATACTTTGGAAGAATCAACTTCTTCTAAGACTTCTGCTGGTCTTCAAGACTTTATACTTCGGAAGTCCTTGTCTTGAAACTTCTATGTGTTTAACTTCGGAAGAGGAATTACTTAGTCTTAAAATACTGAGTTCCTCTTCGAAGTTTTTCTTGCTCAATCTTTAGAAGTTCTTAAACATGGCTTTGGAAATGTAAATTTGTCTTTGGAAGTGTTAGGATCAGTGATCTATGTTTGATTGATTAAAGAGTATAGCAGCGGAATTCAAACAATGAATTAGTCGATTCACAAGAACGAAACCATATTCAATGAAGAACAAAGACGGTTATAGAGAGAGAATTCTGCAAAATATTTCATTCAATATTCGCTTTCGTGGTAACAGAATGTCACAATTACAATTAGGTCGACACCTCTTATATAAGAGATGTGACGTCTGCTGATGTCACTTGATAGTGACATCTAACAGATTTATTACAACTGAAACACAACTACTGAAGATGTCAAAACAGCTGACATCTCCTTACAAAAATGCTAAGTGTTATCAGTTGTTATAACTACTGAAAAACATAAAACTACTGAAACTACAACGACTAAAGAACAAGCTCTTCAGTCGTTTTACAAAACTACTGAAAGTAAAAATATAAAACTACTGTATCACAACTACTGAAGAAGTACTCTTCAGTTGTTGTGACAAACTACTGAAACTTCAGTAGTTGGTCTTCAGACTTGAACTTCAGATGTTTCATCAGCTGATGACTTCAGTAGATATCATCAGCTGATGTCTTTAGTCTTTGTCTTCAGACTTTGTACATCAGTTGTTGATCTTCAGCACTTGTAAACTCTTCAGCTGTTGTACTCAGTACTTTGGTCTTTCAGCTTCAGCATTTGTGTTCTTCAGCTGTTCAGCTTCAGTACTTGTGTTCTTCAGCTGTTCAGCTTCAGTACTTGTGTTCTTCAGCTGTTGTACTTCAGCACTTTAGTTCTTCAGCTGTTGAAGTCTTCAGCACTTGATCTTCAGCTGTTGAAGTCTTCAACACTTTGTCAAACTGCTGATGAAGCTTTCAGCAGTTGTTGTGATACCATGTGGGACTTAGAGGTTTTCTGATCTTGGCTCATTGGTTCTTTTGGTCCAACAAACTCCCCTGAACCAATGCAGCCAAAACCTCTAATTTATTTATTATCCCACTTATTGTTGGCAAAAGGTTGGTCTTTTTCCTTCTTCATCAGTAGAGAAGATGACCCATATAAGCTCGGCCTGGGAAGAAGTCTCTGATATTTGTTTGGCAAGATAGGAATGGGAACTCTGTTTTGGGGAACTGGACACAGAGTTGTTATCCTATTCATGAGATCTACTTCCCGTGTATGAGCCTGTAGGATTCTCTGGTGTAGGCTCTGAGAAACATGATTTGTTCTTCCATGGTCAGGTTCTCGGCTTCACCATCAACAATCCTTCTCGCCCATACAGCTCTGAGATGTACTGGCCTGGTTGCCGTTTTTGAGCTCAACTGTTGTAATTTGTCTATATGCAAACTCGTCAGGATGATTCCCTTCGAGTAGCAGACTGAGCTCATTCTGTTTGAAGTTCTCAAGCCTCTTGTAGACTAACCCCTTTTTTGATAATTCTATTCTCTAGCATCTTCTGGGGTAGTTGTTTATTCTTGTAGGCTTCTTGAAATCTTCGACATCTCCCAGGGTGATACTACAAGGGCCACTGTGATCTCTTCATCTACGATCCTCTTGACTTGACCCTTGTATCTCGAAGGAATGTCTTTCTTTACAATCCTGTGAGCCACCCTCGGATCAGGCCATACTCTCACCCTTTCCTTCTGATATTGAAATGTGTTGGCGAGAGTGTACAATCTCAGAGCTTCTTTCTTCTTCATGCTGATTGATGAGAGGAGCAGCATAGGTTTTGTCAATGCTTTTCAGCATTTCATCATCATGAAGCTTTTGCTGCTCTCCTCTCTCAATTTTTACTCTCACAACATCCATCTGTGAGGTGGGAGTGATGGGCATAGGTTTGGCTTCGCCAGTGTTAGGACTGCAGACAGAGGCATCCTATCTTCTTCACATCATCCTCGTCTTCTTCTTCTTCTAGCCTCAACACCCTTCTCTTCTTCTTCTTGGGTGCATCATCGGTTGTTGGTTTAGATGGAGGAGTTGGTTTTGTGGTTGTGATTGTGGTTGTCTGGATTTGGGCTTTGAGATTGATTGGAGATTTGAGGGGTAGGCTGTTTTGAGTGGGTGGAAGGGAAGGTTGTTCCAGCATTTTGGTTTTGAGTTAGCCTTTGTAAGTTTTGCCATTTCAAACCTTTTTCCAGCCCCGGCCTCATCAAGGGCTTCATGATAATCCCCTTGTGGAATTGCTCAGACAACAGATTCTGGTGGCTATAGCCAGAATACTGTCTCTGGTCCACGCCGAATCTCCATCAAGATCTTCCTAAGTATTTGCAATAAAACGGATCATGATCTCCAATCTCTCCTTTCAAGTGCATCATACCCAGCCCATCGGGTTTGAATCTCCTCCACTTCCAACCTCCTGATTTCACTATCTAATGTGGCTGTATCAAAACCTTGCCTGAAGAGTTGCTCAATGATTTTATCCATGGATCGGCTGTGTGTATCATCAGCATCTTTTACCAGCTCTTCCAAGGATTTTTCTTCAGCAGTAGGTTGATCATCAGCATTTTTCTTTCGTTTATATAGGTGATCAGTTGTTGCTTTTCTTTTTCACCTCTGGGCTTGCTCTTGGGCCTTCTCATCCTCTGTTCTTTTCCTCTTCTTTTCTTTCACTGCAGTACTCTCCCCCTTTTGGATGCATTGGTGGTAGGGTGGTACCGCAGAAAGTGTCTTTTGCACAGCAGCATCATCAATGGTTGTAAAGTTGAGAAAGCCTCTCATCAATGGCTTTAGTCACAATGTCAGTGATTATGGGTGTGATGAGAGGGAGGGAATTTTGAAGGACAGCAACTATTTGCTCAGGAGGGTTCTGTTCCTGAGAAATAGTGCCAGAAGCAGAGGCAGGTGGCTGAGTTGTTGGGATTGGCTCAGTGTTTGGGCCATCAACTGAAGGTGCCATCTGTGGTTGGTGGAGGCAGATGGTCTTTCTCCTTGTGAGAGTTGGTCAAGTAGGTTTTGCAGCCTACTGACTTCCTCCTCAAGATTGTGTTCTGGGCAAGAACATCATAGAAAAAGCCCAGTCATCATCAGCAGAAGCGGAATCACCTGACCTCCTACTTGGAGCAGGATGTACATGCACTGGGTGTAGACCAGTTGTAGCATGTGCCCCTTTGTCTTGGTACTGGGGACTTCCAGCCTCAGGACTATGTCCATCATCAGTTGTTGCCTCTAGTGAGGTCTTAGCACTGTTACCAGCCTCAGTCTGATCATGTGCTGATGCAGAAGAGGTGGCAGCCTCACTAGATATTCTAATCTCCCTATCTACATCAGGAGATAGAAGTGGTAAACCCCTATGCTGTGGGTTCTCAATTGCACTTTGGTCCTCCCCCTCAATGGTAGAGGTGTTCCCAGTAGTAAGTGGTATCTGGGAGAGGGGTGAGGAGTGCAATTGAGTCAGCACTTGTGCAATGATCAATGTTGGGCTGTGGGGGGCGGTTGCATGGGGTGAAGGGATAGAAGTAGTGTGCGCCTGGGGAGGATGGTGCTCTTCAATGGCAATCCCTCAAGTGAGGAAGATCCCAGATGTGTGGGTACCCCTTGTGTGGTGCTTCAGGCTCCTGTTGAGAGGAATCCTGAGCGGCTATGGCTGGAAGAGTCCTGATATCCACTAGGGGGTTATAACCAGTGGATATATCCTGCGTTTGTGTGTAGGGCATCCTCAGGGGACTCATTTCCCTGAGTAGCCGTTTTGGTTTTCTTTTGGTGGGTTTGGTGGGGACTTTGGTTCTGATGTGGAAGCTGTGGGTTCCTTGTGCTTGGGATTTAGCAGCTCGGCAACTTCTTTGAGTGTAAGTCGGAGTTGTGCCGGAGTATACCTCAGCCAAGTGCAGGGACTCCAAGGCCAACAAGGCCATCAGATTTTAGTTTCATCCAAAATAATGGCATCAGAAACCTGGGATATAATGACCATCGGTTTTGCCAAGGTTTCTGAGCCAAGTTCTTTATTTCTAGGAACACAATTCAGAAAAATTTAACGGTTGGTGTTCTAGAATAGAATACAATAGCTGTTGCCACTTGGATGACATTTGATCCCAAGAAAGGTCTTGGGAGCTAAGCAGACATTTACCATGTGAAAAATAAGTTCTCAGCGTCATGGAAATGTTACTTTAGAAACGGTTGTAGGCTCGAAGATCACCTTCATACCCATGATTGATAAAGGACATATCGTTATGCCCTTGGTATGCAGTCCCAGCAAATGGAATCGTCCAGATGTAAATGCCCGACAAATTATGTTCGGCTGTAACGACCACTGGTTTCTGGTTGATAATGGACCGAACAGAGATCTGACCGTAGACCTCATCGTATGAACAGAAGCATTTGACCAGAAACTGACTGAGGGATTCCAGGGTAATGGTTGGATTCATGAGAAAGGCTTACGATATGGGGATCCACCATAAGTCAATTGCATTATCATATTTGTTCCAGAACCGACTTTGTAAGGTAAGCACGCAGTTGTGTCGTTGTTTCATACTCATGGTCGCCATTTTGAGAGAGAGTTCAGAAAATAACGGCTAATGAAACATCAGAAGGACAGGTAATTTATAGGGTAGGGGTGAAAAGGACCGAAGGGATGTGGTGTTAGTCATCAGTAGTTTTAAACCGACTGTTGACATGGTATTACCCTATCAGACGTTGAAACAGCTGAATCGTGGTGTTAGGCATCAATAGTTAGAAACTACTGAAGACCGTGGTTTTGACTTCAGATGATGAAACACCTGAGGACTTGTTGTTTGTCATCAGTAGTTGTGAACTACTGAAGACAGTGGTTTTGTCATCAGTGTTGTAAACACTGAAGACTTGGTATGAGTCATCAGTAGTTTTATAAACTACTGAAGACATGGTTTTGCTTCAGTTGTTTAGAATGAAACAGCAGTTGTTGAAACAACTGAAGAGAAAGTTCTCTTCAGTAGTTTTCGTCCATTCATAGCCTTTCAGCTGTTTCATACTGTCCTCAACACTTAACTCATCAGAATTTGCATCTGATTTTCAGGTGTTTCATAGGACACAGTACTTATCTGTTTGTACTGATTTCAGTAGTTGTAACTACGTCAGTAGTCGTAACTACATCAGTAGTTTGGAACAGATAAAGTACTTTAGTACTTGTGAGGCATTTAGCCATCAGTAGTTATAAAAACTACTGAAGGTGAAAGGACTCATCAGTACTTATATGTGACATGAGTATCAATGATCACCAGTAATTACTACTGAAATCATCAGTAGTCGTCACTTATTCTAGCTGCAGCATACCAAGCCTTAACACAAGGTTTTGGAAAGTAGAACTATCCAAAGGCTTAGTAAAAATATCTGCAAGCTCATCAGCACTAGGCACAACTTAGGATCAATCAGACCTTTTTCAAAGCAATCCCGAATAAAATGATGTCTGATCTCTATATGTTTGGTCCTAGAGTGTTGGACTGGATTTTTGACAATACACAGAGCTGAAGCACTATCCATTATAATGGAGTCTTAGTCTCTGTAATGCCATAATCCAGAAGTTGATTCTGAAGCCAGAGTACCTGAGAGGTACAACTTGCAGCAGCAATGTACTCGGCCTCAGCAGTTATGTAGCAATAGATGTTTGTTTCTTACTCTGCCAAGAAAACAAACAGTTGCCTAGAAATTGACAACCACCAGAAGTTGACTTTCTAGTTAACTTGCACCCTGCATAGTCACTATCTGAAAAAGCAACTAATTTGCAAGAGTGTCCAGTGGAATACCATAAACCCAGGATTGTGTACCTTGCAAATATCTAAAGATTCTCTTGACTGCAATCAAATGAGACTCTTTAGGAGCAGCCTGAAATTTAGCACAAACACATGTAGCAAATATAATATGGTGTTCGAAGCTGTTAAATACATCAAGGACCCAATCATACTCTGTAAAGCGTTTCATCAACAGCTTTACCTTTCTGATCAGCATCCAGTTGTGTGGTGTTGCACATGGGAGTAGAACAGGGCTTACAGTTTTGTAAATCAAACTTATTCAAAAGATCTTTTGTATATTTTGACTGATGAATAAAGTTCCATCAGCCTTTTGTTTGATTTGCAAGCCTAGAAAGAACTGTAATTCTCCCATTGCACTCATTTCAAACCTCTTTTTCATTAATGTTGTAAAATCATCACACAACTGGGGATTAGAGGATGCAAAAATAATATCATCAACATAAATCTGAACAAGTAGCTTATGCTGATCCACCTTCTTAATAAACAAAGTTTTATCAATGGAGCCTCTAGTGAAATTATTCTTAAGAAGAAAAGTAGAGAGTGTCTCATACCAGGCTCTAGGAGCTTGTTTCAACCCCAAAGAGCCTATCAAGTTTATACACCCATTCAGGATGTTTATTATCCTCAAATCCTGGTGGTTGACACACATAGACTTCTTCCTTTATTTTACCATATAAAAATGCACTTTTGACATCCATTTGAAAAACTTTAAGATTGTGGAATGCAGCATAGGCTAAGAACAATCTGATTGCCTCTTCTGGATACAGGGGCAAAGGTTTCATCATAGTCAATACCTTCTTCTTATGAAAACCCCTGTACAACCAGTCTAGCCTTCTTCTTAACAATAAGCCCATTTTCATCAGTTTTATTCCTAAACACCCATTTAGTGCCTATTGCACACTTACCTGGGGGAAGAGGAACAAGTTCCCACACTTATTGTTTCTTGAACTGAAGTAGCTCAAGCTGCATAGCTTCAACCCATCCATTGTCTCAAAGCAACATGGTAGTTCTTTGGCTCTAGCTGACTGATGAAGAGAGCATAGAAGCAGAAGTTAGACAATTGACTTCTGGTTGAAACACCAGCATTGATATCACCAATAATCTGAGACATGGGGTGATTCTTCAGTTCTTGATAAACAATGAGATCTGTGCAAGGTGTTTGTAGAACCTTCTGCAGCAGCAGATTTGATGTAGACTCTTGAAAGTAAGAATTAGATGGTAACTCAAAAGATGTAGAGGAAACAGAGATCTCATCAGCATTTGTTGTGGATGGAACTGCTGAAGCTACAGGAACATCAAGTTTAGCAGACACAGGCAGTTGGTCACTAAACTTGAATAGGTGAGTATTGATATTATCATCATCATCATCAATACCACCAGGTGGAAGACATGCTGCAGAAGAAGATGATTTATCCACAGGATTTGCAACAGCTGGAGGTTGATAAGGAACATATTGCAGTATGTCCAAATCAAACAACTCCACAGGGTTTTGTGGAATCTTGTCCAAAGGAGATTCATTTAAACTTCACATGCAAAGTCTCTTCAACTATCTTTGTTCACATTTGAAGACTCTGTATGCCTTGCAAGTATTGAATAACCAACAAAATACCCTGCATCCACCTTAGGATCAAATTTATGGAGTTGATCCTTTGTGTTGAGAATAAAACAGGGACACCCAAATGCTTTGAAAAATGAAATTAGAGGAGCCAAGTGATGGAGAACTTCATATGGAGTCCTTCATCAACCTCTGATTTACTAAAACTCTATTATGCACATAGCAAGCTGTTTAACAGCTTCAGCCCAAAGGTCAGTGGCAAACCAGAGTCAGCCAGCATGGGCCATGCAGCTTCAATGAGGGTCCTGTTCTTTCTCTCCACTACTCCATTTTGCTGGAGTCCTTGGGATGCTAAACTACCTTTTGATTCCTTTGAAAGATAGAAGTCATCAAGTGTATGGTTTCTGAATTCAGTTCCATTATCACTCCTGATACACTTGACTGGAAGGGAATACTGCTTCTCAATATACAACACAAAGTTAATAACCTTCTGAGCAACCTCATCCTTTGAATGTAGAAAGAAAGTCCATACAATCTGGAGTAATCATCCACAATTACCAGTCATTATTTCTTCTTTGCCATGCTCATCACTCTCACAGGACCAAATAGATCCATATGCGGTAATTGCAAGCAGGCAGTGGACTTAGGCTCTTCAATAGGAGGGAATGAGACTTTGTGTTGTTTTCCTTTTAAACAAGCAGTGCAGGTTTCATCACAGTGGAACTCCTTTACTGGTAAGCCTCTGACTAAACTATTGTGGATAAGCTGATTCATGTTTTTGAAATTAACATGACCCAGCCTTGTGTGCCACAGTTTAGATTCTTGAGAAGAGGCTTTGGAAAATAGGCAGGAGTGCCTCGGAGATCTATTTTCTTGGAAAGATCTAAGGCATACACTCTTCCTGTCCTGTTGGCTCTCAGGAGAGTGTGATCATCCAACCCTTTCAATCAAATGCAGAACTTTGGATGACAGAATCCTACAGTTCTGACTGGTGAAAAGAGCAACATGGCCTTTATCACACATTTGACTGACACTCAAGAGATTGTATTGAGATTTTCCACATGATTAACATCATCAAATCTGATTTCTCCATTAGAGACAAAGCCATTTTCAATGATGTAACCCCTAGCATCATTGCCAAAAGAACAAACCCCTTCTTTCCTTGAGAGTAGTCATGAAGAAGAGAGCTGTTCCCAGTCATGTGCATAGATCCCCCACTGTCTACATACCAGATGCTACTTTGGCATGTTGAGAACCCTGCAATAATAAACAATCATTAGTTTTGGAGACCCAAACCTTTTTGGTTTTGGGCCTCGTCTCATCAATAGATGGTAACTAACAGGTTTATTTGAAACAACAGCCTGAGAGGAAGAAGATGGTGAAGAAGAAGAATCCTTTGGCTTGGATCTCCTTTTCTATGGTTTCAACATAGGAGCATCTAGTTGGTTAACTCTACCCAACAGATGTTGAACCATCATAACCAGCTGTGTCTGATTTTGTGATAAAGCTTTCAGCTCATCAGACACATTGCCAGTTGAGTTTGATAAGTTCCTATGTTGCACCTTCTTCTTCTGAGCACTCTCAGCTGTCACCTGTTTAAACCCCTTCCTTTTTGGATTTCTTTGAGGACTTAAGGGTTACAGGATTTGATGTTGCTGAAACAAATGTGGTCTCAACTCAGTTTTCATTTTTACCATTTTCTTTTAATTTCTTCTTTTTGTTTGAGTTTGGAACCTCTTTTGTACCAGCACAATCAATCTGTAAGATGATTGAACAAACCACATACTTCACATGGTTTCTTCTTCATCTTAGGTTGATCATCAACTAAAGAGGGTGAAGCAACTGGAAGACTTGTTCTTCAGTGCTTTGGAAGCATTGTTTGCTTTCTTGACTTCCTCTTTAGTAGCCTTCAAACTCTTTCTACTGACAGTTTTCTCTCTTCAGTACTGACAGTAGTTGGAGTTTGAACTTCAGGTGTTAAATCCTGCTCTCTAGTCCTTTCAGGACTTTCAGAATTAACTCCTGAGTTGATCAACTCATTAATCATGTGAGTGTCAGCATTTGGACCATCAACATCAGCTGATAGGTTCTGAGAGGGCTTGATGCTGACTTCTACTTCTGATTGTTTGTATCAGAAAGTAGATCACATGATGAGATGGATTGGTTATTACTCTCACCATCAGATCTACCTCTGCTCTTGGAGTAAAATCTGTAGGTGGGGCAGTGTGATTGTAACCAATGCCAAACTTCACATTGGAAGCAGATTGCTTACTAAGAAGCATTTCAAAACCTTTGCATGATTGTACCCATCTATCACACTCTACCTGGGTAACTGCAAGGGTTTCTTTGAGATCTTTATACTTCTCTAGAAGTATCTCTTCCCTAGCCTTATCATAAGTTATTTGGCATTTCAGTTTGTAAATCTCATCATTTTTATCATTAAGCACAGACTCAAATTCAGCTTTGCTTTTGGAAATTATTTTTCTAGCTCAATGTTCTTGTTGATTAAGCTACATTTGCTTCTCTAATAGATGCAAATGCTGCTATGCATGTGTCAGAACATAATTTGGCTTTTGCCTCAGAGGATACCTGTGATACCTTTGTGTAGAGGCATTAGAGGATGAAGTATCAGCAGAATCCAAAGCCATAAGAGCTAGATTTCCAAATGGGACTTTCACCACCATGTTGACCAGCACCTGAGAACAGTTGTTCATGACCAGACAAGTCATCTGGTAAACTGCTCCAGTCAACAACTCCTGGGGTGAATAAGCTGTTGTTGTTGAGGTTGAGTTTGTTGATGAGATTGGGAAGGCTGTGGTTCAGGCAATGCTTGTGTGTGTGTTGTGCAATTGGAGCTTGAACAGGATTTGGTTGAGGCCATAATAGCAGGATAAATATTACATTTGACCCTGGGGAACAAAGTATGCAGGAGATCTAGGATGTGAATAACGACCAGAACCAGCAGGATGTTGCCCTCTGTTTTGTGGACTAGTACTAGGAAAAGTCACAAGGGTGCAGAAGAGTTAGATCCAGTTGATCTACACTCTCTTGCAAAGTGTCCCAGCCTTTGGCATTTATGACACCTCAACTTACTCTTGTCAAAACAACTTTGGTTTTACCAGAGAGTCCAGGAAATTTCCTGCCAGTTCTCTTATAGAACTTCTGAGATCTGATATTAATCAATGCCATTTGGCTCAGAATATCCATCTCTTCTAGATCATCATCAGCTATTCCTTTCAGATCATCCATGATGAAGCATAAATTGTCACTATTACTGGAAGAATGACTCTCAATACCAACAATGCATGATGAGAACTATATTGAAGAGAATCTATATGCTCATCATATTGCTTTCAGATGCAGCATATTCTGACTCATGACCAACCAAGGCAGTATTCCCTGGTACAAAGTCATCAGTGAGCTTTCCTGATGAGGACAGTTTCCTCTTCTGCTCTATCTCTCTTTCAAATGTAAGCAGTTTCCCATGAAGTTGGGTGAGAGATAGGCCTTCCAGATTGCACTAGAGCGTAGGACAATAGTGTACGTGTCCCATCTCTCAGGCAGTGTCCTGAGGAATCTGTTGTTCATCTGGCTATTGGTGTATTCCTGTTTCACCATTTTCATTTCAGCTCAGGATCAAGCAGGAAAAACGCTCAAACTGTTGAGTCAGTGTCTCACCCTTCATGAGAGAATGTCTCATATTGTTGGGCAAGGATCTCTCTATTGTTTGCTAAGACCTCATCTGTGCCACCGAATTGTTACTTCAGGGCATTCCAGAGATCATGAGCAGTTTCAAGATGCATAAGCCCTGAATAGATTTCATTAGGCAGTGCCATGGCCAGAATTCCATGGGCTTTAGCATCAATCTCAAACAGTTTCCGATCTTCGTCAGAGTATTGTTCCTTCTTCTTCGGAACCATTTGATTGGTTTCTGGATTTTTCACCATAGGCTTATGTGGTCCATGTACCACAGATGTCCCAACAACTGAAACTTAACACACAGGTGATGAAGCATTCTTCGTTCCCATATTTATACTCGGTCCTAACCAGCATCGAGGCTTGGTTGAGGAACCGGTTTGTGAGGATCATTAGAAGGAGTCGTCATCTCAGATTCAATCAAATTCGGTAAGCTAAAACAGATTTAGAACAAAACGCAACAACCAATTAACCAGAAGATCTCAAAATAAATGAACGAAAGCGACAAAATTCAATAATCTATAACCAGTTCTTGCGAATACGCTAATTCAATCAACACACATATCAATTAGCAGTTTCAATGATCAATTGTGAGATCGATCAATGATTAACCTGCTCTGATACCACTTGTTAGGATCAGTGATCTATGTTTGATTGATTAAAGAGTATAGCAGCGGAATTCAAACAATGAATTAGTCGATTCACAAGAACGAAACGATATTCAATGAAGAACAAAGACGATTATAGAGAGAGATTCTGCAAATTATTTCATTCATATTCGCTTTCGTGGTAACAGAATGTCCAATTTACAATTAGGTCGACACCTCTTATATAAAAGATGTGACGTCTGCTGATGTCACTTGATAGTGACATCTAACAGATTTATTACAACTGAAACACAACTACTGAAGATGTCAAAACAGCTGACATCTCCTTACAAAAATGCTAAGTGTTATCAGTTGTTATAACAACTGAAAACATAAAACTACTGAAACTACAATGACTGAAGAACAAGCTCTTCAGTCGTTTTACAAAACTACTGAAAGTAAAAATATAAAGTACTGATATCACAACTACTGAAGAAGTACTCTTCAGCTGTTGTGACAAACTACTGAAACTTCAGTAGTTGGTCTTCAGACATGAACTTCAGATGTTTCATCAGATGACTTCAGTAGATATCATCAGCTGATGTCTTCAGTCTTTGTCTTCAGACTTTGTACATCATTGTTGATCTTCAGCACTTGTAAACTCTTCAGCTGTTGTACTTCAGTACTTTGGTCTTTCAGCTTCAGCACTTGTGTTCTTCAGCTGTTCAGCTTCAGTACTTGTGTTCTTCAGCTGTTCAGCTTCAGTACTTGTGTTCTCCAGCTGTTGTACTTCAGCACTTTAGTTCTTCAGCTGTTGAAGTCTTCAGCACTTGATCTTCAGCTGTTGAAGTCTTCAGCACTTTGTCAAACTGCTGATGAAGCTTTCAGCAGTTGTTGTGATACCATGTGGGACTTAGAGGTTTTCTGATCTTGGCTCATTGGTTCTTTTGTCCAACAGGAAGCCTTTCTTCAGTTGCACCAAAAAATGTTCTAAGTTTTGTTTTGGTTGCACGAGCCTTGTCTCACCCAACAAACTCCTTCCAGGATGATGCTACCAAAACTGCATTGTCTTTAGCTTCTCAAAACCTTTAGCACCAAGGAAAATATATATTTGTCTGTTTCTTTGTGCTTTCCTTAGGTGGTTCTAAGAAGTTTGTACAAGTCATTTGTAATCAACTGATCTAGTTTGTTACTCTAGATTACATGTACCCTTCGTTGTGGCCTTTTGTAGAGAGTTAGTTGACGGGAGTTATAGTCATACTCCCATCTAACTATAGGTTTCAAATACAAGCCTTCAGC
This sequence comes from Flaveria trinervia, assembly GCA_025506515.1. NCBI lineage: Eukaryota > Viridiplantae > Streptophyta > Magnoliopsida > Asterales > Asteraceae > Flaveria > Flaveria trinervia. The sequence continues at coordinate 13,010,776 of CM046447.1, read as the reverse complement.
CATATGCAGGAAAGTCTTTCCTTTGGTTGACCATTCTTTTTTTCCTTTTCTCTCATCATCAAGTCTTTTTTTTGTCTTTGCCTTTATGGTCAGTTCAGCAAGATAAATACTTCTCAAGTGATTTCTGATTTGAGTAGCTAGTTGAGAGTTAGAGGGGTTGGAGAATAGTGTCTCTGCTAACACAGCAATATCAAATCTTCATGAGTGTAGCAAAGATGGTGCATCAAGTCGGTTGACTTCACCATTCTTTCTTTCCATAACAAACTTGTGAGAAGGTTCTTCAAACCTCCACTGGACAATCATCTTCCTAGGAACAAGGGGTTGGTTTGGCAGTTTGCCCCCCTTCCTAGTGTCTAGCGTAGGCACCAGTCTTCTTCTGAGCTTCTTCTCTACTTCCTTGAGTGAACCTGAGTTTGTTTCTAGGAGTTGAAGTGCTTGGTCAAAAGTTTCCCTAGGTAGTTCAAGTAATGCCTCTCTTGTGAGGGAAGAGGAAGAGCCAACAATGTATGATTGATTGCTAGACTCCTCACAAGAGATCATGCTCAAATTGGTGTAATTTATGAGCTTCCTCTTGATCTCCTTAAATTCTTCCAAGGTTAGAGGCTTTTATAGTTCAGAGGATGACTTGGGTCATGGTGGGTAGTGGATGGTTGGGTTCTGGTTAGTATTTTAAGTTTAATGATAGGTAGTGGTGGTTGTATTTGTGAGGCAACGGGTGAGGATGAAGGTATGGTTGATGATGTAGGTTCAGGGGTGTATAACTCAGTAGTGGGTTCAGTTTTGATAGGGAAAGAAAAAGGTGTGGGTATAGGTTGAGGTTTCTTTTTGGGTACCATCCTCTTACACCTTAAGTGTGAAACACCTCTTTCCTTCATCTTGAGCAAATGTTAACTTTGATGTTACTAACATCTTGTTGCAGGGTCTTTTCAGTAGTGGGACCAACTTTCCTACTAAAGAAGTCATAGGCCCTGAGATATGCCTTCATTCGGGCTTTGTCTCCAACCTTCTTGACAACCACAAGTTTGGCCTCCTCTTCTTACCTTTTCTTGTCCTTTACCCTCTCCATTGCAACCTTCTTCCTATCCTTGGTAATCTGATCTTTCTTTTTGTGGAAAAACCACAAATTGTATCATTGTCATGAGATTCAGCTCCTCTTGAGAACATCCCCTAGAGCATAGGAAGACTATCATCTCAATCCTCAGTTGTTCCTCAGCTTCTTTCTTCTTTATTATCCTTTCCTCCTCTTCGGCCAACCTAGCTACTTCCTCATTTTCTTTTTGCAGCAAAGTTACCTTTTCCAACAGCACCAGCTCATCAAATGGAATAAAATCATTTCTTCATTGGTTACTCCTAGTTTGACAAGTTTATCAATCATTTTAACTCTTCTCTTGTTGTTGATAGCCTCTTGAGTTGTTGGTTGCTTTTGTAACCAACAGCTTCCTAGTGTTGAGTCTACCTTTCTTCTTTAAATTCTCCATCCTTGCCTCCTCTAAAAGCACTTTTGTAGTCATCTTCCTCTTTCCTTTAGGGGTGTTTGGAAGATTCAGCTTTTGGATATTCTGGCTTAGAGGGTTTAGGTTGGTAAAAGAGAGGTTGAGCTTGTGGTGTATAAGAGAGTATAAGAGAGAGTAGTTTTGAGAAAGTCTTTATTGTTTATATCAGAGGCTAGATCAAGTATGGCCTCTGTGATAATCATATCATTAGATAAGGATGATAATCTAATAATTCCTTCCTCAGCTTGGATCTCAGCTTCAAAAGAGAGTGGAACTACACTACATGTCTCAAACTAAGTCAGTTGCCGGGCTATCCGTCCTTGTTTCCCCTTAGGTTATGGTAGGTGGTGCATTCAACCTTTGAAGCTCTTCAACTCCAAAGTAAACTAAAGAAACATTAGATGAGGGTTGTTAACTAAGGAGATTATTAGGAACTTGGTTAAGAACCTACTAAGATCAATAAGCATCTGGGGTCCACTAGGAAATAATAGGACGTGGTGAGGGAAGATGGGAGATGGACAAAGTGGGTTCCATATGAGCATGACTCTATACACTCCCCTATTTGGTAGCATCATCTTAAGAAGTATATGAGCTAGCAAGAGACCTTAAAAAGACTTGAAAAGGTACGTGCCTAATAGACTTATCAATCTATTTCTTAGCTAGTTTGGCCTTGACATTTTAAATTTCAAGTTATGAGTAGTAGACCTATCCTAAAGTCTTACCTTTGATTCAAGGTTTTAGATTTTAGAAAGTATGTCACTAATGGTGAGTTGCATACTTCCCTCATATTCTATTGAGGAATCATGAGAAGATGAGATAACATACCTAGTATGTTCATCCTTATCACCAGATATGGTTTCATGGCACCCTAGTTTTTGTCTTGCAAACTGATGTTTCTTTCAGAGGCATTAATGGGCAAGATTGTCGTAGACTCTGTCTCAAAGATGTTACCACTATCCTCAGAGTCCAACAAGACAATCTCAGTAGGGGCAACTAAGTACGCATGAGTCCCCTCCACATCTGTGGGACTTACCTCAGTTTGGATTTTCTTATGGGGGCTAGAAATCAGAAGCTCCCAAGGGCTCACATGATCCAGAGATTGGTGTAGCAGATCAACATCATGGCCCTGATGGAACATGAGATCTTTATCAGATCGAGTTAATAGGTTAGTGAAGGATATAGAAGTTATTCCTAGTGACCCGAGACCACAGTCAATATCTAGCTGCATTGAGCGAATGATTTGGTTGTCTATTGTTGGTTGCTCAGGGGAGCATTGGGACTCACCCTCAGGGCTAATGGTTTGGTTAATGGGCTCAGGAGGTTGAGACTGAGGAGACTCAATACCAATATTGACGTCAATAGTGGAGGATGGTTGGACCTCAAGCTGAGTGGGAGCCAATTTTTCCACTCTAGCCTTTTTAACTTGAATAGAGGGAGCTTGTTAGATCATAGTAGATTGAACAGGGGTTTGTTTAGGCCCTCTCTAGTAAATGAATTTAATAGGGTAGTAAGTGACAATTGACAATGAAGTGGTGGTGTCTGGTGTGGGTTTATCGCCTGTTGGCCTTATAAGGATGTCACTAAGAGCCATGGGCTCAATCATACCTAAAAGAAAGTCAGTAAATCTTCCATGAAAGTTAGTGGACACTCTCCTCAGAACTTTGAAGATGTGCAACCTCATGTGAGGAACAAGACAGGATTCTTCATTTTGAAGTTTGTATTGGTCCAGCTCATAAATAATGATGTGTTGAATGAACCTGTGATACTTGTAGAATGGTTCTATGTGTAGATTTCCTTTGAGGTTATTCAACACAAACTTAGAGTAGTTGAATCTGAGGCCTCTTACCAATCCTTAAAGAAGACATCCCAGATCATATGGATTTTGATCCCACCCTCCTGATTTTTTAGCTAGACAGTGAAGAAAATGTGAAGAGGAACTTCCAGTAGTAAGAGAAGTAGATTTGTAAACCATCAACCTACTGACATCACCACCATATCCCATTTGGGTGTATGTGTCATCCAGATTAGGCTTGGGAAATTCCGTGGGAGCGCCTTTATCATGAAGCCCCAGATGCCCCCTCATGGTATGTTTAGATATAATCAAGTCTTGTCCATAAATCATCAATCAGATAACCTTTACTCCATTAAGTGTGTCACTTTGCTCATTGCCCAAAATTCAGCTATATGGTTGGAGTAAACCATAGAGTTTATAGTGAGGATGGTGAGGGAGGTGGATTGTGTGAGAAACTTAATGATTGGGGAAAAATCAACATCCTTTAAAGAATCAAGGATTGCGATCTGGTTATGATGAGGATTTTGGGCCATAGTTGTAAAATAATAGAGGGATCATATGATTTGAGAGAGTGAGTTGCAAAGAAGATGTGGGAAATTTAGGGCTTGCGAGCGTGTAAAAAGATTAAAGAAAAGAAGTCAAAAGATTAAATTGGGTAAAATGTTAGATGGATAAGGTGAAAAGATAGATGAGGTTCATATGTGACAGGGGCGGTAAGGATAAACCATTTATAATATTCAGACATCGTTAATAAAATCTTACCTTTTTATAGAATGGGGCCCAAAGATTTCCGTTACACGGTAAGGCTTTCTTCCTAGAGTAGATGTTATCCGAGAGTAATATATATAGAGGCCAATGTTACTTCTAAAGGCAAATTATGTCCTAAAATAAATTTCCTTCCGAGAGTAAGATGGTCTTTCGAGGGAAGAAATTTTAGAGTTTTAGAAGTGTATTTGATATAAGATCAAATGTTTTTCAAGACCAAAATCTCTTCGAAAGGAATACTTGTTCAGAGGAATTTTTCATGACAAGTTATATAAAGATAACTTCCGAGGGTAAATTTCTCTTTGGGAGAATGCATCCTTAGAAAATTTATAAGAAAGACCAGGGCTAAGATTGCAATGAGATAATATAAACAAGACACATATTAAAAAGGTTAGAAAAAGAGATTAACTAGTCAATATATATCATTCCAATAACTATGACTAAATACTTAAACCTTTTTTCATCAAAAGCTTTGGTGAACAAGTTAGCATATTGTTTATTTGAGTCAACTTTGACTAGTTTGATCAGGTTTTTCTCATGAATATCTCAAATGAAATGATATCTGATGTCAATATGCTCTTTCTTGGTGCTTGACTGGATTCTCTATAATTAAAATGGCATTCTTCTTGTCAATGTGGATAGGCCTTTCCATGAAGTTGAAGTCGTAGTCTAAAATCGAATTTTGAATCCAAAGCAGCTGAGCATAGCAACTTGTCATAACAATGTATTCAACTTCAGTTGTTGATCTAAAGACACACGATTGCTTTATACATTGCTAGGAGATGGTTCTTCCTCCAAAAATTGAAATCCTTCAAATGTTGATTTCTTATTGATATTGCAGCCACCATAGTTACTGCTAGTGTAGCCATAGATATTGAAGTCTTGATTCCTAGGATACTAGAGACCTAGTTTGGGAGCTCCTTTTGAGGTATCTATGGAATCTCTTTGCATCAAGTAGGTGAGACACCTTTGGAGCGGCATGATATCTTCCATAGGTACAAGTTGCAAACATGATATCAGGTCTATTTGCTATGAGATAAATTAGAGATCCTATTATTGCCATGTACTAATGCTAATTAGTGTCCTCCCCCTTAGATTCATGAAAAAGGTTGTGATTTCTGGTTAAAGGTGTCTTCGTTGGTTTACAATCTTTCATTTCAAATTTGTTAGGACCGTGTACGTACGAAATACTAACTGATAATGTGTGAAACCAAATCAAATAGTGCGGAATCCTATTTGATTGGTGATCCAATCAGTGAGAATGCAATCCCGATCAATCTAACGATAAAGAAACATTAAGAACGAGTAGAACAATATCAGATGCGAACTATGAACTTGGAACAGGCTTTCTGGACGCTCTGGACGGCTAGGTTATGATTATGTGTCAAAATTCTTCAAATGTTATGTTTTCCCACAAATTAGTTGGTATTAACAGGTTATGGGCTTTCATTCATATGACTAAACCATTACCATGGTTTAGTCGTGCGACTAAATCATACGATTGATCCATACGCATGACTGAAGGTTCAGTCGTGCGACCGAGTCAATTTTATGTCTCAATCGTGCGACTGATCCAGTCTCCTGGTTCAGTCGTGCGACTGGTTCATTAGTGGATGACAAATGCGGATGAATTATGTCAATGCGGATGAAGCAAATCAAATACGGATGTAGCATATCAAATGCGGATGGAGCAATCAAATGCGGATGAATAATAAGGTCAATGCGGATGAACACTTAAAATAATTTTGACTTTTTGGAGAAAAAAGAGTAATGTAGGCTTTGACTTGAGATGTTCCCAGGGGTTTATCTAGGTTGACTTTTGAGGTCATAGATGGTATGATGGGCATGTATGATGTGTGATTGATGCATATGCATAATGATGATGTATGATGTTGTATGATTATACATGATGTATGTTATGAATGTATGATGATGCCCTGTATGATGATGATGACTCAATGTTATATTCCTTATTATGACGTATGTTCATCTTTCCGCGGCTTTACGTGTTTTGAAAATGAATGAACTGCAAGTATTATGTAACATAAAGTGAAAGATAACGAATGAGGAACATGAAGTAAGAATGTATGCATTAACAAGTAATGAAAGTAAAGATAGTCTTGTAAGCATGGCATGAACATCGGGGTCTTTCTTTGTGATTGACCATTTGCATAGAACCATTGTTGCATACCTTAGGTACTGTGACCACGAGGTGCGATGCACCGTTATAGAAGGTCTATGAGAGGCCTATGTCCAGAACTATGAATAGAAAGGTATTGCTTATGACAATGGTACCCTTTGTATAGAACCATTGCTGCATACCTTAGGTACTGTGACCACGAGGTGCGATGCACTGTTATAGAAGGTCTATGAGAGGCCTAGGTCCAGAACCATGAACAGAAAGGTATTGCTTACGACAATGGTACATCCACATTCATACCTTAGGTACTGTGACCACGAGGTGTGATGCACCGTTATAGAAGGTCTATGATAGGCTTAGGTCCACAACCATGAACAGAAAGGTATTGCATAGTAAACCTAAACTTTACCTTAGGTGCTGCGACCATGAGCTGCGGTGCACCATTATAGAAGGTCTGTGATAGGCCTAGGTCCAGTACCATGAACAAAAGGGTAAGTTTATGGTTGATAGAAGGGAAAAGTAAATAATGAGGCATGAAAGATTAAAGAAGATAATAATGATATTATCTATATGTACGTACGATGTTTGATCACGAATGAATGTAAAGTATAGTATGACTTTGAGAGAAAGTAAAGAATGGTTTTATGAAAGAAAAGTATGTTTTATTATAAAACTAGAACTCACTCAGCAACACTGACTTTTATGCATATTCCAGTTGGCAGGTGAGCATTGCTGAGGATGGCACGGAGCAACTACTTGGAATTTTGAATGGTATTCTTTTGCTAATGTTTTTGAATTGTAATGCGAGCGAATGATGTTTTGAAATGAACGCTTGTATTAACTTGCAAAAGCATTTGTAATGATATGAAAAAATTTGTGTTATGTTTCCGCAGCAATGTTTTAATAAATGATTAAATGTAAAGTATATGTTTTATGTGCGACGATTTACCAACAATAAGCGTCCCGGGAACGAGCCCTTACAAGTTGATATCAGAGCCAATGTTTAAGTGAAATGGGTAAAATTTCAAAATAAACCTTAACTTAAACTGAGAATGGGACGGAAAGGGGATGGGATGCCAATCTGAGTAGCTGCGTACCATCAGGTATTTTCGTAAGTTAACGGTCTTACGTGCGCATGTTATGTGGTTTATGTGTTGCTGATAGATTTAGATACTGATGTAGTTAGGATAGGTAAAGCTTGGGGTATGAAGAATAAAGTGAGTGGCTAATAACAACTGGCCACTGTAATTAGGGACTTACTATACATGACATAAACCGAGCTATTACCTTGAATGATCGTGTTGGTGTTTGAATCTTTCAGCGTGTGTGTGTGAGGATGGCTGGTGGTAGATCATCTAAAGCTTCACGTGGTGGTGGAGGTGGTGCTGAACCACGGGTTACGAGGGGAAGGCCTAGGGCCAAAAAAGTGGTTCATGAAGAACTAGAGACCCCTCATCCGGAGGGCGGGGATGAGAGTGCTAACCTGAGAGCCTCAGTGAAGGAGGCGGTTGTGGAGGAAGTGCATCAAGTCATGCAGGCGATCCTACCGTCTGTGGTGGCCGAAGTGATAAAGGCAGTTAGAGAAGGGGAGAGAAGGGAAAGGAGTAGACCTACGGGCGAAAAAAGATGGCCCAAGACTGAAACGGTTCCGTCTAATGACGAAGAAGGGGAAGAAGCAGAGCCTGTGCAGGTTGTGGTACGAGGATGTAATTACGGGGTGTTTATGAGATGCAAGCCCCCTACTTTTGATAGTAACGGTACTACGGCTCTATGTTGGTGGGACAATATTGAGGAAATGGAGGCCGTACTGATATCAGCAAGTGCCAAGAGGACCAGAAGGTGAAGTTTGCTACCCATTCTTTTATGGACTCAGCTCTATGTTGGTGGGACAATATTGTCCAAGCTAAGGGCAGCAGGGCCATTGGAAGAATAAGATGGTATGAACTGAAAAAGTTAGTGATTGAGGAGTTTTGTCCTCATTGGGAAATGGACAAGGTCGAAAGGGAGTTCTTGCAATTGGAGATGGGAACTATGACGCACCAGCAGTACACCACCAAATTCAAGGAGATGGCACGTCTGGTGCCAGATCAGGTGACACCTCTGTCTCGAAAAATCAAGAGGTACATTCAGGGTTTGCCAGTGGATATTCGCATGCACATGATCGCTGCCCGACCGAGCACGTTTAGGTCTGTGGTGGAATTGGCAGGGAGACTGTATGACGAGATGATGGTGGTGGTGAGTGAAGGTGGAAAGAAGAGTGGTAGTGATCGAAACTGGCAGGGGAAGAGGTTTGGTCGGGTTAATGCCTCGACGGGTAACAAGAAGGCACCAGTGGATGACCGTCGTGTGGTTGTATCGGGTGCTAGTATAAAGAAGTGTGATAGGTGTGGGAGAGAACATAGCGAGGAATGTAGGCTAGGGTCGAATGTATGCTTCAAATGTGGAAAGCCGGGGCATATAGCCAAGGACTGTCGTACCATCCGGTGTTTTAACTGTGGCATGGAGGGTCATATGAATACAGATTGTAAGAAGCCAAGGGCCGAGGGTTCCGAGGTGAGGAAAACTGGAGGTGAAGGTCCAAGGGCGAGCGCCAGGGCATTCATGATGACATAGGAGGAGGCTAGGACGGACCCTTATGTTGTGTCTGCTACATTTCTAGTGAACCAAACTTTAGCTTCTGTGTTATTTGATTCGGGTGCTTTGATTCGGGTGCTGGTAAAAGATTTATTTCTGCTGCTTTCTGTGCTAAGCTACCTGTTAGTAGTAGACGTGTTGATGCGCCCTTCGATGTAGAAACTGCCATAGGTAAGTCTACTAGGATTTCTGAGAGGATATAAGGCTGTGATGTGGAGCTAGAAGGTCATACGTTTCGTGTTAGACCGTTTGTGATGACCTTAGGTGGTTTCAATTTGGTTCTAGGGATGGATTGGTTAGCAGACTTCAAGGCGAACATTATTTGTCGCAAGAAGATGATTCAGCTATCAGCAGCTGACGGGAGTTCGGTGACGGTTTATGGTGATCGGGTCACGACAATTCCAAAAGTGATTTCAATGGCGGTGGAGGGAAAGTGTATGAGGCGTAGATGTAGTGCCTACTTGGCCTATGTAAAGGATGTGGATACACTAACACCATAACTTTCTGAGGTACCCGTTGTGTGTGACTTTCCAGACGTGTTCCCAAAAGATTAATCAGGAGTGCCACCTAACCATGAGATTGAGTTTCAGATTGATTTGATACCGGGTGCCCAACCTGTTGCCAAGGCACCGTATCAGTTGGTTCCGACTGAGATGAAGGAGTTGATGGAGCAGTTGCAAGAGTTGCTGGATAAGGGGTTCATCAGACCGAGTATCTCTCCTTGGGGTGCTCCGGCCTTGTTTGTGAAGAAGAAAGACGGTAGTATGAGGATGTGTATTGACTACCGAGAGCTGAACAAGTTGACGGTGAAGATTCAATATCCCTTACCGAGGATAGATGATTTGTTCGATCAGCTTCAAGGTGCTAGTTGGTTTTCAAGGATCGATCTTTGATCGGGCTATCATCAGATTAAAGTGAAAGAGCAGGATGTTCCTAAAACAACTTTTCGCACACGCTACGGTCACTATGTGTTTCTTGTCATGTCTTTTGGTTTGACCAACGCACCAGCTGCTTTTATGGATTTGATGAATTGGGTCTGTCGGCCGATGCTGGATAAATCAGTGATTGTGTTCATTGATGATATCCTGATTTATTCGAAAAGCTAGAATGAGCATGCTAGTCACATTCGGAGGTTTTGGAGACGTTGAGGAAGGAGAAGTTGTACGCCAAGTTCTCCATGCATTTTGGTTGTGTGAGGTTCAATTCTTGGGTCATGTGGTGAATCCTGAAGGGATTATGGTGGACCCGGCTAAGGTGGAGGCGGTGATGCAATGGAAGTCTCCTAAGACGCCATCCGAGATTCATAGCTTCTTGGGTTTGGCAAGCTACTATAGGAGGTTTATCCAAGAATTTTCTAAGGTTGCTTCTCCACTAACTAAGTTGACCCGGAAGGATGTGAAGTTCGTATGGGGTCAAGCTCAAGAGAAGGCATTCGAAGAATTGAAGGCAAGATTGACTCAAGCTCCTGTTCTGTCATTACCCGACGGAAGCAAACATCTGGTGGTTTATTCTAATGCTTCTTACTCAGGGTTGGGGTGTGTACTAATGCAAAGAGGAAAGGTTGTAGCCTATGCATCCTAACAGTTGAAGGTTCATGAGGTCAACTACCCTACTCATGAGTTGGAGCTGGCAGCCGTGGTCTTTACATTAAAGATTTGGAAGCACTATCTCTAGGGGACAAAGTGCACCATATTCACGGACCACAAGAGCTTGAAGTACTTCTTCGAGCAGAAGGATCTGAACATGACACAGAGACGGTGGTTGGAACTTATAATGGATTATGATTGTGAGATCTACTACCATCCCGGCAAGGCCAATGTGGTGGCTGATGCCCTTAGCCGAAAGGAGAGGCCCGAGCCGATTCGGGTGAAAGCTTATTAGTTGATCATGACCTCTGATGTGTTGAAGCAAGTCAAAGAGTTTCAAGATGAGGCACTCAAAGAAGATCTTCTTAACTCTGAGAGAATGAGAGGTCTGGTCGCAGAATTGGGTGAAAACACGTTTGGTGTTAGAACTCGATTCGGGAGAACATGGGTTCCTCGTTTTGGAAATATACAGGTGAAGATTATGGATGAAGCTTATAAGACTCAATACTCTATTCATCCCGGTGCTACGAAAATGTATCAAGATATGAAGAAAGATTACTGGTGGCCGGGTATGAAGTGCGATGTAGTGGAGTACGTAAGTAAGTGCCTTACTTGTTTACAAGTGAAGGCCGAGCATCAAAAGCCGTATGGGAAGATCCAACCTTGGATATACCAGAATGAAAGTGGGAGCACATCACCATGGATTTCATTACGAAGTTGCCACGTACTCCGAAAGGGTACGATGCCATATGGGTGATTGTGGACCGTCTGACTAAGAGTGCTCACTTCCTACCGATCCGCGAGACATATTCATCTGAGAGGTTGGCGAATCTATTCATTAAGGAATTGTAACTCGTCGTGGTGTGCCGGTGTCTATTGTGTCTGATCGTGACACTCGGTTTACATCTAAATTTTGGAAGAAATTCCACGACGCCATGGGGACGAGGTTACATATTAGCATAACTTATCATCCTCAGACTGATGGTCAGTCAGAAAGGACCATTCAGACCTTGGAGGACATGCTTCAGGCATGTGTGATTGATTTTGGTGGAAGTTGGGATTACCACCTACCGTTAGCCGAATTCTCATACAACAATAGCTATCATGCCTGCATTGGTATGCCATCATATGAAATGCTATACGGTAGGAGACGCAGAACACCCGTTTGTTGGGATGATATTGGTCGGAAGGAATTGGGTAGCGTCGAGGTAATCGAGGCTACGACTGAGAAGCTTGAAAAGATCAAGGCCTTCATGAAGGCAACCAAAGATAGACAGAAGTTGTATGCCGATAAATGATGCAGACCGATTGAGTTCCAGGTGGGTGATCGGGTTATGTTGAAGGTCTCACCTTGGAAGGGTATCATTCGTTTCCGAAAGCGGGGTAAGTTGAGCCCGAGATACATAGACCCTTTCCAAATCATTGCTCGGGTAGGAGAGGTGGCTTATAGATTGGAGTTACCGGATGAGTTAAGTGGAATTCACTCGACGTTCCATGTATCTTATCTAAGGAAGTGCTTAGCTCATGAAGACATGATCGTTCCACTAGAGGATATCGAAGTAGACGAACGGCTCAATTACGTGGAGCAACCTGTGACAATCATAGACCGAAAGGAAAGGAGGTTGAGGAATAAAGTGGTACCCTTATGCGTGTACAGTGAAGCACAGGAAGGGATCCGAGTCAACATGGAAGACTGAAGAGAAGTGAAGCAACATTACCCGTGTTTGTTCAAGGAATAACAGGTTTCTAGGATGAAACCTATTTAAGGGGGGTGGACTTGTACACCTGGTTATTTTAAAGTCAAGAAAGAAGAATAAAGTGAGGAAAAAGGAAGAAAAGAAATAAAACCCAAGTCTAGGGGTAAAAATTGTCCAAAAGGACAAAATGTTTGAAAAGTGGGTGTAAAAGGTGCTACGGCCGCCCATATGTCACATACACCACTGATCTTCGGGTTTTAGAGAGAGAGAGAGAGTAGCTGGAGCAGCAAATTCTTGGTTTTGAAGAAAGAACTAGAACGAATTCGAATTCAAGGTAAGAATTCATGTTTTATGGTGTTCTTAACCGGTTATGTCCTCGGGTTTATGCTTATGTGTGTTTATATGTGTTCGGTTATGTTTTTAGTGGGTTTCTAGGCGGTTGAATTCAATTTGCAAACGAGTTTGGAAGAAGCCATACTCAAGAGTTGTAAAGGTGAGATCTAGGACCCCTCTTTTACCTGTTTTAACTAATTTTGGGACTGGAAATGCATGAATGTATGTTTTCATTACACTGGGTTTCCGACCCATATGTTTCATTTCGTATATGTTGTATGTATGATGTGATGTATGATTATGTTCATGCTTGATGATGTATGATGATGTTTCTAAGGCTTAGGATGTATGATTTAAGCTTAGAACATGATGAATAGTGATTTGAGATTGAAATTTGATGTTTAAGGCAAATATGTTCAGTTTTAGAATCTGCATAAGTGTTGAAAGGTCAATGCGGATGAAGTCAATGTGGATGAGCATTTGACTAGTTCTACGAAATGAGGATGATATGGGCTAAGTAAAGGGAAATGCAAATGAGTATTAACTGCAAAGTAAGTAAATGCAGATGAACAGTTAATGCGGATGGGGTCAATGCGGATGAGCATTTGACTAAGTATATGAAATGCGGATGAGTAAGTCAAATACGGATGAGTAAGTCAAATGCGGATGACAAATCTGGATGAATTATGTAAACGCAGATGAAGCAAATCAAATGCGGATGAACAATAAGGTCAATGCGGAAGAACACTTAGAATAATTTTGACTTTTTGGAGAAACGAATATCACAGAACCTGAACAGAAGTATTGCACAGTAAACCTAAACCTTACCTTAGGTGCTGCGACCATGAGGAGCGGTGCATCGTTATAGAAGGTCTGTGATAGGCCTAGGTCTAGTACCATCAACAGAAAGGTAAGGTTTATGGTTGATAGTGTTGGACCAAAAGAACCATGAGCCAAGATCAGAAAACCTCTAAGTCCCACACGGTATCACAACAACTGCTGAAAGCCTCATCAGTAGTTTGACAAGTGCTGAAGACTTCAACAGCTGAAGATCAAGTGCTGAAGACCTTAACTGCTGAAGAACCAAAGTGCTGAAGTACAACAGCTGAAGAACACAAGTGCTGAAGCTGAAAGACCAAAGTACTGAAGTACAACAGCTGAAGAGTTCACAAGTACTGAAGATCAACAACTGATGTACAAAGTCTGAAGACAAAGACTGAAGACATCAGCTGATGATATCTACTGAAGTCATCAGCTGATGAACGCCTGAAGGTCAAAGTCTGAAGATCAAGTACTGAAGCCTCAGTAGTTTGTCACAACTGCTGAAGAGTACTTCTTCAGTAGTTGTGATATCAGTAGTTTTATTTTTTATGTTTCAGTAGTTTTGTAAAACGACTGAAGAGCTTGTTCTTCAGTCGTTGTAGTTTCAGTAGTTTTATATTTTGTACTTAACTTGCTGATATGTTCTCAGTAGTTGAGAACATTTCAGTAGTTTGTTAAGAATTAGTTATTTCTGTATTGGATCTGCCAGTTGTCACTTTCCGTGATAACAGCAGTGACTGTTGCACTCTATATAAGGAGTGACAACCTATTGTAATTGTGAGTGAATTGAGCAATTGAATGGAATGATTAATTGATTCGATTAGAAATATTCTACATCTATAAACATTCCTAGAAATCAGAAATTCATATTCTCTCCCTATAACCGTATGCGATCTTAACGCTTACAAGTATCGATTGCTTGCTACAATTTGTCTAATTCGTGTTTGTATTCCGCTGCTTTATATTCTGATACATCAAACTTGTGATCACTGATCCTGTCAATGGTATCAGAGCAGGTTAATCATTGATCGATCTAATAATTGATCATTGAAACTGCTATTCAAGATCCAAGTTTGATTGAATTAGCTTTTGTTTTTGCAAGAACGGTTATAGAGATTGAATTTTTCTGTATTTCTGCTCATTCATCCTGAGATCTTTTCTTGGTTCTCATTGAGTTTGTTGTGGTTTGTCTAAACTTCTTTTTAAACTTGAACTAAACTGTTTTTGAACTGAAAATGACCACTCCCTCCAATGATCCTCACAATACTGGTTCCTCAACCAAGCCTCCTATGCTGGTTAGGAATGAGTATAACATATGGCAAAGACGTATGCTCCATCACCTGTCTGTTAACAGCGCAGGGTGTTGGACATCTGTGGTACATGGTCCACACAAGCCTATGGTGAATAACCCGGAAACCAATCAAATGGTTCCGAAGAGGAGGGAGCAATACTCAGATGAGGATAAAAGTTGCTTGAGATTGATGCAAAAGCCCATGGATTCTGGCCATGGCTTTGCCCAATGAAATCTATTCTGGGCTAATGCATCATGAAACTGCCCATGACCTCTGGATTGCTTTGAAAGAACAATTTGGAGGAACAGATGAGGTCTTGGCAAATAATAGAGAAATTCTTGCCCAACAATATGAGACATTCTCTCATAGAAAGGGTGAGACACTGACTCAACAATATGAGCGGTTTTCTTGTTTGATCTCTGAACTAAAAATGGTCAAACTTGAATACACCAATATTCAGATGAATAACAGATTTCTCAGATCACTGCCTGAGAGATGGGACACATATACTATTGTCCTACGCTCCAGTGCAAGTTTGGACAAACTATCTCTCACCCAACTCCATGGGAAATTGCTCACTTTTGAGAGAGAGATAGAACAGAAGAGAAAGCTGTCTTCATCTGGAAAGCTCACTGAAGACTTTATACAAGGCAACACTGCCTTGGTGGGTCATGAGTCAGAATATGCTGCATCTGAATGCCAGTATGATGAGCATATTAATTTCTCTTCGAGCACTTCTAATTCTGCATTTGTAAGTGTTGATGGTCATTTACTGGAGGTAATAATGACAATCTATGTTTCATTATGGATGATCTCAAGGGGATTGCTGATGATGACTTAGAAGAGATGGATATTTTGAGCCAAATGGCCTTGATAAATATCAGATCTCAGAAGTTCTACAAAAGAACTGGAAGAAAATTCCCAGGACTCTCTGGCAAAACCAAAGTTGGTTTTGACAAGAGCAAGTTGAGGTGTCACAAATGCCAACGGCTTGGACACTTTGCAAGAGAGTGTAGATCAACTGGATCAAACTCTACTGCACCCTTTGTGACTTTTCCTGGCAACAGTCAACAAAACAGAGGGCAACATCCTGTCACATCTAGTCATCATCCTCAACAACAATCTCCGGCATATTTTGTTCCTCAGGTCAAATGCCTTATCAGTACCCTTGTTATTACATGCCACAGTCAAGTCAAGTTCAAGTTCCTATGACACCACAACCTCATGCATTACCAGAACCTCAGCCTTCCCTATCTCATCAACAACCTTCATCTCAACAACACAGCTTCTTCACCCCAGGAGTTGTTGACTGGAGCAGTTTACCAGATGACTTGTCTGGTCATGATCAACTGTTCTCAGGTGCTGGTCAACATGGTGGTGACAGTCCCTTTGGGAATCTAGCTCTTATGGCTTTGGAGTCTGCTGATACTTCATCTTCCAATGCCTCTACACCACAGGTATCACAGGTATCCTCTGAGGCAAAAGCCAAATTATGTTCTGAACAATGCATAGCAGCATTTGCTTCCATTAGAGAAGCAAATGTAGCTTTAATTAATAAGAACATTGAGCTAGAACAAGTAATTTCCAAAAACAAAGCTGAGTTTGAGTTTGTGCTCAAAGATAAAAATGATGAGGTTTATAAACTGAATTGCAAAATAATTGATGATAAGGCTAGAGAAGATGTACTTTTAGAGAAGTACAAAGATCTCAAAGAAACCCTTGCAGTTACCCAGGTCGAGTGTGATAGATGGGTACAATCATGCAAAGGTTTTGAAATGCTTCTTAGTAAGCAATCTGCTTCAAATGTGAAGTTTGGAATTGGTTACAATCACACTGCTCCACCTACAGATTTTACCCCAAGAGCAGAGGTAGAATCTGATGGTGAGAGTGATAACCAATCCATCAGTCATGTGATCTACCTTCTGATACAGCACAATCAGAAGTAGCAGTCAGTATCAAGTCCTCTTTGAACCTATCAGCTGATGTTGATGGTCCAAATGCTGACATTCACATGATCAATAAGTTGATCAACTCAGGAGTCAATCCTGAAGGTCCTGAAAGGACTGGAGAGCAGGATTCAACTCCTGAAGTTCAAACTTCAACTGCTGTCAGTACTGAAGAGAAGAAAACTGGCAGTAGAAAGAGTTTGAAGACTACTAAAGATGCTGTCAAGAAAGCAACCAATGCTTCCAAAGCATTGAAGAACAAGTCTTCTGTTGCTTCACCATCTTTAGTTGATGATCAACCTAAGATGAAGAAGAAACCATGTGAAGTATGTGGTTTGTTCAATCATCTTACAGATGATTGTTGGTACAAAAGGGTTCCAAACTCAAACAAGGAAGAAATTAATGAGAAAATGGTAAAAATGAAAACTGAGTTTGAGACCACATTTGTATCAGCAACATCAAATCCTGTAACCCTTAAGTCCTTAAAGCAATCCAAAAAGGAAGGAGTTAAACAGGTGACAGCTGAGGGTGCTCAAAAGAAGAAGGTGCAACATAGGACCTTATCTAACTCCACTAGCAATGTGTCTGATGAGCTGAAAGCTTATCACAAAATCAGACACAGCTGGTGATGATGGTACAACATCTGTTGGGTAGAGTTAACCAACTAGATTCTCCTATGTTGAAACCACAGAAAAGGAGGTCTAAGCCAAAGGACTCCTCTTCTGCACCATCTTTTTCCTCTCAGGCTGTTGTTACAAATAAACATGCTAGTTTACCATCTATTGATGAGACCAGGCCCAAAACCAAAAAGGTTTGGGTCTCTAAAACTAACTGATTGTTTTTATTGCAGGGTTCTTCAACATGCCAAAATAGCATCTGGTATGTAGACAGTGGGGGATCCATGCACATGACTGGGAACATCTCTCTTCTTCATGACTACTCTCAAGGAAAGAAGGGATTTGTCTCTTTTGGCAATGATGCTAGGGGTTACATCATCGGTAAGGGCTTTGTCTCCAATGGAGAAATCAAATTTGATGATGTTAATCATGTGGAAAATCTCAAGTACAACCTCTTGAGTGTCAGTCAAATGTGTGATAAAGGCCATGTTGCCCTTTTCACAAGTCAAAACTGTAGGATTCTGTCATCCAAAGTTTTGCCCTTGATTGACAAGGTGTTGGATGATCACACTCTCCTGAAAGCCAACAGGACAGGAAGAGTGTATGCCTTAGATCTCTCTAAGAAGATAGATCTCAAAGGCAATCCTTGCCTATTTTCCAAAGCCTCTTTTCAAGAATCTAAACTATGGCACAGGAGACTTGGTCATGTTAATCTCAAAAACATGAATCAGCTTAGCCACAATAGTTTAGTCAGAGGCTTACCAATAAAGGAGTTCCACTGTGATGAAACTTGCACTGCTTGTTTAAAAGGAAAACAGCACAAGTCTCATTTCCTCCTATTGAAGTGTCCAAGTCCACTGCCTGCTTGCAATTACTGCATATGGATCTATTTGGTCCTGTGAGAGTAATGAGCATGGCAAAGAAGAAATACTGTCTGGTAATTGTGGATGATTACTCCAGATTTGTATGGACTTTCTTTCTACACTCAAAGGATGAGGCTGCTCAGAAGATTATCCACTTTGTGCTGTACATTGAGAAGCAGTATTCCCTTCCAGTCAAGTGTATTAGGAGTGATAATGGAACTGAGTTCAGAAATCATACACTTGATGACTTCTATCTCTCAAAGGGAATCAGAAGGCAGTTCAGCATTCCTAGGACTCCGGAACAAAATGGAGTAGTGGAGAGAAAGAACAGGACTCTCATTGAAGCTGCAAGGTCCATGCTGGCTGACTCAGGTTTGCCATTGACCTTTTGGGCCGAAGCTGTCAACACAGCTTGTTATGTGCAAAATAGAGTTTTAGTAAATCAGAGGTTGATGAAGACTCCATATGAAGTTCTCCATCATTTGGCTCCACTGATTTTTTTTTTCAAAGCATTTGGGTGTCCCTGTTTTATTCTCAACACAAAGGATCAACTCCACAAATTTGATCCTAAGGTGGATGCAGGATACTTTGTTGGTTATTCATCTACTTGCAAGGCATACAGAGTCTTCAACTGCAGAACAAAGATTGTTGAAGAAACTCTACATGTTAAGTTTAATGAATCTCCAAAGGACAAGATTCCACAAAGTCCTGTGGAGTTATTTGATTTGGACATACTGCAATATGTTCCCTATCAAACTCCTGCTGTTGCTCCTGTCAACAGTTCACCACCTGGTGGTACTGCTGATGATGATGATGATTGCAGTACTCACCTCTTCAGGTTTAGTGATCAGCTGCCTGATTCAACTAGACCTGATGTTCCTGTAGCGCCAGTAGCACCATCCACAACAAATGCTGATGAGATTTCTTCGAATTCAACTTCCTTTGAATTACCATCCACTGATTGGTTTCAAGGAAATGATTCACCATCACCATCTGTTGCTGCTGAACGGCTACAAACACTTGCACAGATCTCATTGTGTATCAAGATCTGAAGAATCACCCCATGTCTCAAATCATTGGTGATATCACTGCTGGTGTATCAACAAGAAGTCAATTGTCAAATTCTGCTTCTATGCTCTCTTCATCAGTCAGCAAGAGCCAAAGAATTATCACATTGCTTTAAAGGACAATGGATGGGTTGATGCCATGCAGCTTGAGCTTCTTCAGTTCAAGAAACAGCAAGTGTGGGAACTGGTTCCTCTACCTCCAGGTAAGTGTGCAATAGGCACTAATGGGTGTTTAGGAACAAAACTGATGAAAATGGGCTTATTGTTAAGAACAAGGCCAGACTGGTTGTTCAGGGGTTTGCACAAGAAGAAGGTATTGATTATGATGAAACCTTTGCCCCTGTAGCCAGACTGGAAGCAATTCGATTGTTTTTAGCTTATGCTGCTTATCAAAAACTTAAAGTCTTTTTCAAATGGATGTCAAAAGTGCATTTTTGTATGGAAAAGTTAAAGAAGAGGTTTATGTATGTCACCTCCAGGCTTTGAGGACAACAAACATCCTAATTGGGTGTATAAGCTTGATAAAGCTCTTTATGGGTAAAACAAGCTCCCAGAGCCTGGTATGAGACATTATCAAACTTTCTTCTGGAAAACATTTCACTAGAGGCTCCATAGACAAGACTTTATTTATTAAGAAAGCTGGGCAGCATAATCTACTTGTTCAAATTTATGTAGATGATATTATTTTTGCATCCTCTGATCCAAAGTTGTGTGATGCCTTTACAAAGTTGATGCAACAGAAGTTTGAAATGAGTGCCATGGGAGAATTACAGTTCTTTCTGGGGTTGCAAATCAAACAAAAGGCTGATGGAATTTTTATTCATCAATCCAAATATACAAAGATCTTTTGCAAAAGTTTGATTTACAAAACTGTAAGCCCTGTTCTACTCCCATGAGCAGCACCACACAACTGGACTCAGATCAGAAAGGTAAAGTGGTTGATGAAACACTTTACAGATGTATGATTGGGTCCTTGATGTATTTAACAGCTTCTAGACCAGATATTATGTTTGCTACATGTGTTTGTGCTAGATTTCAGGCTGCACCTAAAGAGTCTCATCTGATTGCAGTCAAGAGGATCTTTAGATATCTGCAAGGCACTCCATCTCTAGGTTTATGGTACTCTACCAGACATTCTGGTAAATTAGTTGCTTTTTCTGACAGTGACTATGCAGGGTGTAAGTTGACCAGGAAATCAACTTCTGGTGGATGTCAATTCCTAGGCAACTGCTTAATTTCTTGGCAGAGCAAGAAACAGACCTCAGTTGCTACATCCACTGCGGAAGCAGAGTACATTGCTGCTGCAAGCTGTACATCTCAGGTACTCTGGCTTCAAAACCAACTTTTGGATTATGGCATTACAGAGACTAAGACTCCATTGTTAATGGATAGTGCTTCAGCTCTTTGCATTGTCAAAAATCCAGTCCAGCACTCTAGGACCAAACATATAGAGATCAGACATCATTTTATAAGAGATTGTTTTGAAAAAGGTCTGATTGATCCTAAGTTTGTGCCCAGTGCTGATGAGCTTGCAGACATTTTTACTAAGCCTATGGATAGTTCAACTTTCCAAAACCTGGTGTTAAGGCTTGGTATGCTGCAGCTAGAATAGGTGACAACTACTGATGATCTCAGTAATTCATATTGATGATCATGAGTGCCTGTCACATATAAGTACTGATGAGCTCTTTTAACCTCAGTACTTTTTATAACTACTGAAGGCTAAAAGTTCTCACAAGTACTGAAGTACTTCATCTGCTCTAAACTACTGAAGTAGTTACAACTACTGATGCAGTCATAACTACTGCATCAGTAAAAACAGATAAGTACTGATGTCCTATGAAACAACTGAAATCAGCCATAAAGACTGATGAATGTGTTGAGGACAGTTTGAAACAGCTGAAAAGCTAAGAATTGACGAAAACAGCTGAAGAGAACTTTCTCCTCAGTCGTTTGTACCACTGCTGTTTCATTTTAAACAACTGAAGCAAAACCACGTCTTCAGCAGTTTTATAACTACTGATGACCAATACCAAGTCTTCAGTTGTTTACAACAGCTGATGACAAAACCACTGTCTTCAGTAGTTTCATAACTACTGATGACAAACACCATGTCCTCAGTTGTTTCAATCACCTGAAGTCAAAACCACGGTCTTCAGTAGTTTTCTAAACTACTGATGCCTAACACCGCGACTTCAGCTGTTTCAACGTCTGAAAGGATAATACCATGTCAACGGTCGTTTAAAACTACTGATGACTAACACCACATCCTTCAGTCGTTTCCTCACCCGTACCCTATAAATACCCTTAACCTGAGCTCTCCATGCTTTATCTTCTTCAAACCTAACGTTCCTCTCCAAAAAATTTCCATGGCGTCTATGCAAATAAACCGCGACACAACTGTGTTGCCTACCTCACAAAATCGCCGATCTGGACTAAGTTCGATACTGCTATCGATCTTATGGTTCAGTCCCAATACAACAAGGCATTCCTTCTGAACCCCGTTTTACATACCGAATCCTTGAACCAATTTTGGATGAACGTAATGTCACTACTGAGGAGAGCAACACACATCCCTCCGGTCAGTCGTCAACCACAAAGAAGTAGTGATTACTCCTGCAACAATCCGTAAAATTCTTCAACTGAGTGATGCTACCTCTCCTGCTGGATATCCGAAGGGCACCATAGATCTATCATTTGCTCAGCATGGATATCAAGGTGATCTCACTGCCACCACCATCATGAAGAAACACTTTAATGACGCTGAGCGCCTGATCTTTCACATGGTCAATGTATGTTTGGCCCCTAAGACATCGTCTTGGGATCAAATGTCCACCAAATGGCAGCAGGTAATGTATTCTATCCTTGAGCAACAACCACTGAATTTTTCAGAATAATATTTTCAGAGCTCAAAGATATGGCTCAAAAACTAACTGCCAACCGTTGGATACTCTATCCACGGTTCATAATGGCCATTATAATAGACCAGCTTAATGCTGAGGGACTTGTTGGCTTGGGAGTCCCTGCTACGGCTGTTTTGCCAGAAGTATACTCCCGGCACAACTCCGACCGGACACTCAAACTGGCTGCCAAGCTGCGAAAACCCACGCAGCTGGAACCCACAGCCACCACCTCCAAATCCAATGTCCCCACCAAACTCACACAAAAAGAAACCAAAAAGGCTACTCAGGGAATTGAGTCCCCTGAGGATGCTCCTGCACAACAACGCAGGATATATCCACTAGTCCAAACCCCCTAGTGGATACCATGACTCCTCCAGCCACAGCCGCTCAGGCTTCCTCTCAACAGGAGCCTGCAGCAACCAAGGGGCACCTACTTATCTGGGATCTTCCTCACTTGAGGAGATTGCCATTGAAGAGCACCATCCACCCCAGGTGCACACTGCTTCTACCCCTGTACCCCAAACAACCGCCCCTCACAGCCCAACTTTAATAGTTGCTCAAGTGCTGACTCAATTGCACTCCTCACCCCCTCCCCAGAAACCACTTATTACTGGGAATACCTCTACAATTGAGGGGGAGGAACACAGTGCATCTGAGAACCCACAGCACAGGGGTTTCCAATTCTATCTCCTGGTGTAGAGAAGGAGCTTAGAATATCTAGTGCTGCCACCTCCTCTGACTCAGCACATGACCAGAGTGAGGCTGGTAACATTGCTAAGACCTCCCTAGAGGCAACTGCTGATGATGGACATTGTCCTGAGGCTGGAAGTCCCCAGTACCAAGCACAAGGGGCACATGCACCAACTGGTCTACACCCAGTGCATGTCCATCCTGCTCTAAGCAGGAGGTCAGGTGATTCAGTATCAACTGATGATGACCTGAGCTTCTTCTTTGATGTAGTTGCTCAAAACACCATTCTAGAGGATGAGGTTAGCAGACTCAAAGAGCTGCTGGCCAAGATGTCTCAGGATGCAAGTCCATCTGCCACCCTCATACACCCACAGATGGCACCTTCCCTTGAAGTTTTCCCAATACAGAGCCACCCCAAAATCAACCACCTGCCTCCGCTTCAGGCCCTACTTCTCAGGAACAGAACCCTCATGAGCAAATAGGTGCTGCACTCAAAAATTCCCTCCCTCTCATCACCCCTCTAATTACTGATATAGTGATCAAAGCCCTTGATGAGAGGCTTTCCTCAACATTACAGCCCTTGGTTGATGCTGGCTGTCCAAAGACTCTTTCTGCGGTCTCAACCCCTTCCTCCAATGCAACCAAAAAGGGGAGAGTCCTGCAGTGAAAGAACAGAAGAGGAAAAGATCCGAGGAAAAGAAGGAAGCGAAGCAAAAGGAAGCGAAGCAAGCCCAAAAGGATAAAGAACAGCAACCAATGCTCACCTACAAGCGAAAGAAAGGTGCTGATGAGCACATTGCTGAAGATAAAGCCTTGGAGCTACTGATAAAAGAGGCTGATGCCGAACACAGTAGATCAATGGACAACATCATTGATCAGCTGTTCAGGCAAGGTCATGACACCAACAAACTTGACTCTGAGATTCGACGACTAGAGATTGAAGAAATCCAGAATAGATGGGCAAGTTATGAAGTGTTAGAAAGAGAAAGGCTAGAAATCATGATAAGATTTATTGCAAAATATCTTGGAAGATCAATGATTGAGATCAAAGCTTGGTCCAGGGACAGTATCTTGGCAATCACCACCAAGATCTGTTCGTCTGAAGCATACACTAAGGGGCTTGTTATTGAAGCTTTGAATGAAGTGGGTGCTGGGAGCAGGACTGAGCTAGCAAAGCAATCAAAAGCCACACTCACCTCAAGGATGCTAGCACAGCCTGTCAACATTCCCACACCAAAACCACCCAAAACACACCCCACCAAACCAACTCCTTTCCCTCAAAACCCATAGCCGATGATATACCCTTGAAGAAGAAGAGAAGGATATTGAGGCTAGAAGAAGATGAGAATGATGAAGACAGGCTGCCGCTATCAGCTGTGATTCAGTTGCCTAAGGCCACAAGTCACTCCTCAGCAATTACTCCTGAAGTCCAGAGACAAATGGTTAAAGTGAAGCTAGAAGAAGAAGAGCTTCATAAACAGCATGATGAGGAATTGCTGAAAGAGTTGACAAAGCTTATGCAGCCACATCTTCCATCATCAATATGAAGGAGCAAGCCCTCAGACTTTACACTCTCAGGCATACCTTTCAATATCAAAAGGAAGAGTGAGGATTTGGCCTGATCCCAGGGTCTCTCACAGAATTCATAAGAACAATATACCTCGGAGATACATTGGCCAGGTGAAAAGTAAACAATGAGGCATGAAAGATTAAAGAAGATAATAATGATATTATCTGTATGTACGTATGAGGTTTGATCATGAACGAATGTAAAGTATAGTATGACTTTGAGAGAAAGTAAAGAATGGTTTTTTTGAAGAAAAGTATGTTTTATTATAAAACTACAACTCACTCAGCAACGCTGACTTTTATGCATTTTCCAGTTGGCAGGTGCATTGCTGAGGATGGCACGGAGCAGCTACTTGGCATTTTGAATGGCATTCTTTTGTTAATGTTTTTGCATTGTAATGCGCACGAATAATGTTTTGAAATGAATGCTTGTATTAACTTGAAAAAGGATTTGTAATGATATGAAAAAATTTCTTTTATGTTTCCGCTGCAATGTTTTAATAAATGATTAATGTAAAGTATATGTTTTATGTGCGACGATTTACCAGCTGTAAGCGTCCCGGGAATGGGGCCTTACACTTTGATGTTGAAATCATCATACATGTAGGATGATGATATAATGATATTCTTGATGGAATTAATTCCCACCTTTGGTGGAGAATTATTCACCTTTACATGGATGATATATGTTGCTATTTATACTAATCTAGCAATTACAGTAACTTGAAAATAAACCCTAGAAAAATATTTTTGTGCTTTTGTTCTTCAAGTCTTCAACTTCAATAATATTGGAAATATTCAATTTTCTCAGGTAGAATACCCAACAATGCTCCCCCTAAATTGTAGATTTCTGATGTAAATTGAAGCTTGATGTTGATTTTGTTGAATAGTTGTTCAAAGATAAGAATGTTGTTGTTGATTCGGAAGCGAGATCTTCAAAACTTTAGAACAACCAATTATATTTTGTTTTTGATTTGTGGTTATAGCTAGCTTTAATAGCTTTAAGCTAAAAACCTAATCCATGTTTTTTTTACATTGGTGGCCCAAACAATTAAATCCGAGTCCACCTTTTCTTTTTGATGTTGGCGGCCCAACAAATAAATCCGAGTCCACCTTTTCTTTTTGATGTTGGCGGGACAAACAAATAAATTTGAGTCCAACTTTTCTTTTATTTTAATGGGAGCTCAAGTAACAACCTAATAATGTTCACGAGCCCATTTGAAACCCTAGGTTGCAAACCCTAATTTAGCATCCCTTATGTGGCCGCAAAGGCCACTTTGGTTCGGCAGCCTCTTTGGTTCGGCAGCCGCATATGTAGCCTACAAACTTTGATTTCTCGCATTGTGTGCATCGGATCTTGTATTGTTGAATGGATTGTTAATGAAATTGATTTCTTCAGATCTTGAATAAGTTTAGCAATCTAACCATGAAATCTCACCAAAATCAATATGAATCCATCAACTTCGGCTCTAATACCAATTGTGTGTTCCTGATATGAAAAGGAACAATGAGCATGGATCTAGGATTTATATTGATCATAACAAAACTTGAATGACTAGATGCCAAAATAATAATAATGATGATGAAGAACATGATGAACATAATGTGTTTAATGTTTGATGTTTATTGCTTTGACGTTGAAATCATCATACATGTAGGATGATGATAGTGATATTGTTGATGGAATTAATTCCCACCCTTGGTGGAGAATTATTACCTTACATGGATGATATATGTTGCTATTTATAGTAATCTAGCAATTACAATACCTACAAAATAAATCCTAGACTAATATTTTTGTTGCTTTTGTTCTTCAAGTCTTCAACTTCAATAATATTGGAAATCTTCAATTTCTTCTTAGGTAGAATACCCAACAATACTCCCCCTAAATAGTAGATTTCTCATATGAATTAAAGCTTGATGTTGATTTTTTTGAATAGTTGTTCAAAGCTAAGAATGTTGTTGTTGTTACGGAAGTGAGATCTTCAAAACTTTAGAACAACCATTTTTTTGTTTTTGATTTGTGGTTATAGCTTGCTTTCATTGCTTTAAGCTAAAAAGCTAATCCATATTTTTTTTGATGTTGGCGGCCCAAACAAGTAAACCCAAGTCCACCTTTTCTTTTTGATGTTGGAGGCCCAAACAATTAAATCCGAATCCACCTTTTCTTTTTGATATTGGCAGCCCAAACAAATAAATCTTAGTCCACCTTTTCTTTTTGATGTTGGCGGCCCAAACAAATAAATCTGAGTCCACCTTTTCTTTTTGTTTTAATGATGGAGCTCAAGTAACAAACCCAATGATGTTCACGAGTTTGGTTCGGCAGCCTCTTTGGTTCGGCAACTCTAATTAGGGCATCCCTAATTCGGTAGCCTCTTTGGTTCGGCAGCCGCATATTGCAGCCTACAAACCTTGATTTCTCGCATTGTGTGCATTGGATCTTGTATTCTTGAATGGATTGTTAATGAAATTGATTTCCTTAGATCTTGAATAAGTTTGGCAATCTAACCATGAAATCTCATCAAAATCAATATGAATCCATCAACTTCGGCTCTAATACCAATTGTGTGTTTCTAATATGAACAAGAACAATGAGCATGGATCTTAGGATTTATATTGATCACAACAAAACTTGAATGATTAGATTCCAAAATAATAATAATAATTATGAAGAACATGATGAGCACAATGTGTTTAATGTTTGATGTTTATTGCTTTGATGTTGAAATCATCATACATGTAGGATGATGATATAATGATATTGTTGATGGAATTAATTCCCACCCTTGGTGGAGAATTATTCACCTTTACATAGATAATATATGTTGCTATTTATACTAATCTAGCAATTAAAATAATTACAAAATCAACCCTAGACTAATATTTTTGTTTCTTTTTTTCTCCTAGTCTTCAACTTTAATAATATTGTTAATCTTTAATTTCTTCTTAGGTAGAATACCCAAAAATACTCCCCCTAAATTTTAGATTTCTAATGTTAATTAAAGCTTGATGTTGATTTTGTTGAATACTTGTTGAAAGCTAAGAATGTTGTTGTTGATGCGGAAGCGCTATCTTACAAACTTTAGAATAACCAATTTTTTTGTTTTTGATTTGTGGTTATAGCTTGCTTTCATAGCTTTAAGCTAAAAACGTAATCCATATTTTTCATTATGTTGGCGGCCCAAACAATTAAATCCAAGTCCACCTTTTCTTTTTGATGTCGCGGCACAAAAAATTAAATCCGAGTCCACCTTTTCTTTTTGATGTTGGCGGCCCAAACAAATAAATCTGAGTCCACCTTTTCTTTTTGTTTTAATAATGGAGCTCAAGTAACAAACCCAATGATGTTCACTAGTTTGGTTCGGCAGCCTCTTTGGTTCGGCAACTCTAATTAGGGCATCCCTAATTCGGCAGCCTCTTTGGTGCGGCAGCCGCATATTGCAGCCTACAAACCTTGTTTTCTCGCATTGTGTGCGTTGGATCTTGTATTCTTGAATGGATTGTTAATGAAATTGATTTCTTTAGATCTTGAATAATTTTGGCAATCTAACCATGAAATCTCATCAAAATCAATATGAATCCATCAACTTCGGCTCTAATACCAATTGGTGTTTCCAATATGAACAAGAACAATGAGCATGGATCTTAGGATTTATATTGATAAAAACAAAAACTTGAATGATTAGAATCCAAAATAATAATAATTATGAAGAACATGATGAGCATAATGTTTTAATGTTTGATGTTTATTGCTTGATGTTGAAATCATCATACATGTAGGATGATGATATAATGATATTGTTGATGGAATTAATTCCCACCCTTGGTGGAGAATTATTCACCTTTACATGGATAATATATGTTGCTATTTATACTAATCTAGCAATTAAAATAATTACAATATCAACCCCAGACTAATATTTTTGTTTCTTTTTTTCTCCAAGTCTTCAACTTTAATAATATTGTTAATCTTTAATTTCTTCTTAGGTAGAATACCCAACAATACTCCCCCTAAATTGTAGATTTCTGATGTTAATTAAAGCTTGATGTTGATTTTGTTGAATACTTGTTCAAAGCTAAGAATGTTGTTGTTGATGCGGAAGCGCTATCTTCAAAACTTTAGAACAACCAAATTTTTTTTGTTTTTGATTTGTGGTTATAGCTTGCTTTCATAGCTTTAAGCTAAAAACGTAATCCATATTTTTCTTTATGTTGGCGGCCCAAACAATTAAATCCAAGTCCACCTTTCTTTTTGATGTGGCGGCCCAAAAAATAAATCCGAGTCCACCTTTCTTTTTGATGTTGGCTGCCCAACAATAAATCCGAGTCCACTTTTCTTTTTTTTTTAATGATGGAGCTCAAGTAACAAAACCAATGATGTTCAGGAGCCAATTTGTAACCCTATGTTGCAATCCGTAATTCGGCATCCGTAATGTGGTCGGAATGGCCACTTTGGTTCGGCAACCCTAATTAGGGCATCCCTATTTGGCAGCCTCTTTGGTTTGGCAGCCGCATATTACAGCCTACAAACTTTTATTTCTCGCATTGTGTGCATCAGATGTTGTATTATTGAATGGATTGTTGATGAAATTGATTTCTTCAGATCTTGAGTAAGTTTAGCAATCTAACCATGAAATCTCATCAAAATCAATATGAATACATCAACTTCAGCTCTAATACCAATTGTGTGTTCCTGATGAACGGGAACAATGAGCATAGATCGTAGGATTTATATTGATACTAACAACACTTGAATGATTAGATGCCAAAATAATGAAAATGATGATGAAGAATGACTGGAGTTAAGTAAGAGTGATATTCTTACTGTGAATCGAATATGATAATCAGTCAATGATTGAGTGGCGGAAGCAAACAATCAAAGAACATTCAAAGCAAGAAAAATACTCATAAATGCTATTTGTATTGATATATGAAAGTTGATAAATTACAGAGAATAATTACAACAAAAATTCTCTATCTATGAGCCGTCACCTCAGTACGAGGTTAACTATTCTATTTATAGGCAGACAAGATGCCTTTACAAAATGACTAAACTACCCCTGACCTATTACATCAGAAACTAGTCTAAGTCTTGATCCGCATCTCTACTTGTTCATCCGCATTGACAAATGCGGATGAGACAATCTTGATGAGCATCTCCACTTGATCATCCGCAATAGTAAGTTGGTCATCCGCATTGGTTAATGCGAATGAACAAATATTTATGCACATTTGGTCTGTCATCCACATGTGTTAATGCGGGTGAGCAAAGTCTTGTCCGCATCTTCTTTTGTTCTTCCGCATTAGTCAATGCAGAAGAGTAACTTGTTCTTCAGCATTAGTATTATGTCTTCCGCATTAGTCAATGCGGTAGAGTAAACACTTGTCCGCATCAGAGTTATGTCTTCCGCATTAACTAATGCGGAAGATAACACTTGTTATTTTCCTTGCAGATCTTCATCTGCATTACTTCTTGGACTTGTGGGATTCTAGCTGAGCAATCATTAATTCACCCATTGAGTTGGCATGTATGATCCTTTTAGGGTGCAACAATACTCCCCCTAAGGATTATACAGCCTAGTTTTCCTCAATGTTTGGGAGGTGATTGATGTTGTGATGATTCAGCTGGGTCTTTTGATGATACAAAACGTGCAACTTGTCTTGGATCCAGAATTGCTTTGATGATGTTGACAAAATCTTAAGCCTCTGACATTTTATCCTTGCTCAGTACATGAATCTTCATTCTGCTCATATTATGGATTGCTTCAAGTGGTAGCTTCTTTAAAGAAATAGGTTCCCAAAGAGAAACTATTGAAAGTCCATCTCTACGAATCAATAGGGAACCATCTACATCAACTTCAAGCTTGAAAATGTTGCCCAATTAGAGACATGTCTTCTTCTTAATTCTTTTCTCTCTTTTTGCACTGATCTGATCATAGGCCATCTTTAGTAGTTTGATACATTTCAGAATGAAATGTAGATCTTCTTCACCTAGTTTGTTTGATATCTCTTTAAAGTGTCTTGTATAGATGTATTGAATGTATGATTGATCCAGTAATCTCACTTCATCACCACAGAATAAGCTGATCTTAGCACCCTCTTTTCCTCTAAATCACTAACTCATATGTCTTCTCATCATAAACACATTTGAAATTGGAATTGAGGAATGTGTACCAGCTACCATTTTTGTTTTCAAGGCTTCAGTAGGTTTGACTTTAAGTTCAGGGAATACAACTTCTTCAACTGGTTTTGTTTGTTTCTTTTCCAGTGGATTCTTGAATGTTTTGTCTTTCATCATGCATGTAGCTTTCAAAGTGTTGAAGTTGTTTGTTCTTTTGAACATTTTGAGTATTCCTTCAAATTCATAACCTATGTACATGGCATTATGGTTAATCAGCTCCAGGTTGGCCAGTTCTTTCAAGTCATGAATCTCAAGTGCATTTACCAAAACAGAGTACTCAGTAAAGAATTGCACTAAGCCAGAGATCCTTTTGACCATAAACATGTTCCATGCACTATCATACTTCCAGGCAATAATCTTTCGATCTGTTTTGCCTTTTGGAGTAGATATTCCTCTTATCATCTCAGCAGTGGTCAACCCTTCTTGAAGCTTCAGTTGAGAGGGTTCAGCAAACCACTCTGGATATCTATGAATGACAGGTGCAAGATAATCTTGATCTTTGTGAGTAAGACTCATGTCATGTGCAGGCACTCTTGCTCTTGGTTTCTTGTTAAGCACCTCTTCTTCTAACTGCTTTAATTTTTCTTTCTTCTCATTTATGTTAGGATCAGTGATCTAAGTTTGATCAATTAGAGTAGATTGCAGCGGAATTCGAACAATGAATTAGACAACTTAGCAAGAACTCAATTGATATTCAATAGAAAAGCACACGATTATAGAGAGAGAGAGAATTCTGCAAAAGGAATATTTCATTCAAATGCTTTCGTGGTGGCTGAATGTCACATGTTACAATTAGGTCAACATTCCTTATATAAGGAATGTGACGTGTGCTGATGTCACTTGATAGTGACATCTAACAGAATTATACAAAAAACTGAAACTATGCAAACTACTGAGAATGTTCTCAAAAAATGATCACATCTCAGAGAATGCTAAGTACAAGAACATAAAACTACTGAACTAAAACTATTGAAACTATAAACTACTAAAAAGGTAAATTACAAGTACTGAAAAGGAAAACCATCACAACTACTCAAGTTAATAACTTCAGCTCTTGTGACAACTACTGATCACTCTGGTCTTCAGTCTTTGTCTTCAGTCTTTGTTCTTGAGACTTTTACTTCAGACGTTGTCTTCAGCTGATAGCTTCAGACTTTGTCTTCAGCTGATAGCTTCAGCCTTTGTCTTCAGCTGGTGTCTTCAGCTGTTGTGATCTTCTTCAGTAGTTGTAATGTCTGTGGGACTTAGAGGTTTTTCTGATCAGGCTCATTGGTTCTTTTGGTCCAACAAACTCCCCCTGAACCAATGCAGCCAAACCTTTAGGTTTATTGATGATCCCACTTATTCTTTGGCAGGAACCCTCCTCTTGATCAGCTTCAGAGGTAATCATGTAAGCACAGGCCAGGAAAAGCTTTTTGATCTTTTGATTGGCTAAGTATGGAAGGGAACTCTGTCTTGGGGAAACTGGACACAGAGTCTTGTCCCAACCATGAAACCTAATTCCCATTGATGGTCTTTAAGACTCTCTTGCATAGGCCTCAAGGAGAACAACTTGTTCCTCCTTGGTGAGTTCTTCTGCTCTCCCTGAAAGAAGAACTCTGGGCCATAACATTCAGACAGATATCTTACTGTCTTCCTATTCTTTAGCTCAACAGTTGTGATCTCTCTGTATGCGAATTCATCTGGATGAGAGCCTTCTAGCAACAACTGGAGTTTACTCTTTTAAGATCTTCAAGTCTCTTGTATAACAGCCCCTTCTTGATCATTTTGTTTTCAAGTATAGATTGAGGGGTTGTCTTTGAGTTGTGTGCTCTCTTGAATTCTTCTATAATCTCCCAGGGTGAGACTACCATAGCCAACATAATTGCAGCATTCAAAGTCTTTTCACTTGGCCATGATATCTACTTGGTATGTTCTTCTTGTGAATTCTGGAACTACCCTGGGGTCTGGCCAAATCCTCACTCTTTCTCTTTGATGTTGGAATGTATGCCTAAGAGTGTACATCCTCAGAGCTTTTTTCTTCATTTCTTGAATGGATGAGGACTGAGGGAAGTCCTTGTCAACCATTTTGAGAAATCACTCATCGTGCTGCTTCTGCTATTCTGCTTCTTCAATCTTCACTTTCACCATTTGCATTTGCAAGTCAGGTGTGATCATCTGTTGACTTCTGGGCTCAGGTGTTTTAAGTTTAAGAACAACAGAGATTGGCAGACTGTCTTCATTATCATCCTCTTCTTCTTCTTCTTCTACCCTCAACACCCTTCTCCTCCTTCCTGGGTGCATCACTGGTGTGTGTTTGAGGTGTTTTTTGACGTAATGGAATTGGTTTTGTGGGTTGAGTTGTGAGTGGTTTTGGTTTAGGGATAGGGTTGGCAGGTTTTGAGTTGGTTGTTTATGAGTTGGAGTTAGGGAATGACGATCTAGCATTTTTGGGGTAAGTTTGGGTTTGGAGAGCTTGGCCATATCAGTTCTCTTCCCAACACCAGCCTCATCCAATGCTTCTATAATTAACCCCTTATTGAATGCTTCAGAAGAACAGATTCTGGTGGTTATTGCCAGAATACTATCTCTGTCCATGATTTGATCTCAATCAATGATCTTCCCAAGTATTTTGCAATAAATCTAATCATTATCTCCAACCTTTCCCTATCCATCACACTCTAACTAGCCCATCTTTCTTGTATTTCCTTAACTTCCAGCCTTCTGATCTCAGTGTCTAAAGGGGCTGTATCAAAGCCTATCTAAAGAGTTTGTTTTATTATTATGTCCATAGATCTGTTGTGAGCTTCATCATCTTCTTTAACCAGATCTTCTAAGGATTTTTCTCCAACAGCTCTTGTGTTTCAGCACTTTTCTTCCTTTTATAAGTGATCAGTTGTTTCTCTTTCTCTAGCTCCTTTTCTTTTTTTGTTGTTTCTCATCGACCACTCTCTTTCTCTTTCTTTCTTTTACTGCCTTAGACTCCCCCTTTTTGGGTGCATTGGGTTTAGGGGTTTGAATGGCAGAAAGTGACTTTTGCACAACATCATCAACAAGTGTTTGGAGATTTGAGGAGATCCTCTCATCAATGGCTTTATGTACTATCTCAGTGATGATGGGAGTGATAAGAGGTAAGGAGTTTTGAAAGGTTGCAACCATCTGCTCAGAGGGGTTCTGTCCCTAAGAGGTGGTGCCAAAAGCAGTGGCTGGTGGCTTAGTTAACTGTATTGGCTGTCTGTTTGGTGAACCTTCAAATGAAGGTGCCATCTGTGGGTCAATGGGGATAGATGGACTTTCATCCTGAGAAATTTTGGCTAGCAGCTCTTTGAGTCTGCTCACCTTAGTCTCTAGGATTGTGTTATGGGCTAAGACATCGAAGAAAAAGCCCAGGTCATCATCAGTCTTTGCTGAATCATCTGACCTCCTAATCAAATCAGGATGTACATGCCCTGAGTGTAGATCAGTATATGCATGTGCCCCTTGTTCTTGGTTTGGGGACTTCCTACCTCAGGACTTCGTCTTTCACTGGCAGTTGCCTCTGGTGAGGTCTTATATATTGTACCAACTTCATCCTGTTCATTTGCTGAATCAGTAGAAGTGGCAGCCTGACCAGATGTTCTAACCTACTCTTCTACACTTGGAGATTGAACATTATAACCCCTATGCTGTGGGTTATCAGTAGCATTTTGGTCCTCCCCCTCATTGTTGAGGTATTCCCAGTGTTAATCGGTTTCTAGGGAGGGGGTGAGGAATGTAGCTGACTCAGCACTTTAGCAACTGTAAGGGTTGGGCTTTGAGGGGCGGTTGCAGTTGGAGATTGGTCAGAAGCAGATTGCACCCGGGGTGAGAGATGCTATTCAATGGTAACCTTCTCAACTGAGAGAGGTTCTAGTAATGTGGTATCCCTAATTGTTATTGCAACAGGATCCTGTTGAGAGGATACCTGTGCAGTTTCAGCTGGTTGAGTCTCTGACATGACTGGGGGGTTAGAACCAGTATATGTTTCCTGTATTGGTGGTACAGGGGCATCCTCAGGGGACTCATCTCCCTGAGTATCCTTTTTGGGCTTTTGGGGTGTGGGTTTGGTAGGGACTTTTGATCTGGAAGTGGAGGCTGTGGGTTCCCTCTGCTTGGGTTTGAGCAGCCAGGCAGCCCCTTTGAGAGTAGAGTCAGACTTATATCTGGAGTATACCTTAGCTAAAATAGCCTGTTTGTCACAGTAGCCTGTTTGTCCCTTTGAGAGCAGGACTCCAAGACCAAAGGCCGTCAGATTTTAATTGATTTAAATTAACCTGGGATACAGTAGCCATCTGTTTGTCACAGGTTTCTGAGCCAGATCCTTTAGTTCCATAAACACTATCTCAGAAAAGTTTTGATTTTGTCGTTCAAAGATAGAGTACAATACCTATTGGCATCTTGAGGACATCTGATCCCATGAAGATGTCTTGGAGCAAGACAGACATTCACCATGTGGAAGATAAGTCTTTCAGCATCATGGAAGTGCTTTTTGAGAATGGTTGTAGCACTTAAGTCTCCTTCATACCCGTTGTTGATGAAAGACATATCAATGGTGCCTTTCGGGTATTCTATAATACAGGTGGCATCATGCAGTTTAGGGTTTTGCGAATGATGTCAGGGTGATTACCACCTGTTTCTGGTTAACCAACGACTGGAGAGTGATTTGGCTATCATTTTCACCAGTTGTGACAGAGACGTTGGTCCAGAATTGGTGTAAGGAATCGGGGTATATGGTAGGATTCAAAAGAAAGGTGGTTCGGTATTGGGAATCCACCATAAGATCGATGGCATTATCAAATTTGTTCCACAAGGCCGATTTCGAGAGGTAGGCAACACAGTTGTGTCGGGGTTTGAGTTTCACGGTCGCCATTGTTGAGAGAGAAAAGGATAGAAAACGGCTAATGAAACGTTCGCTATAAGTGCAGGTATTTATAGGTTAAGAAAAGGCTGAAAAGAAAGACTGAAAGTGTTGGTGTTGTCATCAGTTGTATGAAAACAACTGAAGACTTGGTTTTAACTATCAGACATTTGAAAACAACTGAAGACTTGGTTTTAGTCATCAGTAGTTATCAAACTACTGAAACCTTGGTTTTGTCTTCAGGTGTAGAAAACAATTGAGAACTTGGTGTTAGTCATCAGTAGTTGTGAAACTACTGAAAACATGGTTTTGTCATCAGTTGTTTAAGGTGAAACAACAGTTTGTGGAAACGACTGAAGAGAAAATTCTCATCAGTAGTTTTCATCAATTCTTAGCTTTTCAGCTGTTTCATACTGTCCTCAACACTTACTCATCAGACTTTTTAGCTGTTTGCAGTTGTTTCATAGGACATCAGTACTTATCTGTTTTTACTGACATCAGTATTTAAACTACATCAGTAGTTTGTAAGTGCATCAGTTTCTTTTAACAGAATCAGTACATATTTGTGACATGTTTACTAATGGTCATCAGTACTTGTTTACTAGATCATCAGTAGTTGTCACTTATTCTAGCTGCAGCATACCAAGCCTTAACACAAGGTTTTGGAAAGTTGAACTATCCAAAGGCTTAGTGAGTATATCTG
This sequence comes from Flaveria trinervia, assembly GCA_025506515.1. Lineage (NCBI taxonomy): Eukaryota > Viridiplantae > Streptophyta > Magnoliopsida > Asterales > Asteraceae > Flaveria > Flaveria trinervia. The sequence goes on along the minus strand of CM046447.1, from coordinate 12,974,828 downwards.
CACGCTCATCAGCACTTGGCACAAACTTTGGATCAATCAGACCTTTTTCAAAACAATCCCTAATAAATGGTGTCTAATCTCTATATGTTTGGTCCTAGAATGCTGGACTGGATTCTTGACAATACACGAGCTGAAGCACTATCCATTAACATGGAGTCTTAGTCTCTGTAATGCCATAATCCAATAATTGGTTCTGAAGCCAGAGTACCTGAGATGTACAACTTGCAGCAGCAATGTACTCTGCTTCAGCAGTGGATGTAGCAATAGATGTTTGTTTCTTACTCTGCCAAGAATCAAACAGTTGCCTAGGAATTGACATCCACCAGAAGTTGACTTTCTGGTTAACTTACACCTGCATAGTCACTATCAGAAAAAGCAACTAATTTGCAAGAGTGTCCAGTGGAATACCAAAGACCTAGAGATTGTGTACCTTGCAGATATCTAAAGATCCTCTTGACTGCAATCAAATGAGATTCTTTAGGAGCAGCCTGAAATCTAGCACAAACACAAGTTGCAAACATAATGTCTGGTCTAGAAGCTGTTAAGTACATCAAGGACCCAATCATACATCTGTAAAGTGTTTCATCAACAGCTTTACCTTTCTGATCTGCATCCAGTTGTGTGGTGTTGCACATGGGAGTAGAACAGGGCTTACAGTTTTGTAAATCAAACTTATTCAAAAGATCTTTTGTATATTTTGACTGATGAATGAAGGTTCCATCAGCCTTTTGTTTGATTTGCAAGCCTAGAAAGAACTGTAATTCTCCCATTGCACTCATTTCAAACTTTTGTTTCATTAAACTTGTAAAATCATCGCACAACTGGGGATCAGAGAATGCAAAAATTATATCATCAACATAAATTTGAACAAGTAGCTTATGCTGATCCACTTTCTTAACAAACAAAGTTTTATCTATGGAACCTCTAGTGAAATTATTTTGAAGAAGAAAATTTGAAAGTGTTTCATACCAGGCTCTAGGAGCTTGCTTCAACCCATAAAGAAACTTATCAAGTTTATACACCCAATCAGGATGTTTATTGTCCTCAAAACCTGGTGGTTGACACACATAACCTCTTCTTTTATTTTTCCATATAAAAAAGCACTTTTGACATCCATTTGAAAAACTTTAAGATTGTGGAATGCAGCATAGGCTAAGAACAATCTAATTGCTTCTAGTCTGGCTACAGGGGCAAAGGTTTCATCATAATCAATACCTTCTTCTTGTGAGACCCTTGTACAACCAGTCTAGCCTTGTTCTTGACAATAAGCCCATTTTCATCAGTTTTATTCCTAAACACCCATTAGTGCCTATTGCACACTTACCTGGGGGTAGAGGAACCAGTTCCCACACTTGCTGCTTTTTGAACTGAAGTAGCTCAAGCTGCATGGCTTCAACCCATCCATTGTCTCTTAAAGCAACATGATAGTTCTTTGGCTCTAGCTGACTGATGAAGAGAGCATAGAAGCAGAAGTTGGACAATTGACTTCTGGTTGAGACACCAGCATTGATATCACCAATGATTTGAGACATGGGGTGATTCTTCAGCTCTTGGTACACTATAAGATCAGTGCAAGTGTTTGTAGCAGGTTCAGCAGCATAGATGTTGATCCAGACTCTTGAAACCAAGTATGAGATGGCAATTCAAATGATGTAGAGGAGTCAGAAATCTCATCAGCATTTGTTGTGGATGAGCTGCTGAAGCTACAGGAACATCAAGTTTAGTGGACTCAGGCAGTGATCACTAAACTTGAAAAGGTGAGTACTGATATCATCATCATCTTCAGTGGAAGACTGCTGCAGAAGATGATTTATTCACATGATCTGCAACAGCTGGAGGTTGATAAGGAACATATTGCAGTATGTCCAGATCAAACAACTCCACAGGGTTTTGTGGAATTTTATCCTTAGGAGATTCATTGAACTTCACATGCAAGGTTTCTTCAACTATCTTTGTTCTGCAGTTGAAGACTCTGTAAGCCTTGCATGTGGATGAATATCCTACAAAACCCTGCATCCACCTTAGGATCAAATTTGTGGAGTTGACCCTTTGTGTTGGAATGAAACAGGACACCCAAATGCTTTGAAGAATGAAATTAGAGGAGCCAAATGATGTAGAACTTCATATGGAGTCTTCATCAACCTCTGATTTACTAGAACTCTATTCTGCACATAGCAAGCTGTGTTGACAGCTTCAGCCCAAAAGTCATGGCAAACCAGAGTCAGCCACATGGACTTGCAGCTTCAATTAGGGTCCTGTTCTTTCTCTCCACTACTCCATTTTGTTCTGGAGTCCTTGGGATGCTAAACTGCCTCTTGATTCCCTTTGAGAGATAAAAATCATCAAGTGTATGGTTTTTGAATTCTGTTCAATTATCACTCCTTATACACTTGACTGATAGGGAATACTGCTTCTCACATACAACACAAAGTTATAATCGTCTGAGCAACCTCATCCTTTGAATGCAAGAAGAAAGTCCATACAAATCTGGAGTAATCATCCACAATTACCAGACAGTATTTCTTCTTTGCCATGCTCATCACTCTCACAGGACCAAATAGATCCATGTGCAGTAACTGCAAGCAGGCAGTGGACTTAGGTTCTTCAATAGGAGGGAATGAGACTTTGTGTTGTTTTCCTTTCAAACAAGCAGTGCAGTTTCATCACAGTGGAACTCCTTTATTGGTAGACCTCTCACTAAACTATTGTGGATCAGCTGATTCATGTTTTTGAGATTTACATGACCCAGCCTTTTGTGCCACAGTTTAGATTCCTGAGGAGAGGCTTTGGAGAACAGGCAAGGATGACCCTTCAAATCAATCTTCTTTGACAAATCCAGGGCATATACTCTTCCAATCCTGTTGGCCTTCAGGAGAGTATGTTCATCCAATACCTTGTCAATCAGCCTCAGAACTTGGAAAGACAGAATCCTACAGTTCTGGCTTGTGAAAAGTGCAACATGCCCTTTATCACACATCTGACTGACACTCAGTAGATTATGCTTGAGATTCTCCACATGGTTAACATCATCAAATCTGATTTCTCCATTAGACACATATCCTTTCCCCATGATGTAACCCTTAGCATCATTTCCAAATGAAACAAATCCCTTCTTTCCTTGAGAGTAGTCATTAAGAAGAGAACTGCTCCCTGTCATATGCATAGATCCTCCACTGTCTACATACCAGATGCTCCTTTGGCATGCTGAAGAACCCTGCATTCATCACAAGGAACTAGTTAGGTTTTGAGACCCAAACCTTTTTGGTTTTGGGTCTGTTTTCATCAACAGATTTAACCATAACTTGTTTCTCATGATTAACAGCTGATGAAGGGAGATGGTGCTGAATGGATTCCTTGGATTTGGGCTTGGAATACCTTTTCAGTGGTTTGATCATAGGTGCATCTAGTTGGTTAACTCTCCCCAACAAATGCTGAACCATCATAACAAGTTGTGTCTGATTTGTAGCTAAAGCTTTCAGCTCTTGTGACACATCAGTACTTGTTTTTGATGAGTCCTGTGACCCACCATTTCCTCCTTGAAATTCACAGACTTAGTCTGATTTTTATCATGAGGAACACTATCAGCTGTTTTATGATAAACCCTATCCTTCTTTTTGGATTTGGGTGAAGCCTTGGGTTTATCACATTTGGATGACTGTGGTACAAACTTGATCTCAAACTCATTTTTCATTTCATCCATCTGAATTTTAATGAGCTTATCTCTGTTGAGTTTGGAACCCTTTTTGTACCAACATTCATCAGAAAGATGATTGAATTTACCACATATTTCACATGGCTTATTCTTCATCTTGGATTGATCACTGCTGAAGTGGAAACTACTGAAGGTGTGATCTTCAGTACTTTCCTCCTTTCAGTACTTGTGTTAAGTATTGAAGGATCTGTAACAACTGAAGACTTGTTCTTCAGCTGTTCTCTATCCATCCTGAAAGACCGTATGATAGATCCTCAGCAGTTGTTAATCCTTTTATTTCAGTTGATTTGAAATGCTTTTCAGATGTTGTGACTTGCCCTTCAGTACTTGAGGTACTTTGAGGGACAACATCTGAAGTACTCAGCTTCATGTGCTTATCAGTAGTTAACCATCAGGCAATTGATTTGTTGAGGTATCAACACTGATTTCATCTTTGATCTTGGGTGATCACTTGAGGATGATACACATGATGATGTGGTTTGGAAATTACTTTCACCTTTAGCTTTTACTATTGATTTTGAGTAAAATCTGTAGGTGGTGCAATGTGATTGTAACCTATTCCAAACTTCACATTTGAAGCTGTTTGCTTGCTGAGAAGCATTTCAAATCCCTTGCAGGATGATACCCAGCGGTCACACTCAACTTGGGTAGCTGAAAGTGTTTCTTTGAGATCTCTGTGGTTCTCAAGAATGACCTCAAGCTTAGCCTTTTCATCATTTAATTGGCATTTAAGCTTATAAATCTCATCATCTTTATCTTTAAGGACAGACTCATACTCAGCTTTTCTTTTGGAAAGGGTTTGCTCAAGCTCAAGATTTTGATTTATTAAAGCTACTATTTGCCTCTCTAATAGAGATAAATGCAGCTATGCAAGATTCAGAACATAGCTTGGCCTTAGCCTCAGAGGATACCTGGGTTACCTGTGATGAAGATGCATTGGAGCATGAACCCTCAGTAGACTCCAGGGCCATGAGAGCAAGATTCCCAAAAGGATGTTCACCACCATGTTGACCATCACTAGCAAATAATTGCTCATTACCAGAAAGATCATCTGGTAAACTGCTCCAGTCAACAGCACCAAGGGTGAAGAAGCTGTGATGAGGTTGTGATTGAGATGGTTGAGGCTCAGGTAAGGCTTGAGGTTGTTGTGCAATAGGAACTTGAACTTGATTTGGCTGTGGCATGTAATAGCAGGGATATGGATATGGCATTGGACCCTGAGGGACAAAATATGCAGGAGATAGAGGTTGTGAGTGATGACCAGAACTAGCAGGATGTTGCCCTTTGTTTTGTGAACTATTGCTTGGAAAAGTCACAAGGGTGCAGAGGAGTTAGATCCAGTTGATCTACACTCTCTTGCAAAGTGCCCAAGCCTGTGGCATTTGTGACACCTCAACTTACTCTTGTCAAAACCAACTTTGGTTTTGCCAGAGAGTCCTGGAAATTTCCTACCAGTTCTCTTGTAGAACTTTTGAGATCTGATATTAATCAAGGCCATTTGGCTTAGAATATCCATCTCTTCTAAGTCATCATCAGCAATACCTTTCAAATCATCCATAATGAAGCACAAATTGTCACTATTACAGCCTGACTATCAACACTAACAAATGCATGATCAGAACTGTTTGAAGAGAAATCTATATGCTCATCATAATGGCTTTCTGATGCAGCATATTCTGACTCATGACCAACCAAGGCAGTGTTCCCTGGTACAAAGTCATCAGTGAGCTTTCCTATGATGCCAGTTTCCTTTTCTGCTCTATCTCTCTTTCAAATGTAAGCAGTTTCCCATGAAGTTGGGTGAGAGATAGGCTATCCAGATTTGCACTGGAGCGTAGGACAATGGTATATGTGTCCCATCTCTCAAGCAGTGATCTGAGGAATCTGTTGTTCATCTGGCTATTAGTGTATTCATGTTTGACCATTTTCAGCTCAGAGATCAAATAGGAAAAACGCTCAAACTGTTGAGTCAGTGTCTCACCCTTCCTATGAGAGAATGTCTCATATTGTTGGGCAAGGATTTCTCTTTTTTGCTAAGACCTCATCTGTTCCACCAAATTGTTCTTTCATGCATTCTAGAGGTCATGAGCAGTTTCATGATGCATAAGCCCAGAATAGATTTTATTCGGCAGTGCCATGCCAGAATTCCATGTGCTTTAGCATCAATCTCAAACAGTTTTCGATCCTCATCTGAGTATTGTTCCTTCTTCTTCGAACCATTTGGTTGGTTCCGGATTGTTCACCATAGGCTTGTGTGGACCATGTACCACAGATGTCCAACAACCTGAACTGTTAACAGACAGGTGATGGAGCATTCTTCGTTGCCATATGTTTACTCAGTCCTAACCAGCATCGGAGGCTTGGTTGAGGAACCAGTATTGTGAGGGTCATTAGAAGGAGTAGTCATTCTCAGATTCATCAAATTCAATAACGTTTTAACTGATTTAGCAAAACACAAAAAACTCAATATGAACCAAGAGAATCTCAAAGCAAATAACCGAAAGCAGCAGAATTCAATCTCTATAACCAATTCTTGCAAATATACTAATTCGATCAAACTTAGATATCGAAATAGCAGTTTCAATGATCAATTGTTAGATCGATCAATGATTAACTAGCTCTGATACCATTTGTTAGGATCAGTGATCTAAGTTTGATCAATTAGAGTAGATTGCAGCGGAATTCGAACAATGAATTAGACAATTTAGCAAGGACTCAATTGATATTCATAGAAAAGCACACGATTATATATAGAGAGAGAGAATTATGCAAAAGGAATATTTCATTCAAATGCTTTTGTGGTGGCTGAATGTCACACGTTACAATTAGGTCAACATTCCTTATATAAGGAATGTGACGTCTGCTGATGTCACTTGATAGTGACGTCTAACAGAATTATACAAACAACTGAAACTATGCAAACTACTTAGAATGTTCTCAACAACTGATCACATCTCAAAGAATGCTAAGTACGAGAACATAAAACTACCAACTAGAACTACTGAAACTATAAACTACTGAAAGGTAAATTACAAGTACTGAAAGGAAAACCATCACAACTACTAAAGTTAATAACTTCAGCTGTTGTGACAACTACTGATCACTCTGGTCTTCAGTCTTTATCTTCAGTCTTTGTTCTTCAGACTTTTACTTCGACGTTGTCTTCAGCTGATAGCTTCAGACTTTGTCTTCAGCTCTGTCTTCAGCTTTGTGATCTTCTTCAGCAGTTGTAATGTCTGTGGGACTTAGAGGTTTTTCTGATCAGGCTCATTGGTTCTTGGTCCAACAATTTATCATCTTAAGAGTAGCAGCTCTGAAGAATTTGTCTTCATGTTAGCCCTTTATTTTTGTGAGCCTTGTTTTTGTGAGGTAATCCTCATTTCCTTATCAGTCATACTGTAAGGATCAGGAAATAGTGGCTCATGAATGGAGATGATCTTTTTATTGATGATAGCTTGGAAAAAGGAGTTTGTCTTGGCATGGTCTATCATACCCAGATGTTTTTCTTCATAGAGAACCTTTATGCACAGTAGTTATCTTTGAAGATTGCCTTTTTCATACTCAGTTTCAATGGTTGGATCATCAACCTTTGTACTTTCTCTTCCTCCTCCTTCATACTTCATAAGTCATTCCAAACACTTCATCAGGATCATACCTTAATTGATAAGAAACATGCTTTAATCATCAAGTCATCAGTTTGTGCTTTGGATGACTGGTTCCTTTGACTAACTTGTTCATATTTTAAAGTTCGTGTGCCCCAAACGTCTATGCCAAAGCTATGACTCATCAAATAGGCTTTAGACAAAGAACATGATGCAGAACACAAGTCTGACATGTGTATTATTCTTCCTTGAGTCTTTAAGACACCCATTCTTCAGGGATTTGAAATCCAGTTTCAGAATGTAGCAGTGAGTGTCTGTAAAGTGAGTAGAATATTTTTTGTCGTAGATCTGAGACACGCTTAGTAGATTGAATTCAGTGTTCACAGTAATTCACTCTGTCAAGCTCAGCATCCCGTTTATCACAGATCCTTCTCCTATAATTCTACCACTTCTGAATATCCACCAAATGCCATAGTAGTTCCTTGTATGTACTTGAAATCATGAAGGAGGGAACGATCTCCAGTCATTTGTCGGGAGCATCCACTGTCTACGTACCATAGGCTATTAGACCTGTGTGGATGAACCTACAAGCAAAAAGAACTACTTAGAATAAGGAACCCAAGCCATGACGGTCTTGGGTTTCCCGTTCCTATTCATGATATCACCTCCTGGTATTTCCCTCTGAATTGTGATTTGGATGGAGGTGTTCTGGGAGATTTTTGACGATGAATGGTCGAGTCATCTCATCAACATCTACTGAGGATTCAGATGAATAATGAATCATTGTCTCTATTTCTTTGTAAAAATTTAGCCTGAGTTCATTATCAAAAGTTGGTTTTTGCTTAGGAAGGTCAAGTTTGTGTTTCATTATGAGATGGCGTCTTTGACCCTTCCTTAAATCCTTCAAGTTATTTATGTCATTTGTTGATCTAGGTGTCCTAGATTGAGTACTATGAAGATGAGGTCTGACAGAGTGCATTACAATAGATGTTTTTGAGATAGGCTTATGTTGTGGAATTCTCAACCCCTTCTGATTAAAGTAACAATCAGATGTATTGTGATTGTTCATGTCATACATTGAACAATACTTGTTGAAATAGCAATTTTTGGTGGAGTGATTGTTCATATCACAGATAGAACAATATTGATTGAAGAAACATTTATATGTCTTGTGATTAAACATGTCACAAATATCACAATACATTTGTTTGTTTCTTGAATTAGATTTTTCCTTGTATGACTCAACTGATACTTTTTTTTGATGAGTCACTTTCTTTTCTTTAGGTGATGAATCAGAATCAGCCCTTTTAGTAGTTTGCTTCACAACACTACTTTTGTTTAGTTGTCTGGGCTGTTTCTATTTCTTCAACCTATTTATCACTTCTTTCTCAAACTGGTCAACATGTTCTTTGTTACAGATATCAAACCCAACACCCTGCCTTAACCTTGATGATTGAGGGTCTGATGAAGCTTTATGTGTTGAACTCAGTTTTACAGTTAGTTTGTTTCTTCAGTGAAACCTTTTCTAATTTGCTTGAATTTTGAGGAGAGATAATCTCATTATCAGAACTACTCTCAGTAGTGGTTTCACTATCTTGACATATTTTTTTTGCCTTGTAAAACAGATGGTATGAATTTTATAAAAGTTACAATTTTTTTTACAGGTCTTGATGGTTTCATGACACTCACTGTCTTGTCTGACACTCTTTGATTTTTGATTGGGTGACCTAACTTGATTTTAACCTCATTGGTTTAAAAATAAACATTAGGTTTGTTTTGAGGATTTGTCACTTTTTTCACTATTGATTTAGGTTCCATAGTTTTAGGTTCAATTGATTCAGAGAGTGAGACAGAGTCAGGCATGACAGTGTTATTGTCATTGTATGGTGGAGGACATGAATTATACCCAATCCCTGTCATGTCCTTTGGATCCTTTTGTGAATCCAGCATCTCTTGCAGCTTGACTGAAGACATTTGAAACTTTTCAAGTTTTACTTCAGTCATAGATTGTTGAGCTTTAGCTTGAGCTAACTTTTCAGTAAGTAGCTCATTTTCAGCTGCAAGATTGTATTTCTCACCATGCAATTTTTCTATGTTAGAAATGAGAGATTTGATTTTGATTTCAAGATTTTAGTTCCCTCTTCATCATTTCTAACTTCACTTTTTCTTCTTTAATTTTATCTGCCAGTTTATGGTTGTGTTCTCTATACTCTTGTAATTCATTTATTTTATTCATTTTTCACTACAAAGGTTAGTTTTACCTTAGTAGGCATTGAAGATGGTCCATCATTGATGTGAGCCATAAGAGCATGATTCTAGAATTGAGGCTTGACTTCCTTAGCATACACACTCCAGTCACATATCCCATCTTGTTTAATCAGAGGGCACTGGCAGAAGGCTGACTGCTTGCATGAGCTTGATTTGTCAACTATGGTTGATTCTGGTATGTTTGTTGATTATTAAAATGATGATACTCTGTTGTTGATTGTTGGAGTGATAGCTTGAGTTGGGCAGTGATGATGATTGGCCTGGAGAGTTCCTTGGATAGTTGTTTCTTTCGGGAGCATTGCACTCTCTAGAGAAATGGCCAGTCATGCCACAGTTGAAGCATTTCACCTTGGATTTATCATATCCAAGTTTTGTGTTCTCATTCAGGCTCAGCTTTCTTCCTTTTCTGAAGAATTTCTTTGCTCTCATGGCAATCATTGCCATTTGCTACTGTAGATCCATCTCCTCAACATCATAGGATCCATTGCTTCCAATCTTCCTGAATTAGGTGGGCAGAAGTGAGTCTTCCTCCCCGATATGCTTCAAAGCTTGCAACAAAAGCATTAAGTTGCCTTTTGCTCTTCTGATTTTAAGTCTTTTGGAGAGGTTTGAGGAGCAGTGGAGACTTTAGGTGATTTTAAGTTGATGGATGATTGAATGGTGGACTTACAATGAACCCATATTGTTCATTTGATCTCTTGATGAGATGAAATCATCTTCCAGTGATGCAAGCATTTTCAACAGAATGAGATTCTAAGGAAATTTGTAGGCCTCAGTCACTCTTGGTCCACTCAGGTTTCTGCTTCATTCATCAAGTTCCAAAGCTTCAATTTTTGCTATCATAATGTCTAGAGTGGTACTCTCAAGATCAAGAGTATTTTTCAGCATTGTGACATTCTGCTTCCAGCTTTCAGGGAGACTGTGAAGAATTTTCTTGTTAAGTTCTTTATATTGTAAGAAATAGCCATAATTTCCAAGTCATTTACCAACTGTACAAATCTGTGCAGTTGTTTTGATATGGATTCTCCTTTGGTGTGATGGAAGGTTTCATAAAGTTTCATATCCGAAGCGAGTTTTCAAGAACCGCTCGAGTTTTAGCAAAAGCAGCTCTCCTGGGGCGTATCGATTGGTTGAAAGGCCTGAAAGAAAAGTACCTCACTACTTCCTTCACACATAATTTTGAGTGCATCCCAAACAGCTTTAGCAGTTCCATACTTTTCCAATGTTTTCAGCACATCCATCTTGAGTGCTTGAGTCAAAATTGAGTATGCTTTGAGATTAATGTTGATTTTCTTATAGTCATCTTCATCTAGAGTTAAGTCTTCAATTGGTATTCTAGCATTCTTGTAAAGTGCAGCTTGAGCTGTTGATAGAGTAACAGGAATATGTGGACCCTTACATATAGAAATCCAAAACAGGATCTACACCTGTAATATAATTTCTAAACCTTATTCTCCATTGTTTAAACTCAGATTTGTGTTTAAGCATGGGAGGTTTAGGTGTATGACCAAGTTCAAAGTAACTGTTAGAATCCATGTTGATTTGTGTGAGTATAGATTTAGTTGATTTTAATATTGATTATGTTTGATGAGTCCAACTTGTTCGCGCAGTTCTTTCGAGGTTCAGAATGATTCTGTAATGATTTTCTTGTTGTTTGACAGGAGTATTCTTGTTGTTTACTAAGTAGAGATGATGATATCCATTACTAGGAACTTGATTACCAGATCAATCGAATTCTATTCAGTCTATGTGTAGATCTGAAAGAGAATCGAGAGCCAAAGCTCTGATACCAATTGACTGGAGTTGAGTAAGAGTGATATTCTTACTGTGAATCGAATATGATAATCAAGTCAATGATTGAGTGGCGAAAAACAAACAAGCAAAGAACATTCAAAGCAAGAAAAATACTCATAATGCTGTTTGTATTGATATATGAAAGTTGATAAATTACAGAGAATAATTACAACAAAAATTCTCTATCTATGAGCTGTCACCTCAGTACGAGGTTAACTATTCTATTTATGGGAAGACAAGATGCCTTTACAAATGACTAAACTACCCCTGACCTATTACATCAAAAACTAGTCTACGTCTTGATCCGCATCTCTACTTGTTCATCCGCATTGACAAATGCGGATGAGATCATCTTGATCAGCATCTCCACTTGATCATCCGCAATAGTAAGTTGGTCATTTGCATTTGTTAATGCGGATGAACAAATACTTATGCACATTTGGTCTGTCATCCGCATTTGTCAATGCGGATGAGCAAAGTCTTGTCCACATCTTCTTTTTTTTTCTTCGCATTAGTCAATGCGGAAGAGTAACTTGTTCTTCAGCATTAGTATTATGTCTTCCGCATTAATCAATGCGGTAGTGTAAACACTTGTCCGCATCAGAGTTATGTCTTCCGCATTAACTAATGAGGAAGATAACACTTGTTATTTTCCATACAGATTTTCATCCACTTTACTTCTTGGACTTGTGGGATTCCAGCTGAGCAATCATCAATTCACCCATTGCGTTGGCATGTATGATCCTTTCAGGGTGCAACAAAGAACATGATGAACACATTGTGTTTAATTTTTGATGTTTATTGCTTTGATATTAAAATCATCATACATGTAGGATGATGATATAATGATATTGTTGATGGAATTAATTCCCACCCTTGGTGGAGAATTATTCACCTTTACATGGATGATATATGTTGCTATTCATACTAATCTAGCAATTACAATAATTACAAAATAAGCCCTAAACTAATATTTTTGTTGCTTTTGTTCTTCAAATCTTCAACTTCAATAATATTGGAAATCTTCAATTTCTTCTTAGGTAGAATACCCAACAATACTCCCCCTAAATTGTATTTTTCCAACGTGAATTGAAGCTTGATGTTGATTTTGTGAATAGTTGTTCAAAGCTAAGAATGTTGTTGTTGATACGGAAGTGAGATCTTCAAAACTTTAGAACAACCTTTTTTTGTTTTTGATTTGTGGTTATAGCTTGCTTTCATAACTTTAAGCTAAAAACCTAATCCATATTTTTTTTATGTTGGCGGCCCAAACAAATAAATCCAAGTCCACCTTTTCTTTTTGATGTTGGCGGCCCAAACAATTAAATCCGAGTCCACCTTTTCTTTTTAATGTTGGCGGCCCAAACAAATAAATCTGAGTCCACCTTTTCTTTTCGTTTTAATGATGGAGATCAAGTAACAAACCCAATGGTGTTCACGAGCCCATTTTCAACCCTAGGTTGCAAACCCTGATTTGGCAACCCTAATGTGGCCGCGAAGGCCACTTTGGTTTGGCAGCCTCTTTGGTTCGGCAGTCGCATATTGCAACCTTGATTTCTCACATTGTGCATCAGATCTTGTATTGTTGAATGGATTGTTGATGAAATTGATTTCTTCAGATCTTCAATAAGTTTAGGAATCTAACCATGAAATCTCATCAAAATGAATATGAATCTATCAACTTTGGCTCTAATACCAATTGTATGTTCCTGATATGAACGGGGACAATGAGCATGGATCTTAGGATTTATATTGATAATAACAAAACATGAATGATTAGATGCCAAAATAATAACAATGAAGATGAAGAACATGATGAAAATAATGTGTTTAATGTTTGATGTTTATTGCTTTGATGTTGAAATCATCATACATGTAGGATGATGATATAATGATATTGTTGATGGAATTAATTCCCACCCTTGGTGGAGAATTATTCACCTTTACATAGATCATATATGTTGCTATTTATACTAATTTAGCAATTACAATAATTACAAAATAAACCCTAGACTAATATTTTTGTTGCTTTTGTTCTTCAAGTATTCAACTTCAATAATATTGGAAATCTTCAATTTCTTCTTAGGTAGAATACCCAACAAAAATCTTACCTTTCTACAGAATGGGGCCCGAAGATTTCCGTTACACAGTAAGGCTTTCTTCCTAGAGTAGGTGTTTTCCGGGAGTACTATATTTAGAGGCCAATGTTACTTCCGAAGGAAAATTATGTCCAAAAAGAACTTTGCATCCAAGAGTAAGATAGTCTTTCGAGGGAAGAAATTTTAGAGTTTCAAAAGTGTATTTGATATAAGATCAAATGTTTTCCAAGACCAAAATATCCTCGAAAAGAAATACTTGTTCAGAGGAAATTTTCATGAGAAGCTATATAAAGATAACTTCTGAGGGTAAATTTCCCTTCGGGAGAATGCATCCTTAGAAAAATTTTAAGAAAGAACAGGGCTTAGATTGCAAAGAGATAATATAAACAAGACACATATTAAAAAGGTTATCAAAAGAGATGAACTAGTCAATATTTATCATTCCAATAACTATGATTAAATACTTAAACCATTTTTCATAAAAAAGCTTTAGTGAACAAGTTTGCATATTGTTTATTTGAGTCAACTTTGACTAGTTTGATAAGGTTTTCTCATAAATATCTCAAATGAAATGCCACGTGATGTCAAAGTACTCTGTCTTGGTGCTTGACCATATTCTATATAATAGAAATGGTAGTCTTTTTGTCAATGTGGATAGGCCTTTCCATGAAGTTGAAGCCGTAGTCTAAAATCGAATTTTGAATCCAAAGCAGCTAAGCACAAAAACTTGTCACAACAATGTATTCAATTACAGCTGTTGATGTAGAGACACATAATTGCTTTATATATTGCCAGGGGATGCATCTTCCACCAAAAAATTGACATCCTTCGGATGTGGATTTCTTATTGATATTGCACCCACCATAGTTACAGTTAGTGTAGCCATAGAGATTGAACTCTTGATTCCTAGGATACTAGAGACCTAGTTTGGGAGCTCCTTTTGAGGTATCTATGGAATCTCTTCAGATGTGGATTTCGTATTGATATTGCAGCCACCATAGTTACTATTAGTGTAGCCAATGTGAGACACCTTTGGAGTGGCCTCATATCCTTTATAGATACAAGTTGCAAACATGATATCAAGTCTTCTTGCTGTGAGATAAATTAGAGATCCTATTATTGCCCTGTACTGATGCTGATCAGTATCCTCCCCCTTAGAGTCATGACAAAGGTTGTGATTTCTGGTTATAGGTGTATTTGTTGGTTTACAATCTTTCATTTCAAATCTTTCTAAGATCTCATTGTCATACTTAGATTGATTGATATAGAACACATATTCAATTTGCTTCACTAAATTCCAAGGAAAAAGTCCATCTTTCCGATGGAACTCATCTCAAACTTCTTCTTTATAATAGTTTAAAAGTCTTGAACATCTTATCCTTTGAAGAACCAAATATGATGTCATCAACGTACACTTGTACAAGCAAAATATCTTTCCCAGACTCATTATAAATAAAGTATTGTCTATTGTTCCTTTGATCTACATTTGCTTTAGGAGAAATTGAGAAAGTGCCTCATACCACACCCTAGGTGCCTGGTGTAGTCCATGGAGAGCTTTATCTAGTTTGCACTCATAGTTAGGATCTTATGGGTCTTCAAATCCTAGAGACTGACACACATAGACTTCTTTGTCTATATCCCCATACAAAAAGGCGCACTTGACATCAAGTTGTTAGACGGTGAAGTTCTTGGAAGCTGCATAGGCAAGGAAGATTCTTATAGCCTCAAGTCATGCAACAGGTGCAAAGACATTAGTGTAATCTATTCCCTCCTCTTATGTTTATCCTTAAACTAAAAGTCTTGCCTTGTTATTCATAATCAAGCCTTTATCATCCCTTTCCTTTCTAAACCCCCACTTCGTGCCAATGGGTACTTGACCAGGTGGTAGTGGACATAGGTTCCAATTTTGTCTTTAGAATTGAAGCAAGTCATCTTGTATTGATTCAACCCAACTATTGTTCTTGGAATCCTCTTACACCTCCTTTGGTTCCATTTGGGAAAAAAGCATGAATACAAGAAAATATTCCCATTTTAGGTTTGTCCTCTTATTCTCATGCCTTCAGACACATTCCCGATGATATTATTAGCTGGATAAGTGTTGTGGATTCTAAGCCTTGGGTTAACATCTGATTACATAGACAAATCCATAATGGAAAAGTTATACTCAAAATTGGAAACATTCTTTCCAACTGATGTCTCATGCTCATTCATTGAGGATTTATAGAATGAATGTGAGACAGAATAAATTATGTTGTGCTATGAAGCAGCACTAACAGTTGTATGCTCCTCCAGAATGCCACCTTCATGAGCTTGGTGTTGTATGTTGGTGTTGTCTTTTGATGAGTTTTGAGGCTCATTTTGTTAACAACTTGTAGAAGCTTAACTGGTTCCTGAGATGTTCATGTTTTCAGGGTGATCATTAGTGGGAGTTTGAACTTTATTAATTTTTGGATAACTTGGAATACGTTTAGGTAACTCAAACAGTTGATCATCCTCATTAGAATCATTATAAGTTCTTGTTCCTACTGAAATATTCTCATAAGAAGGTATAAAATGATTTGGAAACAATTCTAAGTCAAAATGTGCTCAGGTCATATGGAATTTGATTCCACCCTCTTGATTTGTTAGAGATGGTGAAGAACAATGTCAAGAGGAACATCCAGTTGTAAGAGAAGTTGATTTGTAAACCGTCGACCTACTCACATCACCGCCATATCCCATTTGGGTAAATGTGTCATCCATATTAGACTTGGGAAAATTCATGGGAACATCTTCATCATGAAGCTCCAGATGCACCCTCATTGTTTGTTCACATATGATCATGTCTAGTCCATAAATCCTCAATCTGATAACCCTTACTCCTTTAAGTGTGCCACATTGCTCAATTGCCTAAAATTCAACTATATGGTTGGAGTAAACAAGAGAGTTTACAGTGAGGGCGGTGAAGGAGGTGGATTGTGATCTGGTTATGTTGAGGATTTAGGGCCATTATTGCAAATAATAGAAGGATCGAATTGATTTGAGAGAGTGAGTTGCAAAGAAGATGTGGGAAATTTAGGGCTTGCGAGCGGGTAAAAAGATTAAAGAAAAGAAGTCGGAAGATTTAAATTGGGTAAAATGTTAGATGGATAAGGTGAAAGGACAGTTCGGGTTTTGATGTGTCAGGGGCGGTAAGGATAAATTATTTAAACTATTCTAAAATCTTTAATAAAATCTTACTTTTTTATAGAATGGGGCCCAAAGATTTTCATTACACAATAAGGCCTTCTTCCTAGAGTAGGTGTTTTCCGATAGTGATATCTTTAGAGGCCAATGTCCGTAAAAAATTGCTTATGAAAGTAAGATGGTCTTTTGAGCGAAGAAATTTAGAGTTTTAGAAGTCTATTTGATATAAGATCAAATGTTCTTCCGAGACCGAAAACTTCGGAAGGAAATACTTTTTAGAGGAATTTTTCTTCGGAAGATATATAAAGATATCTTTCGAGGGTAAATTTCTCTTCAGAAGAATGCATCCTTAGAAAGTTTTTAAGAAAGACTACGGCTTAGATTGTAAAGAGATATATAAGCAAGACACATATTATATAGTTTTTCAAAATAGATAAACTAGTCAATATTTATCATCCCAATAGCTATGATTAAATAATTTAACCCATGTTCAACAAGAGCTTTGGTGTACAAGTCGACATATTGTTTATTTCAATCAACTTTGACTATTTTTATCAGGTTTTTCTCATGAATATCTCAAATGAAATCATACCTGATGTCATTGTGCTTTGTCTTGGAGTGCTTGACTAGATTATCTATAATTGAAATGACACTCTTCTTTTCAATATTGATAGACATTTTCATGACAGTGAAATCGTAGTCTAACATCTAATTTTGAATCCAAAGTAGCTGAGCACAACAACCTGCCACAGCAATGTATTCAACTTCAACTATTGATGTAGAGACACATTATTGCTTCTTACATTGCCGGAGATGATTCTTCCACCAAAAAATTAGGATCCTTTAGATGTGGATTTCTTGTAGATATTGCAACCACCATAGTCACTATTAGTGTAGCCAAAGAGTTGAAGCCTTGATTCCTAGGATACCAAAGACATAGTTTGGGAGCTCCTTTAATGTATCTAAGATTCTCTTGGCATTGATCTAGTGAGAACACCGTTGGATCAGTTGAATCTTGCATAGATACAAGTTGCAAACATATATCAGTCTACTATTGTGAGGGGACATATCAGAGATCATATATTACCCTATACTGATGTTGATCAGTATCCTTCCCCTCAGAGTCATGACAAAGGTTGTGATTTCTGGGTTATAGTGCCTTCGTGGTTTAAAATCTTTCATTTGAATCTTCTAAGATGGCATTAACATACTTAGATTGGTTGACATAGAACCATATTTCATTGCTTCCCTGAATTCAATAAAAAAGTCCATCTTTACCGAGGAACTCATCTGCAAAACTTGTTCATAACGCTTCAAAGTGTGTGAACATCTAGACTAACCTTGAAGAACCAAATTGATGTCATCAACATAGACTTTACAAGCAAAATATTTTTCCCAGACTCATTATTAAACAAGCTTTTCTATTGGGCCTTTGATGTAGCTTTGCTTTAGGAGAATTAAGAGAAGTGTCTCATAAACCACACCTAGGGCCTAATGCAACCAATAAGATTTTTTATCTAGTTTGTTGGACCAAAAGAACCAATGAGCCAAGATCAGAAACCTCTAAGTCCCACACGGTATCACAACAACTGCTGAAAGCCTCATCAGTAGTTTGACAAGTGCTGAAGACTTCAACAGCTGAAGATCAAGTGCTGAAGACCTTAACAGCTGAAGAACCAAAGTGCTGAAGTACAACAGCTGAAGAACACAAGTGCTGAAGCTGAAAGACCAAAGTACTGAAGTACAACAGCTGAAGAGTTCACAAGTTGAAGATCAACAACTGATGTACAAAGTCTGAAGACAAAGACTGAAGACATCAGCTGATGATATCTACTGAAGTCATCAGCTGATGAAACGCCTGAAGGTCAAAGTCTGAAGATCAAGTACTGAAGCCTCAGTAGTTTGTCACAACTGCTGAAGAGTACTTCTTCAGTAGTTGTGATATCAGTAGTTTAGTTTTATGTTTCAGTAGTTTTGTAAAACGACTGAAGAGCTTGTTCTTCAGTCGTTGTAGTTTCAGTAGTTTATATTTTGTACTTAACTTGCTGATATGTTCTCAGTAGTTGTGAACATTTCAGTAGTTTGTTAAGAATTAGTTATTTCTGTATTGGATCTGCCAGTTGTCACTTTCCGTGATAACAGCAGTGACTGTTGCACTCTATATAAGGAGTGACAACCTATTGTAATCTGGAGCGATATGAGCAATTGAATGGAATGATTGATTGATTCGATTAGAAATATTCTACATCTATAAACATTCCTAGAAATCAGAAATTCATATTCTCTCCCTATAACCGTATGCGATCTTAACGCTTACAGTATCGTTGCTTGCTACAATTTGTCTAATTCGTGTTTGTATTCCGCTGCTTTATATTCTGATACATCAAACTTGTGATCACTGATCCTGTCAAATGGTATCAGAGCAGGTTAATCATTGATCGATCTAATATTGATCATTGAAACTGCTATTCAAGATCCAAGTTTGATTGAATTAGCTTTTGTTTTTGCAAGAAACGGTTATAGAGATTGAATTTTCTGTATTTCTGCTCATTCATCCTGAGATCTTTTCTTGGTTCTCATTGAGTTTGTTGTGGTTTGTCTAAAACTTTTTAAAACTTGAACTAAACTGTTTTTGAACTGAAAATGACCACTCCCTCCAATGATCCTCACAATACTGGTTCCTCAACCAAGCCTCCTATGCTGGTTAGGAATGAGTATAACATATGGCAAAGACGTATGCTCCATCACCTGTCTGTTAACAGCGCAGGGTGTTGGACATCAGTGGTACATGGTCCACACAAGCCTATGGTGAATAACCCGGAAACCAATCAAATGGTTCCGAAGAGGAGGGAGCAATACTCAGATGAGGATAAAAAGTTGCTTGAGATTGATGCAAAAGCCCATGGAATTCTGGCCATGGCTTTGCCCAATGAAATCTATTCTGGGCTAATGCATCATGAAACTGCCCATGACCTCTGGATTGCTTTGAAAGAACAATTTGGAGGAACAGATGAGGTCTTGGCAAATAATAGAGAAATTCTTGCCCAACAATATGAGACATTCTCTCATAGAAAGGGTGAGACACTGACTCAACAATATGAGCGGTTTTCTTGTTTGATCTCTGAACTAAAAATGGTCAAACTTGAATACACCAATATTCAGATGAATAACAGATTTCTCAGATCACTGCCTGAGAGATGGGACACATATACTATTGTCCTACGCTCCAGTGCAAGTTTGGACAAACTATCTCTCACCCAACTCCATGGGAAATTGCTCACTTTTGAGAGAGAGATAGAAGAAGAGAGAAAGCTGTCTTCATCTGGAAAGCTCACTGAAGACTTTATTCAAGGCAACACTGCCTTGGTGGGTCATGAGTCAGAATATGCTGCATCTGAATGCCAGTATGATGAGCATATTAATTTCTCTTCGAGCACTTCTAATTCTGCATTTGTAAGTGTTGATGGTCAGTTTACTGGAGGTAATAATGACAATTTATGTTTCATTATGGATGATCTCAAGGGGATTGCTGATGATGACTTAGAAGAGATGGATATTTTGAGCCAAATGGCCTTGATAAATATCAGATCTCAGAAGTTCTACAAAAGAACTGGAAGAAAATTCCCAGGACTCTCTGGCAAAACCAAAGTTGGTTTTGACAAGAGCAAGTTGAGGTGTCACAAATGCCAACGGCTTGGACACTTTGCAAGAGAGTGTAGATCAACTGGATCAAACTACTGCACCCTTGTGACTTTCCTGGCAACAGTCAACAAAACAGAGGGCAACATCCTGTCACATCTAGTCATCATCCTCAACAACAATCTCCGGCATATTTTGTTCCTCAGGGTCAAATGCCTTATCAGTACCCTTGTTATTACATGCCACAGTCAAGTCAAGTTCAAGTTCCTATGACACCACAACCTCATGCATTACCAGAACCTCAGCCTTCCCTATCTCATCAACAACCTTCATCTCAACAACACAGCTTCTTCACCCCAGGAGTTGTTGACTGGAGCAGTTTACCAGATGACTTGTCTGGTCATGATCAACTGTTCTCAGGTGCTGGTCAACATGGTGGTGACAGTCCCTTGGGAATCTAGCTCTTATGGCTTTGGAGTCTGCTGATACTTCATCTTCCAATGCCTCTACACCTCAGGTATCACAGGTATCCTCTGAGGCAAAAGCCAAATTATGTTCTGAACAATGCATAGCAGCATTTGCTTCCATTAGAGAAGCAAATGTAGCTTTAATTAATAAGAACATTGAGCTAGAACAAGTAATTTCAAAAACAAAGCTGAGTTTGAGTTTGTGCTCAAAGATAAAAATGATGAGGTTTATAAACTGAATTGCAAAATAATTGATGATAAGGCTAGAGAAGATGTACTTTAGAGAAGTACAAAGATCTCAAAGAAACCCTTGCAGTTACCCAGGTCGAGTGTGATAGATGGGTACAATCATGCAAAGGTTTTGAAATGCTTCTTAGTAAGCAATCTGCTTCAAATGTGAAGTTTGGAATTGGTTACAATCACACTGCTCCACCTACAGATTTTACCCCAAGAGCAGAGGTAGAATCTGATGGTGAGAGTGATAACCAATCCATCAAGTCATGTGATCTACCTTCTGATACAGCACAATCAGAAGTAGCAGTCAGTATCAAGTCCTCTTTGAACCTATCAGCTGATGTTGATGGTCCAAATGCTGACATTCACATGATCAATAAGTTGATCAACTCAGGAGTCAATCCTGAAGGTCCTGAAAGGACTGGAGAGCAGGATTCAACTCCTGAAGTTCAAACTTCAACTGCTGTCAGTACTGAAGAGAAGAAAACTGGCAGTAGAAAGAGTTTGAAGACTACTAAAGATGCTGTCAAGAAAGCAACCAATGCTTCCAAAGCATTGAAGAACAAGTCTTCTGTTGCTTCACCATCTTTAGTTGATGATCAACCTAAGATGAAGAAGAAACCATGTGAAGTATGTGGTTTGTTCAATCATCTTACAGATGATTGTTGGTACAAAAGAGGTTCCAAACTCAAACAAAAGGAAGAAATTAATGAGAAAATGGTAAAAATGAAAACTGAGTTTGAGACCACATTTGTATCAGCAACATCAAATCCTGTAACCTTAAGTCCTTAAAGCAATCCAAAAAGGAAGGAGTTAAACAGGTGACAGCTGAGGGTGCTCAAAAGAAGAAGGTGCAACATAGGACCTTATCTAACTCCACTAGCAATGTGTCTGATGAGCTGAAAGCTTTATCACAAAATCAGACACAGCTGGTGATGATGGTACAACATCTGTTGGGTAGAGTTAACCAACTAGATTCTCCTATGTTGAAACCACAGAAAAGGAGGTCTAAGCCAAAGGACTCCTCTTCTGCACCATCTTCTTCCTCTCAGGCTGTTGTTACAAATAAACATGCTAGTTTACCATCTATTGATGAGACCAGGCCCAAAACCAAAAAGGTTTGGGTCTCTAAAACTAACTGATTGTTATTATTGCAGGGTTCTTCAACATGCCAAAATAGCATCTGGTATGTAGACAGTGGGGGATCCATGCACATGACTGGGAACATCTCTCTTCTTCATGACTACTCTCAAGGAAAGAAGGGATTTGTCTCTTTTGGCAATGATGCTAGGGGTTACATCATCGGTAAGGGCTTTGTCTCCAATGGAGAAATCAAATTTGATGATGTTAATCATGTGGAAAATCTCAAGTACAACCTCTTGAGTGTCAGTCAAATGTGTGATAAAGGCCATGTTGCCCTTTTCACAAGTCAAAACTGTAGGATTCTGTCATCCAAAGTTTTGCCCTTGATTGACAAGGTGTTGGATGATCACACTCTCCTGAAAGCCAACAGGACAGGAAGAGTGTATGCCTTAGATCTCTCTAAGAAGATAGATCTCAAAGGTAATCCTTGCCTATTTTCCAAAGCCTCTTTTCAAGAATCTAAACTATGGCACAGGAGGCTTGGTCATGTTAATCTCAAAAACATGAATCAGCTTAGCCACAATAGTTTAGTCAGAGGCTTACCAATAAAGGAGTTCCACTGTGATGAAACTTGCACTGCTTGTTTAAAAGGAAAACAGCACAAGGTCTCATTTCCTCCTATTGAAGTGTCCAAGTCCACTGCCTGCTTGCAATTACTGCATATGGATCTATTTGGTCCTGTGAGAGTAATGAGCATGGCAAAGAAGAAATACTGTCTGGTAATTGTGGATGATTACTCCAGATTTGTATGGACTTTCTTTCTACATTCAAAGGATGAGGCTGCTCAGAAGATTATCCACTTTGTGCTGTACATTGAGAAGCAGTATTCCCTTCCAGTCAAGTGTATTAGGAGTGATAATGGAACTGAGTTCAGAAATCATACACTTGATGACTTCTATCTCTCAAAGGGAATCAAAAGGCAGTTCAGCATTCCAAGGACTCCGGAACAAAATGGAGTAGTGGAGAGAAAGAACAGGACCCTCATTGAAGCTGCAAGGTCCATGCTGGCTGACTCAGGTTTGCCATTGACCTTTTGGGCCGAAGCTGTCAACACAGCTTGTTATGTGCAAAATAGAGTTTTAGTAAATCAGAGGTTGATGAAGACTCCATATGAAGTTCTCCATCATTTGGCTCCACTGATTTCATTTTTCAAAGCATTTGGGTGTCCCTGTTTTATTCTCAACACAAAGGATCAACTCCACAAATTTGATCCTAAGGTGGATGCAGGATACTTTGTTGGTTATTCATCTACTTGCAAAGCATACAGAGTCTTCAACTGCAGAACAAAGATGGTTGAAGAAACTCTACATGTTAAGTTTAATGAATCTCCAAAGGACAAGATTCCACAAAGTCCTGTGGAGTTATTTGATCTGGACATACTGCAATATGTTCCTTATCAAACTCCTGCTGTTGCTCCTGTCAACAGTTCACCACCTGGTGGTACTGCTGATGATGATGATGATGCAGTACTCACCTCTTCAGGTTTAGTGATCAGCTGCCTGATTCAACTAGACCTGATGTTCCTGTAGCGCCAGTAGCACCATCCACAACAAATGCTGATGAGATTTCTTCGAATTCAACTTCCTTTGAATTACCATCCACTGATTGGTTTCAAGGAAATGATTCACCATCACCATCTGTTGCTGCTGAACCGGCTACAAACACTTGCACAGATCTCATTGTGTATCAAGATCTGAAGAATCACCCCATGTCTCAAATCATTGGTGATATCACTGCTGGAGTATCAACAAGAAGTCAATTGTCAAATTTCTGCTTCTATGCTCTCTTCATCAGTCAGCAAGAGCCAAAGAATTATCACATTGCTTTAAAGGACAATGGATGGGTTGATGCCATGCAGCTTGAGCTTCTTCAGTTCAAGAAACAGCAAGTGTGGGAACTGGTTCCTCTACCTCCAGGTAAGTGTGCAATAGGCACTAAATGGGTGTTTAGGAACAAAACTGATGAAAATGGGCTTATTGTTAAGAACAAGGCCAGACTGGTTGTTCAGGGGTTTGCACAAGAAGAAGGTTGATTATGATGAAACCTTTGCCCCTGTAGCCAGACTGGAAGCAATTCGATTGTTTTTAGCTTATGCTGCTTATCAAAAACTTAAAGTCTTTCAAATGGATGTCAAAAGTGCATTTTTGTATGGAAAAGTTAAAGAAGAGGTTTATGTATGTCAACCTCCAGGCTTTGAGGACAATAAACATCCTAATTGGGTGTATAAGCTTGATAAAGCTCTTTATGGGTTAAAACAAGCTCCCAGAGCCTGGTATGAGACATTATCAAACTTTCTTCTGGAAAACAATTTCACTAGAGGCTCCATAGACAAGACTTTATTTATTAAGAAAGCTGGGCAGCATAATCTACTTGTTCAAATTTATGTAGATGATATTATTTTGCATCCTCTGATCCAAAGTTGTGTGATGCCTTTACAAAGTTGATGCAACAGAAGTTTGAAATGAGTGCCATGGGAGAATTACAGTTCTTTCTGGGGTTGCAAATCAAACAAAAGGCTGATGGAATTTTTATTCATCAATCCAAATATACAAAAGATCTTTTGCAAAAGTTTGATTTACAAAACTGTAAGCCCTGTTCTACTCCCATGAGCAGCACCACACAACTGGACTCAGATCAGAAAGGTAAAGTGGTTGATGAAACACTTTACAGATGTATGATTGGGTCCTTGATGTATTTAACAGCTTCTAGACCAGATATTATGTTTGCTACATGTGTTTGTGCTAGATTTCAGGCTGCACCTAAAGAGTCTCATCTGATTGCAGTCAAGAGGATCTTTAGATATCTGCAAGGCACTCCATCTCTAGGTTTATGGTATTCTACCAGACATTCTGGTAAATTAGTTGCTTTTTCTGACAGTGACTATGCAGGGTGTAAGTTGACCAGGAAATCAACTTCTGGTGGATGTCAATTCCTAGGCAACTGCTTATTTCTTGGCAGAGCAAGAAACAGACCTCAGTTGCTACATCCACTGCGGAAGCAGAGTACATTGCTGCTGCAAGCTGTACATCTCAGGTACTCTGGCTTCAAAACCAACTTTTGGATTATGGCACAGAGACTAAGACTCCATTGTTAATGGATAGTGCTTCAGCTCTTTGCATTGTCAAAATCCAGTCCAGCACTCTAGGACCAAACATATAGAGATCAGACACATTTTATAAGAGATTGTTTTGAAAAAGGTCTGATTGATCCTAAGTTTGTGCCCAGTGCTGATGAGCTTGCAGACATTTTTACTAAGCCTTTGGATAGTTCAACTTTCCAAAACCTGGTGTTAAGGCTTGGTATGCTGCAGCTAGAATAGGTGACAACTACTGATGATCTCAGTAATTCATATTGATGATCATGAGTGCCTGTCACATATAAGTACTGATGAGCTCTTTTAACCTCAGTAGTTTTTATAACTACTGAAGGCTAAAAGTTCTCACAAGTACTGAAGTACTTCATCTGTCTAAACTACTGAAGTAGTTACAACTACTGATGCAGTCATAACTACTGAAATCAGTAAAAACAGATAAGTACTGATGTCCTATGAAACAACTGAAATCAGCCATAAAGACTGATGAATGTGTTGAGGACAGTTTGAAACAGCTGAAAAGCTAAGAATTGACGAAAACAGCTGAAGAGAACTTTCTCCTCAGTCGTTTGTACCACTGCTGTTTCATTTTAAACAACTGAAGCAAAACCACGTCTTCAGTAGTTTTTATAACTACTGATGACCAATACCAAGTCTTCAGTTGTTTACAACAGCTGATGACAAAACCACTGTCTTCAGTAGTTTCATAACTACTGATGACAAACACCATGTCCTCAGTTGTTTCAATCACCTGAAGTCAAAACCACGGTCTTCAGTAGTTTTCTAAACTACTGATGCCTAACACCGCGACTTCAGCTGTTTCAACGTCTGAAAGGATAATACCATGTCAACGGTCGTTTAAAACTACTGATGACTAACACCACATCCTTCAGTCGTTTCCTCACCCGTACCCTATAAATACCCTTAACCTGAGCTCTCCATGCTTATCTTCTTCAAACCTAACGTTCCTCTCCAACAAATTTCCATGGCGTCTATGCAAATTAAACCGCGACACAACTGTGTTGCCTACCTCACAAAATCGCCGATCTGGACTAAGTTCGATACTGCTATCGATCTTATGGTTCAGTCCCAATACAACAAGGCATTCCTTCTGAACCCCGTTTTACATGCCGAATCCTTGAACCAATTTGGATGAACGTTAATGTTACTACTGAGGAGAGCAACACACGATCCCTCCGGTCAGTCGTCAACAACAAAGAAGTAGTGATTACTCCTGCAACAATCCGTAAAATTCTTCAACTGAGTGATGCTACCTCTCCTGCTGGATATCCGAAGGGC
The DNA here is from genome assembly GCA_025506515.1 of Flaveria trinervia. NCBI lineage: Eukaryota > Viridiplantae > Streptophyta > Magnoliopsida > Asterales > Asteraceae > Flaveria > Flaveria trinervia. Next base: position 12,948,315 of record CM046447.1, on the reverse strand, counting down.
ACCATAGATATCATTTGCTCAGCATGGATATCAAGGTGATCTCAGTGCCACCACCATCATGAAGAAACACTTTAATGACGCTGAGCGCCTGATCTTTCACATGGTCAATGTATGTTTGGCCCCTAAGACATCGTCTTGGGATCAAATGTCCACCAAATGGCAGCAGGTATTGTATTCTATCCTTGAGCAACAACCACTGAACTTTTCAGAATTAATATTTTCAGAGCTCAAAGATATGGCTCAAAAACTAACTGCCAACCGTTGGATACTTATCCACGGTTCATAATGGCCATTATAATAGACCAGCTTAATGCTGAGGGACTTGTTGGCTTGGGAGTCCCTGCTACGGCTGTTTTGCCAGAAGTATACTCCCGGCACAACTCCGACCGGACACTCAAACTGGCTGCCAAGCTGCGAAAACCCACGCAGCTGGAACCCACAGCCACCACCTCCAAATCCAATGTCCCCACCAAACCCACCAAAAAGAAACCCAAAAGGCTACTCAGGGAATTGAGTCCCCTGAGGATGCTCCTGCACAACAAACGCAGGATATATCCACTAGTCCAAACCCCCTAGTGGATACAATGACTCCTCCAGCCACAGCCGCTCAGGCTTCCTCTCAACAGGAGCCTGCAGCAACCCAAGGGGCACCTACTTATCTGGGATCTTCCTCACTTGAGGAGATTGCCATTGAAGAGCACCATCCACCCCAGGTGCACACTGCTTCTACCCCTGTACCCCAAACAACCCCCTCACAGCCCAACTTTAATAGTTGCTCAAGTGCTGACTCAATTGCACTCCTCACCCCTCCCCAGAAACCACTTCCATGGGAATACCTCTACAATTGAGGGGGAGGAACACAGTGCACCTGAGAACCCACAGCACAGGGGTTTCCCAATTCTATCTCCTGGTGTAGAGAAGGAGCTTAGAATATCTAGTGAGGCTGCCACCTCCTCTGACTCAGCACATGACCAGAGTGAGGCTGGTAACATTGCTAAGACCTCCCTAGAGGCAACAGCTGATGATGGACATTGTCCTGAGGCTGGAAGTCCCCAGTACCAAGCACAAGGGGCACATGCACCAACTGGTCTACACCCAGTGCATGTAAATCCTGCTCTAAGCAGGAGGTCAGGTGATTCAGTATCAACTGATGATGACCTGAGCTTCTTCTTCGATGTTGTAGTGCTCAAAACACCATTCTAGAGGATGAGGTTAGCAGACTCAAAGAGCTGGGCCAAGATGTCTCAGGATGCAAGTCCATCTGCCACCATCATACACCCACAGATGGCACCTTCCCTTGAAGGTTTCCAAACACAGAGCCACCCCAAAATCAACCACCCGCCTCTGCTTCAGGCCCTACTTCTCAGGAACAGAACCCTCCTGAGCAAATAGGTGCTGCACTCCAAAATTCCCCCTCTCATCACCCCCATAATCACTGATATAGTGATCAAAGCCCTTGATGAGAGGCTTTCCTCAACATTACAGCCCCTGGTTGATGCTGCTGTCCACAAGACTCTTTCTGCGGTACCAACCCCTTCCTCCAATGCAACCAAAAAGGGAGAGTACTGCAGTGAAAGATAGAAAGAGGAAGAGATCTGAGGAAGAGGAGGAACAGAAAAGACCTCTGCTCACGTACAAGCGAAAGAGAAAGAAGTGCTGATGATCATACTGCTGAAGAAAAATCCTTGGAGGAGCTGGTCAAAGAAGCTGACACCACACACAGCCGCTCCATGGATAAAATAATTGAACAACTATTCAGGCAGGGGTTTGACACAGCCACACTGGATAGTGAGATCAGAAGGTTAGAGGTACAAGAGATACAAACCCGATGGGCAGGGTACGATGCTCTTGAGAAAGAGAGGTTGGAAATAATGATCCGCTTTATTGCAAAAACTTGGGAAGATCATTAATGGAGATCCGCGCATGGTCCAGGGACAGCATTCTGGCTATAGCCACCAGAATCTGTCTGTCTGAGCAATTCAACAAAGGGATCATTGTGGAAGCCCTTGATGAGGCTGGGGCTGGCAAAAGGTTAGAGATGGCTAAACTTACAAAAGCAAATTAACTACAAGGATGCTAGATCAACCTTCCCTTCCACCCACTCAAACAGATCCTATCCCTCAAATCTCCCAACCAACCTCTAAGCCAAAATCCAAACACTCTCTCTTCAAAACCAATCCTTCACCAACCCAACCATCATCCAGTGATGTACCCGTAGAAGGAGAAGGGTGCTGAGGATGGAAGAAGAAGCAGAAGAGAGGATGAAGATGATAGTCTGCCACTCTCTGCTGTTCTGAAGCTACCAAAGCCCCAGAGTCAATCCATGATCACACCCGACTCTCAAAGGGAAATGGTCAGAGTCAAAATAGAAGAAGAAGAACAGCAGAAACAGCACGATGAGCAACTGTTGAAGATGGTTGACAAGGAATTTCCTCAGTCATCATCTATTCAAGCCATGAAAGGGCATGCTCAAAGGCTGTACACTCTCAGACACACCTTTCAGTATCAGAGAGGGAGAGAGTGAGAGTATGGCCAGACCCCAGGGTGAGTTCTAGAATCCATAAAAGAACTATCCCACACAGATACAACGGCCAAGTACGAAAAACAATAGAATCTACCATCATGTTGGCCGTTGTAGTCTCACCTTGGGAAATCATTGATGAATTCAAGAAAGCTCACCAAGCAAAGAAGACACCTCAAGCCTTACTAGAAAACAAGATGATTAAGAAGGGGTTGTTATACAAAAAGCTTGAAGACATCCAAAAGAATGAGCTCCAGTTACTCCTTGAAGGCAACCATCCGGATGAATTTGTATACAGGGAGGTAACTACGGTGGAGCTGAAAAATGGCAGGACCATGAAGTACTTATCAGAGTACTATGGTCCAGAGTTCTTCTTCGAAGGAGGAGCTGAAGAACTCTCTCAAGAGGAACAAATTGTTCTCCTTGAGGCCTATGTTCGTGATTCGTATAGACTCATTATGGGGAAGTGAATCTCATGAATGGGATAACAACTCTGTGTCCAGTTCCCCAAAACAGAGTTCCCATTCATACTCTGCCAAACAAATATTTGAGGTTCTTCCCAGGCCGGAGCGTACATGGGTCATCTTCTCTACTGATCAAGAAGGAAAAAGACCAACATTTTTGCCATCAATAAGTGGGAGTATAAATAAGTTAGAGGTTTTGGCTGCATTGGTTCAGGGGGAGTTTAGTTTGTACACATAGATTGGAAAAGTTATACTCAGAATTGGAAACATTATATCTAGCTGATGTCTCATGCTAATTCTATGAGGAGCGATTGAATGAATGTGAGACAGCATCAATTGTGTTGTGTTGTGAAAAAGCATTAACAATTGCATGTTCCTCCAGAATGCTACCTTCATCAACTTGGTGTTGTATGTTGGTGTTGTATGTTGGTGTTGTATGTTGGTGTTGTCTTTTGATGAGTTTTCAGGCTCATTTTGTTAACAACCTACAGAAGCTTCACAGGTTCCTGAGATGGTCATGTTTTAGGCGATCATCATTGGGAGTTTGATCTTCATTAATTCTTAGAGAACTTGGAATATGTCTGCGTAACTCAAAAAGTTTATCATCATTATTAGAATCACTTTGAGTTCTTGTTGCAGCTGAAACATTCTCATAATAAGGTTTAGAATGGCTTGGAAACAATTCTAAGTCAAAATGTGGTCAGGTCCATTCCACTTAACACAAGGAGTGTGCTCATTTACAACAATGTTGGATGATTGACAAATTGTATATGTTTGATTTTATAAAATCTACAAGCAATATAGCTAGAGGAATATCCAACAAAGAAAGCATCATTCAACTTTTCATCAAATTTTGTTAAATTGTCCTTTGTGTTTAGTATGTTACACCTCTTGCCAAAGTACCTGAGAAAGCCTATGAACGGTGCCCTCATGTTCCATAGATCATAAGGGCTTTTTACATGGGGCTTAACAATAAGAACCATGTTCTACACATAGCATCCAGTGCTAATGCCTCTACTCCGAAAGTTAGAGATAGCTTTGAATTAGCCAACATAGTTATAGAAGCCTCAATAAGTGCCTTATTTCTCCTCTCAACAACAATGCTTTGTTGAGGAGTTCGAGGAGCACTATATTGTCTGGCAATCTCTATTGAGTTACAGAATGACTCAAGAACTTGATTCTTAAACTCAGCCCCTTGATCATATCTTATTATTCTTACCTTGTGATCGATTTGATTTTTTATTGTAAGAATAAAATATTTTAAATTTTAGTTGTTTAATCTTTAGATCTTAAAAATAATACCCATGTAATCTAGTAAAATCACCAACAATCACAAGTTAGTATGATTTCCTTCCAATACTTATTATACTTATAGGACCAAATACATCCATGTGCAATAAGTGTAATGGACTGGTGATAGAGTTAACTTCTTTGGATTTATGAGATGCCATGCCTTGCTTTCCTTTCAAACAAGAAACGCAAATATCTTTACAGAAAATTCCTTTTTAGGCAAACCATGTACCAACTTATTTTTAACTAAACTGTTCATTATTTTAATATTAACATGACACATTCGTTTATGCCATAGTGTTGACTCATCACCAGTAGCTTTAGAAAGAAAGCATGGCACTTCACCCAGTGGGGAAGCATTATTCATATCCAGCTTGTACATATCCCCTCTTCTGAGAGATCTAAGAAACACCAATTCCTGGGGAATTTTCATCCCGGGGTTGAGGATAATGCACTCATGTTCAACGAAAATCATTTGGTGCTTTTGATCAAGAATTGAGAACACTTAAAAGATTTTGTTCAAGCTACTTGAGAAAGTATACTTTGTCAACTTTTAACTTACCATTGGATACACTACCTCTACCAAAAATATATCTAGCTTCACCTCCAAACTAATTAGGATCTCCATCAAAATGTTCAAATTGTTGAAGAAGAGCTATGTTCCCTATCATGTGCCTAGAGCATCTACTATCTACAATCCACACAGTGTCATTTTTGTTATGTGGATGTCCTTGCATATAAGGTGAAATGAGTAGTTGTTATTGGAAACCTAAGCCTTGTTGGTCTTAGGCACTTCCAATGTAGATAAACAATTGAACCAAAATGTATGCGTAGGGGTTCATTTTGGTTTTGGAAGAAAAGGTTTGGGCTGCAGCATCTCCTCTCATCTTCCATTCTATCCTTTGTTGATTTGAGTGGATGAACCTGTTAAGGCTTGAGCAGCATGACTTGCTTCTAAGGCTTCTTTCTTTCGGAAGATGTTATCACCATCTTTTCTTTCAAAGAGTCTTCTTCTTGGAATCTTTCCTTTTGTTTCTTTGCTTGTGTTTTGGCATGTCTTCTAAAGCTATTTTCTTTTTCGAAGAATGAATTTCTTCCAAAAGCAACTTGGCTTCAAAACAAGCTTTCCATTCCTTAACACTTGAACCGTATGATAAGGTCCAAATGTGAAACATCCTTAACTCCTTCTTTCTTAACATTGTTTGCATAATGTGTGCTTGCTTGATTGTAGTAACAATATTTACCCATGTGGTTATGTAGACCACAAATTATGCACTCAATGTTACTCTTCATAGGCCTGAGGGCTGTTGTTTTTGGCATTTCTTTTCTTTTACAACAACATTCCCCTTTGACTTCTAATTTTTCACTTGGATAGGAGGGTTGGTACTACACTTCTTTCCTAGATCAGAACTTCCAACCACTTGGAATCCGGTTGAGATGAATAAACCTTTTTGCTTTGGATTTATTTGCAACTTTGACTCAACCACCTATTTGGTAGTTTTTCTTGCTACCTTGATTTTGTTTCTTTTGGCGTTGGTGGTCAAAGGTTGATCATTAGTGGTGTGGATGAGGTTTTCCACCTTATCCTTCTCTGTGGTAGTCTCCATTATTATATCGTTCTTCCTTTCATTAGGTAGTGGTTTAGTAGTGGGAACCTCTAGCTCATTAGTACCATATCATAGTTTTTCACAAACACATAGGAGTGTGGAGAGTAATTTCATTTGTTCCCAACCCACCTTTGTTTTGATAACACACCTTTGAGTGGGATAAAGATGCAATAATGGTTTTGAAGTTATGCTCTTCAATAGCATACTTCTTTGTTTTAGCCTCAGCTATTACTAGTTGGGCTTGAGCCTCAGTCAACTTGGAAATCAAATCCTTTATTTGAGCCCTATATTGAATGTTCATGTTTTAAAAAAGAAACAATTTTCTCTAACTCTTAAATTTAATTGTAGTTAGTTTCTGCTTCTTAAAATTAGATTTTAGTATATTCAAGACTCAATATCAAATCTAATCTCCATGCTATAGTCCTGTTTAGTCCATAAAGTTAACCCTAGCTATAAACTATGGTACAGAGATGTTAATACCTAATTATCTCTAGTTCCAGCCATAAGAGCTTGAGCTAGAGTTACATCCTGCCCATAAAGCACCAGTCACTTCTTGAGCAACAACAACTATTTATTGTTTAGTTGGCTTTGTAGCAACTTTTGGAGTGGCAAGATGTTGGGATGCTTGAGTGGCTCTGGGGTTGGACTTTGGAGCCTTGCATTCACTTGCAAAATAACCAAGTTCATTGCAGTTATAGAATTTGGCCTTTGATTTGTCTAACCCAAATTTGTTGTTAGTTGGGTTCTGAGGGAACTGCCTTCCAGTTCTTTCAAAGATTCTTCTGTACAGGTAAAAGAGCCATTTATTCGACAATGTCCATATAATTCCACGTCATCCGGTCTGAAGCACTCTATATCGTCAAGGAGAACTAAGAGTCCCAGAGTGCCAATTTCTAACAAAGGCACAACCATCCTAAAGTGACTTTCATTGATCCAATTGGACCTGGGTTGGACCAAAAGAACCAATGAGCCTGATCAGAGAAACCTCTAAGTCCCACAAGACATCACACAGCTGAAGAAGACCTGATCAGCTGTTCTACAAAGTCTGAAGAATACAACTGCTGAAGTACGTCTGAAGTACTGAAGACAAAGACTGAGACAACAGCTGAAGATCTAAAGTCTGAAGACTTCAACAAGTACTGAAGACAAAGACTGAAGATCAACAGCTGAAAGACAAAGTCTGATGTTCAAGTACTGAAGACATCAGCTGATGTTAACAGCTGATGACAACAGCTGAAGAGGGCTTCTTCAGTTGTTGTGATGTTTTTTCTTCTTCATAGTTTTCTTTTCCTTTCAGTAGTTTGTTTTTATTTTTTTTTCAGTACTTGTAAACAACTGAAGAGGTTGTTCTTCAGTTGTTGTAGTTTCAGTAGTTTTATGTTTTTCAGTAGTTGTAAATGAGATGTTTAACACTTAGGAACATTTGTAAGAAGATGTCAGTTGTTGACATCTTCAGTAGTTGTTAAACATCAGTAGTTATAAAAGGTTACATGTCACTTTCAGGTGACATCAGCTACGTCATTCTTTCCTTTATAAGGAAGATGACTCACATGTAATCGTGCCTTTGAGGCCGACAATCTTAATGCAATATTCCTTTTGTCGGATATTTCTCTCTCTATAACAAAATTCTTTTATCGTTTTATATCAATTGTTCTTGTTTGAATTTGTCTAATTCTGAGCTATTCCGCTGCTATATCTGTTCAATCGATTAAACCAAGGGCTGAGATCCTAACAAATGGTATCAGAGCAGGTTAATCATTGATCGATCTAACAATTGATCATTGAAACTGTTCAATCGCTCTAAGTTTAATCGAATTAGCAAATTCGCAAGGATCTGTTATAGAGATTGAGAGTGTATCGCTTCTGGCCGTTTTATTTGAGGTTCTGTGTGTTTTGAGCTAAATTTATTGTGATTTTACTTGAATCTGTCTGATTTTCCACAATGACTACTTCTTCTAATGATCCTTTCAATACTGGATCCTCTACCAAGCCTTCGATCTTGGTGAGGAATGAGTATAACATTTGGCAGAGAAGATTGCTCCATCACCTGTCTGTCAATAGCTCAGGTTGTTGGACATCTGTGGTACATGGACCACATAAGCCAATGGTGAATGATCCGGAAACAAACCAGTTGGTTCCAAAGAAGAAGGAGCAATACTCCGATGAGGACAAGAAGTTGTTTGAAATCGATGCAAAAGCCCATGGAATTTTGGCTATGGCTATTCCTAATGAGATTTACTCTGGGCTTCTGCATTGTGAGTCTGCTCATGACCTCTGGAATGCCATCAAGAACAATTTGGTGGTACTGATGAGGTTTTAGCAAACAACAGGGAAATCCTCGCCCACAATATGAGACTTTCTCTCATAGAAAGGGTGAGACTCTGACTCAACAATTTGAGCGGTTTTCATGTTTAATCTCTGAATTGAAAATGGTTAAACATGAATATACCAGGAGTCAGATGAACCATAGATTTTTAAGATCACTGCCTGAGAGATGGAACACATATACCATTGTTCTACGCTCAAATGCTGATGTTGATCGCCTATCTCTCACCCAACTTCATGGAAACTGCTTACATTCGAGAGAGAGATAGAGCAGAAAAGGAAATTGGTTTCATCTGGCAAGCTCACTGAGGATTTTGTCCAAGGGAACACTGCCCTGATTGGACATCAAGGTCAGAATATGCGTCATCTGAAAGCCAGTATGATGAGCATATTGATTTCTCTACAAACACTTCTGAGCCTGCCTTTGTGAGTGTTGATAGTTATTCTGCTGGTAGTAATAGTGACAATCTATGTTTCATCATGGATGATCTCAAGGGGATTGCTGATGATGACTTAGAAGAGATGGATATTTTGAGCCAAATGGCCTTGATAAATATCAGATCTCAGAAGTTCTACAAAAGAACTGGAAGGAAATTCCCAGGACTCTCTGGCAAAACCAAAGTTGGTTTTGACAAGAGTAAGTTGAAGTGCCATAAATGCCACAGGCTTGGGCACTTTGCAAGAGAATGTAGATCATCTGGATCTAACTCTCCTGCACCTTTTGTGACTTTCCCTGGCAATAGTCAACAAAACAGAGGGCAACAACCTGTCAATTCTGGTTATCATCATCAACCACAATCTCCTGCATATTTTGTTCCACAGGGGCCAATGCCATATCCATACCCCTGCTATTACATGCCACAACCAGGCCAGGTTCAAGCACCCACTGCTCAGCAACCACATGCACTCCCTGAGCCTCAACCATCCCAATCTCATCAACCTAATCAACTTCAACAACACAGCTTCTTCACACCAGGAGTTGTTGACTGGAGCAGTTTACCAGATGATGTGTCTGGTAATGAACAACTGTTCTCAGGTGCTGGTCAACATGGTGGTGAGCATCCTTTTGGAAATCTAGCTCTCATGGCTTTGGAATCCTCTGATGGATCATCCTCAAATACCTCTTCAACACAGGTATCACAGGTATCCTCTGAGGCTAAGGCCAAATTATGTTCTGAAACTTGCATAGCAGCATTTGCCTCTATTAGAGAAGCAAATGTGGCTTTAATCAATAAAAATGTAGAGCTAGAACAAACATTTCCAAAAATAAAGCTGAGTTTGAGTCTGTGCTAAAAGAGAAAACTGATGAGATTTACAAATAAAATGCCAAATTTCTGATGATAAGGCTAGGGAGGATGTACTCTTAGAGAAGTACAAAGACCTCAAAGATACTCTTGCTGTCACCCAGGTAGAGTGTGATCGATGGGTACAATCTTGCAAGGGCTTTGAAATGCTTCTTAGTAAGCAAACAGCTTCCAATGTGAAGTTTGGAATTGGTTATAATCACACTGCTCCTCCTACAGTTTTTGCTTCAAGAGCAGGAGCGGATTCTGATGGAGAAAGTAATGACCAATCCACCTCATCATGTGATTCACTACTTGATAAAGCACCATCAGTAGTTGAAGTCAGTAGTAATCCCTCTGTGAACCTAACAGCTGATATTGATGGTTCAACTGCTGACACTCACATGATCAATGAGTTGATCAACCCAAGTGTTATCCCTAGAAGTACTGAGGGTACTGGAGAGCAGGGGATACATCTGGAGTTCAAATCCTAATGACTGACAGCACTGAAGAGAAGAAAACTGTCAGTAGGAAGGATTTGAAGCCTACTAAGGAAGTTGACAAGAAGGCAAAAAGTGCTTCTAAACTGCTGAAGAGCAAGTCTTCAGTAGTTTCATCTTCTTTAGTTGATGATCAACAGAAGATGAAGAAGAAACCATGTGAAATATGTGGTCTATTCAATCATCTCACAGATGATTGTTGGTACAAAAAGGGATCCAAACTCAAACAAAAGAGAAAATTAAAGAAATTTGGCTAAAATGAAAACTGAGTTTGAGTCCAAGTTTGTACCAGCAGCATCAAATCCTGTTACTCCTATGACCAAAAAGAAATCTAAAAAGGAAGGAGTGCAACAGGCAATAGCTGAGGTTGCTCAAAAGAAGATGGTGCAACACAAGAACTCATCATCAAACACCATACCAATGTGTCTGAAGAGCTGAAAGCTCTCTCCCAGAATCAGACACAGCTGGTAATGATGGTTCAACATCTGTTGGGAAGAGTTAACCAACTTGATGGCCCTGTGTTGAAACCCCAGAAAAGGAGATCCAAGCCGAAGGATTCCTCTTCTACACCATCTCCTTCACCTCAAGCTATTGTGTCCAATAAACCTGTTAGTTTACCATCTGTTGATGAGACCAGGCCCAAAACCAAAAGGTTTGGGTCTCCAAAACTAACTGATTGTTTATTTATGCAGGTTTCTTCAACATGCCAAAGTAGCATCTGGTATGTAGACAGTGGGGGATCTATGCATATGACTGGGAACAACTCACTTCTTAATGACTACTCTCCAGGAAGGAAGGGATTTGTTTCCTTTGGCAATGATGCAAGAGGTTACATCATCGGGAAGGGCTTTTTTCCAATGGGGAAATAAAGTTTGATGATGTCAACCATGTGGAAAATCTCAAGTATAATCTTTGAGTGTCAGTCAATTGTGTGACAAAGGCCATGTTGCCCTTTTCACAAGCCAGAACTGCAGGATTCTGTCATCCAAAGTTCTGAGTTTGATTGACAAGGTATTGGATGCTCACACTCTCCTGAAGGCCAACAGGACAGGAAGAGTGTATGCCTTAGATCTTTCCAAGAAAATTGATCTCAAAGGCCATCCTTGCCTATTTTCCAAGGCCTCTCCTCAAGAATCTAATCTATGGCATAGAAGGCTGGGACATGTTAATTTCAAGAACATGAATCAGCTGATACACCATAGTTTAGTAAGGGAATGCCTATGAAGGAGTTCAAGTGTGAAAACAACTGCACTGCTTGTTTGAAAGGAAAACAGCACAAGGTTTCATTTCCACCTATTGAAGAACCAAAGTCCACTGCCTGCTTACAACTTCTTCACATGGATCTCTTTGGTCCTGTGAGAGTGATGAGCATGGCACAGAAAAAATACTGTCTGGTAATTGTGGATGATTACTCCAGATTTGTATGGACTTTCTTCTACATTCAAAGGATGAAGCTGCACAGAAGATCATAAACTTTGTGTTGTATGCTGAGAAGCAGTATTCCCTCTCAGTCAAGTGTATTAGAAGTGATAATGGAACAGAATTCAGGAACAATACACTTGATGATTCTACCTTTCCAAGGGAATAAAGAGACAGTTTAGTATTCCAAGAACTCCTGAACAGAATGGAGTTGTGGAGAGAAAGAACAGGACCCTCATTGAAGCTGCAAGGTCTATGTTGGCTGATTCTGGACTGCCATTGACCTTTTGGGCTGAAGCTGTCAACACAGCATGCTATGTGCAGAATAGAGTGCTAATAATCAGAGGTTGATGAAGACTCCATATGAAGTTCTACATCATTTGGCCCCTCTCATTTCATTTTTTAGAGCATTTGGGTGTCCCTGTTTCATTCTCAACACAAAGGATCAGCTCCAGAAATTTGATCCTAAGGTGGATGCAGGGTACTTTGTTGGTTATTCATCAACTTGCAAGGCATACAGAGTCTTCAACTGCAGAACAAAGATGGTTGAAGAGACTTTACATGTCAAGTTCAATGAATCTCCAAAGGACAAGATTCCACAAAGCCCTGGGAGCTCTTGATTTGGACATACTGCAATATGTTCCTTATCAATCTCCTGCTGTTGCTCCTGTCAACAGTTCACCACCTGGTGTTACTACTGAAGATGATGATGATAGTAGTAATCACCTCTTCAGGTTTAGTGATCAACTGCCTGAGTCCTCTAAACCTGATGCTCCTGTAGCTCCAGCCGCACCATCCACAACAAATGCTGATGAGATTTCTGCATCCTCAACTTCATTTGAGTTGCCACCATCTTCATGGTTTCAAGAATCTGCATCAACATCTGCTGCTGCTGAAGACCCTACAAACACTTGCACAGATTTGATTGTTTACCAAGAGCTGAAAAATCACCCAATATCTCAAATCCTTGGTGATATCAATGCTGGTGTCTCAACCAGAAGCTGTCCAATTTCTGCTTCTATGCTCTCTTCATCAGTCAGCTAGAGCCGAAGAACTATCATGTTGCTTTGAGGACAATGGATGGGTTGAAGCCATGCAGCTTGAGCTTCTTCAGTTCAAGAAACAGCAAGTGTGGGAGCTTGTTCCTCTACCCCCAGGTAAGTGTGCAATAGGCACTAAATGGGTGTTTAGGAATAAAACTGATGAAAAGGGCTAATTGTTAAGAACAAGGCCAGACTGGTTGTGCAGGGGTTTGCACAAGAAGAAGGTATTGATTATGATGAAACCTTTGCCCCTGTAGCCAGACTGGAGGCAATTAGATTGTTTTTAGCCTATGCTGCACTCCACAATCTTAAAGTTTTTCAAATGGATGTCAAAAGTGCTTTTCTATATGGTACAATAAAAGAAGAAGTTTATGTGTGTCAACCACCAGGCTTTGAGGATAATAAGCACCCAGAATGGGTATATAAGCTTGATAAAGCTCTTTATGGTTGAAACAAGCACCTAGAGCTTGGTATGAGACCTTATCAAACTTTCTTCTACAGAATAATTTCACTAGAGGCTCCATAGATAAAACTTATTTATTAAGAAGGTGGATCAGCATAAGCTACTTGTTCAAATTTATGTTGATGATATTATATTTGCATCCTCTGATCCCCAATTGTGTGAGGATTTCCAAACCTTAATGCAACAGAAGTTTGAAATGAGTGCAATGGGAGAATTACAGTTCTTTCTAGGTTTGCAAATCAAACAAAAAGCTGATGGAATTTTCATTCATCAGTCAAATACACAAAAGATCTTTTGAATAAGTTTGATTTACAAAACTGTAAATCTTGTTCTACTCCCATGTGCAACACCACACAATTGGATGTTGATCAGAAAGGTAAAGGTGTTGATGAAACCCTTTACAGATGTATGATTGGTTCCTTGATGTATTTAACAGCTTCTAGACCAGATATTATGTTTGCTACATGTGTTTGTGCTAGATTTCAGGCTGCACCTAAGGAGTCTCATCTGATTGCAGTCAAGAGGATCTTTAGATATCTGCAAGGCACACAATCTCTAGGCTTATGGTATTCCACTGGACATTCTTGCAAATTAGTTGCTTTCTCTGATAGTGACTATGCAGGATGTAAGTTGACCAGGAAATCAACTTCTGGTGGATGCCAATTCCTAGGCAACTGTTTGATTTCTTGGCAGAGTAAGAAACAAACATCTGTTGCTACATCCACTGCTGAAGCCGAGTACATTGCTGCTGCAAGTTGTACATCCCAAATACTCTGGCTTCAGAATCAACTTTTGGATTATGGCATTACAGAGACTAAGACTCCATTATTAATGGATAGTGCTTCAGCTCTTTGCATTGTCAAAAATCCTGTCCAGCACTCTAGGACCAAACATATAGAAATTAGACATCATTTTATAAGAGATTGTTTTGAAAAGGGTCTAATTAATCCTATGTTTGTGCCTAGTGTTGATGAGCTTGCAGACATTTTTACTAAGCCTTTGGATAGTTCAACTTTCCACAACCTGGTGTTAAGGCTTGGTATGCTGCAGCTAGAATAAGTGACAACTACTGATGATCTCAGTAATTACTGATGATCATTGGTAACCATGTCACATATAAGTACTGATGAGTTATTTTACCCTCAGTAGTTTTATAACTACTGAAGGCTAAATGCTTTAAGTACTGGACTTTATCTGTTCTACACTACTGATGTAGTTACAACTACTGAAAATCAGTAAAAACAGATAAGTACTGATGTCCTATGAAACAACTGAAAACAGCTAAAAGCTGATGAGTAAGTGTTGAGGACAGTATGAACAGCTGAAAGGCTATGAATTGACGACAACTACTGATGAGTACTCTCTCTTCAGTAGTTCACAAACTGCTGTTTCTTTATAAACAACTGAAGCAATACCATGTCTTCAGTAGTTTCACAACTACTGATGACTAACACCAAGTCTTCAGTTGTTTACAAAACTGATGGCAAAACCACGGTCTTCAGTAGTTTCACAACTACTGATGACTAATACCAAGTCCTCAGTTGTTTCAACATCTGAAGTCCAACTTGTCTTCAGTAGTTTTTAAACCTACTGATGCCTAAATCAGAGACTTCAGTTGTTTCAACGTCTGATTGTAAACACCATGTCTTCAGTTGTTTTATAACTGCTGACCACACCAATACCATCAGTCGTTTCAAACCTCTGAAAGTTAATACCACGTCATCAGTAGTTTCAAATACTGATGACTAACACCAAAACCTTCAGTCGTTTCATAACCCGTACCCTATATATACCTGATCCCTCTTTCAGAGTTTTTCATTCTTTCACGACCTAACTTTTCAAAAGCTCTGAAAACCTTTCACCTTCATTAATGGCGACCATGCAACTCAACCTCGACACAACTGTGTCGCGTACCTTACAAAATCGCCCTTCTGGACCAAATTTGAAAATGCTATAGATCTTATGGTCCAATCCCCACTAAAAACGGCTTTCCTTTTAATCCAATCATTTATGCCGATTCGCTACGTCAGTTCTGGATGAATGCGACCGTTAATGGAGAATCTATCCTTCATCTATCAACTCGCATAAGGTGGTCATCTCTACTGCTACCATCCGCCAAATATTACTGTTAGATGATGCTGCCTACCCTGTTGGATATCCTAAGCGCCAACTTGATCTTCCTTTGGACAACATGGATATCAGGGTGATCTTAGTGCTTCAACAATCCTGAAGAAACATTTTCCAGATGCTGAACGATTATATTTCATATGGTAAATGTTTGCCTGGCTCCGAAGACTTCCTCTTGGGATCAACTGTCTTCCAGATGGCAACAGGTATTGTTCTCTATCCTTGAACAAGAACCACTAAACTTTTCTGAAATAATTTTTCTTGAACTCAAGGATATGGCCACAAAACCACTTTCTAACCGTTGGATACTATATCCTCGGTTTATAATGGCCATAATAGAGAATCAGCTTTCTGCTGAGGGACTAGTTGGTCTGGGAGTCCCTGCTTTGGCTGTATTGCCGGAGGTATACTCCCGACACAACACTGACCAAACTCTCAAACAGGCTGCCAAGCTGCGCAAACCCACGCAGCTGGAACCCACAGCCTCCACCTCCAAATCCAAAGTCCCCTCCAAACCCACAAAGAAGAAGCCTAAGAAAGCTACTCAGGAATTGAGTCCCCTGTGGATGCTCCTGCTGCACCAACGCAGGTTATCTCTGCTGGAAATAACCCCCCAGTAGAGACTGTGACTCCACCAACTGAAGCCGCTCAGGTTTCCTCTCAAAAGGAACCTGAAGCAACCACTCAAAGGGAAGCCACAATGCTGGGATCCTCCTCACTTGAGGGATTACCATTGAAGAGCACCACCTGTCCCGGGTGCACACTGCTTCCACCCCTCTCCTGATGCAACCGCCCCTCAAAGCCCTACTATCATTGTTGCAAAAGTGCTGACGCAGTTGCATTCCTCACCCCCCACCCAGACACCAATTACTACTGGGATAACCTCAACACCTGAGGGGGAGGATCACAATGCTTCTGTCAACCCACAGCACAGGGGTTCATGTTCCATCTTCTAGTGTAGATAAGGAGGTGCGAACTTCTGGTGAGGCTGCCACTGCTCCTGACTCAGCAAATGACCAGGATGCAGTTGGTAACATCTCTAAGTCCTCACCAGTGGCAACAGCTGATGAAGGACATAGTCCTGAGGCTGGAAGTCCCCAGAACCGAGAACAAGGGGCACATGCTACAATTGATCTACACTCAAGGCATGTTCATTCTGACTTTGTCAGGAGGTCAGGTGATTCAGTCACAACTGATGATGACCTGAGCTTCTTCTTTGATGTAGTTGCTCAAAACACCATTCTAGAGGATGAGGTTAGCAGACTCAAAGAGCTGCTGGCCAAGATGTCTCAGGATGCAAGTCCATCTGCCACCACAATACACCCACAGATGGCACCTTCTTCTGAAGGTCCCCTACACACTGAGCCAGTATATACTTCCAAGCCACCAGCCTCTGCTTTCGGCACTGATTCTCAGGAACAGAACCACCCTGATCAATCAGTTGCTACCCTTCAAAATTCCCTACCTCTCATCACTCCCATGATCACAGATATAGTGATCAAAGCCATTGATGAGAGGCTTCCTACAATAATACAACCCTTGGTGGAGGAGTTGGTGACTAAATCTCTTTTCTACTGCTCAAACCCTTGCATCCAATGCAACCAAAAGGGGGAGAGTCAGTTAGTTAAAGGAAAAAGGAAGAGGATAGATGGGGAGAAGGCGAAAGAATCTGAGGTTGTAAATGAGAAGGAGAAGGAGAATGTGAAGGGAGCTGAAGTGAATGAAAGTCAAAAGACTTTCATGTCACATATCAAAAGAGAAAAGGAGAGTCTGAGAAGGAGAAGGAGCTGAAGGATATGGTGAAAGAAGCTGACGCCAACCATAACCGTTCAATGGACAAAATCATTGAGCAGTTGTATAGGCAGGGTTTTGACATCAAACAACTAGACTCCGAGATCAGAAGGATGAAACAGAGGAGATCAATTCCAATGGGCTAGCTATGATGCCTTAGAAAGAGAGGCTGGAGATAATGATCAGATTTATAGCTAAATACTTGGGAAGATCTCTAATGGAAATAAGGGCCTGGACCAGGGACAACATCTTGGCAATAACCACCAAGATTTGTTCGTCTGAAGAATACTCCAAAGGTCTAGTGATTGAGGTATTGAATGAAGCTGGGGTTGGGAATCGAAAAGAACTGACAAAATTTACCAAAGCCTCCCTTACAGCCAAAATGCTAAAACAGTCTGAAAAGCCTCAATCCTCAAAATCACTATCTCCACAACCCCTAAAACAACTCCTTTACCCTCTAAACCAACCATCCAACCCACAAAACCAAATCCTTTACCTCAAAAACCCATTGCCAGTGATGTACCTAGCCAAAGAAAAGAAAGGTACTGAGGCCTGATGAAGATGAAGAGGAGGATGAAGACAGACTGCCACTCTCTGCAGTCATTACTTTGCCTAAGGCTAAACCAATGTCCATCACTCCTGCTTCTCAAATGCATGATGTAATGATAAAGATTGAAGAGGAACAGATGCAAAAACATGATGAGGAAATGCTGAAAAGCATTGACAAAGCATATGCTACATCCTCTTCAATGATCAGCATGAAGAAAGAAGTATTAAGATTGTACACCCTTGCTAATACCTTTCAATACCAAAGGGAAAGAGTAAGGATATGGCCTGATCCTAGGGTGGCACACCGGATTGTCAAGAAAGAAATTCCTTCAAGATACAAGGGCCAAGTGAAGAGAGTTGTCGACGAAGACATCACTGTGGTGCTTGTAGTGTCCCCCTGGGAAATTGTTGAAGAGTTCAAGAAAGCCTATGAAGCCAAACAACCACCTCAAAAGATGTTAGAGAACAAAATATAAAGAAGGGATTGGTTTACAACGACTTGAAAACTTCAAACAAGAAGAGCTCAACCTGCTCTTAGAAGGAACTCATCCAGATGAGTTTGCTTATAGACAAATAACAACGGTTGAGCTCAAGAATGGAAAACAGGCCAAGTACATATCTGAAGTGTATGGCCGAGAAGGATTATTTGATGGTGTGCCCGAGGTGCTGACAATGGATGAGCAAATCATGTTTTTAAGGGCTTACACCAGGGAATCATATAGGCTGATACACGGGAAGTAGATCTCATGGTTGGGGCAACAGCTCGGTGTCCAAGTCCCCAATACAGAGCTCCCAACCATATCATGCCAAACAGATCATCAGAGACTTCTTCCCAGGCCGTGCTGAAAAAGGGTCACTTCTCATCTGATCAAGAGGATTAAGAGACCAATCTATCTGCCAAAATAAGTGGGACTCGTAATAACTTAGAGGTTTTGGCTGCATTGGTTCAGGGAGTTTGTTGGACCAAAAGAACCAATGAGCCTGATCAGAGAAACCTCTAAGTCCCACAAGACATCACAACAGCTGAAGAAGACCTGATCAGCTGTTCTACAAAGTCTGAAGAATACAACTGCTGAAGTACGTCTGAAGTACTGAAGACAAAGACTGAGACAACAGCTGAAGATCTAAAGTCTGAAGACTTCAACAAGTACTGAAGACAAAGACTGAAGATCAACAGCTGAAAGACAAAGTCTGATGTTCAAGTACTGAAGACATCAGCTGATGTTAACAGCTGATGACAACAGCTGAAGAGGGCTTCTTCAGTTGTTGTGATGGTTTTTCATCTTCAGTAGTTTTATTTTCCTTTCAGTAGTTTGTTTATTTTTTCTTTTCAGTACTTGTAAACAACTGAAGAGGTTGTTCTTCAGTTGTTGTAGTTTTAGTAGTTTTATGTTTTTCAGTAGTTGTAAATGAGATGTTTAACACTTAGGAACATTTGTAAGAAGATGTCAGTTGTTGACATCTTCAGTAGTTGTTAAACATCAGTAGTTATAAAACGGTTACATGTCACTTTCAGGTGACATCAGTCTACGTCATTCTTTCCTTTATAAGGAAAGATGACTCACATGTAATCGTGCCTTTGAGGCCGGCAATCTTAATGCAATATTCCTTTTGTCGGATTTTTCTCTCTCTATAACAAAATTCTTTTATCGTTTTATATCAATTGTTCTTGTTTGAATTTGTCTAATTCTGAGCTATTCCGCTGCTATATCTGTTCAATCGATTAAACCAAGGGCTGAGATCCTAACACGGGTTTCTCAAGGAAATGATGTAAAGCCTAAGGAAGAAGATGCTTTTGGGGTAATTTTGTACAGCTGGGATTGAGGAGTTCTTGAGCTTTCATCAATAAGTAAGCATTGCTAGTAGGAAGGCTAGAGGTTTGCTCATCTGTAGCCTTTTTTGTGTCTCCGTCTCCATACAGTTCGGTCATATAATAGTTTTAAGTTCTCAGTCCTTTTGA
This sequence comes from Flaveria trinervia, assembly GCA_025506515.1. Taxonomy (NCBI): domain Eukaryota; kingdom Viridiplantae; phylum Streptophyta; class Magnoliopsida; order Asterales; family Asteraceae; genus Flaveria; species Flaveria trinervia. Next base: position 12,928,973 of record CM046447.1, on the reverse strand, counting down.
TTGAGACGCAATAAAAAGTCCACTCATAAGGAAGTGCACTCATGAATTTCCTTACAATCTCTCTCTTCTCAAGAGTCACTCCACATACTAAAGTGATAAGATTAAGGCCATATACCTAAAGTATTGTTGGCACAGGTCTTTCCAGCAATAGAGTTATTCTCGACTGGTGCTTCAAGGTATCTCTCTTGCATTCTTGGACTTGGTGAAACTGGAATACATCAATGTCAAAGCATCAAAAAGTTCTTTAGCAGACTAACATGCTTAAAGCCCACCATTATGGAGTTTGGTATGGTTGTAACCGGTACCGTCATCGCTTTGTTGTTGATGTCCATCGTCTTGAACTGTTAATGAGAGTAATCTTCAATGTCTTTCACTATCATACCACCACTACCAGCCGAGGATTCTACCTTTGGCTTGTAAGGACCATGAGTGACAAATCTCCACATTTTGTCATCTTGGTCATAGTTCCTATCTCAGATTAGAGGATTTCTGGTTGAGGGTCATTTTTAGTGTAGTGATGAATGAGTTATGAAACAAGTTGATTTGGATGGTTAGATCTCAAAATCAAGAGCGTAAAAATCTCTAATACCAGTTGCAAGATTGGTTAAGGTTACTCAACACACCATCTAAGTCTAAAACTCACTTAAACACACATGAATATGATGCAGAATCCTTAAATTAGATGATAATAATATACTAAGTTAACAAACACAAGAATTGGTTTTCAAGATACTAGTAAATATTACTTCTCAACTCAAGCTTACAAGACTCTTACAAGCATACTAACTAAGTTACAATGAGAAACTATATATACTACTATTTGCAGTCGGTTATATAGAGATTACCAACTGGAACTTACTACTAGACAAATACTATATTGTTAGAACTAAGGCATCTAAGATAAAATACGATCCTAGACTAGGTAGTCAGGTCCATGACGTACCTTTTGTCACCAACTAAACGTGGTAATTGTACTAATAGATTAAAGGTGAACAGTGGGTCCACGACTTACCTTTTGTCACCAACTAAACATGGTAATTGTACTAACAGATAAAAGGTGAACAATGGAATAAAGTATGGTCACCATACTTATGTCCAACAGTTCATAGTTGGTTATTTCGAAGGTTAACTGTCTTTGGAAGAATAAGTCATTCCGAAGCCATTTATACTTCAAAAGAATCAACTTCTTCGGAAACTTCTGCTGGTCTTCAAGACTTTATACTTCGGAAGTCCATGTCTTGAAACTTTTAAGTGTTTAACCTCGGAAGAGGAATTAAATAGTCTTGGAAGACTGAGTTCCTCTTCGGAAGTTCTTCTTGCTCATTCTTTGGAAGTTCTTCAATATGGCTTTGGAAGTGGAGATTTGTCTTTGGAAGCTTTTTCAATTGCACCAAAATTGTTCTAAGTGTTGTTTTGAATTCACCAGCCTTATCTGACCCAATAAAATTTTATGGAGACGAAATAAATTTAATTATAGGTGTTATGTGTTTATTTATTTCATTAAGCATGATTATAGGAAAAATGATTTACAAAATCACATGTTCATGTATGTATATTGATAATTTAAAAAGGAGTTATAATATATGTAGGATTGTAGGTGTTGAAATCCCAATAGGTTCAGAATTTTGAACTACGCATATATAAAACGTGGAGTTAAATATATGTAGGGATTTCGAGTGTTGAAATCCTAAAGGGTTTGGATGTTGTACTACATAAATAAAAAGATGAGTTAATAATCCTCAAGGGTTAAAAATAAACTCATAAGGAATCTAATTTTTAAATTCCAAAGAATTAACAAGCATTAAATAACAATAGTTTTTGACGTTAGTTCCAATAAAAATATATGTGTTTGAAAAAAATGAGGTGTACTTAATGAAAGCTAACAAAAATATGTTAAAAGTTATGAGAAAATTACTCATAGATGATTAAGTTTCATGGACGTGACTAGACTAATGAAGAAACCCTTCTTAGTCAATAGTTAATATAATAAATATTGTAGAAAATTTGTAAACTGGCCATGGTTTCTTGTAATACTTTTGTTTGTCATGAAATGACGTTATTACAATTGATAATTTTTTATATGAACTAGGACTTAACTATGATATGAATTGAGAATATACAAAAAAAGACTGGGTTGTTTCAAGTTATTAACAGAGCACAATTGAGAAATTTAAGTAAGAAGAAATACTTAGACTCGAATTATAAGTATTGCTGATACAAACCGATAGGGTTCGTCTAGAAGAAATCCAAAGAAGCAGAGAAATCAGGGATTATATGGGTGAAAATGAAAACATATGGGAAAATACACTGATATTTTTATGTTTGAGACACCATATGGTAATTGAAAAATCATAATGAGAATAATATATTGCTTGCATACCTAGCTAGTTGAAAGTTAATATGGCATGCCATCATTAATTTCCATAATCATATTGTATTGAAAATAATAAAGAGTAAGTGTGAGGATGGGGAGTAAATATGCATAAGGTAATGTGTATGTGTAGTACATTATAAATGCATATATGGTACTTTACGGATTTAGAAATTAGTTATTATGGACAATAATAGAAGGTCATATATAAGTGCCTATAAAGAAGAAATTAATAGAATAAAGAGTAACATGAAATAAATAAATTATTTAGAGACATGACAGATTAAGAAGGGAAGAATGGAATACAAGATGAGGGAAGTCCCAACATTGAAAAACATGTAGATAATGCTTAAGATATATAGTACATTAACCTCGTTTTAATAATAATACAACATTTGTACCTGAGAGAATTTGTAAACAACGCCATTGAGGTTGGAAAGCATTTCAAATCCAATTTTCCATTTCTTCTAGTCAAAATACAAAATTTGTTGGAATTATGAAAGATGAAAAGATGAAAAAAAATGAAAGGACCATAGAAAAACCTACAGAGAATGTGGAAACAACATAAGTAGTTGAAGTCAAAAAATGTTGTTTCACGTATACGAACTTCATGGCTTGTAAACTATTGTAGTTCAAAGGATAAATTGACTCTATGGTGAGCCAAAGATAGATAATAGCCATGACACTATTTTTGATACATGTCTATAGAGAATATGTATAGAGGCTAAAGCAAACAAAGTCTTTCTGCATGCATGTTGCATACGTACCAAAGAACAATACTTCAAAAGTTTCACACATGCAACAAAAATATTGTAAGTGTGAAATCTTTCGAAGCCAAGACCAATATCTTCCGAAGCCAAAGATGAAGTCTTTCGAAGCTTCAAAGACAAAGTCTTCTGAAGCTCCACACATTAAGACATATTTCTTCCAAAGACTTTTAACAACATGATTTATATGATGTACTTTTCCATAAAGCTAGACCCCTTTCCGCTGCAACTCTGTAAAGTCACCAACTTACATGAGTTGGTGAAAAGGTCCATGCTTTTGGTAACTGTACATTGAGGTATTGAGTTTGTAAACTTTCTACTTCATTTACTTTATCCTTTTTGTAATAGATAAGGATGTAAGCTATGGCATGTCATAGTCATAAAGTCAAAAAGGCAATCTGCCTTTTTGACTCTACAATTGATTATGTTTTGAGTATGGTCAATTGTATCCAGCTAGCTTTCATAGTATGGCCGACTATAGGATGTAGTATAAGTATCTCATGTTCTTGTAACTTTATTGATATGCTTTGTAACACTTGTAATAGAAAATTGAGAAAGCAATATACATCAATCTTGAATATCATCTCCCTGTGTATCTTCCTCTTCTGTTCTGTCTCTTAATTACTTGTGTTCTTAGTGTCTTTACATGTGGTTAATCCAGTTCACTATTTGATTAAGTTTAGTTACTCTCCTATTTGTGTTGTTGTGTTGTATTTGACCACCCTTAAATGGTCCTACATTTGGTATGAGAGCTTTCAGGCTCTAGATATAAGATCTCATCATCTTAAGATCCCTCACTCACACAAATACTAAACTTTTCAAATGGCAGCCATTTCTAAAACTGGTATGGAAACTGGAACCATGAACAAGTTCCCACTGATCACTCTTAATGACTTTGACACCTTGTGTATGAGAATGGAAGGTTTCATCAGGTCTCTAGACTCGATAATGTGGGAGTCTATTCAGAATGGACCTTACATACCAAGCACCCTTCTGCTACTGGTGGTGGTATGATCCCAAAGACTGTGGCAAACTACTTTGATGAAGATTGGAAGAGAGTAGAGATTGATAGAAAAGCCATGACAACCCTTTAAACTGCTCTTCCAAACTCTGTATATAGAGGTTTCAGGAAATGCAAAACAACTAAGCAGGTGTGGCATGCATTGAAACTGATGTATGAGGGTTCCTTTGAAGATAAGGAGAACAAGAAGGATCTCCTGAAGCAACAGTTTGAAAACTTCACCTTTAAAGCAAGTGAAACCATGACTCAATACTTCAGGTATGTTGAGATTGTGGATACTCTTATGGATGGAGGAGTTCCTCTTGAGAATAGGGACATTGTATGGAAGTTAATGTCCTCACTTCCTAGGCAGTGGACACACTACTGTGTGGTGATCAAGAGGACTGAGAATCTCAAAACTCTTACTCTGACAGAGTTATATAGGATTCTTAGTGGCTACCAGATGGAGATGAACATGCAAGGTTCATCTGGAAACTCCGACAATCAAATGGGTTCAGCCCTGCATGTGGTTGAAAGGGATAGCATAGAACCCCAACATTATCACATATGCTACCCTGACAACTCACCTAAGGGCCCTTTCATCACCTTCCTAGAGACACCAAGGGAGAACTACACTTAAGGAAGCCCATTCCAAGAGACAAGTTCTTCTCAAGCCTTTATGTCTTCTGATGAAAGTTATGGCAGCTTTCTGTTCACCCTTGAAGACGTGGACTGTATCCATCCAGAAGATCTGGAGTACATGGAGATAGTCTAGCAGATGGCTTTTCTCACTCATAGAGCCAAGAAGTTCTACAAGCAGACTTGAAGGAAGTTTCCAAGAAATGCAACCAGTGCAAAGTTTGGCCTGGACAAAGGCAAAGTCAAGTGTTACAACTGTAACTTAATGGGCCATATTTCCAGGGAGTGTAAGGCACCTAGAACAAATGGTGGCCAAACACAGTCCAGACCCAACTACACTGACAAAACTCTCCAGAATAAGATGCAAAGCAGCAGGCTGCTGTTGCTATTGAAGATGGAGGCTTTGACTAGAGCTTTTAGGTGGAAGATGCTTCTCCAAACCAAACACAGATGGTAGATCATGATGAAGCCAAGGTATTGGAACATCTCTGTACCCCTAAATGTATTGCTAAAGTTAATAGATACAGGTCCTATAACTTGGAGATGAGATCTGATCTTGAGACCCTAAACATTTTAAAAGTTGATTTTAGGAAGTCTAAAAATGATTATAAACTAAAGATAGAGGATTTAGAGAAAACAACTTCAGTTCTAACACTTGAGCATACATATTTTAGGACTCAAATCAAGGATCTCATAACCAAGCTGACTGAATGCGAGGCTGAGCTTGTGATCAGCAAAGCTAGGGTAAACTAGTGTGTTCTTAAAGAAGGGACCTTTAACAACATGATATCCTCATCCCTGCATAACAAAGTGTGCTATCAAAACAGCAGGGACTAGGATCAAATGAGATAGCTCCTCCATACACAATCTTGTTTGTAAGATCACCTAGGTGTGGAACTTGTGAAGATGAGCTTCCTCTCATAGATCCTTTGAGTGAAGAGGATAAAGAAATGATAGTGAAGAATTTCTCTGAGAAGAGTGAAGAGGAGGATTCTAAGAAGGGCCACTATCCTTCTGAGGAGAATTCTAAGAAGGGCCACTATCCTTCTGAGGAGAAGAAAAAGACTATGATGACCAAGTCAATAAGGAAGAACTTGATCAGAAAAGAGAAAAGGAAAAGCTAGGAAGGCTCAAGAGATCAAGGCTAATTTTGACTCCAAGCAGAAACAAGTTTTTATCTCTACAGGGTTTGAAGTGGTAAAGACTGAAAACATCAACCTCAACTCTTCTGCTAAGAGTTTTGGTTCACGTTCAAATCATCTCAGTACCCTGAAGAAGACTGATCTGCTGTGTACCACTACTACACAGCCTGGACCATCAAACTCCAATAACACTTCTTAGCCCAAAAGGACTGTCTCAGCAACTGCAAAGATGAGGGTAGAGAAGGGATGTGACCAAAGTCAATCTTGCTCTCAGAAGGCTCTTAGGAAGAAGAAAAAAGAGTGTGTTATGTGGGAGAGTATTGCTCATCTTGCTAAGGATTATCCATACAAGCCTAAGGGTACTCTTCACATGATCAAACCAAAGACTTCCAAGAATTCTAAGAAGATTCATGATTCAAAAGGAAAATTTGTTTCCTTCAGAAGCTCCAAAACTAAGAAGAAGGCAAGTGGAAAATTTCCTTTGGAAGAAAAGTTGGTCCCGGAAGGAAGGAATACTTCCAAAGCATTGAAGTCTGCTGTAGTGTTTGCAGAATCTTCCAAAGGTTCAGTCATCAAAACTTCTCAAGTATCAAAAGCTTCTGAAGTGTTGAAGGTCAAGTTCAAGCTTCCGAAGGTGGTGTGGAAGTCTAAGAAATACCAAGTGACTGAGAATTTTCCATCAACAACAGCTCAAGATCCTCCTAGCACAACAATAGGATCTATTACTGTTGCATTACCTTCTGTTTCTCTTAATGAGCCCTAGACAAGTAAGGCTTGGGTTTCCAAATGTAGCTAATCATTTTCTTTGTGCAGGGACAGCTGAAGACAAACAAAAATGTTTGGATCATTGACAGTGGCTGTTCCAGGCACATGAAAGGCAATAGGTCACTACTCTAGAACTTTGAAAGGATTGATAGAGGGCCAGTTGCCTTGGAGGAGATGAAGGTGGTTACATTTCTGGAAGGGGCAAGGTCAGAAATGGTAAGCTCAGCATTGAAAAGGTAAACTTTGTCAAGGAGCTTAGGTATAATCTTCTGAGTGTATCCCAATTTTGTGATCAGATTCATAACATGCTCTTTGCTTAGCATTAGTGCATTGTTCTCAAGCACAGGGTGGTCATTCCTCATGAGCATATTCTGCTTAGAGCCCCCAAGAAAGGGAACATGTACAAGATGGATCTGCAAGAAACACCTCGCTCTAGAGAAGTTTCATGCTTTCTGTCTAAGGCAAATAGTGATGAGTCTTTCCTATGGCATAAAAGAATGTGCCATGTAAACTTTAAAAACATGAATAAACTGATTAAAAATGATTTGGTAACTGGAATGCTAAAGAAAAAGTTTACAAGTGATGACCATTGTGTTGCATGCCTGAAAGGGAAGCAACATAAGGTATCTCACAAGCCTAAGAAAAGGAACACCATCAATACACCCCTACACTTGTTATATATGGATCTATTTGGCCCCACCAGTGTAATGAGTCTAGGAAGGACCTCTTACTGCTTAGTGATCACAGATGACATTACAAGATTCACTTGGGTCTTTTTCCTTAGAACTAAGGATGAGACTCCTGAGATTCTAAAGAATTTCATCTTAAAGATTGAGAATCAATCTGATCACAAGGTCAAAATCATAAGATGTTATTGGGGAACTAATTCAAGAACCAAATCCTTGATGCATTTTGTGATGAAAAAGGTATTACAAGACAATTCAGTGCTCCTAGGACTCCTCAGTAGAATGGTGTTGCTTAGAGAAGAACAGGACACTGATTGAAGCTGCAAGAACCATGTTGTCTGACTCTAAGCTGCCCATCACCTTTTGGTAGAGGCAGTCAATATTGCCTGCTATGTGCAGAATAGAGTTTTAGTAGTTAAGACTTATGGCAAGACTCCTTATGAACTTTGGCATAAAAGGAAACCTTTCATTGTTTTTCTCAGGTCATTTGGTTGTCCTTGCACCATCATGAATACCAAGGATCAAATTGCCAAATTTGCTAAGAAATCAAATGACGAACACTTCATTGGATACTCTTCCCAAGCTAAGGCTTATAGAGTATACATCTTAGAACTAGAATTATTAAGGAGTCAGCCAATATGACTTTTAATGAACACACAGCCTGTGTGGCTGGTTCTGGTCCTGATTGGCTCTTTTATGTTGATTTAGTTACCTACTGTTTTAACAAATCTTATGGGACTGTTTCAGAATCTGCAAAAAATATAAATAAAGGTGATCCTGATCTAAGATTTGAGCTGGCAAGAACTTCAAGTAACCCATCTTCAGCTCCAGTTGGGACTACTTTTGCAAATGAGGTTTCTATGAGCACCACAATGACAAACTCAACTGATACATCTGGTATGCCTTCAAATTCCAGCTCAGAGGCTCCACAACGAGATAAAGATTCTTTAATTGCAGAAGACAATGATGGTAGTGGTGATAGTGATCAAGACTTTCTTGATGCTGATAACCACTCCATAGATGACAAACATCAATGATGTCATACACTCCTTGGATCAAGTCTCTCTTGAGAAGTGTGCTGATGTGATGGGTGAAACATCTATGCGAGATCTAAATTCCTCTAATTTAGATCTTTCTTAGCAACTTGCTATGATCCCTCAACTAAGGATCCACAAGTCCTACCCCACCACAAACACATTGGAGATGTTGTCACAGGGGTAAGAACAAGAGGACAAACCCATGAAGCGACTGTTTGTCTTCACTCTTGTTTCTATCCTAGATGGAGCCAAAGAAAGTGATGAGGCTCTGAAGGATGGAAGTTGGGTTGAAGCTATGCTAGAGGAGTTACTTCAATCAAAAAAGACAGAAAGTTTGGAACCTTTGTCCTCTTCCTCATGGGAAGACTACCATTGGAACCAAATGGGTGTTTAGGAATAAGAAGGATGATAGAGGATTCATTATCAAGAAAAAAGCTATACTAGTTGTTCAAGGATATACACAAGAAGAAGGAGTTGACTACACAAATGTCTTTGCTCCTGTAGCAAGACTGGAAGCTGTTAGAATATTCCTGGCATTTGCTACATCCAAGAACTTCAAGGTCTTTCAACTTGATGTGAAGTGTGCTTTTCTCAATGGAGTGATTGATGAAGAGGTGTATGTCAAACAACCACCTGGTTTTGTAGATCTTAATCATCCTGATTATGTCTGCAAGCTTAGCAAAGCTCTTTATTGGCTGCATCAGGCACCCAGGAAGTGGTATGAGACACTATCCTAGTATCTTTCCAAGCATGGATACAGGAGAGGTATTATAGATGGAACACTTTTCATCAAAGGATAGGAAAATAACATATTGCTAGTTCAAGTATATGTGGATGACATCATCTTTGGTTCAACTAATCCAAAGCTCTACAAAGACTTTGAGAAGCTGATGAAGGACAAATTTGAAATGAGTGCCATGGGGGAACTTAACTTTTATCTGGGAATGCAAGTGAAGCAAGTTAAAGATGGCATTTTCATCAGTCAGTCAAAGTATGATCAAGACATACTCAAGAGGTTCAACATGACTGATTGTAAGATTACTAAGACACCCATAGCTAAAAACCACTCCTTGGACCTGATCTTGAGGGGGAGTGTGTAGATGAACACTTATCTAGGGCTATGATTGGGTCTCTTATGTATCTTACTAGTAGCAAGCCTGATATTACATTTGCCACTTGCATCTGTTAAAGATATCAAGCCAAGTAAGATGTCTCATCTTATCACTGTCAAAAGGATTCTAAGATACCTTAAGGGTGCTTCAACACTTGGTTTATGGTATCCTAAGAATCCTGACTTTAATCTGTATGCTACATAGAGAGTGATTATGGTGGATGCAACATGACTGCAAAGTCTAATCTGGGGGATGTCAGTTTCTTGGTGGAGGGTTGTTCTGGCAATGCAAGAAACAATCTTGTCTCTGCATCAACTGCTGAAGCTGAATACATTGCTAATGCTAGCTGCTATGCCCAAGTGCTTTGGATTCAAAATCAGATGCTGGACTATGGGTTCAACTTCAAGGGAGACTCCCATCATATAGATAACAATAGTGCTATCTCAATCACAGAGATCCTGTGCAGCACTAAAGGACAAACACATCAACATCAGGTATCATTTAATAAGAATAATTATTAAAAGGGATTAATAAACTAGTCAAGTCACACAGATGAACAATATGTGATCTGTTACAAAGCTTTTGAGAACAGAGATTTAAATATCTTGTATCAGCTATTAGGATGATCAACTTTGAGTAGGTTGACAGGATCAGTGATCACAAGTTTGATGTATTAGAGTTCAAAGCAGCGGAATATGAACAAGAATTAGACAATTGTAGCAAGCAATCGATACTTGTATGCATTAAGAGCGCATACGGTTATAGGGAGAAATATATTTCTGATTTCAAGGAATGTTTAAAGATGTAGAATATTTCTAATCAAATCATTCATTCATTCCATTCATTCATCACTCATTCCACAAATTACAAAAGGTTGTCACTCCTTATATAGAGTGCAACAATCACTGCTGTTATCACGGAAAGTGACAACTGGCAGATCTAATACAAAAATAACTAACTCTTAACAAACTACTGAAATGTTCACAACTACTGAGAACATATCAGAGTGTTAAGTACAAATATAAAACTACTGAAATACAACGACTGAAGAACAAGCTCTTCAGTCGTTTTACAAACTACTGAAACATAAAACTACTGAAACTACAACGACTGAAGAACAAGCTCTTCAGTCGTTTTACAAACTACTGAAACTAAAACTACTGAACTACAAATATAAAACTACTGATATCACAACTACTGAAGAAGTACTCTTCAGCAGTTGTGACAAACTACTGACGCTTCAGTACTTGATCTTCAGACTTTGACCTTCAGGTGTTTCATCAGCTGATGACTTCAGTAGATATCATCAGCTGATGTCTTCAGTCTTTGTCTTCAGACTTTGTACATCAGTTGTTGATCTTCAGCACTTGTAAACTCTTCAGCTGTTGTACTTCAGTACTTTGGTCTTTCAGCTTCAGCACTTCTGTTCTTCAGCTGTTCAGCTTCGTACTTGTGTTCTTCAGCTGTTGTACTTCAGCACTTTAGTTCTTCAGCTGTTGAAGTCTTCAGCACTTGATCTTCAGCTGTTGAAGTCTTCAGCACTTGTCAAACTGCTGATGAGGCTTTCAGCAGTTGTTGTGATACCATGTGGGACTTAGAGGTTTTCTGATCTTGGCTCATTGGTTCTTTTGGTCCAACAAACTCCCCCTGAACCAATGCAGCCAAAACCTCTAAATTATTCGTTGTCCCACTTATTGTTGGCAAAGTGTTGGTCTTTTTCCTTCTTGATCAGTAGAGAAGATGACCCATGTAAGCTCCGGCCTGGGAAGAAATCTCAGATATTTGTTTGGCAGAGTATGAATGGGAACTCTGTTTTGGGGAACAGGACACAGAGTTGTTATCCCATTCATGAGATTTACTTCCCCATAATGAGTCTGTATGACTCTCGAACATAGGCCTCAAGGAGAACAACTTGTTCCTCCTGAGAGAGTTCTTCTACTCCTCCTCGAAGAAGAACTCTGGACCATAGTACTCTGATAAGTACTTCATGGTCCTGCCATTTTTCAGCTCCACCGTAGTTACCTCCCTATATACAAATTCATCATCAGGATGTTGCCTTCAAGGAGTAACTGGAGCTCATTCTTCTGGATGTCTTCAAGCTTTATATAGCAACCCCTTCTTTATCATCTTGTTTTCTAGTAAAGCTTGAGGGGTCTTCTTTGCTTGGTGAGCTTTCTTGAATTCATCAATGATTTCCCAAGGTGAGACTACAACGGCCAACATGATGGTAGAATCTATTGTTTTTCGTACCTGGTCATGTATCTGTATGGAATAGTTCTTTTATGGATTCTAGAACTCACCCTGGGGTCTGGCCATACTCTCACTCTCTCCTTCTGATACTGGTGTGCCTGAGAGTGTACAGCCTTTGAGCATGCCCTTTCATGGCTTGAATGGATGATGACTGAGGAAATTCCTTGTCAACCATCTTCAACAGTTGCTCATCGTGCTGTTTCTGCTGTTCTTCTTCTTCTATCTTGACTCTGACCATTTCCCTTTGAGAGTCAGGTGTGATCATGGGTTGACTTTGGGGTTTTGGTAGCTTCAGAACAACAGAGAGTGGCAGACTATCATCTTCATCCTCCTCTTCTTCTTCTTCTTCCATCCTCAGCACCCTTCTCCTCCTTCTGGGTACATCACTGGATGATGGTTGGGTTGGTGAAGGAATTGGTTTTGAAGAATGAGGATGTTTGGATTTTGGCTTAGAGATTGGTTGGGAGATTTGAGGGATAGGATCTGTTTGAGTAGGTGGAAGGGAAGGTTGATCCAGCATCTTTGTAGTTAGTTTCGCCTTTGTGAGTTAGCCATCTCTAACCTTTTACCAGCCCCAGCCTCATCAAGGGCTTCCACAATAATCCCTTTGTTGAATTGCTCAGACAGACAGATTCTGGTGGCTATAGCCAGAATGCTGTCCCTGGTCCATGCGCGAATCTCCACTAACGATCTTCCTAAGTATTTTGCAATGAAGCGGATCATTATTTCCAATCTCTCTTTCTCAAGAGCATACCCTACCCTGCCCATCGGGTTTGTATCTCTTGCACTTCCAACCTTCTGATCTCACTATCCAGTGTGGCTGTGTGAAACCCCTGCCTGAAGAGTTGTTCAATTATTTTATCCATGGATCGGCTGTGTGTAGTGTCAGCTTCTTTGACCAGCTCCTCCAAGGATTTGTCTCCAACAGTGTGATCATCAGCACTTCTCTTTCGCTTGTAAGTGAGCAGAGGTTGCTTTTCTTTCTCCTCCTCTTGGGCTTGCTTCTCTTCCTTCTTCTCCTCTGTTCTTTTCCTCTTCTTTTCTTTCACTGCCGTACTCTCCCCTTTTTGGTTGCATTGGAGGAAGGGGTTTGTACCGCAGAAAGAGTCTTTTGTACAGCAGCATCAACCAAGGGCTGTAAAGTTGAGGAAAGCCTCTCATCAATGCCTTTAATCACATATCAGTGATTATGGGTGTGATGAGAGAGAGGGAATTTTGAAGTACAGCACCTATTTGCTCAGGAGGGTTCTGTTCCTGAGAAGTAGGGCCTGAAGCAGAGGCAGGTGGTTGAGTTTGGAGTGGCTCAGTGTTGGGGAACCTTCAAGTGAAGGTGCCATCTGTGGGTGGGTAGAGGCAGATGGTCTTTCTCCTTGTGAGAGTTGGTCAAGTAGTTTTGTAGCCTACTGACTTTCTCTTCAAGGATTGTGTTATGGGCAAGAACATCATAGAAAAAGCCCAGGTCATCATCAGCCGAAGCTGAATCATCTGACCTCCTGCTTAGAGCAGGATTTACATGCACTGGGTGTAGACCAGTTGATGCATGTGCCCCTTGTGCTTGGTACTGGGGACTTCCAGCCTCAGGACAGTGTCCATCATCAGCTGTTGCCTCTAGTGAGGTCTTGGCAATGTTACCAGCCTCATTCTGATCATGTGCTGAGTCAGAGGAGGTGGCAGCCTCACTAGATATTCTAAGCTCCTTGTCTACACCAGGAGATAGAAGTTGTAACCCCTGTGCTGTGGGTTCTCAAGTGCACTGTGTTCCTCCCCCTCAATTGTAGAGGTAGTCCCAGTAGGGAGTGGTTTCTGGGGAGGGGGTGAGGAGTGCAGTTGAGTCAGCACTTGTGCAACTATTAAAGTTGGGCTGTGAGGGGCGGTTGTTTGGGGTGAAGGGATGGAAGCAGTGTGCACCTGGGAGGTTGGTGCTCTTCAATGGCAATCTCCTCAAGTGAGGAAGATCCCAGATATGTAGGTACCCCTTGTGCGGTTGCTGCAGGCTCCTGTTGAGAGGAAGCCTGAGCGGCTATGGCTGGAGGAGTCATTGTATCCACTAGGGGGTTTGGACCAGTGGATATATCCTGCGTTTGTGTTGTAGGGGCATCCTCAGGGGACTCAATTCCCTGAGTAGCCGTTTTGGGTTTCTTTTTGGTGGTTTGGTCGGGACTTTTGATTTGGAGGTGGTGGCTGTGGGTTCCAGCTGCGTGGGTTTTCGCAGCTTGGCAGCCATTTTAAGTGTCTGGTCAGAGTTGTGCCGGGAGTATACTTCCGGCAGAACAGCCGTAGCAGGGACTCCCAAGCCAACAAGTCCCTCAGCATTAAGCTGGTTTGTAATGATGGCGATTATGAACTGTGGATATAGTATCCAACGGTTGGCAGTTAGTTTTTGAGCCATATCCTTGAGCTCTAAAAATATTACTTCTGAAAAATTTAGTGGTTGTTGCTCAAGAATAGAATACATTACCTGCTGCCATTTTGTCGACATTTGATCCCAAGACGACGTCTTAGGGGCCAAACATACATTCACCATGTGAAAAATCAGGCGCTCAGCGTCATTAAAATGTTTCTTCATGATAGTGGAGGCACTGAGATCGCCTTGATATCCATGTTGAGCAAAGGATAGATCTATGGTGCCCTTCGGATATCCAGCAGGAGAACTAGCATCATTTAGTTGAAGAATTTGGCGGATTATTGCAGGAGTGATGACTACTTCTTTGTTGTTTACGACCGACTGGAGGATGGTGTGTTGTTCTCCCCAGTGGTAACAGTAACGTTCATCCAAAATTGGTGCAAGGATTCGGCATGTAGTATGGGATTCAGAAGAAATGCCGTGTTGTATTGGGACTGAACCATAAGATCGATAGCAGTATCGAACTTAGTCCAGATGGGCGATTTAGTGAGGTAGGCAACACAGTTGTGTCGCGGTTTAATTTGCATGGACCCATGGAGAAGAGGGAAGTTTTGGAGAGGAACGTTAGGTTTGAAGAAGATGAAGCATTGAGAGCTAAGTTGGGGATGTTATAGGGTACGGGTAAGAAACGACTGAAGGTGGTGGTTTAGACATCAGTAGTTTTAAACGACCGTTGACATGGTATTATCCTTTCAGACGTTGAAACAGCTGAAGTCGTGGTGTTAGGCATCAGTAGTTTAGAAAACTACTGAACACCATGGTTTTGACTTCAGATGATTGAAACAACTGAGGACTTGGTGTTTGTCATCAGTAGTTATAAAACTACTGAAGACAGTGGTTTTGTCATCAGCTGTTGTAAACAACTGAAGACTTGGTATTAGTCATCAGTAGTTATAAAACTACTGAAGACGTGGTTTTGCTTCAGTTGTTTAGAATGAAACAGCAGTTGTACAAACGACTGAAGAGAAAGTTCTCTTCAGCTGTTTTCGTCAATTCTTAGCTTTTCAGCTGTTTCATACTGTCCTCAACACATTCATCAGTCTTTTTGGCTGATTTCAGTTGTTTCATAGGACATCAGTACTTATCTGTTTTTACTGATTGCAGTAATTGTAACTGCATCAGTAGTTGTAACTACATCAGTAGTTTAGAACAGATGAAGTACTGCAGTACTTGTGAGACATTTAGCCTTCAGTAGTTATAAAAACTACTGAGGGTAAAAGAGTCATCAGTACTTATATGTGACATAGGTACTAATGATCATCATTACTTATTACTAAGATCATCAGTAGTTGTCACTTATTCTAGCTGCAGCATACCAAGCCTTAACACCAGGTTTTGGAAAGTTGAACTATCCAAAGGCTTAGTAAAAATGTCTGCAAGCTCATCAGCACTAGGCACAAACTTAGGATCAATCAGACCTTTTAAAAAACAATCCCTTATAAAATGATGTCTGATCTATATGTTTGGTCCTAGAGTGCTGGACTGGATTTTTGACAATGCAAAGAGCTGAAGCACTATCCATTAACAATGGAGTCTTAGTCTCTGAAATGCCATAATCCAAAAGTTGGTTTTGAAGCCAGAGTACCTGAGATGTACAACTTGCAGCCGCAATGTACTCTGCTTCAGCAGTTGATGTAGCAACTGAGGTCTGTTTCTTGCTCTGCCAAGAAATCAAGCAGTTGCCTAGGAATTGACATCCACCAGAAGTTGATTTCCTGGTCAACTTACACCCTGCATAGTCACTGTCAGAAAAAGCAACTAATTTACCAGAATGTCCAGTAGAATACCATAAACCTAGAGATGGAGTGCCTTGCAGATATCTAAAGATCCTCTTGACTGCAATCAGATGAGACTCTTTAGGTGCAGCCTGAAATCTAGCACAAACACATGTAGCAAACATAATATCTGGTCTAGAAGCTGTTAAATACATCAAGGACCCAATCATACATCTGTAAAGTGTTTCATCAACCACTTTACCTTTCTGATCTGTATCCAGTTGTGTGGTGCTGCACATGGGAGTAGAACAGGCTTACAGTTTTGTAAATCAAACTTTTGCAAAAGATCTTTTGTATATTTGGACTGATGAATGAAAATTCCATCAGCCTTTTGTTTGATTTGCAACCCCAGAAAGAATGTAACTCTCCCATGGCACTCATTTCAAACTTCTGTTGCATCAACTTTGTAAAGGCATCACACAACTTTGGATCAGAGAGGATGCAAAAATGATATCATCTACATAAATTTGAACAAGTAGATTATGCTGCCCAGCTTTCTTAATGAATAAAGTCTTATCTATGGAGCCTCTAGTGAAATTATTTTCTAGAAGAAAGTTTGATAATGTCTCATACCAGGCTCTAGGAGCTTGTTTTAACCCATAAAGAGCTTATCAAGCTTATACACCCAATTAGGATGTTTATTGTCCTCAAAGCCTGGAGGTTGACATACATAAACTTCTTCTTTAATTTTTCCATACAAAAATGCACTTTGACATCCATTTGAAAAACTTTAATTTTGATAAGCAGCATAAGCTAAAACAATCGGATTGCTTCCAGTCTGGCTACAGGGGCAAAGGTTTCATCATAATCAATACCTTCTTCTTGTGCAAACCCCTGAACAACCAGTCTGGCCTTGTTCTTAAAAATAAGCCCATTTTCATCAGTTTTGTTCCTAAACACCCATTTAGTGCCTATTGCACACTTACCTGGAGGTAGAGAGGAACCAGTTCCCACACTTGCTGTTTCTTGAACTGAAGAAGCTCAAGCTGCATGGCATCAACCCATCCATTGTCCTTTAAAGCAATGTGATAATTCTTTGGCTCTTGCTGACTGATGAAGAGAGCATAGAAGCAGAAATTTGACAATTGACTTCTTGTTGATACACCAGCAGTGATATCACCAATGATTGAGACATAGGGTGATTCTTCAGATCTTGATACACAATGAGATCTGTGCAAGTGTTTGTAGCAGGCTCAGCAGTAACAGATGGTGATGGTGAATCATTTCTTGAAACCAATCAGTGGATGGTAATTCAAAGGAAGTTGAATTCGAAGAGATCTCATCAGCATTTGTTGTGGATGGTGCTACTGGAGCTACAGGAACATCAGGTCTAGCTGAATCAGGCAGCTGATCACTAAACCTGAAGAGGTGAGTACTGCAATCATCATCATCATCAGCAGTACCACCGTGGTGAACTGTTGACAGGAGCAACAGCAGGAGTTTGATAAGGAACATATTGCAGTATGTCCAAATCAAATAACTCCACAGGGCTTTGTGGAATCTTGTCCTTTGGAGATTCATTGAACTTAACATGTAGAGTTTCTTCAACCATCTTTGTTCTGCAGTTGAAGACTCTGTATGCCTTGCAAGTAGATGAATAACCAACAAAGTACCCTGCATCCACCTTAGGATCAAATTTATGGAGTTGATCCTTTGTGTTGAGAATAAAACAGGGACACCCAAATGCTTTGAAAAATGAAATCAGAGGAGCCAAATGATGGAGAACTTCATATGGAGTCTTCATCAACCTCTGATTTACTAAAACTCTATTTTGCACATAGCAAGCTGTGTTGACAGCTTCAGCCCAAAAGGTCAGTGGCAAACCTGAGTCAGCCAGCATGGACCTTGCAGCTTCAATGAGGGTCCTGTTCTTTCTCTCCACTACTCCATTTTGTTCTGGAGTCCTTGGAATGCTGAACTGCCTTTTGATTCCCTTTGAAAGATAGAAGTCATCAAGTGTATGATTTCTGAACTCAGTTCCATTGTCACTCCTAATACACTTGACTGGAAGGGAATACTGCTTCTCAATATACAAAACAAAGTGAATAATCTTCTGAGCAGCCTCATCCTTTGAATGTAGAAAGAAAGTCCATACAAATCTGGAGTAATCATCCACAATTACCAGACAGTATTTTTCTTTGCCATGCTCATTACTCTCACAGGACCAAATAGATCCATATGCAGTAATTGCAAGCAGGCAGTGGACTTAGGCACTTCAATAGGAGGGAATGAGACTTTGTGCTGTTTTCCTTTTAAACAAGCAGTGCAGGTTTCATCACAGTGGAACTCCTTATTGGTAAGCCTCTGACTAAACTATTGTGGGTAAGCTGATTCATGTTTTTGAGATTAACATGACCAAGCCTCTGTGCCACAGTTTAGATTCTTGAGAAGAGGCTTTGGAAAATAGGCAAGGATTGCCTTTGAGATCTATCTTCTTAGAAAGATCTAAGGCATACACTTCCTGTCCTGTTGGCTTTCAGGAGAGTGTGATCATCCAACACCTTGTCAATCAAGTGCAAAACTTTGGATGACAGAATCCTACAGTTTTGACTGGTGAAAAGGGCAACATGGCCTTTATCACATATTTGACTTACACTCAAGAGATTGTACTTGAGATTTTCCACATGATTAACATCATCAAATTTGATTTCTCCATTGGAGACAAAGCCCTTACCGATGATGTAACCTCTAGCATCATTACCAAAAGAGACAAATCCCTTCTTTCCTTGAGAGTAGTCATGAGAAGAGAGCTGTTCCCAGTCATGTGCATAGATCCCCCACTGTCTACATACCAGATGCTACTTAGGCATGTTGAAGAACCCTGCAAAAATAAACAATCAGTTAGTTTTAGAGACCCAAACCTTTTTGGTTTTGGGCCTGGTCTCATCAATAGATGGTAAACTAACAGGTTTATTTGAAACAACAGCCTGAGAGGAAGAAGATGGTGTAGAAGAGGAGTCCTTTGGCTTGGACCTCCTTTTCTGTGGTTTCAACATAGGAGTGTCTAGTTGGTTAACTCTACCCAACAGATGTTGAACCATCATACCAGCTGTGTCTGATTTTGTGATAAAGCTTTCAGCTCATCAGACACATTGCCAGTGGAGTTTGATAAGTTCCTATGTTGCACCTTCTTCTTCTGAGCACTCAGCTGTCACCTGTTTAACCCCTTCCTTTTTGGATTTCTTTGAGGACTTAAGGGTTACAGGATTTGATGTTGCTGATACAAATGTGGTCTCAAACTCAGTTTTCATTTTACCATTTTCTCTTTAATTTCTCTTTTTGTTTGAGTTTGGAACCTCTTTTGTACCAACAATCATCTGTAAGATGATTGAACAAACCACATACTTCACATGGTTTCTTCTTCATCTTAGGTTGATCATCAACTAAAGAGGGTGAAGCAACTGAAGACTTGTTCTTCAATGCTTTGGAAGCATTGTTTGCTTTCTTGACTGCCTCTTTAGTAGTCTTCAAACTCTTTCTACTGTCAGTTTTCTTCTCTTCAGTACTGACAGCAGTTGAAGTTTGAACTTCAGGTGTTAATCCTGCTCTCTAGTCCTTTCAGGACCTTCAGGATTAACTCCTGAGTTGATCAACTCATTAATCATGTGAATGTCAGCATTTGAACCATCAACATCAGCTGATAGGTTCAAAGAGGGCTTGATGCTGACTGCTACTTCTGATTGTGCTGTATCAGAAGGTAGATCACATGATGTGATGGATTGGTTATCACTCTCACCATCAGATTCTACCTCTGCTCTTGGGGTAAAATCTGTAGGTGGAGCAGTGTGATTGTAACCAATTCCAAACTTCACATTTGAAGCAGATTGCTTACTAAGAAGCATTTCAAAACCTTTGCATGATTGTACCCATCTATCACACTCGACCTGGGTAACTGCAAGGGTTTCTTTGAGATCTTTGTACTTCTCTAGAAGTACTTCTTCTCTAGCCTTATCATCAATTATTTGGCAATTCAGTTTATAAATCTCATCATTTTATCTTTAAGCACAGACTCAAACTCAGCTTTGTTTTTGGAAATTATTTGTTCTAGCTCAATGTTCTTATTAATTAGAGCTACATTTGCTTCTCTAATGGAAGCAAATGCTGCTATGCATGGTTCAGAACATAATTGGCTTTTGCCTCAGAGGATACCTGTGATACCTGAGGTGTAGAGGCATTAGAAAATGAAGTATCAGCAGACTCCAAAGCCATAAGAGCTAGATTCCCAAAAGGACTGTCACCACCATGTTGACCAGCACCTGAGAACAGTTGGTCATGACCAGACATGTCATCTGGTAAACTGCTCCAGTCAACAACTCCTGGGGTGAAGAAGCTGTGTTGTTGAGGTTGAGGTTGTTGATGAGATTGGGATGGCTGAGGTTCTGGTAGTGCATGAGGTTGTGGTGCCATAGGAACTTGAACTTGATTTGACTGTGGCATGTAATAACAAGGGTACGGATATGGCATTTGACCCTGAGGAACAAAATATGCCGGAGATTGTTGTTGAGGATGATGACTAGAGGTGACAGGATGTTGCCCTCTGTGTTGTTGACTATTGCCAGGAAAAGTCACAAAGGGTGCAGTGGAGTTAGATCCAGTTGATCTACACTCTTGCAAAGTGTCCAAGCTTTGGCATTTGTGACACCTCAACTTGCTCTTGTCAAAACCAACTTTGGTTTTGCCAGAGAGTCCTGGGAATTTTCTTCCAGTTCTTTTATAGAACTTCTGAGATCTGATATTTATCAGGGCCATTTGGCTCAAAATATCCATCTCCTCTAAGTCATCATCAGCAATCCCCTGAGATCATCCATAATGAAGCATAGATTGTCATTATTACCCAGTAAACTGACCATCAACACTCACAAATGC
The DNA here is from genome assembly GCA_025506515.1 of Flaveria trinervia. NCBI lineage: Eukaryota > Viridiplantae > Streptophyta > Magnoliopsida > Asterales > Asteraceae > Flaveria > Flaveria trinervia. Next base: position 12,908,159 of record CM046447.1, on the reverse strand, counting down.
AGAATCAGAAGTGCTTGAAGAGAAATTAATATGCTCATCATACTGGCATTCAGATGAAGCATATTCTGACTCATGACCCACCAAGGCAGTGTTGCCTGGTACAAAGTCTTCAGTGAGCTTTCCAGATGAAGACAGCTTTCTCTTCTGTTCTATCTCTCTCTCAAAAGTGAGCAGTTTCCCATGGAGTTGGGTGAGAGATAGTTTGTCCAAACTTGCACTGGAGCGTAGGACAATAGTATATGTGTCCCATCTCTCAGGCAGTGATCTGAGAAATCTGTTATTCATCTGAATATTTGTGTACTCAAGTTTGACCATTTTTAGTTTAGAGATCAAACAAGAGAACCCTCATATTGTTGAGTCAGTGTCTCACCCTTTCTATGAGAGATGTCTCATATTGTTGGGCAAGAATTTCTCTATTATTTGCCAAGACCTCATCTGTTCCTCCAAATTGTTCTTTCAAGGCATTCCAGAGGTCATGGGCAGTTTCATGATGCATTAGCCCAGAATAGATTTCATTTGGCAATGCCATGGCTAGAATTCCATGGGCTTTTGCATCAATTTCAAGCAACTTCTTGTCCTCATCTGAGTATGCTCCCTCCTCTTCGGAACCATTTGATTGGTTTCCGGGTTATTCACCATAGGCTTGTGTGGACCATGTACCACTGATGTCCAACAACCTGCGCTGTTAACAGACAGGTGATGGAGCATACGTCTTTGCCATATGTTATACTCATTCCTAACCAGCATTGGTGGCTTGGTTGAGGAACCAGTATTGTGAGGATCATTGGAGGGAGTGGTCATTTTCAGTTCAAAAACATTTAATTCAAGCTTTTAAAAGTTTTTACAGACCACAACAAACTCAATGAAAACCAAGAGAAGATCTCAGGATGAATGAGCAGAAATACAGAAAATTCAATCTCTATAACCGTTTCTTGCAAAAACAAAAGCTAATTCAATCAAACTTAGATCTTGAATAGCAGTTTCAATGATCAATTATTAGATCGATCAATGATTAACCTGCTCTGATACCATTTGACAGGATCAGTGATCACAAGTTGATGTATTAGAGTTCAAAGCAGCGGAATACGAACAAGAATTAGACAAATTGTAGCAAGCAATCGATACTTGTATGCATTAAGAGCGCATACGGTTATGGAGAGAATATATATTCTGATTTCAAGGAATGTTTATAGATGTAGAATATTTCTAATCAAATATTCATTCATTCCATTCATCATCATCATTCATCCCACGATTACAAAAGGTTGTCACTCCTTATATAGAGTGCAACAATCACTGCTGTTATCACGGAAAGTGACAACTGGCAGATCTAATACAAAAATAACTAACTTTCTAACAAACTACTGAAATGTTCACAACTACTGAGAACATATCAGAGTGTTAAGTAAAAAAATATAAAACTACTGAAACTACAACGATGAAGAACAGCTCTTCAGTCGTTTTACAAAACTACTGAAACATAAAACTACTGAAACTAAATATAAAACTACTGATATCACAACTACTGAAGAAGTACTCTTCAGCAGTTGTGACAAACTACTGACGCTTCAGTACTTGATCTTCAGACTTTGACCTTCAGATGTTCATCAGCTGATGACTTCAGTAGATATCATCAGCTGATGTCTTCAGTCTTTGTCTTCAGACTTTGTACATCAGTTGTTGATCTTCAGCACTTGTAAACTCTTCAGCTGTTGTACTTCAGTACTTTGGTCTTTCAGCTTCAGCACTTGTGTCTTCAGCTGTTCAGCTTCAGTACTTGTGTTCTTCAGCTGTTGTACTTCAGCATTAGTTCTTCAGCTGTTGAAGTCTTCAGCACTTGATCTTCAGCTGTTGAAGTCTTCAGCACTTGTCAAACTGCTGATGAGGCTTTCAGCAGTGTTGTGATACCATGTGGGACTTAGAGGTTTTCTGATCTTGGCATGGTTCTTTGGTCCAACATAGTTTTTCTTAAAACAAATTTCTATTATTTTAAAAATATGTGACCTAAGTTGTTAGTATCACTTCATAAAGCTCTTGTTTTCTTTGGATGAAAGTCATTTTGACTACTTCCTTAGAATTATGAAATTTGATCTTGGAAGTTGTCTTTAACTTCGGAAGTAATTTATGCTTTCAAAACAATAACTGCCCAAGTATTTGACTTCTGAAACAAATTTCTAAAATATTTTCTGAAGTTAAAAATTTTATTTGGCACTTATATGTTTTCAAATACCTTTCTTCCGAAGCAAATCAACTCTCGGAAGTTTTTTTCTGACAAACTCTCAAGTCTTGATTTTCTTCCGAAGTCAAAATCTTCACAACTCTTAGGAAATTCTTTCGAAGTCATTTTAGCTTCGAAAGCTTTTTCATTAAAACTTCCGAAGATAATATAATTACTTTGGAAGCTTTTTGACATCCAAGAAAACTACTTTTGAGCAAAAGTAAACTACTTTTTCAGAGGTAGGACCGACATCGGATTTCAAAGTTTATCCTTTTTCATTAAACTTTATCTAAAATCCTTTTCACATATAAACCCAATGGTTTCCACCTCTTTCTATCATCTTCTTCTTCATCCAAACCTAAAACCCCAAAAATTCTCTATGAAATTACTTCTTTCATCTTTCTTCATCCTTAAGCTTTTCAAAATGGCCAACCCTCTTCACAGAAATGACCCAAACTTTACCATGTAGTTACACAGGTAACATAACTAGGTTGCTCCATTAAGCTCTAAGAAAGATCCACATTTCTTAGAGGTTTGTCGTTTCTTAGCTTCGTCAAACTACTTCACCTCCCTAACCATTGATCCTCCACTCTATAAGGATCATCTATTAGAATTCTGGAAGACCTGCTAAGAGGTCGTAATGGATGGGGAGAAGGCACTGTCTGTCATAGTGTAGGGGAGAACAGTCTTTATAACTCCGCCATCATCAACATGCGTCTTCAGCTGGATGATGAAGAAGGTGAGGTGGTCTCCCAAAAGAAGCTTTAAATCATTCTTTTGAGCAGATGGGTTATGAGGGAGACTACTCTGTCAAGACCTTTAGGAAAGGGAAAGTCTCATCCTAGTGGAAATTTCTACTCCATGTGGTTATCCACAGCTTATCAACCAAGTATGGTGGATGGGACCAAATCCTGAGGATCTCTCCTTCATTGTCCATGGAATGATTCAGGGGCTCAAGTCAGGTATTTTTAGTTTGTTGTACTAATTTGCTTGCAAACTTGGACTTCTTAGAATATTACATGTTCCCTAGATAAGTCCAATACATTCTTAACTGTGAACTGGGCTCACAGTTGAGGGGAATAGGTAACATTCTTAAACTGGGACAGATGAAGCCCGTCATCTTTAAAATATTGAGAAAGCCCACTGTTGGGTTCTCTGAGGTAGAAACAACGCTGGTCCCAAAAATGATAGAGCTCATTGCTCAAGGTGACAACCTAGCAGCACCAGCTAGTGTTGAACCCACACCTTCTACATCCCAACCACCTAAACAACAACAAATCACCCTCACCTACCAAAGAAAATCCAAACGAACCCCTACTCAGGCTATTCAGTCTGTGCAGGTCCCTATACACTCACCCATACTAGAGGAAGTTGACACTAGAACTCTTATTTCTCTTGAGGAGCAGACCACTCCCATCTATTCAGGATCAGTGTTGAGGTTCCTCATGCTCAGCATAATGAGCTCATAAGCCAAACTACCTTAAGCCATCACTTTAAGTCTCTACACTCAAGTGATCAACCTTCAGGGGACAGTTACCATCCCAGCCTTTGATCTCAACCAACCAATCCCAAACCTGTTGGATTCTATATGCCCAAGACACGTAGAATATTGATGCGGTTACTACGTTATGATCCAATTCGGGTTATACCCAATAACAAGCTTTGCAAACACAAACAATTATTTAATTGATGATATGATCATGCAATTAATAATCACACCAAATTTAGAAAATAGGTTTTCTAAATATGCTTTTGTAGTGGAACAATTATAAGGATATTTTGTTGATGAATTTTATTATTTGTATTTTTATTTAAATAGGTTTAAGTAACATTAAATAATAAAATGAAAGAGTCATTTAAATTAAAAGGGGTTTAATTTGAATAATGTACATGACCTTTTAATGTGTGTTTTTTTTTAAAAACTTTGGGTGGGAAAACCCATTCTAGAAGGCTGATTTTCGGCTAACAAATGGTCCAATGGGATCATTTTAAGTTGTCTTGAAAACACATATTGGAAAGAGTGTGCAAGTGACATTTTCACATACATCATTTCACACAAAAGAAAAACTTCTTCTCTCCTCAAAAAGCTCTCGGCCAGCAGGATCATTTTAGAGGGTTTTTGGATTGATCTTGGTGTTCTTCTCCCTAGCAAGAAGGTGTTTGCTATAGTTCTTGGGGTATACAAGCTTGAGAGAACCTCCGTTTTGGTGCCTTGGTCGTTTTCTTGGTCCATATCATCCTCTATATCCACCCTTTTGTTGCTGGAAGGTAGTTCATGGCAACTTCTTTATGGTTGTCCATATTGTATGTTATGTGTTTCTATAGCTAGTATATTCACATATAAAGATCCTTTGTTCCTGGTTTGTTTGTAACTTTATAATATCAAAATAAAACTCGATTTTTCAGTTCATAATTATGTTATAAAGTTCATTTCCGCTGCGTTTTCACAGTGTTTAAATGGTTAAACTATGTTTATGTTCTAACAACCCAACATTGGCATCAGAGCGGTTATGTGGATAGCTAGCTTGTTTTGTCCTTAAAAAATTCATTTTATGGGACTTTAAAACCCCTTTAGGGGCGGCTATATTCATGTATTATGAATACCCAAACTTTCAAAGTTATATCACACATGCTTGTGATTAAACTTTGAAAGACATGTATGTTGCATTGTTTGTTTCTTTGGACAAGATAAAACCTGAAATTTCAGTTTGTGTTGGCTGAAATTTGATGGGTTTTAGTGGGGATTCATTGTTGTTTTGGATGATATGATCATTGTTCATTAGGGTGCATAACCTAGCCCTTGACCTTGTGTTATTTGGATGATTGTAATGGTTGTATTTATTCATTCAATTGGTTGTATAATCATTTATTTGTGCTTGGTTTAAAATTTAATTATTTATTATTGGGATGTAATAAATAGATTAGGTACTTTTCATTTTACTAGAAATCTTGTATTAGGATATAATATCTTGTAATATGAAGATGTACGCGTTAGAAGCACAAAGGGAAGACACAAGAAACATGGAGCATTTGGATGCGGTTTCAAGTGTGGAGGTTCATGGAAGCCTTTTGTGTTGTGTTTTGTCCCTTAGGAATGTCCTATGGACCACACTTGTGATGGCAAACAAGTGTGGCCACTTTAGATGCTGGTTATGCACTAATATTTGTTTGATTATGGTATTGTGGTTGATTGCTTATTATGATGTTTGCTTAACAATCCTTCAATGATCATAACAAACTATCTAAATGGGCCTTAATCATTAAAAGGTAATAAAAGGTTATTAATATTTTTAATGATTTCAAAGATTAAAAGGGTGTTAATCAATGTACCATAGGCTATCTTGTATTTGAAAGCATGCAAATATGAATACATAGAGTTTTTAGAACTAGAATCATAAAATCTCTAAATATTTAAAAAAATAAGATCAACATCGTCCTTTTACACAACACTTGAGTCACTCGGGACTCTTAGTGGGATAAAGTTCACCTAACCATTTTGAGGGAACTTGTGACTTGAGGTGAGAATGCCATATTCGTGGGATAAAGGTCACCTAACCGCTTATTTTGGCAAACTCACATGTGTGTGTAAGTAGGGTGTCTTGATTTGCAAACCATGTCAAATGGATCACCTACGATATGGTTTCCAAATAGTGTTGATGGATTAACATGCTGACTTTACATATGATGTTTCAAGTCGATCCCATACCTCTAGAAGTTGCAAATGGTTGCAATCGTGAATCATTGACCACCTTATTAATTTAAATCGTAGGATAAAGGTCACCTAACCACTATTTAAATGTAATGTTCGGTTCAAGATTTTAATATGAAGATGACCTAAAAGGTATTAATTATTAAAATAACAATATCGAAAATACTAAAATGATCTTTGTTAAATTTTGTACTGGCCAACAATAATAATGATAAGCATGATAATTCATCCACGTCCGCCCAATCTTTACGAGCGATTCTCCAAAAAAAACATCTAAATCATAACAATTTATCGATTGGTATCGAAACTTGAGAATCATTCTCAAGCAAGAGAAAACGATCATATGTTTTAGACGACCCTATCCCCGATCAACCTAGTGAGGATGATGAGGAGGCCTATAACGATTGGATGAAGTACACTAAGGACTTGTCCAAGTGTCTTGCCTTATGTTGGCAAGCATGACTTCAGATCTCCAGAAGGAGTATGAGAATCACGGAGCTTATGACATGATAACCTAATGAAGGAAACGTTCCAACAGCAAGTGAGGGTTTAGCGCTTCGAAACGGTTCGAGCACTCCATGCATGTCGTATGGACGACAACCAATTAGTTTCATCTTATGTACTTAAGATGAAAAGTCACATTGACCGCCCGAAAGGCTAAATTGTCCCGTCTCAAGGAATTGGCCACGGATTTGATCCTTAATGGCCTTACCAAAAGGTTCGAGACGTTCGTGTTGAACTACAACATGAATGCTTGGGACAAAAGCATTGGTGATTTTCACTTATGCTCAAAATGGCCGAGGTGGCCATGGGTAAAAGGTTTTACCGTTCTCTCCATTAATGAAGGTGGGAACAAGAAGAGGTCTCATCCCGCACCCAAGACAAGAGTTGCCAAGGGTAAGGACCGTATGGGGAAATGGGAAAGGGGTGGAAAGGTGCCAACCAAAGCACATGAGAAGAAGCAAAAGGTTGCTTCCATGACCCATGCTTCAAGTGTGGGGAGATTGGACATGGGCAAGAAGAAATTGTCCTGTCCATCTCCAAGAGTTGAAAGCAAAGAGGGATGTCGGGCAGATCTCTGGTACCATATACATGATCCATATTATTTAAACTTAATATCCTCTAACACGGGGTATTAGATACCGGATGTGGAACTCACATTTGCAATTTGTTACAGGGGTTCAAAAGAAGTAGCAACTTCAACAAAGGGGTGTTAGCCTCTACATGGGCAATGGGGCTAAAGTTCAAGTTGAAGCCCGTGGTGACTACATCTTGAAACTTACAAATGGTTTGGAAGTAATTTTGTGCAATGTTTTGTATGCTCCTAGTTTGACTATGAACATTATTTCTATAGCCCTATTAAAACATTTTGGATATGTATTATCATTTATTGGAAATGAAATCCATGTTACTTTGAATGACATGTTTTACTTTAAAGCTATTCCTATCAATGGTATCTATGAATTGGTCGTTGAAAATACATTGAATGATAGCTATTGTACCAAACTAGTACCAAGAAACTCAAATTGGATTTGAGTGACAGTTACTTTGGCATTGTCTTTTGGTCATATAAACAAGAAAAGAATACAAACACTACAAAAGAATGGTCTTTAAAAACAAGTGATGTGATTCATTTAATGTATGTGAGTCTTGTTAACAAGGTAAAATGACCAAGGCAACTTTTAGTGGCAAAGCCGAAAGGGCAAAGGATTAATTAGGTATCATACATTCGGATGTATGCGGTCCTTTTAAACCTATGACAAGGTACAATGAAACATACTTCATTACCTTACTGACGACTATAGTCGATATGGGTATGTGTACTTGTTAAGACAAAAGATGAAGCTTTTGAAATATTCAAAATCTTTCAAAATGAAGTACAACATCAACTCAATAAGTCAATTAAAGTTCTCCGCACCAATAGAGGAGGTGAATACCTAAATGATGCTTTTAGGGACCATCTTAGAAGTTGTGGGATTGTCTCACAACTATCTCCACCAGGAACACCACAACATAATGGCATGTCCGAGAGAGAAATCAAACTCTACTGGATATGGTTCAATCTATGATGGCTAGAAGCTCATTACCTCTATCACTTTGGGGTTTTGCCCTACTCCCTGCGGCCCGTATTTTGAATATGGCCCCACCAAGAAAGTGGAAAGGACACCTTATGAAATATGGCATGGAAGGGTCCATCATTTTCATATTTGAGGGTGTGGGGGTGTGAGGCTTATGTGAAGACTCCCACCTCGAACAAGTTAGAAAGCGTCCACTAAGTGTATCTTTATTGGATATCCAATAGATTCAATGGGATATTATTTCTATGATCCACTACAACAAAAGGAGTTTGTTGCCAAAAAGGGTGAGTTCTTGGAAACCAAGTTCCTTATGGAAGGAACTAGTAGTAGAACTGTGGATCTTGAAGAGCATCAAGAACAGCAACCCGATACACGTTTGGTTGACACTAGCACTCAACATGAGGATGTTGAAAGTGATCAAATAGTTGATCAATACACAGAAAACATTCGCGGATCTTGGTAGAACTAGTAATCCACCTGAAAGATATGGATTTTTCACTGATGGATGCTATGTGATAGATTCCGATTAACATGATGCATTGTCCAATTCGGATTGTGACAAATGACTTGAGGCCATGAACATGAGATGCAATCCATGTATGACAATCAAGTATGGGACTTGGTTATACCACCTCTTAACTCCAAAGTAGTTGGAAATAAGTGGGTTTTCAAGAAGAAAACCGATATGCATGGAAACTTGGATACTTATAAAGCTAGACTTGTAGCAAAGGGTTTCATTCAAACTCAAGGGGTTGACTATGATGAAACTTTCTCACCTGTGTGATGCTAAAATCTATTAGGATATTGTTTGCCATAGCTGCTCATTATGATTATGAGATTTGGCAAATGGATGTCAAAACCGCCTTCCTAAATGGATAGCTTGAGGAAGATGTCTATATGGTTCAGCCTGAATGTTTTGTCCATCCAAAACATCCTAACAAAATATGCAAGTTAAAGAAATCAATCTATGGATTGAAACAAGCATCGAGAAGTTGGAATTTCCGTTTTGATGAAGAAGTAATTAAATTTGGATTCATCAAGAACGCTGATGAAGCTTGTGTATATAAGAGCTAGTGGGAGATTCATCACTTTCCTAGTATTGTATGTTGATGACATACTACTATTGGAAATGACATTCCAACCTTGGAAGGTGTAAAACCTGGCTTGGAAGTTGCTTTTCCATCAAGGATCTAGGTGAGGCCGCCTATATTCTGGGAATAAGATCTATAGAGATAGATCAAAGCGGTTGATTGGTTTAAATCAAAGTGCATACATTAATAAGATCTTGAAAAGGTTCAAGCTGGAGAACTCTAAGAAAGGTACGATACCTATTCAAAGAGGAATGATATTGAGTACGACTCAATGTCCAAGCTCAAAGGACGAGCAAGATAAAATGAAGGCAATCCCATACGCATCTGCTATTGGATCCATCATGTATGCAATGATATGCACTCGGCCGGACGTTTCATGCGCCTTAAGCATGACAAGCCGATACCAGCAAAATCCTGGAAGCAGTCATTGGATGGCTGTTAAGAACATACTTAAGTACTAAGGAAGACTAAAGATAGTTTCTAATCTATGGATCTGGTGATGAGGAACTGGTGTAAAAGGTTACACGGATGCGAGTTTCCAACCGATCGTGATGATCCACGATCACAATCGGGATACATTTTCGTTCTGAATGGTGGAGCTGTCTCTTGGAAGGGCTCTAAACAGGATGTGGTGGCTTTATCAACTACAGAATCTGAATATGCCGCTGCCTCATTGGCAGCTCAAGAAGCTGCATGGTTGAAGAAATTCATTGCCGATCTAGGGTTGTCCCTTCCATTCAGGACCCCCTAGAGATCTTTTGTGATAACGAGGGTGCGATTGCTCAAATCAAGGAACCTCGTGCTCATAAAAGACTAGGCACATTGAGCGGAGATTAACTACATACGAGATGAAGTTGAGAAAGGAAAGATATGTATTCGCAAAGTTCACACAGGTCAAAATATTGTGGATCCTCTTATGAAGCTCCTAGAAAAGGAAAAGCATGAAGGTCATACCTGTACCATGGGACTTCGATATTCTAGTGATTGGATTTGATCTGTAATTTCGTATTTGGATATTGGAACTCCCTTACTACTTGAATAAAATATTTGGTCATAATATTTCAATGAATGTTCCAATTTAGCATGTTAATCCATGGGTAAATTGTTTACTCTAAATGTTCGTAGTTGTTCACACTTGTGGGAACAAGTATGAGGGTAAGATTATTATGAATTTGGATTGGTGGATATTGATAAGGAATGAATATAGAGCAATTGGTTGCTGCCAAGTTCATAGATATTTGTGGGATACAAATATTGGACTGACCACATCTCAAATTTTACTACATGGAATCTTCTAGATTGATCATAAGTAAATTTGAGTAAAGGCGAATATCATTGGTATCCTCAGACCTGAGATACATATTGGTTTTGATATTCACCAAGTGTTATACCTTGAGCTAGTTCTTCACTACCCTGAAATAATGGACAGTACGTAGGCTATGTTCAGGCGTGACACGAGGTGTTTGTGAGAAACGTATGTAGTGAAGATGTATTTGTTCCTCTTATCGTTGAGAGCAAGATGTCTAAGGCCTGATAAGTTAAATCAACAAGGAATGATCATTCTGTGTTCTTGGATTTACATGACATTGTAACAAAAGGATAAATGATTAATTCACCTAAATCATTCAACTAGGATACTTGAATGGGATGATGTTATTGAATGGCTATAAGTCATGTGTATTAGGGTAGTAACCATTGTTAGGTGGTATTTACTGCTTGCATCAATTAATATGAATCTTGTGCAAGCAGGAGATTGTTGGATTCTATATGCCAAGACACGTAGAATATTGATGCGGTTAGTACGTTATGATCCAAGTTGGGTTATACCAATAACAAGCTTTGCAAACACAAACAATTATAATTGATGATATGATCATGCAATTAATAATCACACCAAATTTAGAAAATAGGTTTTCTAATATTGCATTTGTAGTGGAACAAATTATAAGGATATTTTGTTGATGAATTTTATTATTTGTATTGTTATTTAAATAGTTTAAGTAACATTAAATAATAAAAGAAGAGAGTCGTTTAAATAAAAGGGGTTAAATTTAAATAATGTACATGACTTTTAATGTGTGTTTTTTTAAAAAACTTGGGTGGGAAAACCCATTCTAGAAGGCTAATTTTCGGCCAACAATGGTTCAATGGGATCATTTTAAGTTTTCTTGAAAAAACATATTAGAAAGAGTGTTCAAGTGACCTTTTCACATACATCATTGCACACAAAAGAAAAAATTTTCTCCTCAAAAAGCTCTCGGCTAGCAGGATCATTTTATAGGGTTTTTGGATTGATCTTGGTCTTCTTCTCCCTAGCAAGAAGGTGTTTGTTATAGTGCTTGGGTATACAAGCTTGAGAGGAGCTCCTTTTTGGTTCCTTGGTTGTTTTCTTCGTCCATATCATCCTCCATATCCGCCCTTTCGCTGCTCGAAGGTAGTTCATGGCAGCTTCTTTATGGTTGTCCATATTGTATGTTTATGTGTTTCTATAGCTAGTTATATTCACATATAAAGATCCTTTGTTCCTGGGTTTGTTTGTAACTTTATAATATCAAAATAAAACTCAATTTTTTAGTTCATAAATTATGTTATAAAGTTCATTTCTGCTGCGTTTTCACAATGTTTAAATGGTTAAAGTATGTTTATGTTCTAACAAACCCAACAAAACCTTGTTTCTACACTGATGAAGATCTAGGTTTCAATGAGTACCATGATTCTCTCTTCTTTTCCCCTACTCAAAGAGAGATGAGTGCTTCTAAGGCTCCTACTTCTAGCCCTCATCAGTCACCTACTACTGAGGTGGACACTTCTGAGCCTGTTAGGATGTCCATGACTGGGTAAGTAAGATTGAGATTCTTACTGAGAATCGAATATGGTAATCAAGTCAATGATTGAGTGGCGGAAACAAACAATCAAAGAACATTCAATTAGAGAAAAATACTCATAAATGCTTTTGTATTTTATATGAAAGTTGATTAATTATAGAGAATAAATGACAACAAAATTCTCTATCTATCAGCCATACGAGGTTATCTATTCTATTTATAGGCAGACAAGATGCCTTTTACAAAATGACTAAACTACCTCTGACCTATTACATCAGAACTAGTCTAAGTCTTCATCTGCATCTTTGCTTGTTCATCCGCATTGACAAATGCGGATGAGTTAACTTGATCAACATTTCTTTACTGATGATCCACATTATTATGTTGGTCATCCGCATTAGTTAATGCGGATGAACAAATACTTATGCGCATTTGTTCGGTCACCCGCATTTGTCAAATGCGGATGAGCAAAGTCTTGTCCTCATTGTTTCTTGGTCTTTTGCATTTGTCAATGCGGAAGAACAAATACTTGTCCGTATTTGTTTTATGTCTTCCGCATGACAAAGGCGGAAGACAACACTTGGTTTTTTTGAGCGAGATCTTCATCCACATTTATTCTTGGACTTGTGGGATTCTAGCAAAGCAATCATCAAATCACCCATGAATTGCATGTATGATCCTTTCAGGGTGAAACAGTCCATATGGAAGAGGCTTTCACTTTTGAAAGTGATTACATCATTAAGACCTCAACCATGGCAACTCAGCCAACTGACATCTCAACTAAGATTGCCAGTGAGTAGAGGAAATCCAACAGCCAAGAACCTAAAGGTAGTTGTGAGAGTGAGGACTTTGGTCCAATCATCTCATCCCCTAATGATTCTTTTGATGAAGATGAGGGGAATTTCAGACTAAAGGTGCAAAATTCTCTCAAACATGCACGTATTTAGTCTCCAAGGTTAGCCACCTTAAATCTCAGTGACTACCTTGCAGAACAGGATCAATGATCAGCAACTTGAGATTTCATATCTTAAGGAAAAAATAGTGGGAGACCTTTAAGAAAAGCTCAACTAGGAACACAAGAACCTGTGGATGTGATTGACCTAACTCCTGGCTCACCTATGCAAGTGGGTGATGCTACCAAAAAGGGGGAGAAAGTCATTATAATCACAGAACCTGGGAGTTCTACAGAGGGAATGGACACTGAGGACTCACCATCCTCACTTGCAATTATGCATTCTTAGCAACCTCCTCAAATTCATATTGATGTGGACTACACATACTCCTTCATATAGAGTCTGTTTGAGGAAGGGATACCAAGGGCTATGTCATCTCCACCATCTTCTGATCACATCATTGGGTGGAGGTATGACAACAACAGGAGAGTCCTAATCATCTCCACCATCTTCAACTTTCAGACCTTGAACGTCTATGAAGGTCTGGATTTAGTTAACATGCCACTTGTCAATCCAAGAAAATCATGACAAGCTGACAAGTTGGTCCAAAGAATCCAAAACCGGATCACTACAAAGTTTAGCCTTAGAGAAGACTATGGCAATCAGGCAATGTCATCGGTCAACTGGATGTTGAGGCAGACCCTAAGATTAGCTTCATAGGGGAAACCTTGATTGAAGCCCCAGTGATAGAACCTGAGAGCCCTGTCTTATCACCAACAACTACTGTAGAGATCAATTCCCTTTTTGAGACATCTATTGGTGAAGGTGCTTCTCAACCTCTCTCTTGCCAGAGCTTAGAAGCTACATAAAGTAATGAAGGCCAAAGATCTCTCCACCTTAAGTCATAAACTTCTGTGAGTGACAAAAGGAAAAGAAAATTAACTTCTGAGGAGATTAAGGAGGAGAAGAGAGAGAGAGAGAGAGAGAGAGAGGAAAAGGAAGCTGAGGGGAGAAAGTTCCTTGTTTGAGTGTGCAAGACTCATGGAGTCTGCTATCAGGGTTGCCCCCAGACCAGATACTCAGAATGATGAGTTAAGGGCACTCAGGATAAACTACCTGCAAACAAGGAACTATGACATAGATAATGTCATTTCTCTTCCCTTGGAGGAACTAAATAAACTGGTTGACCTGGAAAGGTCAAGGGAGAAGAAAGAGGCAAAAGATGCAGAGCTACTGGTACATATGAAAGAAGATAGAAGAAAGAAAAGACTATACAAGCATGTGCCTACTCTCTCCCCAATTCAAGAAAGCCCTGCATATGAGGATGTGGTTCAACAAGAACCTCACGTAGATAAAGAAGAAGAAAGGATCAAGATGATCAACTACTTGAGTTTTATAGGCCTCTATCAGCCAGAAGCACTTCTTCCCTTATCCTTTGACTATATTGAGTTTGAGTATCTTAAACAACTTGAACTTGAGATAGTCAAGGAAAGAAAGACAACCAAAAGAAAGCTAAGGGAAGAAGCTGCTAAGTCAAGAGCCATCATCCAGAAAAGCATGAAGAAATATGCTAACAGGCAGAGGATGATGAGCTTCTTGAAGCTGTATGGATTCTTTGGAAGGAGACTTGGCCCCACCTCTCTATCCACTATGGATGGGCATATAAGGGTAACAAGCAAAAGATAAAAAGTGGAGAGCTAGTTGACTTACATTCCCCTTCAAGTCAAGCCCCACCTAAAGTGGAGGTTAAAGTTGAACAACCACAGACATCACAACCTGGACCTCCTGCTGAATCTCAGCAAGCTTTATCTTCTGATCCACAGCAAGGTCAACCTCACTATCAATCTGAACCTGTTAGAGTAGAAGACCCAACTGAGAAAGACAATGAAGATCAATCTGGTACTGCAGGCTAGTCTTCTCAGTTGAAGTTGTAAAGAGAAAGAAAAGGATGGCTTCTAAATCAAAGCCAAGGAGTTAAAGAAGACTGCATCCTTTTCTAAACCTTAGGATGAGTCAGAACATCCTGAGGATGTGTAGCCTGAGGATTCTCCATCATCTCCTATTCCAATAGCTCCTCTAGCATCAGAAAGACCCATCCTATCCTAGACATACACTACAAATCCAGAAAGGTGGCATGTCATTAGAGATCATGGCATTAAGAATGTCTACACTTAGCAAGACATGTTTCAATTGCCTCTACATGATCTCTTTGAAAAGAGAAGATACTTTGATAGTCTAAAGCATCTTGATCATCTTATAAAGAAAGGGCTGGTTATTATCCTGATGAGGACTGTTGATATCTGAAGTCTTCAAGAGTTTTGGTAGCATCAGCCTAGGGGGAGTTTGTAGAGAATATATATAGAGGCTAAAGCAACCAAAGTCTTTCTACCTACATGCTGCACAAGTACTGAAGAAGAATGCTTAGGAAGTTTCACACATGCAACAGAAATATGCGAAGTGTGAAATCTTCCGAAGCCAAGACCAATATCTTTCGAAGCCAAAGATGAATTCTTCCGAAACTTCAAAGACATAGTCTTCCAAAGCTTCACACTTGAAGACAGTTTTCTTCCGAAGACTTTTAACAACATGCTTTATTTAATGTACTTTTCCATAAAGCTAGACCCCTTTCCGCTGCAACTTTGTAAGTTACCAACTTACATGAGTTGGTGAAAAGGTCCATGCTTTTGGTAACTGTACATTAAGGTCTTGAGTCTGTAAACTTTCTACTTCATGTACTTTATCCTTTTTGTAATAGATAAGGATGTGAGCTATGGCATGTCATAGTCACAAAGTCAAAGGCAATCTACCTTTTTAACTCAACAATTGATTTTGTTTCAAGTCTAGTCAGTTGTATCCAGCTGGCTTTCATAGTAGCCGCTATAGGATGTAGTATAAGTATCTCAGTTGATATGCTTTGTAACACCTGTAATAGAACATTGAGAAAGCAATATACTCCATGTTGAAAACCATCTCCCTATGTATCTTACTCTTGTGTTCTGTCTCTTAATTACTTTTGTTCTTAGTGTCTTTACCTGTGGTTAATCCAGTTCACTATTTGATTAAGTTTAGTTACTCTCCTCTTTGTGTTGTTGTATTGTATTTGACCACCCTTCAATGGTCCTACAATGTCATTAAGACCCGTGTCATGAAGTGATGTTTGCGACAAACTTGTTATGAAAAAGAACAAAAGACCAGTGGGATATGGTTTAAAAAGGAGAAAAGAAGAGAAAAAAAATTAGAAAATTTACTTGGGGAGCATTTAAACCAATATTCCTTAATCATTTTAGTCCACATGTTCAATTGATCATATAACAGAGGAACTCCTTCATATGCGTCAAGAGAATGAAATAGTGGATGAAATATTTGGAATTTCTAAGATAAAGTGAAGTTTCGTCCTTTAATCATCACTAATGAAGATATGTGAATGGCTTTGATCCTTAAGACAGAAATTAGATAATATATTTTTCGTTCAAAATCCGAAAGTCTCAAGGAACTATGTAATTGGGCACTTGAATATGAAATGAAACTAAAGAGACAGGGGAAAGAGATGGAAAATGAAAGCTTGATGCTGTGATCCTACAACACCAACAAAGAAAGCAAAATTTTTAAAACTAATCAAGAGGTCAGACTTAATGAAGAAGTTAGGTAACTACTAATTCTATAATAAAAAGGCATCTCGAATAATGTCATTATAAGAACCCAATTTGTTATAATGTGGGAAACTAGTGTAACATCGTGTACTTTTGGTTAATTAAATGTTATCGTCGTTAATTCTTGTAAGGGTTATTGGGCATTATGAAACTTAGGGGTTACCTATGTTTGTTCTTTTATCGTTATTAAATTTAGTTTATAAAAGATAATAATTAAAGTAGTAAATTGTATATAATAATAATAATAATAATAATAATAATAATAATAATAATAATAATAATAATAATCAATCATATAAAGCTAATAATAATAATAATAACTAACAAAAATAATAACACTAATAATAACTAAGAAAAATATAATATGATCTCCATAATAATAACTTGTAGAATATGTTAAACTTAAAAGGGTTTAAAAGAAGTTAGGGGGCTTTATTGTCAATGTTGAAACTTTAAAAGAAGGTTTTAAATAAAATGTTAACAATAAAACTTCAGGGACTAAATGTGTCACAATCCAAAACAACTCCCCTGTTTCTTTTTTTTCCCCCGTTTTTCGGTGGTGTCCGGCCACCCTCGGCCGTCCTAAACCCATCAAAACCTCTTAATTTTCGTTACCCAACCGTTCCAAACGCTTCATGAGCATGATTCGAACACCACCATGAACCTTAATTGCAATTAACGTTGGTTATGAACCGAACGAATGAGTAACCGAAACCTCTTTAATCATAGATCCGTTCAAGCATTTAACTGTAATTACAGCCTAATTAAACCAACCCAAACAATCTTTAAGTAATCCTAATCGATTACATCTCTCAATTGCACCTGAAACAAATCCAACCACTGAATCCATTGACACCTTTCATCGCTACCTGCAATGGTCGAACACCAACATCGAGAGTTCAAAATCGAAAATGGTTAAGGGCTTTGACTTGTGATTATCCTTTGAAGCTTCGAATCAAGTTAATTTGGCTATAATCGTCATTTGAGCATCAAACAAATCGTACGAACTCCCGACCTGTTCATCCTTCATTCTGGTGTCTAACACTTTGATACCAGGTAATTGTTCACAGTTACACGTTTGATTATACATGGGGAACAAAAGCCCCAAATTTAATATGGTTAATAACATAGTTGATGCTTTAATTTGGAATCAATCGAATTAGGGTTCTTGGATTGGGGGGGGGGGGGTTTACTGGTTTTGTTTTAAAAGATAAAGGAAACGGGTTTATGTCAGGCATAGGCGACCTCGTCTAATGGTAACTCGTCCCCATCAGAACCTGGAGGTCCCGGGTTCGACCCGGGCCACTCCACATTTTTTTGTTTGAGGCTTTTTAATCTTCTATACATTCTTAAATATTTTAAAAATTATAAAAAAAAACATTTTATAAAAGCTGAAATTTAGATGTTTCTAAATATTGTCTAGAAGTTTATTTTTACAAAATAAATGATATAATTAGTTAATTTTTATAAAAAATGGATTTTTAATGTTGATTAACTATTTAAATTATTATTTGTTCAAAATATATATTTAGATTATTTCTTATAAGTTAAACTTAAAATATGGTTTTAATCTAATAAATAGTTCTTTGTTCAATAATATGTTTAAATTATTTTCTTATAAAATAGACCTTAAATCTTGTTATAACTCATCTAATCATTATTTGTTCAAATAACAAATATATATTATTGATTAAAATAGAGTTATCTACTAAAAAAATTGTTTTAAATTATGTTTAGACGTTGGGACAAATGTTTCCTTTATTTCGTAGTATTAAAACGATTAAATAAATTGACAAAGCATAACCAAATTTATCATGTTAGTTGGGTTATAAATTATTAACATCCCAAAATCCAATTAAAACCTTAGTTTCCATTAAAACGTTAAACCTATTTTAATTTAACCTTAACTTGTGAATACATATATTTTAGGTGCATTGTGAAGGACTACTTTGAATCGACGTTTTTGATTATTTTCTTATTAATCATCCAATAAATACTTTTGATCATGTGAGTATTTCCATACCCTTTTTGCTTATTTTCACACTTTGGGGTGAAACATGTTAACTTATTATCATTGCACTTGTAAACTTATTTGAGACTTGTAAACTTTATGGCAATTCATCATGTAAAGTTATGGTTAGTTAAACTTTTGTGGTTACCATGTTATGACGTTATATGTACAATCATTAACTATTTCTAGCCCAGCGAAGTCATAGATCTATGGGTAAGACAAGCCTGCTTGGTTGATCCAAGTACACTTAGCTGATCGTATATACTTTTAACGTTTGAGACTTGTAAAACTTTTGTCGAGGTTTGATTGTTGCATTGTTCATAACATCCCTACTCACTTTATTCACTAACTCATGACTTGAATTGCCATCTTTATATAACCTATGTATTAAAAACTATGGAATGCTCACCAACATGATTGTTGACTTTTTATTTTTAACATGTTGAGGAAATGCCCAAGTTTGATTTATCTACACATTGAAGCTTGCACATCTAGGAATGAACCTAGATTAATTAATAAAATAGAATGAATTGTTACATTCTATGTTATGTTTTTAGTTCTTTGAGACTTATATTTTAGTGTGTGACAAATGAAGCTTATGTTTAAACTATATTTGGATTATTAATAGCGTTATGTGGCTATGAACGATCTTAACTCTCACTCCTCGACGTTTCCGCCGTCAAGGTTGGGGTTGTGATAGATTGGTATCAGAGCCCATAACTATAGGGATCTAGGTTATTAGAAATGGTGACCTAGGCTATAGTATGCATGAACCTTATAGAATTATATTTCTATCTTGTAAATTATATACTTTTCATGCTACATAATGCTATGCCTCTTATGTGCAATTTGATGCATTAGCATAGGATTGCCTAAACATTGTTATTTGTCTCTCTAAATTTAACTTTGACTCTTTGACTCTCCCCTAACATGAACTCTCTTAATCTTATTCTCGTCGACACGTGGAATCTTATGCTTATGTTATGACTTGGATCTTTAGACGTTATGTCTAATCTATATAAATCTCATCAAGGTTTTGATTCTATGAACTAAGAAATATTGTGTGACACATAGACACCTGTATCCTGGTTTTCCTGGCAAAAGGCCCCGGGCTAAGGCAAGCATATCGCATAAATCCTACGGGACTAATTATGCTTACCTGGGGATTTCTGGGATGAGTGATAAACTATGGTCAACATACACAAGTTTCTAAGGTAAATGGGTCAATTCACCTTGACGTGTCAACGTTTTCAAATGGTAATGCGTTACCAAATGGAAACATCCCGGTACCTTATAACCCTTAGCTTATCTTTGTAAAATACTATCCTTTATTATCCACGCTCCTGTAACTAACTCATTTTGTATATCCAGCATGTCTCGTCACCATGGAAAGCATGGAAGTTCCGACTGTAAGCTGGCTGCCATGATTGCCCGACAAATGGCTGTCGTTCTCCCGACTATGGTTGCTGAACTCAATAGCACACTAATGGCTAATAGCAACAACAACAACACCAATAGGAACAATAGTGGTATGCCCTCCCAAATAGGCTATGAATTATGGCATCCACATTAAGTGTGGGCCTAAAGATATTATTGAGTATGGACAACTAGAAGTAGATTTAGGGAAGAACAACTCCCCTTTTTGTCATCCAACCTTAGATGGGAGTTGATTATGGCTATGGTGAGATGAAAATTGTCCTCCCTTGCATTGTGGCAGACTGTGCCTTCTCACCATCCAAGATCACTGCCTGGCAAGTCCTCTGGAATTCACGGAATTGTTCTTTATATAGTGGATGGTCTATTTTGAGTGTCTGAGGTAGTTTGATTAAGAAAGGAAATGAAAAGAATTTAGAAACTTAGATCTTTTCAGATGACAACAGAGCAACTTGATTATGTACATGTGAAGTTTCATGGAAAAATCAGGTTGGTTTCTGGATTCTGGGTTGGCCATTTTAGAAAGCTTCTGAGTGAAGAAAGCTAAGAATAAAGATGATTACGGATGAATTTATGGTTAGAACATTTACAAATGAAAAGGAAGAATAAGAGGGGAAACCGTTATAAGGATATTTATATGGTAGGATTTGAGACAAAGTTAATAAAAAAGGATTAACTTTGAAATCCCAATGTCTGTCCCACCTCTGAAAAAGTGCCCAAAGAGGTAGTGTCTTAGAAGTATAAAATCTTCTGAAGGTAATTTGTCTTGGCAAGTTTTGAGAAAACTTCCAAAACCAATTTGACTTTGAAAGATATTTGCTTCAGAAGAAAATTACTGAGTATTTTGCTTCTAAGATTTATTTGGTTTCGAAAGATAATAAACTTCAAAAGTTTTATTCAAAGGGTGAATAAAGCTTCTGAGACTTAATTGCTTTCGGAAGAAGATTGTCCTTCAAAACAAATAAGTACTTAGAAGCACATTTAAGCTTCAAAAGATATATCAGAATTTCTTCTCAAGGGAAATTTCTTAGTAAATTGATATAAGTTTTGAAGTCATAAGTTTCTTCTGAAGTCAACTTAATGTTTTTTGAAAGAAAATATATATTAAATTTTTAAAATTTTAAGGAATATCATTTTGAAATATTTCTCCTAAGGTAAACTTGGCCTATATAGGTGATGATATAGACAACTTAAGACATACATAGTTGAAAAATAATATTAAAATTAATTTAAGAAATCTATTCGAAGTTAATAATCCTAGTAGCTTATACAAAATACTTCAATCTCTATTCATCAAAATTTTTGTTAACAGATTAGCATATTGTTCATTTGTGTTAACTTTGACTAGTTTTATCACTCTATTTCAAAATTATCTCTTATCAAATGATATCGGATATTTATGTGCTTTGTCTTTGAGAGTTGCATAGGATTCTTTGTAATAGAGATAACACTATTGTTATTTATATGGATGGGAGTCTATTTGAAGTTGAATCCATAGTCCAGTATTTGATTCTGAATCCAAATTACGTGAGAATAGTATCTTGCAACAACAATATATCCAGCTTCAGTACTTGATGGAAGCTCAATATGTTTCTTGCATTGCCATGAGACTATCCTTCCACCAAGGAAATGATAAACCCTTGTTGTAGACTTTGTAATCATGCTACATCCAGCATAGTCACTATTTGTATATGCATACACATTGAAGTTAGAATTCTTTGGATGCCAAAGGCCTGGTTTGGAAGCACCTTTAAGATATCTAAGAATTCTCTTGATAATGATAGGTGTGACATCTTTAGGTTGTCTTGATATCTTTCATGTATGCATGTGGCAAACATGATATCAGGCTATTGGCTATGGGGTACATAAGAGACCCAATCATAGGCTCATAGATATGGGTGGGTGTCTTAGAGAGTGGTTTTCGGCTATGTGTGTCTTAGCAACCTTGCACTATGAAAATTGGTAAATATGTCTTGCACATACTTTGACTAGTTTATAAAGATGCCATTGACAACCTGCTTCACTTGATTTCCTTGAAAGAAATTGAGTTTCCCCAAAGCACTCATTTCAAATCTATTCTTTATTAGCTTCTCAAACTCTTTCGAGAACTTCAGATTAGTTGACCTAGAGATGATGTAATCTACATAAACTTTGACAGGATCAGCGATCACAAGTTTGATGTATTAGAGTTCAAGGCAGCGGAATAAGAATAGGAATTAGACAAATTGTAGCAAGAAGTCGATGCTTGTCTGCATTAAGAGCACATACGGTTATAGCGAGAGAATATATTTCTGATTCAAGGAATGTTTATAGATATGGAATGTTTCTAATCAAATCATTCAAATCATTCATTCATTCAATTATTACAATAGGTTGACACTCCTTATATAGAGTGCAATCGCTACTGTTATCACGGGAAAGTGACAACTGGAAGATCTAATACAAAATAACTAACTCTTAACAAACTACTGAAATGTTCACAACTACTGAGAACATATCAGAGTGTTAAGTACAGAATATAAAACTACTGATTAGAAACTACTGAAACTACAACGACTAAAGAACAAGCTCTTCAGTCGTTTTACAAAACTACTGAAACTAGAAATATAAAACTACTGATATCACAACTACTGAAGAAGTACTCTTCAGCAGTTGTGACAAACTACTAAGGCTTCAGTACTTGATCTTCAGACTTTGACCTTCAGATGTTTCATCAGCTGATGACTTCAGTAGATATCATCAGCTGATGTCTTCAGTCTTTGTCTTCAGACTTTGTACATCAGTTGTTGATCTTCAGCACTTGTAAACTCTTCAGCTGTTGTACTTCAGTACTTTGGTCTTTCAGCTTCAGCACTTGTGTTCTTCAGCTGTTGTACTTCAGCACTTTAGTTCTTCAGCTGTTGAAGTCTTCAGCACTTGATCTTCAGCTGTTGAAGTCTTCAGCACTTGTCAAACTGCTGATGAGGCTTTCAGCAGTTGTTGTGATACCATGGTGGGACTTAGAGGTTTTTTGATCTTGGCTCATGGTTCTTTTGATCCAACAAACTCCACCTGAACCAATGCAGCCAAAACCTCTAAATTATTTATTATCCCACTTATGTTGGCAAAGTGTTGGTCTTTTTCCTTCTTGATCAGTAGAGAAGATGACCCATGTAAGCTCCGGCCTGGGAAGAAATCTCAGATATTGTTTGGCAGGGTATGAATGGGAACTCTGTTTTGGGGAACTGGACACAGAGTGTTATCCCATTCATGAGATTTACTTCCCATAATGAGTCTGTATGACTCTCGAACATAGGCCTCAAGGAGAACAACTTGTTCCTCCTGAGAGAGTTCTTCTACTCCTCCTTCGAGAAGAGACTCTGGACCATAGTACTCTGATAAGTACTTCATGGTCCTACCATTTTTCAGCTCCACCGTAGTTACCTCCCTATATACAAATTCATCAGGATGGTTGCCTTCAAGGAGTAACTGGAGCTCATTCTTTGGATGTCTTCAAGCTTTTTATATAACAACTCTTCTTATCATCTTGTTTTCTAGCAAAGCTTGAGGGGTCTTCTTTGCTTGGTGAGCTTTCTTGAATTCATCAATGATTTCCCAAGGTGAGACTACAATGGCCAACATGATGGTAGAATCTATTGTTTTCTGACCTGGCCATTGTATCTGTGTGGAATAGTTCTTTTATGGATTCTAGAGCTCACCCTGGGGTCTGGCCATACTCTCACTCTCTCCTTCTGATACTGAAAAGTGTGCCTGAGAGTGTACAGCCTTTGAGCATGCCCTTTCATGGCTTGAATAGATGATGACTAAGGAAATTCCTTGTCAACCATCTTCAACAGTTGCTCATCGTGCTGTTTCTGCTGTTCTTTTCTTCTATCTTGACTCTGACCATTTCCCTTTGAGAGTCAGGTGTGATCATGGGTTGACTTCAGGGTTTTGGTAGCTTTAGAACAGCAGAGAGTGGCAAGACTATCATCTTCATCCTCCACTTCTTCTTCTTCTTCCATCCTCAGCACCCTTCTCCTCCTTCTAGGTGCATCACTGGATGATGGTTGGGTTGGTGAAGGAATTGGTTTTGAAGAATGAGGATGTTTGGATTTTGGCTTAGAGATTGGTTGGGAGATTTGAGGGGTAGGCTCTGTTTGAGTGGGTGGAAGGGAAGTTGATCCAGCATCTTGTAGTAAGTTTCGCCTTTGTGAGTTTAGCCATCTCCAACCTTTTACCAGCCCCAGCCTCATCAAGGGCTTCCACAATAATCCCTTTGTTGAATTGCTCAGACAGACAGATTCTGGTGGCTATAGCCAGAATGCTGTCCCTGGTCCACGCGCGAATCTCCATTAACGATCTTCCTAAGTATTTTGCAATGAAGCGGATCATTATTCCAATCTCTCTTTTTCAAGAGCATCATACCCAGCCCATCAGGTTTGTATCTCTTGCACTTCCAACCTTCTGATCTCACTATCCAGTGTGGCTGTATCAAACCCTTGCCTGAGTTTGTTCAATTATTTTATCCATGGATCGGCTGTGTGTAGTATCAGCTTCTTTACCAGCTCCTCCAAGGATTTGTCTTCAGCAATATTATCATCAGCACTTTCTTTCGCTTGTAAGTGAGCAGTGGTTGCCTTTCTTTCTCCTCCTCTTGGGCGTGCTTCTCTTCCTTCTTTTCCTCCGTTCTTTTCCTCTTCTTTTCTTTCACTGCAGTACTCTCCCCCTTTTGGATGCATTGGTGGAAGGGGTTTGTACCGTAGAAAGTGTGTTTTGCACAGCAGCATCAATCAAGGGTTGTAAAGTTGAGGAAAGCCTCTCATCAATGGCTTCAGTCACAATATCAGTGATTATGGGTGTGATGAGAGGGAGGGAATTTGAAGTACAGCACCTATTTGCTCAGGAGGGTTCTGTTCCTGTGAAATAGGGCCTGAAGCAGAGGCAGGTGGTTGAGTTTGGAGTGGCTCAGTGTTTGGGGAACCTTCAAGTGAAGGTGCCATCTGTGGTTGGTAGAGACAGATGGTCTTTCTCCTTGTGAGAGTTGGTCAAGTAGGTTTTGCAGCCTACTGACTTTCTCTTCAAGGATTGTGTTCTGGGCAAGAACATCGTAGAAAAAGCCCAGGTCATCATCAGCCGAAGCTGAATCATCTGACCTCCTGCTTGAGCAGGATTTACATGCACTGGGTGTAGACCAGTTGTTGCATGTGCCCCTTGTGCTTGGTACCGGGGACTTCCAGCCTCAGGACAATGTCCATCATCAGCTGTTGCCTCTAGTGAGGTCTTAGCAATGTTACCAGCCTCATTCTGATCATGTGCTGATTCAGAAGAGGTGGCAGCCTCACTAGATATTCTAAGCTCCTTATCTACACCAGGAGATAGAAGTGGTAAACCCTGTGCTGTGGGTTCTCAAGTGCACTGTATTCCTCCCCCTCAATTGTAGAGGTGTTCCCAGTAGTAAGTGGTTTCTGGGGAGGGGGTGAGGAGTGCAGTTGAGTCAGCACTTGTGCACTATTAAAGTTGGGCTGTGAGGGGCGGTTGCTGGGTGAAGGGATAGAAGCAGTGTGCACCTGGGGAGGTTGGTGCTTTCAATGGCAATCTCCTCAAGTGAGGAAGATCCCAGACATGTAGGTACCCCTTGTGTGGTTGCTGCAGGCTCCTGTTGAGAGGAAGCCTGAGCGACTATGGCTGGAAGAGTCATTGTATCCACTAGGGGGTTTGGACTAGTGGATATATCCTGCGTTTGTGGTGCAGGGGCATCCTCAGGGGACTCAATCCCTGAGTAGCCGTTTTGGGTTTCTTTTGGCGGGTTTGGTGGGGACTTTTGATTTGGAGGTGGTGGCTGTGGGTTCCAGCTACGTGGGTTTTCGCAGCTTGGCAGCCATTTTGAGTGTCTGGTCAGAGTTGTGCCGGAGTATACTTCCGGCAGAACAGCCGTAGCAGGGACTCCCAAGCCAACAAGTCCTCAGCATTAAGCTGGTTTGTAATGATGACCATTATGAACCGTGGATATAGTATCCAACGGTTGGCAGTTAGTTTTTGAGCCATGTCCTTGAGCTCCGAAAATATTATTTCTCAAAAGTTTAGCGGTTGTTGCTCAAGAATAGAACATTACCTGCTGCCATTTTGTCGACATTTGATCCCAAGACGACATCTTAGGAGCCAAACATACATTCACCATGTGAAAAATTAGGCGCTCAGCGTCATTAAAGTGTTTCTTCAGGATAGTGGAGGCACTGAGATTGCCTTGATATCCATGTTGGGCAAAGGATAGATCTGTGGTGCCCTTCGGATACCAGCAGGAGAGATAGCATCATCCAGATGAAGAATTTGGCGGATAACTGCAGGAGTGATGACTACTTCTTTGTTATTGACGACCGACTGGAGAGATGGTGTGTTGTTCTCCCCAGTGGTAATAGTAACGTTCATCCAAAATTGTTGAAGGGATTCACATGTAGTATGGGATTCAGAAGAAATGCCGTATTGTATTGGGACTGAACCATAAGATCGATAGCAGTATCGAACTTAGTCCAGATAGGCGATTTAGTAGGTAGGCAACACAGTTGTGTCGCGGTTTAATTTGCATGGACGCCATTGAGAAGAGGGAAGTTTTGGAGAGGAATGTTAGGTTTGAAGAAGATGAAGCATTGAGGGCTTAGGTCAGGGATATTTATAGGGTACGGGTAAGAAAACGACTGAAGGATGTGGTGTTAGTCATCAGTAGTTTTAAAACGACCGTTGACATGGTATTATCCTTTCAGACGTTGAAACAGCTGAAGTCGTGGTGTTAGGCATCAGAAGTTAGAAAACTACTGAAGACCGTGGTTTTAACTTCAGATGATTGAAACAACTGAGGACTTGTTGTTTGTCATCAGTAGTTGTGAAACTACTGAAGATAGTGGTTAAGTCATCAGCTGTTGTAAACAACTGAAAACTTGGTAGTAGTCATCAGTAGTTATAAAAACTACTGAAGACATGGTATTGCTTTAGTTGTTTAGAATGAAACAGCAGTAGTACAAACGACTGAAGAGAAATTTCTCATCAGCTGTTTTCGTCAATTCTTAGCTTTTCAGCTGTTTCATACTGTCCTCAACACATTCATCAGCCTTTTTGGCGGATTTCAGTTGTTTCATGGGACATCAGTACTTATCTGTTTATACTAATTTCAGTAGTTGTAACTACATGAGTAGTTTTTACTACATCAGTAGTTTGGAACAGATAAAGTACTTCAGTACTTATGAGACATTTAGCCATCGGTAGTTATAAAAACTACTGAAGGGAAAAGGACTCATCGTACTTATATGTGACGGGTACCAATGATCACCAGTAATTACTACTGAAGTCATCAGTAGTTGTCACTTATTCTAGCTGCAGCATGCCAAGCCTTAACACCAGGTTTTGGAAAGTTGAACTATCCAAAGGCTTAGTAAAAATGTCTGCAAGCTCATCAGCACTGGGCACAAACTTAGGATCAATCAGACCTTTTTCAAAACAATCCCTTATAAAATGATGTCTGATCTCTATATGTTTGGTCCTAGAGTGTTGGACTGGATTTTTGACAATACACAGAGCTGACGCACTATCCATTAACAATGGAGTCTTAGTCTCTGTAATGCCATAATCCAGAAGTTGGTTCTGAAGCCAGAGTACCTGAGAGGTGCAGCTTGCAGTAGCAATGTACTCTGCTTCAGCAGTTGATGTAGCAACTGAGGTCTGTTTCTTGCTCTGCCAAGAAATCAAGCAGTTGCCTAGGAATTGACATCCACCAGAAGTTGATTTCCTGGTCAACTTACACCCTGCATAGTCCTGTCAGAAAAAAGCAACTAATTTACCAGAATGTCCAGTAGAATACCATAAACCTAGAGATGGAGTGCCTTGCAGATATCTAAAGATTCTCTTGACTGCAATCAAATGAGACTCTTTAGGTGCAGCCTGAAATCTAGCACAAACACATGTAGCAAACATAATATCTGGTCTAGAAGCTGTTAAATACATCAAGGACCCAATCATACATCTGTAAAGTGTTTCATCAACCACTTTACCTTTCTGATCGGTATCCAGTTGTGTG
The DNA here is from genome assembly GCA_025506515.1 of Flaveria trinervia. Lineage (NCBI taxonomy): Eukaryota > Viridiplantae > Streptophyta > Magnoliopsida > Asterales > Asteraceae > Flaveria > Flaveria trinervia. The sequence goes on along the minus strand of CM046447.1, from coordinate 12,880,203 downwards.
GTGCTGCACATGGGGGTAGAACAGGGCTTACAGTTTTGTAAATCAAACTTTTGCAAAAGATCTTGTGTATTTGGACTGATGAATGAAAATTCTATCAGCCTTTTGTTTGATTTGCAACCCCAGAAAGAACTGTAATTCTCCCATGGCACTCATTTCAAACTTCTGTTGCATCAACTTTGTAAAGGCATCACACAACTTTGGATCAGAGGATGCAAAAATGATATCATCTACATAAATTTGAACAAGTAGATTATGCTGCCCAGCTTTCTTAATGAATAAAGTCTTATCTATGGAGCCTCTAGTGAAATTATTTTCCAGAAGAAAGTTTGATAATGTCTCATACCAGGCTCTAGGAGCTTGTTTTAACCCATAAAGAGCCTTATCAAGCTTATACACCCAATTAGGATGTTTATTGTCCTCAAAGCCTGGAGGTTGACATACATAAACCTCTTCTTTATTTTTTCCATACAAAAATGCACTTTTGACATCCATTTGAAAAACTTTAAGGTTTTGATAAGCAGCATAAGCTAAAAACAATCAAATTGCTTCCAGTCTGGCTACAGGGGCAAAGGTTTCATCATAATCAATACCTTCTTCTTGTGCAAACCCCTGAACAACCAGTCTGGCCTTGTTCTTAACAATAAGCCTTTTCATCAGTTTTGTTCCTAAACACCCATTTAGTGCCTATTGCACACTTACCTGGAGGTAGAGGAACCAGTTCCCACACTTGCTGTTTCTTGAACTAAGAAGCTCAAGCTGCATGGCATCAACCCATCCATTGTCCTTTAAAGCAATGTGATAATTCTTTGGCTCTTGCTGACTGATGAAGAGAGCATAGAAGCAGAAATTTGACAATTGACTTCTTGTTGATACTCCAGCAGTGATATCACCAATGATTTGAGACATTGGGTGATTCTTCAGATCTTGATACACAATGAGATCTGTGCAAGTGTTTGTAGCAGGCTCAGCAGTAACAGATGGTGATGGTGAATCATTTCCTTGAAACCAATCAGTGGATGGTAATTCAAAGGAAGTTGAATTCGAAGAGATCTCATCAGCATTTGTTGTGGACATCAGGTCTAGCTGAATCAGGCAGCTGTCATCACTAAAACTGAAGAGGTGAGTACTGCAATCATCATCATCATCATCTCATCAGCAGTACCACCAGGTGGTGAACTGTTGACAGGAGCAACAGCAGAGTTTGATAAGGAACATATTGCAGTATGTCCAAATCAAATAACTCCACAGGGCTTTGTGGAATCTTGTCCTTTGGAGATTCATTGAACTTAACATGTAGAGTTTCTTCAACCATCTTTGTTCTGCAGTTGAAGACTCTGTATGCCTTGCAAGTAGATGAATAACCAACAAAATACCCTACATCCACCTTAGGATCAACTTGTGGAGTTGATCCTTTGTGTTGAGAATAAAACAGGGACACCAAATGCTTTGAAAAATGAAATCAGAGGAGCCAAATGATGGAGAACTTCATATGGAGTCTTCATCAACCTCTGATTTACTAAAACTCTATTTTGCACATAGCAAGCTGTGTTGACAGCTTCAGCCCAAAAGGTCAGTGGCAAACCTGAGTCAGCCAGCATGGACCTTGCAGCTTCAATGAGGGTCCTGTTCTTTCTCTCCACTACTACTCCATTTTGTTCTGGAGTCCTTGGGATGCTAAACTGCCTTTGATCCCCTTTGAAAGATAGAAGTCATCAAGTGTATGATTTCTGAATTCAGTCCCATTGTCACTCCTAATACACTTGACTGGAAGAGAATACTGCTTCTCAATATACAACACAGTGAATAATCTTCTGAGCAACCTCATCCTTTGAATGTAGAAAGAAAGTCCACACAAATCTGGAGTAATCATCCACAATTACCAGACAGTATTTCTTCTTTGCCATGCTCATTACTCTCACAGGACCAAATAGATCCATATGCATAATTGCAAGCAGGCAGTGGACTTAGGCACTTCAATAGGAGGGAACGAGACTTTGTGCTGTTTTCCTTTTAAACAAGCAGTGCAGGTTTCATCACAGTGAAACTCCTTTATTGGTAAGCCTCTGACTAAACTATTGTGGGTAAGCTGATTCATGTTTTTAGATTAACATGACCAAGCCTTCTGTGCCACAGTTTAGATTCTTGAAAGAGGCTTTGGAAAATAGGCAAGGATTGCCTTTGAGATCTATTTTCTTGGAAAGATCTAAGGCATACATCTTCCTATCCTGTTGGCTCTCAGGAGAGTGTGATCATCCAACACCTTGTCAATCAAGTGCAAAACTTTGGATGACAGAATCCTACAGTTTTGACTGGTGAAAAGAGCAACATGGCCTTTATCACACATTTGACTGACACTCAAGAGATTGTACTTGAGATTTTCCATGATTAAACATCATCAATTTGATTTCTCCATTAGAGACAAAACCCTTACCCATGATGTAACCCCTAGCATCATTGCCAAAAGAACAAATCCCTTCTTTCTGAGAGTAGTCATGAAGAAGAGAGCTGTTCCCAGTCATGTGCATAGATCCCCCACTGTCTACATACCAGATGCTACTTGGCATGTTGAAGAACCCTGCAATAATAAACAATCAGTTAGTTTTAGAGACCCAACCTTTTTGGTTTTGGGCCTGGTCTCATCAATAGATGGTAAACTAACAGGTTTTTCTGAAACAACAGCCTGAGAGGAAGAAGATGGTGTAGAAGGAGTCCTTTGGCTTGGACCTCCTTTTCTGTGGTTTCAACATAGGAGCATCTAGTTGGTTAACTCTACCCAACAGATGTGAACCATCATAAACAGCTGTGTCTGATTTTGTGATAAGCTTTCAGCTCATCAGACACATTGCCAGTGGAGTTTGAAAGTTCCTATGTTGCACCTTCTTCTTCTGAGCACTCTCAGTTGTCACCTGTTTAACCCCTTCCTTTTTGGATTTCTTTGAGGACTTAAGGTTACAGGATTTGATGTTGCTGATACAAATATGGTCTGGTCTCAAACTCAGTTTTCATTTTTACCATTTTCTCTCATTAATTTCTTCTTTTTTGTTGAGTTTGGAACCTCTTTTGTACCAACAATCATCTGTAAGATGATTGAACAAACCACATACTTCACATGTTTCTTCTTCATCTTAGGTTGATCATCAACTAAAAAGGGTGAAGCAACGGAAGACTTGTTCTTCAATGCTTTGGAAGCATTGTTTCCTTTCTTGACTGCCTCTTTATTAGTCTTCAAACTCTTTCTACTGGCAGTTTTCTTCTCTTCAGTACTGACAGCAGTTGAAGTTTGAACTTCAGGTGTTAAATCCTGCTCTCTAGTCCTTTCAGGACCTTCAGAATTAACTCCTGAGTTGATCAACTCATTAATCATGTGAGTGTCAGCATTTGAACCATCAACATCAGCTGATAGGTTCAAAGAGGGCTTGATGCTGACTGCTACTTCTGATTGTGCTGTATCAGAAGGTAGATCACATGATGTGATGGATTGGTTATCACTCTCACCCTCAGATTCTACTTCTACTCTTCTCTTGGAGTAAAATCTATAGGTGGGAGCAGTGTGATTGTAACAAATGCCAAACTTCACATTGGAAGCAGATTGCTTACTAAAGCATTTCAAAACCTTTGCATGATTGTACCCATCTATCACACTCTACCTGGGTAACTGCAAGGTTTCTTTGAGATCTTTGTACTTCTCTAGAAGTACCTCTTCTCTAGCCTTATCATCATTATTTGGCATTTCAGTTTGTACATCTCATCATTTTTATCTTTAAGTACAGACTCAAATTCAGCTTTGTTTTGGAAATTATTTGTTCTAGCTTAATGTCTTATTAATTAAAGCTACATTTGCTTCTCTAATGGAAGCAAATGCTGCTATGCATGGTTCAGAACATAATTTGGCTTTTGCCTCAAAGGATACCTGTGATACCTTAGGTGTAGAGGCATTAGAAAATGAAGTATCAGCAGAATCCAAAGCCATAAGAGCTAGATTCCCAAAAGGACTGTCACCACCATGTTGACCAGCACCTGAGAACAGTTGGTCATGACCAGACATGTCATCTGGTAAACTGCTCCAGTCAACACTCCTGGGGTGAAGAAGTTGTGTTTGTTGAGTGTTTGGTTGTTGATGAGATTGGGATAGCTGAGGTTCTGGTAGTGCATGAGGTTGTGGTGCCATAGGAACTTGAACTTGATTTGACTGTGGCATGTAATAACAAGGTACGGATATGGCATTTGACCCTGAGGAACAAAATATGCCGGAGATTGTTGTTGAGGATGATGACCAGAAGTGACAAGATGTTGCCCTCTGTGTTGTTGACTATTGCCAGGAAAGTCACAAAGGGTGCAGTGAGTTAGATCCAGTTGATCTACACTCTCTTGCAAAGTGTCCAAGCCTTTGGCATTTGTGACACCTCAACTTGCTCTTGTCAAAACCAACTTTGGTTTTGCCAGAGAGTCCTGGGATTTTCTTCCAGTTCTTTTATAGAACTTCTAAGATCTGATATTTATGAGGGCCATTTGGCTCAAAATATCCATCTCTTCTAAGTCGTCATCAGCAATCCCCTTGAGATCATCCATAATGAAGCATAATTGTCATTATTACACCCAGTAAACTGACCATCAACACTCACAAATGCAGAATCGAAGTGCTTGAAGAGAAGTTAATATGCTCATCATACTGGCATTCAAATGAAGCATATTCTGACTCATGACCTACCAAGGCAGTGTTGCCTGGTACAAAGTCTTCAGTGAGCTTTCCAGATAAAGACAGCTTTCCCTTCTGTTCTATCTCTCTCTCAAATGTGAGCAGTTTCCCATGGAGTTGGGTGAGAGAAGTTTGTCCAAACTTGCACTGGAGCATAGGACAATAGTATATGTGTCCCATCTCTCAGGCAGTGATCTGAGAAATCTGTTATTCATCTGGATATTTGTGTACTCAAGTTTGACCATTTTTAATTCAGAGATCAAACAAGAGAACCGCTCATATTGTTGAGTCAGTGTCTCACCCTTTCTATGAGAAAATGTCTCATATTGTTGGGCGAGGATTTCTCTATTATTTTCCAAGACCTCATCTGTTCCTCCAATTGTTCTTTCAAGGCATTCCAGAGGTCATGGGCAGTTTCATGATGCATTAGCCCAGAATAGATTTCATTTGGCAGTGCCATGGCCAGAATTCCATGGGCTTTTGCATCAATTTCAAGCAACTTCTTATCCTCATCTGAGTATTGCTCCCTCCTCTTCGGAACCATTTGATTGGTTTCCAGGTTATTCACCATAGGCTTGTGTGGACCATGTACCACTGATGTCCAACAACCTGCACTGTTAACATACAGGTGATGGAGCATTCGTCGTTGCCATATGTTATACTCATTCCTAACCAGCATTGGTGCTTGGTTGAGGAACCAGTATTGTGAGGATCATTGGAGGGAGTAGTCATTTTCAGTTCAGAAACAATTTAATTCAAGCTTTTAAAAGTTTTACACAGACCACAACAACTCAATGAAAACCAGAAAAGATCTCAGGATGAATGACCAGAAATACAGAAAATTCAATCTCTATAACCTTTTCTTGCAAAAACAAAAGCTAATTCAATCAAACTAGATCTTGAATAGCAGTTTCAATGATCAATTATTAGATCGATCAATGATTACCTGCTCTGATACCATTTGACAGGATCAGCGATCACAAGTCTGATGTATTAGAGTTCAAGGCAGCGGAATAAATAGGAATTAGACAAATTGTAGCAAGAAGTCGATGCTTGTATGCATTAAGAGCACATACGGTTATAGCGAGAGAATATATTTCTGATTCAAGGAATGTTTATAGATATGGAATGTTTCTAATCAAATCATTCAAATCATTCAAATCATTCATTCATTCAATTATTACAATAGGTTGACACTCCTTATATAGAGTGCAATCGCTGCTGTTATCACGGGAAAGTGACAACTGGCAGATCTAATACAAAAATAACTAACTCTTAACAAACTACTGAAATGTTCACAACTACTGAGAACATATCAGAGTGTTAAGTACAGAATATAAAACTACTGATTAGAAACTACTGAAACTACAACGACTGAAGAACAAGGTCTTCAGTCGTTTTACAAAACTACTGAAACTAGAAATATAAAACTACTGATATCACAACTACTGAAGAAGTACTCTTCAGCAGTTGTGACAAACTACTGAGGCTTCAGTACTTGATCTTCAGACTTTGACCTTCAGATGTTTCATCAGCTGATGACTTCAGTAGATATCATCAGCTGATGTCTTCAGTCTTTGTCTTCAGACTTTGTACATCAGTTGTTGATCTTCAGCACTTGTAAACTCTTCAGCTGTTGTACTTCAGTACTTTGGTCTTTCAGCTTCAGCACTTGTGTTCTTCAGCTGTTGTACTTCAGCACTTTAGTTCTTCAGCTGTTGAAGTCTTCAGCACTTGATCTTCAGCTGTTGAAGTCTTCAGCACTTGTCAACTGCTGATGAGGCTTTCAGTAGTTGTTGTGATACCATGTGGGACTTAGAGGTTTTCTGATCTTGGCTCATTGGTTCTTTTGGTCCAACAAACTTGAATCAACAGCAACTCATTCCTAGTTCCTTTAATGAAGAGTGTGCCATGAATAGTAACCCTCTTATAACCATGCTAAACAAGATACAATGATAGTGTCTCATACCACTGGGAGCTTGATGTAGCCCATAGTGAGCTTTGTCAAGCTTGCAAACATAACCAGGATGATCTGGGTCTGTAAAGCTAGATGGGTGTTTAAAATACACTTCCTCATCTATCACAAGATGTTAGGATCGTGTGCTGTACGAATACTAACAGATTTACGCGTTTACCCAATCAAATAGTGTGGAATCCTATTTGATTGGTGATCAATCAGTGAGAACGCAGGTAGAATCAATTAAAGATTGAATCTAAACGTTAAGAACGATTCTCAATCGATCTACTACGATCTATGAAGTTGGAACAGGTTGCTAGAGGTCTCTGGAGAGCTAGGGTACGTATAGGTATCGAATTATTCCAAGTGTCACCTTTTTCCATGATTTAAGTGGTATTTATAGATTAGGGTTTCTCAATCGTGCGACTGGACCATTTGCATGGTTTAGTTGTGCAATTGAGTCATGCTATTGATCCATTCGCACGACTGAGCCAATCTTATGTTACAATCATGCGACTGATCCAGTCTCCTGGTTCATTCGTATGACTGGTTCATTAGCATGAATTTGTTCATGCGTATGGTCCATTAGCATGCGCCAATCACATGAGAACTTCATATGATTAAGTTTGAATATGTTTTACGATTATTATTTGACATTGATCTATTCAAACAACCACAAACCTATATAAATTAGTTCAATGAGTGTTATTACATACAAGCAATGAAATATTCAACATTATAAGTACAACCACACATAGTATTTCATTAAGTACCCGTTCAATTACATATGTGTAAGACAATAAGGACATATTACATTAAGTTCAGAAACTAGGGACACATGTATCTACAAACTCCCCCTTGGACCTAGTTTCATCTAATGTCTTACATCCTTCATAAGCTCCTCATACTTCTTGTACTTCTCTTCTCTTGTGACTCCTGCATGTATCTCAAAAGCATAATAGAGTCGTATCACGTTCTGAAATTGTAGAGCTTGTACAATATCTTGTGAGTCATAGAACAACGACCCCTTGTATAATGTATAGACATCATCAGCAGACAAGTATGTAAGCCACAACGGGTCAAACACCCTGATAGTTTCCATACTACCATTCTTGTTCAAAACTATGACTGCCTCTCCTGTTCTCCAATCATAGTACCACCATTTGAAGTGTGGAGTGAAGTCCTATGGCATTTCCCGTAGAGGGATCTTAGACATTGTGCACGGAGGACTCCACTTCAGCACTATTTTTGGTTTTCCACTTATGGCATCAACCTCAAACGGACTGATATACCTAGTTGGTTGTTGAGGTTTGAAGTTGACCCATTTGGTGTGGTACTCTCTCTTTAGAGGTGCTTCAAACCAGCTTGACATTTTACGTGGGTGAGCATATAGCAATTTCAACTTTGCTAACTGGTTAAGCTCAATTCCAGGAAGAGTCTTCAGATCGTGTGGGAACCTGAAGTACTCATCCCCTTCTCATGTTTAACTGCATAAACATTGAGATCTTCAAAATGTGCCCACGCTATGATGTTGCCCGACACCTTGTGATGTTTCTTCACCTTGTATAGCTTGGTGTAGACAGTTGACGTTGGAGCACTACGTTGGGCTCTTATCTCTTCAAAGCATGCAACCCATTCAGCCTTTCAGATATTTACATCGACTTCTAAGGCTTGGGCCTTGTCTTCTTTCTTTTCAGACTCTTGTTCCATTTTATCCAGAGTCTCGAAAGTTTCACTGACAAGATGTCGCCCAGATTGGGAACGACATTACCCTCATTGTCAGTGTACTCTGGATAATATTGGTCCGTGACATCTTCAATCTTGATCTCATCAACGTCGTTCAGCTCGTCGTCACTTTCCACATGGACTGTAGGAGCATCTTTCATGATCTCATCAGGATTGAGTCGGAACATTTCAGCAAGTTGCTCGTCAGTGAGATCATGAATTATCTCTCCTTCTTCAGGAGTGTAATTCACAGATCTCCTGACAATCCCTTGCAGATCAAGAATCATCGTAAGTTGTGTCTTGATCTGTTAGAGGGGAGCAACATCATATTCGTCTTCTTGAAAATTTGGATCTGGTTGATTTAAAACATGTAACACATCAACCATAAGTCAACAATCAAAGCAGCAAGCATCATAATAACATAAACATTAATTACATTAATTTGATACAATATTCAAATACACATGATTTAAATAACATAAACAACTATGCATTACTCTTGTCTTGAATAGCCGTGTTTCAGTAGGTTCAGTAGAAGATGATGGGGCTCCTTGGTCTTGATTTTTCTTTGTGCGCCTCTCTTGACCTTGAGTTGAGGTAGATGCAGCTGCATCTCCTTCTTCATCATTATCATCACCAACATCATCACCTCCCTCTGTATCATCACTATGATCATCATCAGCATCCTCATTATCATCACTGTCATCATCATCTCCATCATCTCCATCACCTTCTTGGATCTTTAGAGGCTCATCTTTAGATCCCTTCAGTCTTAGCATAAGCTTCTTGTTCTGGGCCTTTAAATCCTGGAACCTCTGTACTGAGGATGTATGTATCTCTCTCAGCTATGTAATCTCTCTGCTCTGAGGCTCAATCCTCTAAATGGATGAGGCATGTGTCTCCTGCAGCTCCTCAATCTGTTGGCTCTGAGCCTTGATCCTCTGGACTTGGGAGACATTGAGCTCCATCAGCTGATTAAGCTGAGAGGCTCTCTATTCATCTATAGCCAGCAGCTTCAGCACTAACAGGTTAAGGTTAGCCAGTTGCTCCTCCAACCCGATAGATGGGTAAGAGGATCCAAAAACAGGTGGGACCTGAGATGAGGTCCTTGCTCCGTGAGTGGTGGTGGTAGTAGTGGATGTAGAGAAGATTGGGGGTGTATAGATGTGGGTAGCTATGTATGAGCTATAGTGGTGGTGGATGGGAAGTGTGTAACTAGTGGAATTGTGGTAGGTGTAGTGGTAGTAGGTGGAATGGTGGTAGTGGTGGTGGTAGGTGGAGTGGTGGTAGTCGGTGGAGTGGTGGTAGTGGTTGTGGTGATAAACATCATCCTCCTCCTCTTCTTCTGCATCCCGTGGGGCTGAGCCATCCATTTCTTCCTCGAGCCTCTCGAGGTGGATACTCCCCCTGGGATGCTACTGGGCTGATCGGAGTATAACTAGGATCAATAGTAGTCTCTCTAGACTCGTTAGGGCATCCTCCAACCTCCGAATACCTCGGTCGGTTGGAACCACCCTACTCCTCACAGTAAGAGTCAAGGCTCCTTATCTGTCTCCTCCTCCTCATCAGGTTGGAAGTCCTTATGGAAATCTACTGCCTTTGTCCCACCTTGGGTGGATGATGGGGATGCTATATCAGCAGCGTGGGCCCTTAATTGAGTGGGCCCGACATCTCCACCATCACCGCTATCATTGTCGTCTGAATCATCATCCGGGAGCACAAGTTGCTCAACATCCGAATAAGTGTCAGCGTGGCCCATTTACACCTCCTGGGCACCACGTAATCAACCTTGGCCAAATGCTCGAAGAGTCTCTTCACAGGGGGCTTGACTTGCTTCCCACTGTAGACCTTCATGCGGCCCAAGGTTGTATCATCCATAATATCCAATGCCATAGCATCATGGCTCTCCTTGGGCAGAGAGGGCAACTTCTCATCAATAATCATTTGGAGAAACCTAAGGTACATGTAGAAACCCTCTTAAGCCTAAGCCTCCAGATTCTCTATCAGATAAGAGAATATCATGCTCGAGAAGCTAAAAGGGTAGTTCAGAACCAGTGCCACGTAGGCATTTTGATCTGGTCTGAAAGATCATCAACCCACCCCTTCGTAAAGCCAAGCACTTAAGGATGACATGTGTTAAGTACTTGTACTGGGGACACAGGTTGCTCTTGTTGAGCACACCTGCATTAATATCCCCAGTGTACTTCATCCTCAAGAAGCACCCTCTCACAGTAACGGGTGAAGTCTGGTAGGGTAATCAGCATCGTCACCCAAGGCGTACACGTCTTATATCCTTAGCTGTGACTTCGATCGCCTGACCAAAAACTACTGCACATGTTGTAAGGCTCGTGTGTATGGTCAACCGATTTCCCCTCCTAGAAGGCCTGCTGATTAGACCTGTAGGGAGTGCATGGTATGGATATAGCCCTGTAGATCCTGGACCTCTTTAGGAATGCGATAATCCCCGCAAACTCTGTGCCATTCCGAGTAGCATCTAAATGAGCACATATGTTGTGCTTAGGGTTGAAGGACCAACTGTCAGACATAGATCTGTAATACAAAGCACATAGACGTTAGATCACCAAATATCACAAATAAATTCTAATTAGCTTGGTTGAATTCAGCCTGGTTCAATCATGCGATTGAACCATGCGATTGTGTTCAGTCGGTTGACCTGGCATGTGACTGGGTTCAATCGGGTGATTGAGCAGGTGACTGAGTTCAATCGGGTGACTGAGCCTATGATTGGTTCAGTCAGTCGACTGAGCTCATTCATGTTATTTATTCGGCCGATTAAGTCATTCGACCAGCACAATCGCGCGATTGGAGTTCATCCTGGTACTCTTCGGTAGACTGAAATTCAAATTTGAATCAAATCTTGAAATTAGACGTCGTGTAATGGTTCCTTAGACTCGCAATTATTATACTAATAACCTAATAACCTTGATTTTAACATTTTGCATTGTTTATTTAGGTTATTTGTCCATTTTCAGGTGCGGTTCTTATAAAGGCTGTGAATCACAAATTAGGGCTCAAATCAAACCAACTTCGATCAGACAACACCGCATTGTACCTATATAACAAGTAGGATTCATCAGAATGTCGAATTTTGAGATACAATCGGTCAGGGAAAATTTCAGCAGAGTAATGGTACTATGTGCGATTTTAGGGCGATTAGGGGGGTGATGAGGTTATGCGATCGACTATGGCCTTATTTATACTGAATCTGGTTACAATCGGCCGACTGGATCCATTCGCTCTGTTCATTCGGGCGATTGGACCTCAGTCGTGTGATTGGTTCAGTCAATCACATTTAGTCGGCTGACTGAATTTCAGTCGGGCGACTGACTCATTCGCACAAATCCATTTGGTCGACTGGCTCATTCTGATATGCCATTCGGGTGAATGGTTCATACTCATGTGCCATTCGGCTGTTTAGTGCATGAGTATGGTCCATTCGTACGGTTGGTCCATACTCGTGGTCCAATCGTACAATTGGATCATACTCATGATTTTGACTTTATGATCATTCCACACTTAATCCCTTTTAAATTTTGATTAAACGTTATGAGCATTCGATCATCTCAGACATGATCATTTTAACTTGGAAAACTTTTGATCACCTCAGACGTGATCCTTTTACACAATTTGTCACCTCAGACGTGACTGATTTTACATTTGAAATCACATGCGGTCACCTCAAATGTGACCCTTTTAGGTGATTAAATCCCCTATTGAATTCCATGGCGTAGTCCGATATCTAACCAACTAAATTGATGAAATATAAACAAAATAAAAGACTTAAAACTGAAATACAAAACTAAAACTTGTTTTTGAGGTTTTGTGTGAGGTGTAAATCCTAAGATAGAGATCTAATGGATTCAGTTCCGGAAAAGGCAGCTTCAATTTATTTTTTGACCATAAATGGACCAATTCAATTTGGTATCGTATAGGCAAGTCAAATCATTTAGGACATGTTATCAACACCTTTTGATGCTTAATTCTTGTTTTTCATTTAGAGTCGTTAGCAAGTTTAGGAAATCATACTAGTACTATTTGATCCCCATATTGATTTGGACTTTCAAGAATTGTAGCCATGATGATTCTCAGTATACTGGTCCTCTTAAATCCATACATAGACTTTTCATATAGATTGGTGATAGTTTAAGGTTTGATTATTTCAACAAGCATTTGTGGATCCCACACTTATATGGTAACCAACATTCCTCGGGAGATTTTTGAGTGGTCCCAGGGGGAGTTTTCAAGAAGAAACTATTCTTAGAACTTTCAAAGAGAAGCCAAGCCTCAGATCAGTGCCACTGCATAGCAGAGAGGCGGCAAACAACAATGAATTCTAAAATATATAGGTTACGCTTATCCTCAAGTGGTTTGTTCCAGTGTACTATCCTTTTTCAAAGTCATTGAATCGGTATCACAGATACGATCTAGTTTCAATCAGCTAGCCTCTCCTTCTCCCTCATTTTTTTAATGTTACTAACTAAACCTATTCTCCCCCTCAAATTCTAAAACCATAACCGATTTATGCTTTTTAAGATTTTAATAGGCGACTAAATAATACCAATTTAATTAAATACTTGAAATAAAATAGATAAATAAAGTAAATAAAAATTAAAAGAAAAAGTCACTATACGCATCGGACTACACATGGTCATCTTCAGGAATTACATCACTTTTCTTTTTAACGCCGTTGACCTCTAACAAACATAGAAAACGTGGTTTATCAAAATCCTTTGTATAGAGGTCAGCGCGTTGAAAATCAGTATCTTTTTAATCACGTCGATTAGGTTCTTTTCAAAACAATCACGTATAAAGTGATATTTTATGCCAATATGTTTGGTCTTAGGATGTTGGACCGGATTTTTAGTTACTGCAATTGCGGCAGAGTTATCAACAAAAATAGGAATACAAGAGAAATTCAAACCGTAGTCCCGCATTTGCTGTTTAATCCATATGATTTGTGAACAGCAACTGGCAGCAACAACGTATTCGGCTTCACAGGTTGACAAAGCAACCAAGGTCTGCTTCTTACACTGCCAGGTCACTAATCTTCTCCCAAAGAATTGACATCTCGCTGATGTAGACTTGTAGTTCATATTGCAGCCACTGTAATTCGAGTCACTATATGCTGTTAGCTCGAAGTCATCATCATGAGGATACCACAACCCAAGTGTAGGATTACCATTCAGATAATAGAAGATCCTTTTAACCCCTATTTGATGGTTAACTTTTGGATTTGCCCGATATCTTGAACATAAACATGTCGCGTACATGATATCAGGTCTTGAGGCAGTGAGGTACATGAGAGATCCAATCATTCCTCGGTACATGGTGCCATCGACCACATCACCATTCTCGTCGGGTGCTACATCATGGTTTGTAGCAAGTCGAGTCCCAGCTGCGGAAGCATTCTCCATGTCAAACCGACTGAGAATATCTCCTACATACTTGGTCTAATGTAGGAAAATCCCTTTTGGTGTCTCATCCACCTGTAACCTAAGAAAGAATTTCATCTCTCCCATGGGACTCATTTCAAACTCAGCCTTCATTACTGCTTCAAACTCTTTACATATATCTTCGTTCTTTGAACCGAAGATTATATCATTGACATAGATTGGGACAAGAAGTAAATCTCCATCCTTTTCTTTAATAAACAATGTGCAGTCAATAACAACTCTGCGAAAACCGTGTTTCACAAGGTGAGTCGAGAGTTTCTCATACCAGGCTCTGGGAGCTTGATGAAGCCTCTATAAAGCCTTGTCAAGTTTGTAAACTTTGTCCTGATGATATGGATCCTCAAATCCCTCGGGTTGACTGATGTACACTGTCTCTCGGATTTCACCATGAAGGAATGCACTATTCACATCCAGTTGATAAACTTTAATCTTCATATATGATGAATAGGCAAGAAGATACGGATTGCTTCCATTCTTGCCACGGGTGCAAACACTTCATTGTAGTTTATGCCCTTGACTTGTTGAAATCCTTGAACAACAAGTCGAGCTTCGTTTCTGATGATCACGCCTTGATCATCTTTCTTGCGTTTCCAAACCCATTTGGTGCCAATGACCTTAGCATCTTTAGGTCTATCCACCAGAGTCCATACACCTAACTTCTTGAACTGAAGAAGTTCTTCTTGCATGGCACTCACCCATGCCTCATCATTCAAGGCTTCACTAACATACTTTAGCTTAAACTGAGACACAAAGCAACGATATGCACCGTCATGAAGATATCCATGTTTCATCACCGAGGCATAATCAGCTGATTTCTGGTCTGAACTCCTGATATCACATCCCCAATGACATTATCCAAAGGATGATAGACATTTATGCGTGATCCAGGAGTGGTTGGAACAGCTACCTCAGAATCAAGATTATGAACATTTGGTTCAGTATCTGAGGTAGTAGAGTCTGAGGTTCCGAAGACTTAGAGGCATCAATGTCAGATGCTTGTGAACTTGTAGTAGGAGGAACCTATTGCTCCTGGTTGTTCAGATCAGTCTCCACAGCTTCTTCATCAAAGGAAGAGTCACTATCTTCAAAGGCTCCCCTTGAGTTGGTAGATGAATCACGTTGTAATCCGGATGATGTAGATTCCTGAGATGATGTGTTTAGAACATCATACATCATCTTTGTTGCTAACTCATTATCAGACGTGGAGAGTGGAATGTTGAAGGACTTGAAGAATCCATCATAGTCGAAAAAGAAGTCGGGTCCTTTTCCAGCAGGTGGTGTGGTGTATCTCTGAACGTCCACGTTACACACTTCTACTTGACCCGTTGAGTTGTTGTAAACTCTCTTGTTCAGTATGTTGTATCCTAGAAGGATACCTTCATCAGCCTTGTCATGGAATTTTCCCTCCTGAGTCTTCTTCAGTAGGGTGCATGGAGCACCAAACGGCTCGAGATACTCTAGATTAGGTTTACGTCGTTGTAGTAACTCGTAACATGTCTTTCCATGGCGTTTAACTACCAGAACTCGATTTAGCGTATAACAAGCATTTGCCACTGCTTCACTCCAGAATTGGATAGGCAGTATTGAGTCTGCTAGCATCGTCTGTGCTGTCTCTGTCAAGCTATGATTCTTCCTTTCAGCAACAGCGTTCATCTGAGGAGTGTAGGCAGAAGTGAACTGATGCACAATTCCCTTTTCCTTGCAGTAAGCCTCCATCCATTGATTCTTGAACTCGGTTTCATTGTCTAAGCGCACTTATCGTACCTTCAACTTGTATAGTGACTCGAGAGTAGTTACGAATTCCTTGAATGACTCAATGTTTCTTATTTGGATTTCAGAAACATCACCCAGGAGAATCTTGAGTAGTCATCAGTAACTACATAGCAATACAAGTCGCCTGCCATGTTTCTTGTACTGACTGGACCAAACAGATCCATGTGAAGAAGTTCAAGAGGAAGTTCGATGGAATGAACTTTCTTTTCCTTATGAGGCTTCTTCGTCTGTTTGCCCTTCTTGCACTCAACACAAAAATCTGGAAGTTGGAAGTTTTTGATGTTAACTCCTCTCACAAGATCATTCTGGATCAAGTGATTCATCTTCCGTGATTTAATGTGTCCCATTCTCCTATGCCAGGAGATGGAATCCTTCTCAGTAGCTTTTGAGAAGAAGCACTGAACTTCATGATCTGTTGTGGAGGCCTTTGATAGATCCAAGACATAAAGGTCCTTATATCTTAAGGCAGACATTAAGACTTGGTCCTCCCGTATCACATAGTCCTTTTTCAGGACATAGCACTTGTTGTTGTCAAATACTACCTTAAAACCCTTATCACAAATTTAAGAAACAGAAAGCAAGTTATTTTGAAGTTATTGAACATAGTTTACCTTGTCAAACTACACTTTTTCATTACCTACTTCTCCTTGGGCTGTGATGTACCCACCTTTGTTTCCAGCAAACGAAACATGACCTCCTTTTATCTGTTTAATGTTTGATAAGAGAGACATATTCCCTTTCATGTACCTGGATGCTCCGCTATCTATAATCCATGTGTTGGTTTCAGCACTATAGCGAACACCCTGCATATTCAATTGAAAACATTAGTTCAAGTTAGGGACCTAAGCCTTCACTGGCTTGGGTTTCCCAGAGGCATGACACAACATAAATGAAACCCATTGACAGTTCGAGGGTGAGGGAAGCTCAGATGTCTTCTTGTTCTCATTATTAGACAATGAGGTTGATTTTTCTTTCCATAAGCCAGCTTTGTGTTAGGCCTGTTTGTGATAAACAGACAACTGGCTAATGTGTTGAACTTTAGGTTCACTATCCCTTTTAGGTGGCATCACTGAGTTCCTCTTAAAAGAGCTAGGTTTTGGTTCCGAAAGTTCAACTTTCCTCCTTGGTGTCTGATAATAAGGACAGTGAGACGCAATGTGTCCATACTCTCCACAGCTGTAGCATGATCTGCTTTCGACTTTACGATTTAACTGTTTTTGTGGAGATGTATGTGACACCCAGGTGACCTTACTCTATTTTAGTTTTGACTCTTCTTGTTTAGATGTTTGTCTGGTTTACAAACTTAATTGCTTTAACATTTTTAACATCTTTTCCTTTTCTATTTTCTAGACTTTGACATGATGCATGTGATTGGTTAACATTACAGGTCCTTTTAGGTTCAAATTTGAAAATTGTTGAAAAAGACTTTATACTAACCTTTTCAAACTCTTTGTCCAGATTAACACAAGGTATTTTAGCTTTTGCCTTTGAAATGGCCTCCTTTTGTTTAGTACCAGATTCATTTGGTGTACATGTGGAATCTGGATCACTTACAAGAGGGGTGGACACAACATGATCCTTGATTGGATTGTTATTAATTGGTTTACTTTTAGTATTCATCAAGGTCTCATGTGGTAGTGGAACCACTTTATAACCCAATCCCTCCCCATTATTGCGCTCTCTCACTAAGTGTTGGACTATGTGTGAAGAACTAGTCCAACTATGCAGTTTTTGTTTTAGGGAATTAACTTCTACTTCTAAAACTACCTTTTGTTTCTTAGTGTCCTCTAGGGAGTTAAGATAGAACTTAATATCATTTGATTGGTTAAAAGCTACAACTTCGGTTTCTCTAACTTGTTTGTTCAACAGTTCTCTTTTCTTTATAACTGGCTTATTTTGTTTAAGAATTCGGTTAGCTTTAGTCCACAGTTCTAGGTCCTTTACTAAGTTATCGTTATGATCTAGTAACCTAGCAAATTTTAAATCAATGCTTTCCCTAAATTTATTACAGTCAGAACAAGCATGATTATTAAAAAGTTGGTCAGTAGTACTTACCTAAGAGGGTTTCTATGAATCAGCCATCAATGTAGAATCTGGTGTTTCTGGTGCTGGTGATTCTAACATTGTTGTAATCTTCCCTTCTTTAGGCAGGTAGTTGACCACTAGTGAGTCTCTTCTAAGTTTGACATCACGAGTTCGACTGCAATATCTCCTTCACTAACAGAATTATCATCTATATCCTCCATACTAGCGATATTGGATTCTCCTGGTGAGACAAACGAAAGCTCCAGTCCTGTCCTTCATCTTCATGAGCAGTCAAGGCTTTGGGATCCTTGCATCATGAAGTAGGACTGCTAGTGGGTTACCCTGTCGATTGAAGGAGGACAAAGGATTCCCATTTCCAGTCTTCTTTGGCTTCACACACTCCCTTTTGAAGTGCCTTTTCTCACCGCAGTTGATGTCAGGATCAGTGATCACAAGTTTGATGTAATAGAGCGTAACGCAGCGGAATAAGAACAAGAATTAGACAAATGTAGCAATTTGATACTCGTATGCATTAAGAACAAATACGGTTATAACGAGAGAATATATTTTCTGTAACAAGGAATGTTTCTATAATATCGAATATTCTGATCAAATCATTCACTATTACAATAGGTTGACACTCCTTATATAGAGTGCAATCGCTGCTGTTATCACGGAAAGTGACAACTGGCAGATCTATTACAAAAATAACTAACTCTTAACAAACTACTGAAATGTTCACAACTACTGAGAACATATCAGAGTGTTAAGTACAAAATATGAAACTACTGATAAGAAACTACTGAAACTACAACGACTGAAGAACAAGCTCTTCAGTCGTTTTACAAAACTACTGAAAAACATAAAACTACTGACGAGCACAACAACTGAAGAAGTATTCTTCAGCTGTTGTGTCAAACTACTGAACAGATAAAACATAAAACTACTGAAAGGTAAACCATCACAACTACTGAAGAAGACCTCTTCAGCTGTTGTGACAACGTCTGATACTTTGGTCTTCAGCACTTGTGTCTTCAGACTTCGTCTTCTCACTTGTGTCTTCAGACTTGTCTTCAGCACTTGTCTTCAGACTTTGTCTTCAGCACTTGTCTTCAGACTTTGTCTTCAGCACTTGTCTTCAGACTTTGTCTTCGGCACTTGTCTTCAGACTTTGTCTTCAGCACTTGTCTTCAGACTTTGTCTTCAGCACTTGTGTTCAGACTTTGTAATCAGCTGTTGTGGTCTTCAGTAGTTGTTGTGACGTCTGTGGGACTTAAAGGTTTTTCTGATCCGGCTCATTGGTTCTTTTGGTCCAACAAACTCCCCGTGAACCAATGCAGCCAAAACCTTTAACTTTATTGAGGTCCCACTTATTGTTGGCAGAATTGTTGGTCTATTTCCTTCTAGATCAGTTGAGAAGATGACCCATATAAGCACTGGCCTGGGAATGAGTCTCTGATGATTTGGTTGGCAATGTATGGATGGGAGCTCTGTATTGGGGAATTGGACACTGAGCTGTTCCCCCATCCATGAGACTCACTCCCCATGTATAAGCCTGTAGGATTCTCTGGTGTATGCTCTGAGAAACATAATTTGTTCTTCCATGGTCAGGTTCTCAGCTTCACCATCAAACAATCCTTCACGCCCATACAGCTCTGAGATGTACTTGGCCTGTTTGCCATTTTTGAGCTTAACTATTGTAATCTGTCTGTATGCAAACTCATCAGGAGATTCCCTTCAAGTAACAGACTGAGCTCATTTGTTTGAAGTTCTCAAGCCTCTTGTAGACTACCCCTTTTAATAACTCTGTTCTCTAACATCTTTTGGGGTGGCTGTTTAGTCTCATAGGCCTTCTTGAAATCTTCTACAATCTCCCAGGGTGATACTACAAGACCACTGTGATCTCTTCATCTACGATCCTTTTTACTTGGCCCTTGTATCTCAAAGGAATGTCTTTCTTTACAATCCTGTGAGCCACCCTAGGATCAGGCCATACTCTCACCTTTTCCTTCTGATATTGAAATGTGTTGGCAAGGGTGTACAACCTCAGAGCTTCTTTCTTCATACTAATTATTGATGAAGAAGCAGCATAGGTTTTTTCGATGCTTTTCAACGTCTCATCGTCATGAAGCCTTTGCTGCTGCTCTTCTTCAATCTTTACTCTCACAGTTTCCATCTGTGAGGTGGGAGTGATGGGCATGGGTTTGGCTTTAGGCAATTTAGGACTGCAGACAGAGGCAGCTATCTTCTCCACATCATCCTCTTCTTCTTCTTCTTCTAGCCTCAACACCCTTCTCTTCTTCTTCTTGGGTGCATCATCGGCTGTTGGTTTAGAGGGTAAGGGAGTTGGTTTTGTGGGTTGTGGTTGTGGTTGTTTTGGAGAGGGAATGTTGACAGGTTGAGTTAGCATTTTAGAGGTGAGTGTGGCTTTTGAGTGTTTGGCTAGCTCAGTCCTGCTCCCTGCTCCTGCTTCATTCAAAGCTTCGACTACTAAACCTTAGTGTATGCTTCAGACGAACAGATCTTGGAGGTTATGGCCAAGATACTGTCCCTGGTCCATGATTTAATCTCGATCAATGATCTCCCAAGATATTTTGCAATGAATCTGATCATGATCTCTAGTCTCTCTCTTTCTAATGCATCATAACTTGCCCATCTTGAGTTAATTTCTTCAACTTCAAGTCTCCTGATCTCTGAGTCAAGCTGTGCAGTATCGAACCCTTGTCTATACAGTTGATCAATAATGGCATCCATTGATTTACTATGTGTAGCATCTGCCATTTTGATCATCTCATCGAGTTGGAGTTCTTTCTCTTTTCCTTCACCCTTCTTCTTCTTATATGTGACATGAAACTCTTTGTGACTTTCACCCACTTGATCATTTTCGGTTCCCTTCACAGACTCCTCTTCCTTCTCAGTTTCCTTTTCTTTTAGTTTGCTCTTCCTCTTTGCTTTCACTGACTGACTCTCCCCCTTTTTGGTTGCATTGGTTGCAAGGGTTTGAGTAGCAGAAAGCCTGGTGCTCACAATCTCCTCCACCAGGGGTTGTATGATTGAGGGAAGCCTCTCATCCATGGTTTTGATCACAATGTCTGTGATCATTAGGATGATGAGAGGTAGGGATTGCTGAAAAATAGCAGCTGTTTGCTCAGAGGGGTTCTGTCCCTGAGAAGCAGTGCCAGAAATAGAGACTGGTGGCTCAGAAGTTTTGAGTGGCTGAGTGTATAAGACCTTCAGGTGAAGGTGCCATCTGTGGGTTTATTGTGTGGCAGATGGACTTGCTTGTTGAAAGAATTGGTCAGGTAGTCTTGTAGTCTACTGACTTCTTCCTCAAGAATTGTGTTCTGGACCAGAACATCATAAAAGAAGCCCAAGTCATCATCAGCAGATGCTAAATCACCTGACCTCCTGCTTGTAGCAGGATGTACATGCACTGGTGTAGACCAGTTTTAGCATGTGCCCCTTTTTCTTGGAACTGGGGACTTCCAGCCTCAGGACTATGTCCTCATCAGCTGTTGCCTCTAGTGAGGTCTTAGCTATGTTACCAGCCTCATTCTGATCATGTGCTGATTCAGAAGAGGTGGCAGCCTCACTAGATGTTCTAATCTCCATATCCACACCAGGAGATAGAACGTGTAAACCCCGGTGCTGTGGTTGTCAGAAGCATGGTGATCCTCGTCCTCAATAGTTGTGGTTCTCCCCTTGTGTGTTGTTGGTGTTGGGGGAGGAGGAGAGGCATGCAGCTGAGTCAGCATGTTTGCAATGATAATGGTTGGACTTTAGGGGGCGGTTGCATGGGGATAGGGTAAAAGCAGTGTGCACCTGGGGAGAATGGTGCTCTTCAATGGCAATTTCCTCAAATGAGGAAGATCCCAGATTTGGGGGTACCCCTTCTGTGGTTGCTGCGGGCTCCTTTTGAGAGGAATCCTGAGCGGCTGTGGCTGGTGAAGTCCTTGTATCCACTAGGTTATAACCAGTGGATATAGCCTGCGTTTGTGTTGCAGGGGCATCCTCAGGGGACTCATTTCCCTGAGTACCTTTTTGTCTTCTTTTTAGTGGGTTTTGTGGGGACTTTGGATTTGAGGTGGTGGCTGTGGGTTCCAGCTGCGTGGTTTTGCACAGCTTGGCAGCCATTTTGAGTGATTGGTCAGAGTTGTGCCGGGTATACTTCAGGCAATACAGCCGTAGCAGGGACTCCCAGGCCAACAAGTCCCTCAGCTGGAAGCTGGTTTCATTATGGCCATTATGAACCAGGATATAATATCCAACGTTAGCAAGTTGTTTTTGGGCCATATCCTTGAGCTCTAAAAATAGTATTTCAGAAAAATTTAAAGGTTGTTGCTCAAGGATGGAGTACATTACCTGTTGCCACCTTGTGGACATTTGATCCCATGATGAAGTCTTGGAGGCAAGGCATACATTTACCATATGAAATATGAGACGTTCGGCATCCGGGAAATGTTTCTTCAGTATGGTAGATGCACTCAGGTTACCCTGGTATCCATGGGGGCAAATGATTGATCTGTTGTGCCCTTTGGATAACCAGTTGGGAAAGTGGCATCATCCAGATTAAGGGTTGGCGAAGAGTGTCTGGAGTAATGACCACTTTTTGGCCATGGACAAATGATTGAGAGATTCTGTGTCATTCTCCTCAGAGACCAGAGTGACGTTTGTCCAGAATTGGTTAAGGGATTCGGCATATTGGTGGATTTACCAGAAAAGCCGTTTTGTAGGGACTGAACCATTAATCAATGGCGTTGTGAAACTTGGTCCAGTATGGCGATTTGATGAGATGTGCGACACAGTTGTGTCGTGGTTTTAGTTGCATGGTCGCCATTGATGAAGAGAGGGTAAGAGTTTTTGAATGTTAGGTTTGAGAAGAGAAGATAAATACTCTGAAGGTGGGATAAGGTATTTAAAGGGTCGGTAGAAAACGACTGAAGGTTTTGGTGTGAGTCATTAGTTGTTGAAACTACTGATGACGTGGTATTAACTTTCAGACGTTGAACAGCTGAAGTCTCTGATTTAGTCATCAGTAGTTATAAAACTACTGAAGACAGTTTTGACTTCAGTGATGAAACACTGAAGACTTGGTATTAGTCATCAGTAGTTTGAAACTACTGAGACAGTGGTTTTGTCAGTAGTTGTGTAAACAGCTGAAGACTTGGTGTTAGTCTTCAGTAGTTTTTTAAACTACTGAAGACATAGTTTTGGCTTCAGTTGTTTTAATGAAACAGCAGTTGTAGAAACAACTGAAGAGTAATTACTCATCAGCTGTTGTCGTCAATTCATAGCTTTTCAGCTGTTTCACACTGTCCTCAACACTTTCTCATCACACTTTTCATCTGCTTTTCAGGTGTTTCATATGACATCAGTAATCTGCATTTCTGACATCAATAGTTGTAGCTGCATCAGCTGTTGTGACTGCATCAGCTGTTGTAGCTACATCAGCTATTTTAACAGATAAAGTATATGTGACAATAATGAACTAATGATCATCGGTACTTGTGAGCTGAGATCATCAGTAATTGTCACTTATTCTAGCTGCAGCATACCAAGCCTTAACACCAGGTTTCGGAAAGTTGAACTATCCAAAGGCTTAGTAAAAATGTCTGCAAGCTCATCAGCACAAGAACAAATTTTGGATCAATCAGACCTTTTTCAAAACAATCTCTAATAAAATGGTGTCTGATTTCAATATGTTTAGTCCTAGAGTGCTGGACCGATTCTTGACAATACAAGAGCTGAAGAGCTGTCTTACAATGGGGTCTTAGTCTCTGTTATGCCATAATCCAATAATTGGTTTTGAAGCCAGAGTACCTGAGATGTACACTTGCAGCGGCAATGTACTCTGCTTCAGCAACTGAGGTCTGTTTCTTGCTCTGCCAAGAAATCAAGCAGTTGCCTAGGAATTGACATCCACCAGAAGTTGATTTCCTGGTCAACTTACACCCTGCATAGCCACTGTCAGAAAAAGCAACTAATTACCAGAATGTCTAGTAGAATACCATAACCTAGAAATGGAGTGCCTTGCAGATATCTAAAGATCCTCTTGACTACAATCAAATGAGACTCCTTAGGTGCAGCCTGAAATCTAGCACAAACACATGTAGCAAACATAATATCTGGTCTAGAAGCTGTTAAATACATCAAGGACCCAATCATACATTGTAAAGTGTTTCATCAACCACTTTACCTTTCTGATCTGTATCCAGTTGTGTGGTGCTGCACATGGGGGTAGAACAGGGCTTACAATTTTGTAAATCAAACTTTTCCAAAAGATCTTTTGTGTATTTGGATTGATGAATGAAAATTCCATCAGCCTTTTGTTTGATTTGCAACCCAGAAGAACTGTAATTCTCCCATGGCACTCATTTCAAACTTCTGTTGCATCAACTTTGTAAAGGCATCACACAACTGTGGATCAGAGGATGCAAAAATAATATCATCTACATAAATTTGAACAAGTAGATTATGCTGCCTAGCTTTCTTAATGATAAAGTCTATCTATGGAGCCTCTAGAAATTATTTTCCAGAAGAAAGTTTGATAATGTCTCATACCAGGCTCTAGGAGCTTGTTTCACCCATAAAGAGCCTTATCAAGCTTATACACCCAATTAGGATGTTTATTGTCCTCAAAGCCTGGTGGTTGACATACATAAACCTCTTCTTTAATTTTCCCATACAAAAATGCACTTTTGACATCCATTTGAAAAACTTTAAGGTTTTGATAATAAGCATAGCTAAAAACAATCGAATTGCTTCTAGTGTGGCTACAGGGGCAAAGGTTTCATCATAATCAATACCTTCTTCTTTTGCAACCCCTGAACAACCAGTCTGGCCTTGTTCTTAACAATAAGCCCATTTTCATCATTTTGTTCCTAAACACCCATTTAGCGCCTATTGCACACTTACCTGGAGGTAGAGGAACAGTTCCCACACTTGCTGTTTCTTGAACTGAAAAAGCTCAAGCTGCATGGCATCAACCCATCCATTGTCCTTTAAAGCAATGTGATATTCTTTGGCTCTTCTGACTGATGAAGAGAGCATAGAAGCAGAAATTTGACAATTGACTTCTTGTTGATACGCCAGCAGTGATATCACCAATGATTTAAGACATAGGGTGATTCTTCAGATCTTCATACACAATGAGATCTGTGCAAGTGTTTGTAGCAGGCTCAGCAGCAACAGATGGTGATGGTGAATCATTTCCTTGAAACCAATCAGTGGATGGTAATTCAAAGTAAGTTGAATTTGAAGAAATCTCATCAGCATTTGTTGGGGATGTGCTACTGGAGCTACAGGACCATCAGGTCTAGCTGAATCCGGCAGTTGATCACTAAACCTGAAGAGGTGAGTATTGCTATCATCATCATCATCAGCACCAGCAGAACCACCAGGTAGTGAACTGTTGACAGGAGCAACAACAGGAGTTTGATAAGGAACATATTGCAGTATGTCCAAATCAAATATCTCCACAGGGCTTTATGGAATCTTGTCCTTTGGAGATTCATTAAACTTAACATGTAGAGTCTCTTCAACCATCTTTTTTCTACAGTTGAAGACTCTGTATGCTTTGTAAGTTGATGAATAACCAACAAAGTACCCTGCATCCACCTTAGGATCAAATTTTTGGAGTTGATCCCGTGTGTTGAGAATGAAACAAGGACAACCAAATGCTCTGAAGAATGAAATTAGAGGGGCCAAATGATGAAGAACTTCATATGGAGTCTTCATCAACCTCTGATTTCCTAGAACTCTATTCTGTACATAGCAAGCTGTATTGACAGCTTCAGCCCAAAAAGTCATTGGCAGTCCAGAATCAGCCAACATGGACCTTGCAGCTTCAATAAGGGTCCTGTTCTTTCTCTCCACTACTCCATTTTGCTCAGGAGTTCTTGGGATGCTATACTGCCTCTTGATTCCCTTTGATAAGTAAAACTCATCAAGTGTGTGGTTTCTGAATTCAGTACCATTGTCACTCCTCACACTCTTAACTGGTAGGGAATACTGCTTCTCAACGTGTAACACAAAGTTCATAATGGACTGCGCAGCCTCATCCTTTGAATGCAAGAAGAAAGTCCATACAAATCTGGAGTAATCGTCCACAATTACCAGACAGTATTTCTTTTTAGCCATACTCATCACTCTCACTGGACCAAAGAGATCCATGTGAAGAAGCTGTAAGCAGCAGTGGACTTAGGTTCTTCTATGGAGGGAAATGAAGCTTTGTGTTGTTTTCCTTTTAAACAAGCAGTGCAGTTATCTTCACACTTGAACTCCTTCATAGGCAGTCCCCTTACTAAACCATGGTTTATCAGCTGATTTATGTTTTTGAGATTAACATGACCCAGCCTTCTATGCCATAGAGTAGATTCTTGAGGGGAAGCCTTGGAAGGCAAGGATGGCCTTTGAGATCTAATTTCTTGGAAAGATCTAAGGCATACACTCTTCCTGTCCTGTTGGCCTTTAGGAGAGTGTGTTCATCCAACACCTTATCAATCAAACTTAGAACTTTGGATGACAGAATCCGACAGTTCTGACTGGTGAAAAGATCAACATGGCCTTTGTCACACATTTGACTGACACTCAAGAGGTTGTACTTGAGATTTTCCACATGGTTAACATCATCAAACTTTATTTCCCCATTGGAAACAAAGCCTTTGCTGATGATGTAACCCTTTGCATCATTGCCAAATGACACAAACCCCTTCCTTCCTTGAGAGTAGTCATTAAGAAGTGATCTGTTTCCTGTCATATGCATGGATCCTCCACTGTCTACATACCAGATGCCTCTGAGGTATGTTGAAGAACCCTGCAAAATACAACAAATTAGTTAGATTTTGAGACCCAAACCTTTTTGGTCTTGGGCCTGTTCTTATCAACAGATGGTAAACTAACATGTTTGTTGGAAACAATAGCCTGAGAGGAAGAAACTGGTGAAGAAAAGAATCCTTTGGCTTGGACCTCCTTTTCTGTGGTTTCAACATAGGAACATCTAATTGGTTAACTCTTCCCAATAGATGTTGAACCATCATAACCAGCTGTGTCTAATTTTGTGATAAGGCTTTCAGCTCTTCAGACACATTGGCATTGGAGTTTGATAAGTTCCTATGTTGCACCTTCTTCTTTTGAGCAATCTCAGCTGTTACCTGTTTAACCCCTTCCTTTTGGATTTCTTTTTGGACTTAAGGGTTACAGGATTTGATGTTGCTGGTACAAATGTGGCTTCAAACTCAGTTTTCATTTTAACCATTTTCTCTTTACTTTCCTCTTTATGTTGAGTTTGGATCCCCTTTTGTACCAACAATCATCTGTAAGATGAATCACATGATGAGGTGGATTGGTTATTGCTTTCTCCATCAGATTTCACTTCTGCTCTTGAAGCAAAATCTGTAGGAGAGCAGTGTGATTATAACCAATACCAAACTTCACATTGGAAGCAGATTGCTTACTAAGAAGCATTTCAAAACCTTTGCATGATTGTACCTATCGATCACACTCTACCTGGGTGACTGCAAGGGTTTCTTTGAGACTTCTCTGGTCTTCCAGAATAACCTCTAGCTTGGCCTTTTCATCATTTAATTGGCAAGCTTATAAATCTCATCATTTTTACTATTAAGAGCAGACTCAAACTCAGCTTTTCTTTTGGAAATGGTTTTCTCAAACTCAAGTTTTTGATTTATTAATGCTACATTTGCCTCTCTAATGGAGACAAAGGCAGCAATGCATGATTCAGAACATAACTTGGCTTTAGCCTCTGAAGATACCTGAGTTACCTGTGAAGATGATGCATTTGAGCAGGAACCCTCAGTAGACTCCAGGGCCATGAAAGCCAGATTCCCAAAAGGACTGTCACCACTATGTTGACCAGCACCTATGAACAGTTGTTCATGACCAGACATGTCATCCGGTAAACTGCTCCAGTCAACAACTCCAGGGGTGAAGAAGCTGTGTTGTTGAGGTTGAAAAGGTTGATGAGATTGAGATGGTTGAGGTTCTGGTAGTGCATGAGGTTGTGGTACTATAGGAACTTGAACTTGATTTGACTGTGGCATGTAATAACAAGGGTAAGGATATGGCATTTGACCCTGAGGAACAAAATATGCAGGAGATTGTGGTTGAGAATGATGACTAGAATTGACAGGATGTGCCCTCTGTGTTGTTGACTATTGCCAGGGAAGTCACAAAAGGTGCAGAGGAATTAGATCCAGATGATTTACATTCTCTAGCAAAGTTTCCAAGCCTGTGGCATTTGTGACACTTCAACTTACTCTTGTCAAAACCAACTTTGGTTTTGCCAGAGAGTCCTAGGAACTTTCTTCCAGTTCTTTTGTAGAACTTCTGAGATTTGATATTTATCAAGGCCATTTGGCTCAAAATATCCATCTCTTCTAAGTCATCATCAGCAATCCCCTTGAGATCATCCATGATGAAGCATAGATTGTCATTATTACACCCAGTAAACTGACTATCAACACTCACAAACGCAGAATCAGAAGTGTTTGAGGAGAAATCAATATGCTCATCATACTGGCATTCAGATGAAGCATATTCTAACTCATGACCAACCAAGGCAGTGTTGCCTGGTACAAAGTCTTCAGTGAGCTTCCAGATGAAGACAGTTTTCGTTTCTGTTCTATCTCTCTCTCAAATGTGAGCAATTTCCCGTGGAGTTGGGTGAGAGATAGTTTGTCCAAATTTGCACTAGAGCGTAGGACAATAGTATATGTGTCCCATCTCTCAGGCAGTGATCTGAGAAATCTATTATTCATCTGGATATTGGTGTACTCAAGTTTGACCATTTTTAATTCAGAGATCAAACAAGAGAACTGCTCAAACTGTTGAGTCAGTGTCTCACCCTTTCTATGAGAGAATGTCTCGTATTGTTGGGCAAGGATTTCTCTATTATTTGCCAAGACCTCATCTGTTCCTCCAAATTGTTCTTTCAAGGCATTCCAGAGGTCATGGGCAGTTTCATGATGCATTAGCGCAGAATAGATTTCATTGGGCAGTGCCATGGCTAGAATTCCATGGGCTTTTGCATCAATCTCAAACAATTTCTTATCCTCATCTGAGTATTGCTCCCTCCTCTTCAGAACCATTTGATTGGTTTCCGGGTTATTCACCATAGGCTTGTGTGGACCATGTACCACTGATGTCCGACAACCTGCGCTGTTAACAGACAGGTGATGGAGCATTCATCGTTGCCATATGTTATACTCATTCCTAACCAGCATTGGAGGCTTGGTTGAGGAACCAGTATTGTGAGGATCATTGGAAGGAGTAGTCATTTTCAGTCCAAATACAATTTAATTCAAGCTTTTAAACATTTTTACATAGACCACAACAGACTCAATGAAAACCAAGAGAAATTCTCAGGATGAATGACCAGAAACACAGAAAATTCAATCTCTATAACCGTTTCTATCAAAAAAATGCTAATTCAATCAAACATGGATCTTGAATAGCAGTTTCAATGATCAATTATTTGATCGATCAATGATTAACCTGCTCTGATACCATTTGTCAGGATCACTGATCACAAGTTTGATGTAATAGAGCGTAACGCAGCGGAATAAGAACAAGAATTAGACAAATTGTAGCAAGAATTTGATACTCGTATGCATTAAGAACAAATATGGTTATAACGAGAGAATATATTTCTGTAACAAGGAATGTTTCTATAATATCGAATATTTCTGATCAAATCATTCACCTATTACAATAGGTTGACACTCCTTATATAGAGTGCAATCGTTGTTGTTATCACGGGAAAGTGACAACTGGCAGATCTATTACAAAAATAACTAACTCTTAACAAACTACTGAAATGTTCACAACTACTGAGAACATATCAGAGTGTTAAGTACAAAATATGAACTACTGATAAGAAACTACTGAAACTACGACGACTGAAGAACAAGCTCTTCAGTCGTTTTACAAAACTACTGAAAAACATAAAACTACTGACAAGCACAACAACTGAAGAAGTATTCTTCAGCTGTTGTGTCAAACTACTGAACAGATAAAACATAAAACTACTAAAAGGTAAACCATCACAACTACTGAAGAAGACCTCTTCAGCTGTTGTGACAACGTCTGATACTTTGGTCTTCAGCACTTATGTCTTCAGACTTTGTCTTCAGCACTTGTGTCTTCAGACTTTGTCTTCAGCACTTGTCTTCAGACTTTGTCTTCAGCACTTGTCTTCAGACTTTGTCTTCAGAACTTGTCTTCAGACTTTGTCTTCAGCACTTGTCTTCAGACTTTGTCTTCAGCACTTGTCTTCAGACTTTGTCTTCAGCACTTGTGTTCAGACTTTGTAATCAGCTATTGTCTTCAGCTGTTGTGGTCTTCAGTAGTTGTTGTGACGTCTGTGGGACTTAAGGGTTTTTCTGATCTGGCTCATTGGTTCTTTTGGTCCAACAGTTGAAACAAGTCACCTTGGTCTTATCGAAGCCGAAGGTAGTGTCCTTAGTTGCAACCAAATTCTGTCCAATCTTTTTGACAAACTTCTTGGCTCTCCGGACAACACTTGCTAAGGCCCACATTATGTCCATCCGTTCCAGCTCTGTCTCGTCCACCTGCTCGTAATCCTCATCAGCCAGATGACAGTTCCCAATTTTACCAGCAATTAGTCCATCATAGGAGTGGACTACCACAGCTAAGAGATCCATATGCTCTTTAGCTACCTCAACTGTCACATTACCAAAATTCACGATCTTCAACTTTGCTGTATTGGCTTCAGGTACAATGTATTGGGTACCAGACGGCCCTGATGTTTGTGACCCTGAAGTAGAGGCTTGAGAAGGACCAGTCGAGCTTGATACAAAATCTGTCTGAAGAGGTGCTCTAGATGTTTGGCTTGTGGAGTCGCGTTGTACAACGCTGGATTCTGATCATAGGAACACTTTTGGGCTCTATACTTCATCCTCAATTCTTCTTCTCTCAGTTTCAGAATGAAGTCATTGATATCTAACTTCGTTAGCATACCATTATGTCTGAGATTGGAGACAAATGAAACCCATTTCTCCAGCAACCCATCTACAAAGTTAGACACTTTGTCCACCATTAACGTCGATACTCCATGAGTGTGCATCTCACTCATCAAGTGGTAGAACCTATCGATAACATCATCTAGGCTTTCTTTTCCTATCGAGGAGAAGTTGTCAACTCTTTCTTTAAAGCCTTAGCCTTTATGGCCTTCAACGATGTGTTTTGTCATACCTTTTCTCCAACGCATCCCATAGTTTCTTTGCTTGCGTATACTCTGTGAATTGGTGGGAAATATCCTTCGAGATTGACTGTGTAAGCAAATCATAAACTTTCTTTTTAGCATTGTACTTGACCTTTTGTCCATCAGTCATGCCACCTAGTGTGAGTTTGACACCATCAGCTCCTACTGGCATGCTGTACCCCGTCTCTATAGATTCCCACAGATTGGGATCTACTCCATTTAAGTAGATCTCAAAATGTTGTTTCCATTGTGGGTATTCATCTAAAGTGATAAGCTTTGGGGGTTTGTTATGATTCCCCACTTCATTCTCTAGTAGCAATAAGTTCTGAATACGTGAGTCTCTCCCTGCTATGAATGCTGAGTATTGGTCCTCCATTGCTATAAACTTTAACTTTAAAACAAACTATTTTATTTGTGCGAACAAAGGTGTGCGATTGAACTATGCGGATGGTTCAATCATGCGACTGAACTAATGCGGATGACTCAATCAGGTGAATGAACTAATGTGGACGAACAATGTGAATAGACTTCTCAGTCATACGAATGGAAGTACGAATGAGTCCAATCGTACGTATGGGGGATGCTTATGACCTCAGTCGTGCGATTGAGTCAATCGTGCGACTGAACCTACTGGATTTTGCAAATTCGTAGGTTTAAGGTGTTTGGACGCAAAAACACGAATTTCTTGCTTACCCTAATTGTCGTATGCTGGAAAAACTAAACTTTATGATCAGGAGACGTTTAAAACCCGATTTGACACAAAAGATTGCGTTTTTGAGTGTAAAAACACAATTTTTATATCAAAACGATTGAATCACATGTAAATCTAGAGCCAAAGCTCTGATACCACTTGTTAGGATCGTGTACTGGACTAATACTAATAGATTTACGTGTTTACGGAATCAAATAGTGCGGAATCCTATTTTATTGGCGATCCAATTAGTGAGAACGGATGTAGAATCAATTAAAGATTGAATCTAAATGTTAAGAATGATTAGCAATCGATCTACTGCGATCTATGAAGTTGGAACAGGTTGCTAGAGGTCTCTGGACGGCTAGCGTACGTGTAGGTATCGAATAATTCAAAGTGTCTCCTTTTCCACGATTTAAGTGGTATTTATAGGTTAGGGTTTCTCAATCGTGCGACTGGACCATTTGCATGGTTCAGTCGCGCGATTGAGTCATGCGGTTGATCCATTCGCACGACTGAGTGTTCAGTTGTGCGACTGAGTGTTCAGTCGTGCGACTGAGCCAATCTCATGTTACAATCATGTGACTAATCCAGTCTCCTGGTTCATTCGTACGACTGGTCATTAGCATGAATTTTTTCATGCGTATGGTCCATTAGCATGGGCCAATAGCGTGACAACTTCATATGATTAAGTTTGAATATGTTTTACAATTATTATTTGACATTGATCTATTCAAACAACCACAAACCTATATAATTAGTTCAATAAGCATTATTACATACCAAGCAATGAAATATTCAACACTATAAGCACAACCACACATTGTATTTCATTAAATACCCGTTCAATTACATATGTGTAAGACAATAAAGACATATTACATTATGTTTAGAAACTAGGGACACATGTATCTACACAAGATGGTACAAAGACATCCAAATGATCTGAGAAAAATAATGAAATGTCTTCTTTTGTGCCATAACTAATATGATGTCTTACCATGAGTCTTGATTACTAAATTATGTTCAGCACATAGCAGGAGGTGTTGACTGCCTCTGCCCAGAAGGTGATGGATTGTTCAAATTCAGAAAGCATGGTCCTCGTAGCCTCAATAAGTGTCTATTTATGCTCTCAGCAACACCATTTTGTTGACGAGTTCTAGGAGCATTATATTGTCATGTAATATATTTTATCATCACAAAATGTATCAATCATTTGGATCTTGAATTCAGTTCCTTGATAAGATCTTATGATTTTGACTATATGATCACATTGATTCTCAATTTTCAAAATCAAGTTCTACAAGATCTTAGGGATCTCATCATTAGTTCTAAGGAAGAAGACCCAAGTGTATCTTATGAAGTCATCTGTGATCACCAGGCAATATGAAGTCCTTTGTAAACTCATTAAACTTATGGGGCCAAAGAGATCCATATGCAATAAGTGTAGGGGAAGTAGTGATTCAGTTCTTTTCCTTTGGCTAGTAAGACATTTTGTGTTGCTTCCTTTTTAGACATGCAACACAAAGGTCATCACTTGTAAACTCTTTCTTTGTCATTCCAGTTACCAAATCATTCTTAATTAATTAATTTATGTTCTTAAAGTTTGACATATTCCTTTATGCCATAGGAAAGACTTATCACTATTGGCTTTAGATGGAAAGAAAGAAACTTCTCCTAATAGGGATGTTTCCTTCAAGTCCATCTTACACATAGTCCCTTTCCTAGGAGCTCTGAGCAGGATATGATCTTGAGGAATGACCACCCCTGGCTTGAGAATAGTGCACTCATGCTCAGTAAATAGCATGTTATTTCTTTGGTTATAAAATTTGGATCCACTCAAGATATTCTACCCAAGCTCCTTAACATAGTTTACCATCTCAACTTTTAGTTTACCATTTATGACCATGCTCTTTCCAGTAATGTACCACCTAATACTCCACCAAAGGCAACTAGCCCTCTTTCAAATCTTACAAAGTGTTGAAGCAAAGAGACATTTCCTATCATATGCCTCGAACAACCACTATCAATGATCCATACATTTCCTTTGGTCTTCAGTTGTTCCTACTTAATAATAGATTGTTAGTTACATTTAGAAACCCAAGACTTGATGGTCTTGGGCTTATCAAAGTGAACTGAAGATAGTTCAATAGTTATTATCCTATATGCAAACTCTAAGAATCATTTATTATTAGTCATGAAGAATTTTCATTCACATGGCCTGAAGGCCAATCGTACGAATGAAGGTTCAATAGTACGAACGAAGCTGATTCGTATGAATGAAGGTTGATTCGTGCGTATGGAGGTTGAGTCGTGCGATTGGGTACGACTGAAAGCCAGTCGTGGGAATGAAGGTTCAATCGTATGAATGAAGCTGATTCGTACGATTGAGGGTTGATTCGTACGAATGGAGTGTTGAGTGGAGCATCTGGTCCTGTCGTGTGATTGATGATGCTATGTGTGTGAATTTCCTTCTTGAATGTCGTGTGATAATAAGGTAACATCAACACAAATGTCATTGCTCGACCATAAAGATTAAAGTCAACGCTATCAAGGCCACCAATACTATTCCAAATCAAATCACCTTAACGATTTACAAATTATCAACAACCGATTTATGATTACTAATATTTAACAAATACTTCTCTTATAACAATGAATCTTTTACACATTATCACTGGCAATGACGACAATTTCTAGTACTTGGATCTACATAAGATCAAATACGTGTGTCAGCTTGTGTGTGTGTGTTATGCGCGACTAAACCGATACAACCGGAACCGACCGAACATTACTATTGCTTCATGCATATCATTAATGCTTAACAATAACTGTCAGTAGGTGTTTGACCGTTCTTTGCATACAACACTTGGGAACTGTTGGGTTTTGTAAAGGTTATCAAAGTCATATTAACCATTATATGTCAAAACACAGTGGAGTAATAATCAAAACCATTTTTAAGATTAGTTAATTTATACATCAAATTCATGTGTAAAACAAAACCCATTAACAAGGATCTTTATATGGAAGAACATGCTATCAAACAAACATTCAAAACATCATATACTACCTCCTAGAACTCGTGGATGAAGAGGAAAGATGATGATTGAAAGCTAAATCTTCAAAGTAGAAGACCTCAAGAGGTGATACCCACAATCCCTTCAAACACCTTTCTTGTTAGGATGCAACACCAAAGTTTGCTCTTCTTTTGCTCCTCTAAAACCGAAAATCAACCGGCCCTTTTCAGCCTTTAAAACCCGAAATCAGCCCTGGTTATTTTGAGGTTCTAGTGCATGTGTTGTAGAGAGAAAAGTGTGTATCTTGATTGAGTGTAAATGTGGAGTAAAAGTTTTCAAAGACCAAGACAAAAGCTTGTCCCAATGGCCACTCTTGGGCGGCCGAAATCCATCCCAAAATGGGTTTTCCCCCCATTTTTAGTTTTATAAAATTACACTCTTAACCCATTGTTTTATAAAACTAAAACCCCTTTTTAATTTTATAATACTAACACACTTGTATTTGTCATTGTTTAACTAACTTAAATAATGAAACAAATAACTTCTCATGAACAAATTATCCACATAATGTTGTCATTTACAAAAGCAATGATTTAGAAAACCATTTTCTAAATTGGTGTTTAATATTTATTTGTATGATATTATCTATGAATAAATATTTATTGTGTTTGTTTGGCTTCTAATTGGTATGAACCGACTTGGATCATAACGCACTAACCACATCAATCTTGTATGTGTCTTAGGCATATAAGATCCAACAAAATCCCACTTGCATAAGATTCATAAAAGATTGATGCAAGCAGTAAATACCGCCTAACAACGGTTTACTACCCTTAATACGTATGACTAAGTGCCATTCAATAACATCATCTCCTTCAAGTACCATACTTGAAATGTTTTTAGGTGAATTAATCATCTATCCTTTTGTGACAGATGTCATGTTAAATCCCAGAGACACAGAATTGTCATTCTTTGATAATCTAACTTAAACAGGGCTTAGATATCTAACTCTCAATGAATAAGAGGAACAAATTCCATCTTGACTACATACGTCTCTCACAATCACCTTATATCATATCTGAACCTAGCCTTATGTACTGCCAGTGTTTTAGAACAGCAAAGTACTAAGTCAAAGTACAATACTTGGTGAATATCAAGACCCAATATGTATCTCAGATCTGAGGATAAAATGATATTCGCCTTTACTCAATATTTCATATGACTAATGATAAAGATTCTATGCAGAAATAATTGAAAGTGGGTCAGTCCTATATCTATATCCCATAGATATCAATGAACCTTGGTGGCAACCTCTTGCACTATATTCATACCTTATGAATATCAACCAATCCAAGTTCATTATAGTCTTACATTCATAATTGTTCCCACAAGTATGATCGACTATGGACGTTTAGAATAACTTACTTATTCACGAATTTAAACATGCTAGAATGGAAGAACAAATGAAAATTATGACCATATAATTAAGTCAAATAACATAAGTTACGATATCCAAATACAAAATTTGATCAAATCCAATCACTAGAATATCGAAGTCCTAAGGCACAAGTATGACTTTCAGGTTTCGACCTATCTAGGAGCTTCATGAATGGATCCGCAATGTTTTGATCGGTGTGAACTTTGCGAATACATATCTTTCCCTTTTCAACTTCATCCCTTATGTATTTGAACCTACGTTCAATGTGCCGAGTCTTTTGATGAGCATGAGGTTCCTTGATTTGAGCAATCGTACCCTCGTTGTCATAAAAGATCTCTAGGGGGTTTTGAATGGTAGCAACAACCCCTAGATTAGCAATGAACTTCCTTAGCCATGCAGCTTCTTGAGCTGCCAATGAAGCGACGATGTATTCTGATTCTGTTGTAGATAGTGCCACTACATCTTGTTTTGAGCTCTTCCAAGAGACCGCTCCTCCATTCGTAATGAAGACATATCCCGACTGTGATCGAGAATCATCTCGATCAGTTTGGAAACTCGCATCCGTGTAACCCTTTACAACGAGTTCCTCCTCACCAGATCCATATATTAAGAACATATCCTTAGTGTTTCTAAGGTATTTCAAAATACACTTAACAGCCATCCAATGACTATTGCTAGGATTCTGTTGATATCTACTTGTCATGCTTAGAGCATATGACACGTCTGGCCTAGTACATATCATTGCATACATGATAGATCCTATAGAAGATGCATATGGGACTCCATTCATTCTTTCTTGTTCAATCTTTGAACTAGGGCATTAAGACGTGCTCAATATAGTCCCCTTTTGAATAGGTACCAAACCTTTCTTAGAATTCTCCATCTTGAACCTTTTCAAGACTTTTTCAATGTATGTACTTTGGTTTAAACCTATCAATCGCCTAGATCTA
Source organism: Flaveria trinervia (assembly GCA_025506515.1). Taxonomy (NCBI): domain Eukaryota; kingdom Viridiplantae; phylum Streptophyta; class Magnoliopsida; order Asterales; family Asteraceae; genus Flaveria; species Flaveria trinervia. The sequence goes on along the minus strand of CM046447.1, from coordinate 12,843,217 downwards.
TCCCTATAGATCTTTATTCCCAAAATATAAGCGGCTTCACCAAGATCCTTAATGGAAAAACAACTTCCAAGCTAGGCTTTTACACCTTCCATGGCTGGAATGTCGTTTCCAAATAGTAAAATGTCATCGACATATAATACAAGGAAAGTATTAATGATCCCACTAGCTTTCTTATACACACAAGCTTCATCAGTGTTTTTTATGAAGCCAAATTTCTTTACTTCAGCATCAAAACGGTGATTCCAACTTCTCGATGATTGTTTCAATCCGTAGATTGACTTCTTTAACCTGCATACCTTGTTAGGATGTTTTGGATCAACAAAACCTTCAGGCTGTTCCATATGGACATCTTCCTCATGATATCCATTAAGGAAAGCAGTTTTGACATCCATTTGCCAAATCTCATAGTCATAATATGCAGCTATGGCAAACACTATCCTGATGGACTTTAGCATTGCGACAGGCGAGAAAGTTTCATCATAATCAACCCCTTGAGTTTGAGTGAAACCTTTTGCTACAAGTCTAGCTTTATAAGTATCCAAGTTTCCATACATATCGGTTTTCTTCTTGAAAACCCACTTATTCCGAACTACCTTGGATTTAAGAGGTGGTGTTACCAATTCCGAAACTTGGTTATCATACATGGATTGCATCTCAACGTTCATGGCTTCTTGCCATTTGTCAAAATTAAGTTTTGGCATTGCATCACGGTATGTGGTTCGTTCATCCGAATCTACCACATAGCACCCATCCATAAAAATCCATATCTCTCAGGAGGAACACTAGTTCTACCAGATCTGTGAACGTTTTGTGTATCTTGATCATCCATATGATCATTCATAACATCCTCATGTTGATTGCTAGTATCAACCAAATGTGTATCGTCTTGTGAATCTTGAACCTCTTCAAGTTCCATTGTTTTTCCACTAGTTCCTTCCAAAAGGAACTTTGTTTCCAAGAACTCTACCTTTCGAGCAATAAACACATTCTGCTCTGTTGGATCATAGAAATAATATCCAATACAATCTCTAGGATATCCAGTGAAGATACACTTAGTGGATCGGGCTTCCAGTTTGTTTTGAGTGTATTGCTTAGGATAAGCCTCACACCCCTAAACTTTTAGGTATGACAATGATGGAACCCTTCCATGCCATACTTTGAAAGGCGTCCTTTCCACTTTCTTGGTTGGGGCCATATTTAAAATACGTGCCGCAGAGAGCAAAGCGAAACCCCAAAATGATAGAGGTAGTGTACTTCTAGCCATCATAGATCGAACCATATCCATAAAGTCTAATTCCTCCTCTCAGAAACACCATTATGTTGTGGTGTTCCCAGTGGAGTAAGTTGTGAGACAATCCCACAACTTCTAAGATACTCTTGAAATTCACTACTTAGGTATTCACCTCCTCTATTTGTACGAAGAATCTTGACCGTTTTGTTCAGTTGATTTTCTACTTCATTCTTGAAGATTTTGAACATTTCAAAAGATTCATGTTTGTGTCTTAATAAGTACACATACCCATAACGACTATAGTCATCGGTAAAGGTAATGAAGTATCTTTCACCATTCCTAGTTATTGGTTTATAAGGTCCACATACATCCGAATGTATGATCCCTAATAAATCATTTGCCCTTTTATTAGTCCCACTAAAAGGGGCCTTTGTCATTTTACCTTGTAAATAAGACTCGCATACATCAAATGAATCATTTTCATTAGTTTCTAAAAGACCATTCTTTTTAAGTTTTTGCATATGATTCTTGTTTATGTGACCAAGGCGATAATGCCAAAGATAGGAATCACTCAAATCTAATTTGAGCCTTTTAGTGGTTGCTTGGTACATTGAGCTATCATATTTGTGTTATTATGAACCAATTCATAGATACCATTACAAGGCATAGCCTTAAATTAAAACACATGATACAAATAAACATGGATATCATTGTCAACAAATTTGAAATCATAACTACATTGTCTTAAAAGGGAAACTTAAATAATATTCCTAGTTGAACTAGGAGCATACAAAACATTTTTTAGAATAACTTTCAAACTAGTTGAAAGTTTCAAAACATAGTCTCCTTGGGCTTCAACTTCAACTTTTGCTCTATTACCCATAAAGAGACTATCATCCCCTTTTCTGTAATGCTTATTTCTTTTGAAACCCTACAACAAATTGCAAATATGAGTTCCACATCCGGTATCCAATACCCATGTGTTAGAAGAAACAACATTTAGCTCAATATGTATCATAAAAGTCATACTTGAGGTTTGCCCGACATCCCTCTTAGCTCTCAACTCTTTGAGATAGACCAGACAGTTTCGTTTCCAATGGCCTACCTCACCACACTCAAAACACGGATCATCTTTAGCAACCTTTTGCTTCTTTTCTTTAGGTTCCACTTTAGCCTTACCCTTCCCTTTCCCCTTAATGTGTCCCTTCCCTTTGGCAACACTTGCCTTAGGGTCGGGGTGGTTCCTTTTCTTTCTACCTCCTTCATTAATCGTAATGACCGGTAGAACCTTTCTACCCATGCCCGCCTCGGCCGTTTTGAGCATTGAATGAAGCTCACCAATGCTCTTGTCCCATCCATTCATGTTATAGTTCATAACAAAGCTATCAAACTTCTTGGATAGATAGTTGAGGATCAAATCCGTAGCCAACTCATTGGAGACACGGCAATCAAGCCTTTCGAGGCGATCAATGTGGCTCTTCATCTTAAGAATGTAAGATGATACCGATTAGGTCTCGTCCATCTGACATGCATGGAGCGCTCGAACCGTTTCGAAGCGTTCCACCCTTGATTGTTGTTGGAACATTTCCTTCAACTAGGTGATCATGTCATAGGCATTGTGGTTCTCAAAGTCCTTTTGTAAATCGGGAATCATACTCGCTAACATGAGACATGAGACTTGCACGGAGTCCTCGACGTACTTGACCCAATCATTAAAGGCCTCCACGTTATTCTCATCGGTTGATCGGGAATGGGATCCTCTAACACATAGGACTTCTTTTCTTGCTTGAGAACGATTCTCAAGTTTCAGTACCAATCAATGAAGTTCCCATGGTTATGACGTTCCTTCTCAAGGATGGTTCATAGTGATTAGTTATGGACAGTTGGGATTGAGTTGTTGTTGTTTGCCATCTACAATTTCACAAAGTTCAATTTTAGTATTTTTAATATCAAAGTATTTTAATTATTAATACCCTTTTATATCTCATAGATAATTAATTATTAAAATCTATAATCCAACGTGACATTTAAATATGGTTAGGTGACCTTTATCCCTTTATTTAAATTAACAAGGTAGTCAACGTTTGACAATTGTAACCTATTACAATTTCTAGTGTATGGGATCGGTTTAAACATCTTATGTTATGTTTGGCATGTTAATCCCATCAATAATTTTGTATGTCATGCTTCAGTGATCCTAATGCATGACATCCAAATCAAGTCGTCCTACTTAGACACACGTGTGATTTTACTAATATAAGTGGTTAGGTGACCTTTATCCCACAATATGGTAATTTCACCTCAACTTCACAAGTATCTACATTTATGGTTAGATGACCTTTATCCCATAAACGAGTTGCAAGTGAATCGAGTGTTGTCTAAGAGGATGGTGTTAAACTTGTTTAGAAAAGGGTTTTTATAGTTTATAAAATTCTAGTTTTTAGAAAAACTTTTTATACCATACAATTTGTATGCATTCAAATGCATGGTATTTTATGAAAAACTATTTTCATAGTTCCTTTTAATAAAACTCACTTCTATTAAATCATTGACCCTTAATAAACTCATTTTATTAATTCCTTTAGTGATATTAAAGAACCAATTTTATGCTTGTTTTATCATAGTTGTTTACCTAGTTTATCAATTTTCAACAAAATGTCAAACGCATCCAAACAACCAAACATACAATATAATTGTATAACCATAGCCAACTATTTTGACCACACTTGCTTGCCATAACAAGTGTGTCAAAAGGTCATTCCTAAGGGTAAAAAACATGACAAGAATCTTGTGTCGGTGAACTCCCACTTGAACCCGTTTCCAAATGCTTCAAGTAAACCTTTTTTGTTGTGATTTCACCATCTTCTTTAGGCACCTTCTTGGTCATCCAAATCAGCCCCAAAGTACAATTACATAGAAAAAACTAATACATTTTTTCTAGAATAATAAAGTGCAAACTAATCTATTATTACATACCAAATGAAACAATAAATTACATGCCTTTATTACAACAAATGAAATCACAATCACAAACATTCAAACACAAGGTCATGGCTAGATTATATGCACAAAATACATCCAAATATATATACAAAACAAACGAGAATGGCACCCTTTTTAAACCCCAAAATTTCGGCCAACATAAACCAAACATAAGGGGTTTTTGTCCAAACAAACAAGCCATCTTATGACATTAATTTTTCAGGATCATAACTATGCATATAAAAGTATTATCTTGAAAAACAAAGGGTTTGCCATGGTGAAATTTCCAGCCCACTTTTTACATAAAAGGACCCGAAAATTTCATTTTTTTGAAGCATGTATCCATATAATCGGCTCTTGATGCCATTGTTGGGTTTTGTAGAGGTTTATCAAAGTCATATTAACCATTAATATGTCAAAACACAGTGGAGTAATAATCAAAACCATTTTTAAGATTAGTTAATTTATACATCAAATTCATGTGTAAAACAAAACCCATTAACAAGGATCTTTATATGGAAGAACATGCTATCAAACAAACATTCAAAACATCATATACTACCTCCTAGAACTCGTGGATGAAGAGGAAAGATGATGATTGAAAGCTAAATCTTCAAAGTAGAAGACCTCAAGAGGTTATACCCACAAGCCCTTCAAACACCTTGCTTGTTAGGATGCAACACCAAAGTTTGCTCTTCTTTTGCTCCTCCAAAACCGAAAATCAACCATCCCTTTTCAGCCTTTAAAACTCGAAATCAGCCCTGGTTATTTTGAGGTTCTAGTGCATGTGTTGTAGAGAGAAAAGTGTTTATCTTGATTGAGTGTAAATGTCAAGAAAAAGGTTTCAAAGACCAAGACAAAAGCTTGTCCCAATGGCCCCTCTTGGGCGGCCGAAATCCATCCCAAAATGGGTTTTCCCCCCATTTTTAGTTTTATAAAATGACACTCTTACCCATTGTTTTATAAAACTAAAACGCCTTTTCAATTTTATAATACTAACAAACTTGTATTTGTCATTGTTTAACTAACTTCAATAATGAAACAAATAACTTCTCATGAACAAATTATCCACACAATGTTGTTCATTTACAAAAGCAATGATTTAGAAAACCCATTTTCTAAATTGGTGTTTAATATTTATCCGTATGATCTTATCTACGAATAAATATTTATTGGTGTTTGTTTGGCTTTTTATTAGGTATGACCCGACTTGGATCATAACGTAATAACCACATCAATCTTGTATGTGTCTTAGGCATATAAGATGAAACAGGAACTTGATCATTCATACTTACCACTTAACAAGTGAGTTTCATGGCCCCTTTTTATGCTTATACACTTTTCAATCATTTACAAACATGGGGGAAAAGTATTGCAGGATCGTTGAAGGGTGTAAGTTACAACACAACAACACAAAGAGGAGATTAACTAAACTTTAATCAAACAGTAAACTGGATTAACCAAGTTGAGATACTAAGAACACAAGTTATATAAGAGATAGAACACAAAGAACACAAGTATGATTTTCTAGAATCCAGTATATTGCTTTCTCTATGTTCTATTACAAGTGTTACAAAGCATATTCGAAAGATACAAGAACATGAGATACTTATACTACATCCTACAGCCGGCTATACTTTGAAAGCTAGTTGGATACAATTGACTAGACACAAACAAAATCAATTGTAGAGTCAAAAGGCAGATTCCTTTTGACTTGTGACTATGACATGCCATAGCTCACATCCTTATCTATTACAAAAAAGTAGAAAGTTACAAACTCAAGACCTCAATGTACAGTTACCAAAAGCATGGATCTTTTCACCAACTCATGTAAGTTGGTGACATACAGAGATGCAGCAGAAAGGTGTCCAGCTTTATGGAACAGTACATGAGATAAAGCATGTTACTAAAAGTCTTCGGAAGAAATCTGTCTTCATGATCTTGAAGCTTCGGAAGACTTTGTCTCTGAGGCCTCGGAAGACTTCATATATGGCTTCGGAAGATATTGGTCTTGGCTTCGGAAGATTTCACACTTAGAGTATTTTCTGCTTCATGTGTGAAACTTCCTAAGATTCTTCTTTAATTTACTTATGCAGCATGCAGGATAGACTTAAGATGTTTAGGTTGCATCAGCCTCTTCATTACTCTCTACAAGTATGCTCACTCGTTTTCTATTCTCTACAACTTACATACAATTTACATACTTGGAATCAACGTGCTACTATTTTGTGAGTACTTATCTGATACATGCTTGAGTTTGCTGTGTGGTTCTTTCATACAACCATTTAATTCTAGTGTGGAACTGACGAATAGGTATTGGTAGTACTACTTGGCTTGACACCCCCATCCTCGTTGTTGGTATACTAGTTAGTACCAACAGTCGCCAGGAACGGGCCTTGGGTGAATATAATCCGACAAGATTCTTTGTGTCCGTCGTTAGGTTTGGTTGTAAAGCTCAAGTCATGTGATTTTGCTTACTTATAACTGTATTCACGGTATTCCGCAACAACATTTATACAACATCAATTACTTATTTACTTTTAAATCTGGGAGCTCACCAACAAATTTTGTTGACCATTTTGAGCATATCTTTTCAGGTGATCATCCTAATTGAAGATCTAGGTGTGCTGCCTTAGTGGAGACCCTAGGATGCATTTTGAGGCTAAACATTGTCTGTTGAAAAACATTGTGTAGTTTGTCTTAAACAACATTATACTTTTGTAACTTGTTCCCGGGTCGTGGGAATTGCATACAATGTTATGATCTTTGTTTATATGAATCATTTAACATGTTTACGCTTATGGCTATGTTGTTATGAATATTGACTAAACACGACACAAGTCCCTTTGTTGTCGGGTGTCGTCATGACACGCTTGTCATCATTTATTATATTGCATCTATATCACTTACCATGTGTTATGACGATCCCGTCTTGTTACATCCCCGTGTTTCCGCTTTTAGTGGGGGTGTGACAAACTGGTATCAGAGCCATTGGTTATAGAGAATTAAGCAATTCACTTTACCTAGACTATAAACTAGGAACCTTCATGTAGATTTGCATGCTAGGGTTGTGTGCATTTTATATCTCGTGTATGTGTTCCTCTTTGCTTGATTCATTTATCTATCTGCCTAGTGACCTTTTCACCCTACGAGAGAGCTCTTATGCTCACTCCTTATGGGATGCTTTTATTGGATCTTCCGTTCCCTCTGCGCGTCGAGTTGTTTTATCAAACCCGGGTATTAAACCCGAAGAGATCTCTACAGATCATACTATTGCGCTTGACCTTGGACATTGAGAATTACCCTGAGGAGGTTATGTCTGAAACCTCGAAAGATGAGGAAATGGACAACCTTCGCTAGAGTAATGTGACTATATGCATGAGTTTGCAATTATTATGATGGATTACTGTTGGAACATTATCCATTCATGGTGTGAGAATTACATGACTTGTATGTGATGTGTGGTTACCACAAGTGCGATATTAACTTGGAATGATGGACTTTGATGGGTAGTATGGTTAATATGCTTTAAAATGGTTAAAGATTATGTGTTTACTACTTCTATGATTAGAAAATGCCACCTCGAAGAGTTACCCGCAGCAACAGTGGCGGAAGTGAAGCCCCAAGGGGCAGAGGTAGAGGCAGAGGTAGAGCACCAAGAACAAATGATAGCCCTGCCAGCAACAATCAGGGAACAGGAAACGCTGACCTGGCAGCTCTGATCGCCCAACAGCTCGCCGCACTGATTCCGACTATTGTGGCCCAAATGAGCGATGCTCTTCAAAATCACCACTCCCACGGGGATAGTGGCAACAAAAATGAGGATAATGGGAACCCAACTAGGAATGAGAGTAACCAGGAGACCGGGAATGGTGGTACAGCCGGTAATGAGACTGGGGTTGTTAATGCTAGAAGGGGGTGTTCGTACAAGGAGTTTGTGGCCTGCAAACCGAAAGAATTTGATGGAAAGGGCGGAGCTATAGCCCTGACCAGATGGCTTGAGAAAATGGAGGAAGTAATTGACATCAGCGAGTGCCTCGATAGCCAGAAAATCAAGTATGCCACGTGCTCACTACAAGGCAAGGCACTAACTTGGTGGAACACTCAGATACAGGCTAGGGGAAGAGAATCGGCGATGCAGATGTCATGGGACGAGTTTAAAGCCTTAATCACTGAGGAATACTGCCCCTAAATGAGATGCAGAAACGGGAGCATGAATTTTGGAATCATGCTATGGTGGGGGCTGGGCACGCAGCATACACCGATCATTTTCATGAGTTGGCAAGATTGGTTCAACATCTGGTCACTCCAGAATCAAAGAGGATCGAGAGGTATATTTGGGGACTTGCGCCTCAAATCCAAGCGATGGTAACAGCAGCTGCTCCTCCTACGATTCAGAGTGCAATTCTAAAGGCTAGCGCTCTAACTGATGAGATGGTGAGAATAGGGGTATTGGGAAGGGGAGCAGAGAAGAGAAAAGATGTTAGGGAAACGAGCCGGTCAAGTGCCGGGAAATTTGATAAAAAGGCCAAGACAAACAGGAATTTTGTGGCCGTGACACAAGACAGGAGAGAGTATGTTGGGTCGTACCCCAAATATAATAGGTGCAACTTCCATCATTCCCCAGCAATCCTATGCGGGGTGTGCGCGAACTGTAGACGCCCAGGGCATCTAGCGAAAGACTACAGAACAGTGCCGAACCTGATGGCACCAGTCAATGCGGTTAACCCTGCTGGGAATGCTAGGGCTGTTATGAGTGTGGAAGCCCTGATCACTACAAAAACATGTGCCCCGGACTGAATTGGGCGCCGGGTCAACAAGGGAACAACCAGCAACCGGTGATGGCCATAGCTGGAAATCAAGGCTCGGGAAATCAAGGGAATACAGCTCGGGGACGTGCATTCGTCATTGGAGCCAACGATGCCCGTCAGGAGCCGAATGTTGTCACGGGTACACACTTACTCAATAATCACTTCGCATCTATATTGTTTGATACCGGAGAAGACAATAGTTTTATATCTTCTGAGTTTGTGCAATTGCTTGATTTGAGTCCTAGTAGGCTAGAAACTAGCTACTCTGTAGAAATGGCCAATGGTAGGATTGTTCAGGCTGATGAAATCATTAGAAAGTGCTCGATGATATTGGAGGACCATGCCTTCGATATAGATTTGATACCCTTTGAGTTAGGAAGTTTCGATGTGATTGTGGGATTGTGGGAATGGACTGGTTATCAAAACACGGAGCTGAGATTGTCTGTCGGGACAAAGTAGTACGAATCCCCATGCCAGATGGGGAGGTACTCAAAATTCAAGGAGAACGACCGGGAAGAAACTTAAAGCTTATTTCCTGCATGAAAGCACACCGAAGTTTACGAAAATAGTGCTACGCTTTTCTGGCTCATGTGGTATAAAAGAAGGAAGAAGAGAGGAAATTGGTAGATATTCCAGTATTACGGGACTACCCAGATGTATTTCCTGATGACTTGCCTGGTTTGCCTCCTCCACGATAGGTGGAATTCTGTATAGAGTTGGTTCCTGGAGCTACACCGGTAGCAAAGACACCATACCGGTTAGCACCGTCTGAAATGTAGGAATTATGAAGTCAGTTACACGAACTACTGGAGAAGGGTTTCATTCGGCTGAGTCACTCACCATGGGGAGCACCAGTGTTATTTGTCAAAAGGAAGGATGGGTCATTCCGAATGTGTATCGACTACCGTGAGTTGAACAAGTTAACTGTGAAGAATTGGTATCCTCTCCCCAGGATCAACGATATGTTTGACCAGGAGCTTCGTATTTCTCCAGGATCGACCTTTGTCCTGGATATCATCAACTAAGGGTTTTCGAGGAGGACATACCGAAAACAATGTTTAGAACTCGTTATGGGCACTATGAGTTCTTGGTCATGCCATTTGGGCTGACTAACGCACCAGCTGTGTTTATGGACCTAATGAATCGGGTGTGTAAACCTTACTTGGATAAGTTTGTGATCGTATTCATAGACGATATAATTATCCACTCCCATCGAAAGAGGATCACGAAGAATACCTTCGGGCAATACTGGAACTGTTACGGGAAGAGAAACTTTTCACCAAGTTCTCGAAGTGTGAATTCTGGTTGTGGGAAGTGAAGTTTTTGGGTCATGTGGTTAACGAGGATGGGATTCATATAGATCCTGGCAAGATCAAAGCGGTGAAGAAATGGGATGCACCCCAGACACTATCAGAAATACGACAATCTTAGGATTGGCTGGATACTATCGTCGTTTCATCGCGAATTTTTCAAATATCGCTCAACTGTTAACACTGCTGACTCAGAAAGACAAGAAGGTTGATTGGGGACAGACACAAGAACAAGCATTCCAAACGTTGAAAGAGAAGTTGTGCAATGCACCGATATTTTCCCTCCCAGACGGAACTGATGATTTTGTGGTATAATGTGATGCTTCACATCAAGGATTGGGATGTGTACTAATGCAGAAGGATAAGGTGATTGCCTATGCTTCGCGACAACTTAAGGTGCACGAAAAGAACTATACAACCCATGATTTGGAATTGGGCGCTGTAGTATTTGCACTTAAGATATGGAGGCATTACCTGTATGGAACCAAATGCATCATCTACACTGATCATAAGAGCCTGCAACATATCCTAGATCAGAAAGAGCTTAAAATGCATCAACGACATTGGGTAGAGCTTCTTAGTGACTACGATTGTGAAATCCGGTATCATCCAGGGGAAGCCAACGTGGTGGCTGATGCTTTAAGCCGCAAAGAATGCGCGAAACCACTACGTGCTCAAGCGTTGGGATTGACTATCCAAACCAATTTGAAAGCTCAGATCCAAATTGCACAAAGTGAGGTGTTGAAAGAAGAAAAACTTGCGGGAAATGAATTCCGAGGGTTGGATAAACAAATGATTTGCAAGGATGATGGTGTATATTACTTCGTAGATCGTATATGGGTACACAGATGGGGAGGTGTACGTACCTTGGTTATGAACGAATCACACAAGACGCGATATTCTATTCATCCTGGTGCAGACAAGATGTATCACGATCTTAAGGATCTGTACCAGTGGCCAGGCATGAAGAAAGACATCGCTATGTACGTAAGCAGATGCTTGACATGCTGGAAAGTCAAAGCTGAACATCAAAAACCATCGGGATTATTACAGCAACCTGAAATTCTTGAGTGGAAATGGGAGAACATAGCTATGGATTTTATTACCAAACTCCCTAGAACAAGCAGCGGGCATGACTCGATATGGGTCGTAGTGGACCGAATGACGAAGTCAGCTCATTTCTTGCCAATCTGAGAAGACTACAAAATGGATAAATTGGCAAGATTGTACACAAAGGAGGTCGTGACAAGTCACGGAGTACCGGTGTCGATCATATCCTATCGTGACAGCCGATTTACTTCACGATTTTGGCAGACACTGCAGAAAGCGATGGGCACTCGATTAGATATGAGCACAGCCTATCACCCACAGACATACGGCCAAAGTGAACAAACTATACAAATGCTAGAAGACATGTTGAGGGCGTGTGTAATCGACTTTGGTGGTAGTTGGGACACTCATTTACCGTTGATTGAGTTCTCCTACAACAACAGCTACCATACGAGCATTGGTTGTGCTCCATTTGAGGTGTTGTATGGAAGAAAATGCAGATCTCCCGTTTGTCGGGCCGAGATTGGTGAAAGTCAGCTAACAGGCCCAGAGATCATTCAAGAAACAACCGACAAGATTTTCCAAATCAAAGACAGACTAAAAGCTGCTAGAGATCGCCAAAAGAGCTATGCTGACAACCGTCGGAAGCCTCTAGAATTTAACATTGGAGATCACATTTTACTCAAGTTTCTCCTTGGAAAGTAATTGTTCCATTTGGAAAGAAGGGGAAGTTAGCCCCAAGATACATAGGACCATTCAAGATTACAGAAAGAATTGGTCCAGTGGCTTACCGATTAAGGTTACCACAAGAACTCAGCGGCGTACATGATACTTTCCATGTGTCGAACCTCAAGAAGTGTTTGGTTGACGAATCACTTCATGTACCAATTGACGACATCAAGATTGAAGAAAAGCTTAATTTTGTTGAGGAACCCATTGAGATCATCGATCAAAAGGTCAAGCAATGGAAGCGCAGTAGAATACCAATTGTTCACGTGAGATGGAATTCAAAACGAGGGCCAGAGTTTACATGGGAACGGGAAGAACAGATGAAAGTTAGATATCCACATATGTTCGAGGATGACACTCTTGGACCTAACTCCAGCTGAATTTCGGGACGAAATTCTCTCAACTGGGGGATACTATGACATCCGTCGCCACACGGTCCATCAATTAAAATGACTATCCATTAACTTTTCCTTGATCGTTCATTCCTCATCTTTATTAACTCCTTGTGTGGATATCCAACTTGCTTTATTATCGTTGTGCTTGTGTTTCTTTCATGAACGTGTGCTATGCTTAAAACTTTTACAACTTTCATCACCATTATCACTAAATATATCATTTTTATTAAAAATTATTGTCATTAATAAAACCTTTTTAGTCCCAATTATCATTAAATACCTTTTTAACATTAATATAACAAACACTTTCAAAGTCGTTTTCAACCAAAACAAACTTTGGGAACTCGGGGGCTAAGTGCAGGGACTAAAATTGACATTTTACAAACTTGGGCTGGGTATATATACCCAATTCCCAGCCATTCTTCATTCTTCATCTTCTTCACTTCTTCTTCATTCTTCTTCTTTACCTTACATCTCCTTCCTTGCACCACAACCGCCCCGTTTCGTCCCGTTTTTGTCGTCTAGACTTCATCTACAACCTAGTCTACTCCATCCTTGTAGGTAGACGACCATGGTTGTCCTTTTCTTGCTTGTTTTACTGCTGTCCATTTCTAGGGTTTCGGGTGTTCGGGTCAACCCGAACACATGTGGTCGCGTGGGTGCGTGCGATGTCTTTCCTCGTGTGCTTCTTGTTTGTGTGTGTTTGTAGTGTGTTTCTGGAAGTTCTTGTGGTGTAAAACCATGCACGGAGCAGCCGAAAGCTGCTCTACACTTTTTACAGTCATGAATCTGCCATTCTAGCAACTGGGTCTGTCATGCGACTGAGCCGTGCGACTGGGTGAGTCGTGTGACTGAGCCATTCGGGTGACTGAGTTGTACGACTGGGTATGTCGTGCGACTGAGTCGCGCGATCGAATGAATGCGTGTGATTGAGTCAATGCGGATGAATGATGTATGCGATCGAGCCTGCGACCAATTGAATGTATGCGATTGTGCGTGTATCGCACGATTGAATGCCAATCGTACGAATGAAGGTTCAATCATATGAATGAAGCTGATTCGTACGAATGAAGTTGATTCGTGCGTATGGAGGTTGAGTCGTGCGATTGGGTGCTGTGTGGTATGACTGAAAGCCAGTCGTGCAAATGAAGGTTCAATCGTATGAATGAAGCTGATTCGTACGATTAAGGTTTGATTCGTACGAATGGAGTGTTGAGTCGAGTGTCTGGTCCTGTCGTGTGATTGATGATGTTGTGTGTGTGAATTTCCTTCTTGAATGCCGTGTGATGATAAGGTAACATCAACACAAATGTCATTGCTCGACCACAAAGATTAAAGTCAACGCTATCAAGGCCACAAATACTATTCCAAATCAAATCAACCTAATGATTTACAAATTATCAACAACTGATTTATGCTTACTAATATTTAACAAATACTTCTATTATAACAATGAATCTTTTACACAATATCACCGGCAATGATGACAATTTCTAGTACTTGGATCTACGTAAGATCTAATACGTGTGTCAGCTTGTGTGTGTGCGTTATGCGGGACTGAATCGATACAACCCGAACCGACTAAACATTACTATTTGCTTCATACATATCATTAATGCTTAACAATAACTGTCAATAGGTGTTTGACCGTTCTTTGCATACAACACTTGGGAACTTGTTCATTCATACCTACCACTTAACAAGTGAGTTTCGTGGCCCCTTTTTATGCTTATACATTTTTCAATCATTTACAAACATGAGGGAAAAGTATGCTCACCCGTTTTCTATGTTGTACAACTTACATACAATTTACATACTTGGAATCAACGTGCTACTGTTTTGTGAGTACTTATTTGATACACGCTTGAGTCTGCTGTGTGGTTCTTTCTTACAACCATTTAATTCTAGTGTGGAACCGACGGATAGGTATTGGTAGTACTACTTGGGTTGACACCCCCACCCTCGTTGTTGGTATACTAGTTACTACCAACAGTCGCCAGGAACGGGCATTGGGTGAATATAATCCAACAAGATTCTTTGTGTACGTCGTTAGGTTTGGTTTTAAAGCTCATGTCATGTGATTTTGCTTACTTATAACTGTATTCACGGTATTCCGCAACAACATTTATACAGCATCAATTACTTATTTACTTTTAAACCTGCGAGCTCACTAACAAATTTTGTTAACCATTTTGAGCATATCTGTTCAGGTGATCATGCTAATTGAAGATCTAGGTATGCTGCCTTAGTGGAGACCCCAGGATGAATTTTGAGGCTAAACATTGTCTTTTGGAAAACATTGTGTAGTTTGTCTTAAAAACATTATACTTTTGTAACTTGTTCCCGGGTTGTGGGAATTGCATACAATGTTATCATCTTTGTTTATGTGAATCATTTAACATGTTTATGCTTATGGCTATGTTGTCGTGAATATTGACTAAACATGACACAAGTCCCCTTGTTGTCGGGTGTCGTCATGACAATATTGTCATTATTTATTATATTGCATCTCTATCGCTTACCATGTGTTATGACGATCCCGTCTCGTTACATCCCCGTGTTTCTGCTCTTAGCGGGGGTGTGACATTTGGAGACTGGACCTTTGGAAGCTTTTGCATCTATCGTAGAAGACTTCAGTACTTCAAAAGCGTTCCTTTCTTCCGAGATCAAATTTTGTTTCGAAGGTAATTTTCAACATATCTTTTTCTTCACTTTAGAGCTTCCAAAAGGAATAGATTTTCCTTCAAAAGCTATTTTCTTCTTCTTACACTTAGAGGTCTCCTTTTTGTTTATGTGAATGGTACTCTTAGGATTATAGATGCAATCCTTAGCAAAGTGTGATGTACCACCACACATGATGCATTCAACTGTCATACTTCCGAGAGTATTCTTTTGAGTAAAAGGCTAAATTTGATTTCTTTCCACTTCCTTCTTCATCTTCATGGATGATGAAGCAGGCTTTTAGGGTGAGGCTTATGCTTAGAACTGGATGGTTTAGGTTATGCAGTAGTGGTACACATTTGATCAATAATCTTCTCTTGACTAGGATGATTTGGACATGAACTAGGACCCCTGGTATTAGAGCCCGTAGTTGAGTCTTCAGTCTTTGATGGGTTTTGTCACATGTAAAACACTTAGTTTAACCATTTAAACTATAAAAATGCAGCGGAATAAAAGAGTTAACTTATGGTTTATAATCTGACAAATCTTGCCATATTAAACCACCAACAAAACCCAAGAATGAGGATCGAAATATATATGAAATAGTATGCTATCAAACCATAAAATGACAACCATAGGTGTTCATGAAAACAACCTTTCTTGAATGAATGTTGTAGATGAAAAAGGTTGAAGAATAGGATGTTCTTGAATGTGTAGCCTTCAAAAGGAAAACCTCAAGCTTGTATACCCACAAGCCTAAACAAACACCTAATCTTGTTAGGTAGAAGAACACCAAGAAGTACTCCCTTTTGAACAATCCAAATCAGCCAATAGATCTTGAAATGCTGCCAGAAACAAACGATTTTCCAGCCCTTATTTCTACCCTTTTGAACGAAAATGGATGGTTCTTTTGAGAGAGTTTTTCTTTGTGTGTGTGAGAGAAAGGTGTGTGAGATGGTTGAGTGAAAGAGTGAGTTAATTCTTGCCAAAAACAAGACAAAACCACTAGCTTATTCCAGCCCATATGGGCGGCCAAAACATAAAGCCAAAAATGGGTTTCCCTCCCATTTGAAGTTTTATAAAATTACTCTTTCAACCAAGGTTTTTATAAAATTAAAACCCCTTTTAATTTTATAACCATAGCAGACTTTTATTTGTTATTATTTAACCAACTCAAATAATGAAACAAATAATATCTCATGAACAAACTATCCATCTAATGTTGCTCTACCATAAAGCAATGTTTTAGAAAACTCATTTTCTAAATTAGTGTCAATGTTTATTTGTATGATCTCATCAACAAACAAACATTTATTGGTGTTTGTGTAGCTTGTTATTGGGTATGACCTGACTTGGATCATAACGTACTAACCACATCAATGTTGTACCTGAGGTTTGCCCGACATCCCTCTTTTCTTGCAACTCTTTGAGATGGACCGGCAATTTCTTGCCCAATGTCCAATCTCCCCACACTTAAAGCATGGGTCATTTGAAGCAACCTTTTGCTTCTTCTCCGCTGGTTTTGGTGGTGGCGCTCTTACCACTCCCTTTCCCTTTCTCCTAATGTGCCCTTTACCCTTGGCAAAATTTTCCTTGGGTGCGGGGTGAGGCCTCTTCTTTTCCCACCTTCATTGATGGTGAGAACGGGTAAAACCCTTTTACCCATGGCTGCCTTGGCAGTTTTGAGCATAGAGTGAAGCTCACTTATGTTCTTGTCCCACCCGTTCATGTTATAATTCATGACAAAATTGTCAAACCTTTTTGACAAAGAGTTGAGGATCAAATCTGTAGCCAACTCTTTCGAGACGGGACAATTCAGCCTATCGAGGCGGTCAATGTGGCTTTTCATCTTAAGTACATATGATGAAACAGATTGGGTGTCGTCCATACGACATGCATGGAGTGCTCGAACCGTTTCGAATCACTCAACCCGTGCTTGTTGTTGGAACGTTTCCTTCAACTGGGTTATCATGTCGTATGCTCCATGATGTTCGTACTCCTTTTGGAGATCTGGAGTCATACTTGCCAACATAAGGCATGACACTTGGACCGAGTCCTCAGTGTATTTCACCCAATTATTATAGGCCTCCTCATCATCCTCACTAGGTTGATCGGGAATTGGATCATCTAATATGTATGATTGTTTCTCTTACTTGAGAACAATTCTCAAGTTTCGAAACCAATCAATAAAGTTATTATGGTTTAGATGCTCCTTTTGGAGAATGGTCCTTAATGATAGTGAATGAGCGGTCGGGATTTCATTGTTATCATTGTTGTTGGTGGCCATCTACAGAATATAACAAAGTTCAAATTAGTAATTTCGATGTTGTTCATATTTTAATAATTAAAACCCCTTTAAGTGTCTTACACAATTTTAAAATCTAGAATCCTACGTTACATTTAAATAGTGGTTAGGTGACCTTTATCCCATTATTTAAATTAACAAGGTAGTCAACGTTTTGACAATTGCAACCCTTTGTAACTTCTAGGGTATGGGATCGACTTTAAACATCATATGTATAGTCGGCATGTTTATCCCATCAACACCTTTGCAAACCATATTGTAGGTGATCCATTTAACATGGTTTGCAAATCAAGTTACCCTACTTGCACCGACATGTGAGTTTTCCAACATAAATGGTTAGCTGACCTTTATCCCACAAATATGGTATCCCCACCTCAAGTCATAAGTTCCCTCAAAATGGTTAGGTGACCTTTATCCCATTAAGAGTTTCCAAATGACTCAAGTGTTGTGCAAAAGGATGGTGTTAAACTTGTTTAAAAGGAATTTAAGTATTCATAATCTTAGTTTAGAAAACTCTATGTACCTTATATTTGCATGCTTTCAAATACAAGGTACCCTATGGTTCACTTTTAATAAAACCTCTTTTATCAAAACCATTAATCCTTTTAATAACCTTTTATTAACCACTTAATGATAAAGAACCATAAAATTTCAGCTTGTTAAGTTTGTTAATGAGTTTGTAATGCATATCCAAAATCAACCAAGCAATCAAACAACAAACATCCAAACAAGCATAAACATATAAACATGAGTGCATAACCATAGCCACTAAGTTGACCACACTTGTTTGCCATCACAAGTGTTGTCATAAGGTCTTTCCTAAGGGTGAAGATGACACATCAAAATGTGTCCATGAACTCCCACTTGAATCCACATCCAAATGCTTCAAGTGTCCATGTCTTTTGTGTCCTTCTTTGAGTCTTCATCTTGTGCATTTTCTTTTACAATAATCATATCCTAATACAATTTTTCTAATAAAAGAAATGCACCTAATCTATTTATTACATAACCAAATGAATAAATAAATTACAACCCAAGATACAAAACACAAAATATAACCCTTACAAGGAACAAACCAACATGACATACAACAATCAACCAAAATCAAACACATAAGGCCAAGGCTATGTTATGCACCATAAAAGGAAACACATACAACATCCAAGAACAATAAAGAACCCCTTATTTCAGCCCTAAAGTTTCAGCCAACATAAACTAAAACTTTAAGGTTATCCAAACAACATAATCAACCATTTGACATAATTCTTTCAAGGTTTATACTAAAGCATGCAAGATTAAACCTTGAAACATAAGGGATTCAACACCCACAACAAAACAGCCCCTAATGGGTTGAAAAGGTCCATGAAAACGTTGAAGCATACATTCCACATAACCGTCTCTAGATGCCATTGATGGGTTTTGTCACATGTAAAACACTTAGCTTAACCATTTAAACTATGAAAACGCAGCGGAATAAAAGAGTTAACTTATGGTTTATAATCTGAAAAATTTTGCCATATTAAACCACCAACAAAACCCAAGAATGAGGATCGAAAAATATATGAAATAGTATGCTATCACACCATAAAATGACAACCATAGGGTGTTCATGAAAACAACCTTTCTTGAATGAATGTTGTAGATGAAAAAGGTTGAAGAATATGATGTTCTTGAATGTGTAGCCTTCAAAAGGAAAGCCTCAAGCTTGTATACCCACAAGCCTAAACAAACACCTAATCTTGTTAGGTAGAAGAACACCAAGAAGTACTCCCTTTTGAACAATCCAAATCAGCCAATAGATCTTGAAATGCTGCCAGAAACAAACGATTTTCCAGCCCTTATTTCTACCCTTTTGAACGAAAATGGATGGTTCTTTTGAAAGAGTTTTGCTTTGTGTGTGTGAGAGAAAGGTGTGTGAGATGGTTGAGTGAAAGAGTGAGTTAATTCTTGCCAAAAACAAGACAAAACCACTAGCTTATTCCAGCCCATATGGGCGGCCAAAACATAAAGCCAAAAATGGGTTTCCCTCCCATTTGAAGTTTTATAAAATTACTCTTTCAACCAAGTTTTTATAAAATTAAAACCCCTTTTAATTTTATAACCATAGCAGACTTTTATTTGTTATTATTTAACCAACTCAAATAATGAAACAAATAATATCTCATGAACAAACTATCCATCTAATGTTGCTCTACCATAAAGCAATGTTTTAGAAAACTCATTTTCTAAATTAGTGTCAATGTTTATTTGTATGATCTCATCAACAAACAAACATTTATTGGTGTTTGTGTAGCTTGTTATTGGTATGACCTGACTTGGATCATAACGTACTAACCACATCAATGTTGTACCTGAGGTTTGCCCGACATCCCTCTTTTCTTGCAACTCTTTGAGATGGACGGGCAATTTCTTGCCCAATGTCCAATCTCCCCACACTTAAAGCATGGGTCATTTGAAGCAACCTTTTGCTTCTTCTCCGCTGGTTTTGGTGGTGGCGCTCTTACCACTCCCTTTCCCTTTCTCCTAATGTGCCCTTTACCCTTGGCAAAATTTTCCTTGGGTGCGGGGTGAGGCCTCTTCTTTTCCCACCTTCATTGATGGTGAGAACGGTAAAACCCTTTTACCCATGGCTGCCTTGGCAGTTTTGAGCATAGAGTGAAGCTCACTTATGTTCTTGTCCCACCCGTTCATGTTATAATTCATGACAAAATTGTCAAACCTTTTTGACAAAGAGTTGAGGATCAAATCTGTAGCCAACTCTTTCGAGACGGGACAATTCAGCCTATCGAGGCGGTCAATGTGGCTTTTCATCTTAAGTACATATGATGAAACAGATGGGTGTCGTCCATACGACATGCATGGAGTGCTCGAACCGTTTCGAATCACTCAACCCGTGCTTGTTGTTGGAACGTTTCCTTCAACTGGGTTATCATGTCGTATGCTCCATGATGTTCGTACTCCTTTTGGAGATCTGGAGTCATACTTGCCAACATAAGGCATGACACTTGGACCGAGTCCTCAGTGTATTCACCCAATTATTATAGGCCTCCTCATCATCCTCACTAGGTTGATCGGGAATTGGATCATCTAATATGTATGATTGTTTCTCTTACTTGAGAACAATTCTCAAGTTTCGAAACCAATCAATAAAGTTATTATGGTTTAGATGCTCCTTTTGGAGAATGGTCCTTAATGATAGTGAATGAGCGGTCGGGATTTCATTGTTATCATTGTTGTTGGTGGCCATCTACAGAATATAACAAAGTTCAAATTAGTAATTTCGATGTTGTTCATATTTTAATAATTAAAACCCCTTTAAGTGTCTTACACAATTTTAAAATCTAGAATCCTACGTTACATTTAAATAGTGGTTAGGTGACCTTTATCCCATTATTTAAATTAACAAGGTAGTCAACGTTTTGACAATTGCAACCCTTTGAACTTCTAGGGTATGGGATCGACTTTAAACATCATATGTATAGTCGGCATGTTTATCCCATCAACACCTTTGCAAACCATATTGTAGGTGATCCATTTAACATGGTTTGCAAATCAAGTTACCCTACTTGCACCGACATGTGAGTTTTCCAACATAAATGGTTAGCTGACCTTTATCCCACAAATATGGTATCCCCACCTCAAGTCATAAGTTCCCTCAAAATGGTTAGGTGACCTTTATCCCATTAAGAGTTTCCAAATGACTCAAGTGTTGTGCAAAAGGATGGTGTTAAACTTGTTTAAAAGGAATTTAAGTATTCATAATCTTAGTTTAGAAAACTCTATGTACCTTATATTTGCATGCTTTCAAATACAAGGTACCCTATGGTTCACTTTTAATAAAACCTCTTTTATCAAAACCATTAATCCTTTTAATAACCTTTTATTAACCACTTAATGATAAAGAACTATCAAATTTCAGCTTGTTAAGTTTGTTAATGAGTTTGTAATGCATATCCAAAATCAACCAAGCAATCAAACAACAAACATCCAAACAAGCATAAACATATAAACATGAGTGCATAACCATAGCCACTAAGTTGACCACACTTGTTTGCCATCACAAGTGTTGTCATAAGGTCTTTCCTAAGGGTGAAGATGACACATCAAAATGTGTCCATGAACTCCCACTTGAATCCACATCCAAATGCTTCAAGTGTCCATGTCTTTTGTGTCCTTCTTTGAGTCTTCATCTTGTGCATTTTCTTTTACAATAATCATATCCTAATACAATTTTTCTAATAAAAGAAATGCACCTAATCTATTTATTACATAACCAAATGAATAAATAAATTACAACCCAAGATACAAAACACAAAATACAACCCTTACAAGGAACAAACCAACATGACATACAACAATCAACCAAAATCAAACACATAAGGCCAAGGCTATGTTATGCACCATAAAAGGAAACACATACAACATCCAAGAACAATAAAGAATCCCTTATTTCAGCCCTAAAGTTTCAGCCAACATAAACTAAAACTTTAAGGTTGTCCAAACAACATAATCAACCATTTGACATAATTCTTTCAAGGTTTATACTAAAGAATGCAAGATTAAACCTTGAAACATAAGGGATTCAAACACCCACAACAAAACAGCCCCTAATGGGTTGAAAAGGTCCATGAAAACGTTGAAGCATACATTCCACATAACCGTCTCTAGATGCCATTGATGGGTTTTGTCACATGTAAAACACTTAGCTTAACCATTTAAACTATGAAAACGCAGCGGAATAAAAGAGTTAACTTATGGTTATAATCTGAAAAATTTTGCCATATTAAACCACCAACAAAACCAAGAATGAGGATCGAAAAATATATGAAATAGTATGCTATCACACCATAAAATGACAACCATAGGGTGTTCATGAAAACAACCTTTCTTGAATGAATGTTGTAGATGAAAAAGGTTGAAGAATATGATGTTCTTGAATGTGTAGCCTTCAAAAGGAAAGCCTCAAGCTTGTATACCACAAGCCTAAACAAACACCTAATCTTGTTAGGTAGAAGAACACCAAGAAGTACTCCCTTTTGAACAATCCAAATCAGCCAATAGATCTTGAAATGCTGCCAGAAACAAACGATTTTCCAGCCCTTATTTCTACCCTTTTGAACGAAAATGGATGGTTCTTTTGAAAGAGTTTTGCTTTGTGTGTGTGAGAGAAAGGTGTGTGAGATGGTTGAGTGAAAGAGTGAGTTAATTCTTGCCAAAAACAAGACAAAACCACCAGCTTATTCCAGCCCATATGGGCGACCAAAACATAAAGCCAAAAATGGGTTTCCCTCCCATTTGAAGTTTTATAAAATTACTCTTTCAACCAAGGTTTTTATAAAATTACTCTTTCAACCAAGGTTTTTATAAAATTAAAACCCCTTTTAATTTTATAACCATAACACACTTTTATTTGTTATTATTTAACCAACTCAAATAATGAAACAAATAATATCTCATGAACAAACTATCCATCTAATGTTGCTCTACCACAAAGCAATGTTTTAGAAAACTCATTTTCTAAATTGGTGTCAATGTTTATTTGTATGATCTCATCAACAAACAAACATTTATTGGTGTTTGTGTAGCTTGTTATTGGGTATGACATGACTTGGATCATAACGTACTAACCACATCAATGTTGTATATGTCTTGGGCATACAAGATCCAACAGTCTTTACCACCATTAATCATGTAAAAATAAAGAATTGTTTTTGCTTGGAGTTAAAAGTGGTCTAGATCTCTTAGGCTTTCTTTAATTTTCTTTTGGTTGCCCTGATCAAGTTCTTCTTAACTAACTTGGGTCAACTTTTTGTTCTTTATTCTCTCGAACATCATAGTGACCCTTCTTAGGATGATCCTTCTCAATCGTTATATATTCTTCCATCACTGTCTCCTCTTCATCTTCATCATCTTCTTGGATAGGGAATATGAGTGCCAGAACATCCCTGCCTGTTCTTATAGAAAAAGCTTTGCATGAATGGATGAAGATATGTTTTTCTTCAAGGTTTCCTCTTCAAGAACACACTTTTTTGCCCTGGCTTTGTTGATCACAAGCTCAGCCTGGAATTCAGTTAACTTGGTAATGAGATCTTTGATTTGAGTCCTATAATTTATGTGCTTATACTTTAGAGTTGAATTGTTTTCTTTAAATCTTCTATTCGAAGTTAATAGTGATTTTCAGCTCTTTTGAAATGAGCTTTTAAAATAGTCAAGGACTCAAGGTCATATATCACTTACAAGTTTAGGCCCTATACATGTTTACTTTAGTAATGCATTCAGGATTACAGAGATGTTGTAATACCTTGACTTCTTCATGGTCAGCATTGGTGCTTGGTTGGGAGAAACATCTTTTACCAGAAAGCTCCAACCAAAGCCTCCTTCTTCAATAGCAACAACAACTTGTTGTTTTGGTTGGCTTGGCTTCTCAGATCTGGGAGCAACATCAGTGTAGTTAGGCCTGGAACATACTTGGACACTATTTGTCCTTAGTCCCATGCACTCCTTAGCAAAGTGTCCTATCTGGCTACAGTTGTAACACTTCACTACGCTTTTATCCAGTCTAAACTTACCATTGGTTACATTGTTAGGAAACTTTCTTCAGGTTCTTTTATAGAACTTATTGGCTCTATGAGTGAGAAGAGCCATTTATTGGACTATCTCCACATAGTCCATATCATCTAGATGGATACAATCCAAGTCTCAAGAGTGAAGAGAAAGTTTCCATAACTTTTATCAGTAACACAAAGGCTTGAGATGAGCTTGTCTCTTGGAATGGGCTTTCATGGATGTAGCTCTCCCTTGGTGTCTTAGGAAAGGTGATGAAAAGGCTCTTTTGTGAGTTGTTAGCATAGTAGATAAGTTGATGTTGTGGTTCTCTACTATCCTTTTCAACCACCTGGAGGGCTAAACTTTGTTAATTGCTAGAAGAGCTACTTAATGGATTCTTCATGTTTATCTCGATCTGGTAGCCACTAATGATACCATACAGCTCTATGAGAGTAAGGGTGGAGAGTACTTTAGTTCTTTTAATAGCCATATGGTAGTGAGTCCATTGTTTGGGAAGAGAGAACATGAACTTCCTTACAATGTCCCTATTTTCAAGGTTGAGTCCAACATCCATGAGAGTATCTACAATCTTAACAAACCTAAAGTATTGTTCAATAATAGTTTCACCATACTTGTAGGAGAAGTTCTCAACTTCTCCATATGGCCAGTCTTATTTTCTTTAGCTTCATCATACCCCTATACATAAGCTTAAGTGTATCCCAAAGCTTCTTACCGTTTTTGCACTTCTTGAAGCCTATGTATATAGAGTTTGGAAAAGCAGTTTGGAGAGCGATCATGGTTATCTTATCTATGTCAATCTTCCTTAGAATAGTCAAGCATTTCCTTAGGAATCATCCCACCTCCAGCAGTGGCTGTAGAGGTGCTTAGGATGCGAGGTCCTTCGATAACAGATCTCCACATCCTACTATCTTGAGACTTGATGAACCCTTCCATATGTCGGCACCAAGTATCAAAATCATCAAGAGTAATCAGTGAAGATTTTGTCATGGTATCAATTTCCATATCAATCATTTTGAGAGTTGTCATTTGAGTTGGTAAGTGTTTTGGTGAAACTAAAGAGATTAAAGATGATGAGATCTTACAATCAAGCTAAAAACCTTTGATACAATTGTAGGATGGATGAAGGGTGTCAATGCAATAGTTTCACAATGTTTGGAGAGATTTAAAACACTTAACATATCAAATAGGGAACCAGCTTAAAGTGAAACAAAGAACACAAGTAAAAAACAAAACAAGAACACAATAACATGATTTCAAGAATGTTGTATATTGCTCTCAAGTTCTTTTTACAAAGTGTTACAAATCTTAGTTCTTATGGCAAGTACTTGAGATACTTTATACTACATCCTACAGCCGGTCATACATTGAAGGCCAACAAGAAACACTAATCTAGACAACAATATCAATTTAAAATCAAAAGGCAGATTGCCTTTAGATGAGTGATTATGACATGTTATAGCACACGTCCTTATTTAATACAAAATGATAAAATTATAAAAGTAAAAAGTTATAGATTCTAAGACCTTAATCTATAATTGACAACAGTGTGGACTTTTCACCAAATTATAGTCTTCAGAGATGGTAGCGAAAAGTGGTTCAGCTTTTGTCATTAATGAATCAGAGATAGTATGTCTTCTCTGTCTTGGGAAGAAATCAGTCTGTTGGCTTCGGAAGACCTTGTCTTAAGGTTTTAGAAGACTTCATCATTGGCTTCGAAAGATTTGGCCTTTTGGATTCAGAAGATTTGATACGTGGTGAAATTCCTTGAGTTATATCATATCTTTTGAAGTAACTTTCCTTGTACTTCACATGTGCATGTTGAGAGCTTTTTGGTTGCATCAACCTCTATGTGTAATCTTTACACTCACAAATCTCATAAGTAGAGGGAGTCTCTATGTATCTCTTGTCAGCTAACACTAATGGCATCAAGGTCAACTTGTGAGCGTGAGATCTCATATTTAGCTTCTTCTATGTTGACTGGACAATTGTATCCTTATCCTTAGTAGAAGTTGATGTGTGTCACCTCTTAGGAAGCAACCTGAACCTCTTACAGGCTGTCTGAATAGTGATTATCCTACCATACTCCTAGGCGAGGATAGAGAAAAGAATAGAATTTGGCGCCACTTTAGGAGGTGCATACTAGTACTCCTCCTCAGTGTTAGAAATAACAAAAGGGCTAGAGTTGGAGGACCATACCCATATAAATTTTCAAGAATGACCCATGGTATAAATGCAAATGTATTAATATTATTCATGGATTGAAAACACATTAAACGAGGGTTCTTAGGTTATAGTCTAGATTTATTATGTTGACCTAGTTTGCTATAATCGTTGGCTCTTATACAAATCTATCATGCCCTGCCTTGATAGAAACACAAAGTGCAACTTTCATAGATTTCTTGCACATGATTAAAAAAATACTTAATACAATGAAACTAGATACCAAATTTATATATTTACAAACCAAAGAATTATCTCAAAATAATATTTATAACTATAACTCAAGTAATTATGTAATAAATGGAAATCTCTTAAAAGTTGGTATTCCAAAATATAAAATACTTGCTAAAACCCTTTTTCCTTGACTTGAATTAATTACCTAAAAACACATGTCAAAAAATGTTAACAATAATGTTGGTGAGATCACATATTTTATGGATATAATAGAAATTCATTTTTTTTCTTTGAAAACAACACGATAACATAAACAAGTTCTAATTGATCATCTTAGCCATGTCAGGTTCTACAAAATATAGTGTGACACAAATTGCCTATAATCAAACCAAGACAAAATATCGTTTCTCCATCCTATCTAAATTCAAACAATGAGACATCATTTTGAAAAATATGCAACTATTCAACCTGTTGGTTGGAGGTTAGCGCGACTAACCACAAAAAGGGGGTATCAAACACAATAGTACTATTTATGTGCTTAACAGCTAAGTCTATAGTTGTTATCGTTTGAGCTACCAGGGACTTTCGTACAAGCAATAAAGAAATATAACTCAAGGTTCGCACAAGGATTAATTTTGGTTAAGTCTCATTTTCTTGTTATTGTTTAATTAGAAATATCGTCTAGAAATATAAACATATTTTTCCCTGCAAATATAAGCAATAAAAAAGAACACAATGAATCCACATGATACGTCTAGTAGTAAAACAAGAAAGGATTTTGTGTAGCGAACTTTGTCATTGGAATCGATCTACTTGTGCCCTAAATAAATTAAGGCATCTTAAGTTCTAACAATAGATCTATATATGAGTGAGACATAGATTAAATTTATCCAACTAGCTATCTTTAAAATAAAATACTTCTTGTTCCTTAACATTTGGACCCAACAAACTATTGTTGATATGATTTTAATTTCTTGAAAATATATTAATACAATATATATAGATGTTACGTAAACGTCACGTTTCTTTCTATTATCCTAACATGAATTTGTGTTCGATTATAGAATAATTATTCATAGTAGCATGAGTCGTAACTCTTCTCGAATGGTAAATAATCATGTGTATAAAACTATATTTTTATTTACACATATATACCGGGAGGTACGTATTGTGCTTATGTAAAAAATGTATATATATATATACTCAATAATTTCCATACATTACAATGTTGTATAAACTATAAAGAATGAATCTTGGACTAGTTTGTTCATATATACTTGTAAATACTCATAAAGTTTATGAGTTTATATGAATATATTTGAGGATTATCCCTTTCCTATACATGACATATATATGTAAAATAAATACATTACGTCATATGACAATTTTTTGAGTCTAAATCGTTAATTTTACTAATCATTATTACTGTATCATACGTTATATATAAGTCTCGATACTTGTATGTTTTTGGACTTTTTAAAGATTAATCAATTTAGCAATTTTGGTCTTATCAAAACTAACTAGCAAAATAAATTAAACATGTTACCAAGCTCTTGTAAAACACTAGTTAACATGATAAGTTGAATTACTATAGTTTACAATCATGTTCGTTAAAGTTTCGATTAGTTTTAATGCACACCGATATATGTTCTGATTATATTTATTGCACTGCAACATTTGTAAAAAAATTCTTTTATTTTTTATATTTCTCACCAACATTCATGTGTTAGGTTACATGGAATGATTGAAGATCTAGATTAGATTAGACTCACCTTAGTTAGTGTTTATATTATGTTTAATGCAATAGGCTTTAGGTTAGAGTACTTAGTTTGTTATTTGTATTATGTGTATTTTTGTAGTCCAATGAAACTATAGTTTCGCTCATACTCAGCTGACCATGTTCATCCGGCAAATCTATGTTTCGTCGTTGGGCGAAACTGGTCATGGACTAGACTATCAACGAAATTAGGGCTACCTATATATTGTCTTGATTTTATCATTGTATAGTATGCAGGATCGTTAGAAGGGGTGATGCACTTTACAATACAATAACACAACTGAGGAGAGAGTTCTTTAGAACACTCAAATAGGGAACTGGTTAACTGCTATAAGAGACGCTAAGAACACAAGTAAAAGAGAGACAAAACAAGATAGCAACACAAGTATATTTGTTTTCAAGAATGCAGTATATTGCTTCTCAAGTTCTAATTCAAAGTGTTACAAAGCATAATGGAAAGTTATAAATACTTAAGATACATATACTACATCCTACAGCCGGCCATACTTTGAAGGCCAGCTGGATACATAAGACTAGATAACAAAATCAAATGTAGAGTCAAAAGGCAGATTTCCTTTTGACTTGTGACTATAACATGTTATAGCTTACATCCTAATATATTACAAAAGGATAAAATACATAAAGTAGAAAGCTCAAATTCAAGACCTTAATGTACAGTTTTCCAAACGCATGGACCTTTTCACCAACTTGTGAAAGTTGGTGTGTAAAATAGAGTTGTAGTGGAAAAGTGGTCCAGCTTTATGGAAAAGTACATCAGATAATAGCATGTACATAAAAGTCTTCAAAACAAATCTGTCTTCATAAATTGGCTTCGGAAGACTTTATCTCTGAAGCTTCGGAAGACTTCATATTTGGCTACGAAAGATATTGGTCTTGCCTTTGGAAGATTTTACACTTAGAGTATTTTTGGTGTGAGGTGTAAAAGTTCTGAAGCATTTCAACTTCAGTAACTTAGTGCATGCATGTAGAGAGACTTTGGATGCTTTGAATGTTTTGATTGCATCAGACTTGTTGGAATCCTTACAAACTCCCCCTAGGCTGATGCTACCAAAACATTTGAAGTTCTTTATCAGTTGACAGTCCACTTCATGATGATGACCAGGCCCTTCTTCATTAGATGGTCAGTATCACTCAAACTTTCATAGTATCTTCTCATGTCAAAGAGATCATGCAGAGGTAGTTGAGTAAGTCTTGCCATGTGTAGACATTCTCACCACCTTGATCACTAATCATATGACATCTTTCTAGATTAGATATGAAGGTCCAGGATAAGATGGGTCTCTCAGAAGCAAGAGGAGCCACTTGAATTGGAGTTGATTGTGCTGCCTCGTCACGCACTTCCTCAGGTTAATCTAACTCACCCTGAGGTATGGAGGTAGATGGTTTAGACTTCTTTGACTTTGGTCTAGAATCCATCCTCTTCCTCCTTTTTGAACACTTTAAATGAGAAGACTGGTCTGCAGCACCTGTTGATCAGTCTTGTTGTGCTCAGTTGGGTGTTCCTCCCTCATAGGTTTCAGAAGGAGAGGGAGTTTGACCCGTTGTGGATGAGAAGATGAAGCTTGCTGAGGCTCAGGAGGAGATCCAGTTGTTTTGTCTCAAAAGGTTCAACCTTAACCTCCACCTCTTGAGGGACCTGACTTGTTAGGGCGTGTAAGTCAACAAGTTCTCCTCTTTCGATCTTCTGCTTGATCACCCTAATGTGCTCATCCATAGTAGATAGAGACATGGGGCCAAGTCTCCTTTCGGATAATCCATAAAGCTTCAAGAAGCACATCATTCTCTATCTATCAGCAGACTTCTTCATGCTCTTCTGAATGATGGCCCTTGACCTTGCAGCAATTCCCTTAATTTTCTCTTTGTTGCCTTATGTTCTTTGAGTACTTCAAGCTCAAACTATTGAGATAATCAACTCTATGTACTCAAAGGATAAGGAAGAAGTGAAAATGCTTGGTCTAGGCTTGTGGCACTCAAGTATTTGATCATATTGATCCTAGCAGTCTCTTTGTCTACTTGAGGTTCTTGTTAAGCCACAGCCTCTTATGCAGGACTTTCTTGAACTGGGAAGAGAGTGGGAACATGCTTGTATAATCTCTTTTGTCTCCTTTCCTCTTTGATTTGGAGAAGTAGCTTTGCATCCTTTGCTTCCTTCGTCTCTCTTGACAATTCCATGTCAGCCAGTTCATTGAGCTCTTCTAAGGGGAGAGATATAATCTCATCAATGTCATAGTTCCTGGTTTGCAGGTAAGTAATCCTGACTGCCCTCAACTAATCGTCTTGAGTGTTTGGTCTGGGCAGCCTTGATTGCAGCTTTCACGAATCCTACAGACCAAGTGGAACTTTCTCCCCTTAGCTTCCTCTTCCTCTCTTTCTCCTCCTCCTTAGTCTCCTCATAAGTTATTTTCCTTTTCATTTTTTCACTCACAGACCTTGGTGACTCAGGGTGGAGAATGCTTTGGCCTTCATCGCTTAGTGTAGCCTCCAAGCTCTTGCTAGAGAGAAGTTGTGATGCACCTTCACCAGCAGGTGCCTCACTGAGGGAATGAATTGCTGAAGTAGGTGATAGGGCTCTTAAGCTCTACTACTAGGCCTTTAGTCAAGGTTTCCCATTTGAAGCTAATATTAGGGTCTGCCTCAACATCTAGTTGACCAATAGTATTACCTAATTGCCTTTGTCTGCTTCTAAGATTGAACTCTTTAGTAATTTTCTTGAATCATTTATGCTAGCCTATTAGCTTGTCTAAATTGGCTTGGATTGACAAATGGCTTGTTGATCAGGTCAAGACCTTCATAGTAGTTCAATGTCTGAAAATTGAAGACTTCTTGCTGCCCTTGAACTCTAAGAATAAGGGCTCTTCTGTTTACATAATACATCCACCCTATGATGTGTTTGGAAGTTCCTTGAGGTAGAGATGATACTGCCCTTGGAATACCTTCCTTAAAAAGACTCTGAATGTAGGAGTCTATTGGGTCCATATTAATGTGAACTTGAGGAAGTTGTTAAGTATGGATAGTTGTAAGTGAAGATGGTGAGTCCAATGTCTATTCTCTTTGAAGAACTCCTAGGTTCTGTGTCTGTGATGATTTTCTCCCCTTTTTTGGTAGCATCACCCACTTGCATTGGTGAGCTAGAGGTTAGATCAACCATATTCATAGGTCCTTGTGTTCCTGGTTGAGCTCTTCTTAAAGGTCTCCCAGCTAATTTTTCCTTAAGATAAGATATCTCATGTTGTTGATCATTGACCCTGTTTTGTAAGGTAGTCACCTAAGATTCAAGATGACTAACCTTAGAGACTAAGTAGGTGCATGTTTTTGATAGTTATGCACCTTTAGCCTCAGATTCCCATCATCTTCATCTGAAGAATCATGAGGGGGTGAGAGAATTGGACCAAAGTCTTCTCTCTTACCACCAACATGAAGTTCTTGGCTGCTTGTTTTCCTCTGCGGAATGACAACTTCAATTGAAGTGTCAATGGGTTGAGTTGCCATGGTTAAGGTCTTAATGACATAATCACTTGCTGAAGTGAGAGCCTCTTCCATATGGATATCCTGAATAGGTTCAAAAGTATCCGCCTCAGTGATAGGTGACTGATGTGGGCTAGAAATAGGTGACTTAGGAGCACTCATGTCTCTTTGAGTAGGGGAGGAGTAGAGAGACCCATGATACTCACTGAAACTTAAATCTTCATCAGTATAGAAGTCAAGGTTTGGGATTGAGTGATTTAAGTTTACAGGTTGGGGTGGTAACTGTCCCCTGAAGGTTGTTCACCTGAGTGTTGAGACTCGAGTGAAGGCTTAAGGCACTTAGGCTTGTGAGCTCATCAGTCTGAGCATAAGGAACCTCAGCATGATCTTTAAAGTAATGGGAGTGTTTTGCTCCTCAGGAGAAATGGGAGCTCTAGTTTCCACTTCTTCCTGTGTAGGTGGTGATATGGGGGCCTTAACAACCTCAGTAGCTTGTGGAGGAGTTTGTTTTGGATTTTCTTTTGTAAGTGTAGGTAATTTGTGGTCTTTTTGTGGTTGGGAGGTAGAAGGTGTGGGTTTAACACTAGCTTGTGTTTCTAGGTTGTCACCTTGAGCAATAAGCTCTAACATTTTAGGGACAATGGTTGTTTATACCCCCGAGAAACCAACAGTTGGCTTCTTCAAGATTTTAAAGATGCAGGGCTTTATCTGTCCCAATTTAAGGATATTACATGTTTCCCTCAATTGTAAGCCCAGTTCACAATTGAGAACAAATTAAACATATCTAGGAAACATGTAATACTCTAAGGAGTCCAAATTAGCAAGTAAATTTGTATAAACAAACTAAGAGTATCTAAACTTGACCCCCTGAACCATTCCATGCACTATGATATCTTCAAGAATCTGGTTCCACCCTCCATGTTTGTTGGACAAGTTGTAGATAACCTCATGAAACAAGTATTTCCACATGGATGAGACCTTTCCTTTCCTAAGAGTCTTTATAGAGAAATCTCCCTCATAGCCCATCTGGTCAAAGCAATGATTTACAGCTTCTTTTGGAAAGGACAACTCACCTTCTTCATCATCCAGCTGAAGATGATTGTTGATTTTGGCCAGAGTGATGAAGATTGTCCTCCCTTACACTATAGCAGACAATGCCTTCTCCCCATCCATAATGATCTCTCGACAGGTCTTCCAAAATTCAAGAAAATGATCATCATAAAGAGTAGGATCAATGGTAAGGGAGGTGAAGTAGTTTGACAAAGCCAGAAAACAACAAACCTTTGAGAAACTATCATATTTCTCAGAGTTCAATGGAGCAACCTGATTATGTTGCCTGTGAAGTTGCATGTAGAAATTAGGGTTGTTTCTGAGGTTAGATTGGCCATTTTGAGAAGCTTAGGGATGAAGGAAGATGAAGAACAAAGTTGGTTAAGGAGAATTTAGGTCAGTGAAGAAATGTAGATCAAGAAGTTAGTGAAAAAGAGGGGGAACCGTATGGTTTATATGTGAAAAGGATCTGAGAGAAAGTTAATGAAAGAGGATAAACTTTGAAATCAGGAAGTCGGTCCCACCTCTGAAAAAGAACTTTTATTATGCCCAAAAATTAGTTTTCCTCGAAGTCGAGAAATCTTCCGAAGGTTATATTGCTTCGGAAGTTCTTGAAGAAAAGCTTCTAAAGGCAAATTGAATTCAGAATATATTTCAAAGATTTTTGAGAATTTTGCTTCGGAAGAGATTTAGAACTCAGAGTATTTATTCTATGAAGAATAAAAGCTTCCAAAGAGAAATTTGCTTTTGGAAGAAAATTTGTTCTTATAAAACACCACAAGTCCTTAAGTTGATTTTAAGCTTCGAAATATATTTCAGAAATTTCTTTCGAAGATAAAGTAGATATTTGTTTGCTAAGACATAAGTTTCTTCCGAAGGTAATTTTAAATCTTCCAAAGGATAATGAGATCAAAATCTTCAAAACTCTAAGGAATGTCATTTAAAAGATTTTACTTCCAAAGAGAACAAAGGGCTTATGAAGGTGATAAAGATAGACAACTTAGGACACACAGATTTGAAATAATATGATTAACTTTTAAGAAAAGCTACTCAAAGTTAATCATCCCAATAGCTAAAACAAGATATTTGAATCTTTGTTCATCAAAAGCTTTGGTGAACAGATCAGCATATTAATCATTTGTGTTAACTTTGACTAGTTTGATTAATCCCTTTTCAAAGTTATACCTAATTAAATGATACTTGATATTGATGTGATTTGTCCTTGAGTGCTACACAAGATTTTTTGTGATTGAGATAGCACTATTGTTGTCTATGTGGATGGGAGTCTACTTGAAGTTGAATCCATCGTCCAGCATCTGATTTTGAATCCAAAGTACTTGAGCACAGCAGCTTGCAGTAGTAATGTATTCAGCCTCAGCTATTGATGCAGATACATAAGATTCTTTCTTACATTGCCAAGAGACTATCCTTCCACCAAGAAATTGACATCCCCCTGATGTAGACTTTGTAGTCATGTTGCAGCCACCATAGTCACTATCTATATAAGCATACAAATTAAAGTTAGAGTTCTTTGGATACCAAAGGCCAAGTGATGGAGCACCTTTGAGATATCTAAGAATTCTTTTGACATTGATATCTTGGGGTTGGCTTGATATCTTGCACAGATGCATGTAGCAAACATGATATTAGGCTTGCTAGCTGTGAGGTACATAAGAGACCTAATCATTGCCCTGAAGAGATGCTCATCAACACACTCCCCCTCAAGAACAGGCCTAAGGGAGTGGTTTCTAGCTATGGGTGTCTTAGCAACCTTACAATAAGTCATGTTGAATCTTTGAAGTATCTCTTGAACATACATAGACTAACTTATGAAGATGTCATTGTCAACTTGCTTTACTTGAATTCCTATAAAGAATTTGAGTTCCCCCATGGCACTCATTTCAAACTTGTCTTTTATTAGCTTTTCACAGTCTTTGCAGTGCTTTGAATTAGTTGACCTAAAGATAATGTCATCCACATATACTTGAACTAGCATAATGTCATCTCATGTTCCTTTGATGAAGAGAGTTCCATCAATAGTACCCCTCTTGTAGCCATGCTAACAAAGATACTGTGATAGGGTCTCATACCACTTCTTTGGTTCCTTGTGCAACCCATAAAGAGCCTTATCAAGCTTGCAGACATAATCAGGTTGATCAAGATCTGCAAACCCTGGTGGTTGTTTGACATACACCTCTTCATCAATCACCCCATAAAGAAAATCACACTTGACATCACGCTGGTAAACCATGAGGTTCTTGGATGCAGCAAAAGCTAGGAATATCCTGACAGCTTCAAGTCTTGCTATAGGAGTAAAGACATTTATGTAGTCAATTCCTTCTTCTTGAGTATATCCTTGAACAACTAGTCTTGCCTTCTTCTTGATGACAAGTCCTCTATCATCCTTCTTATTTCTGAACACCTATTTGGTTCCTATAGTAGTCTTCCCATGAGGAAGAGGACATAGGTTCTAAACCTTCTGCCTTTTGAATTAAAGAAGCTCCTCTTGCATAGCTTCAACCCAACTTCCCTCCTTTAGGGCCTCATCAATTTTCTTTGGCTCTATCTAGGACAAGAAACAAGAATGAAGACAAACATTTGAATTATAGGTTTGTCCTCTTGTTTTTACCCCTGTGTCAACATCTCCAATGATGTTTGTGGAAGGGTGAGACTTATGGATCCTTAGCTAAGGGATCACAGCAAGTTGCTTATGTATATCTGAAATAGAGAAATTCAGATCTGGTAATGAGGATTCACTATCCACATCATCACACCAATTTGATCCAATGAGTGCGTGACATCATTGATGTTTTCATCATTGGAGTGGTCATCAACATCAAGAAATTCCTTATCACTATCACCACCACCATGCTCTCTAACTTTTGAAGCTCCTTCCTCTAATTTATGTACCTCTAAGCTAGAATTTAAAGGCACTCCAGAGGCATCAGTAGGATTTGAAATTGATGTGCTGGTAGAAGCCTTATTTGCAGGATTTGTTACCACTAGAGCTGAAGATGTGTAGCTTGAAGATCTTCTTAGCTCAAATCTTAGATCAGGATCACATGTAAGTAATATTTCTGTTGACCCTGAACATTCTCACAAGATTTGTTAAAACAGTTGGTGACTAAATCAAGATCAAACAGCCAATCAGGACCAGAACCTTTCACACTAGGAGTGTGCTTATTTAAAGTCACATTGGCTGACTCCTCAACTACTCTAGTTCTGAGATTGTATACTTTATAAGCCTTAGCTTAGGAAGAGTATCCAATGAAGTGTCCATCGTCTGATTTTTCAGCAAACTTAACAATTTGATCTTTGGTATTCAAAATAGTGCAAGGACACCCAAATGACGTGAGAAAACCAATGAAAGGTTTCCTCTTGTGCCAAAGTTCATAAGGAGTCTTACCATGAGTCTTAACCACTAAAACTTTGTTTTGCACATAGCAGCCAGTATTGATTGCCTTAGCCCAGAAGGTGACGGGTAGTTTAGAGTCAGACAACATAGTTCTTGCAACTTCAATAAGTGTCCTATTTCTCCTCTCAGCAACACCATTTTGTTGAGGAGTCTTGGGAGCACTATATTGTCTTGTAATACCCTTTTCATCACAAAATGTATCAAGGATTGGTTCTTGAATTCAGTTCCTTGATCACATCTTATGGTTTTGACCTTGTGATCACATTGATTCTCAATCTTTAAGATGAAATTCTTTAGAATCTTAGGAGTCTCATCCTTAGTTCTAAGGAAGAAGACCCATGTGAATCTTGTAAAATCATCTTTGATCACTAAACAGTTAGAGGTCCTTCCTATACTCATTACACTAGTGGGGCCAAAGAGATACATATGTAACAAGTGTAAAGGAGTAGTGATATAGTTTCTTTCCTTTGGTTTTTTAGATACCTTGTGTTTCTTCCCTTTCAGGCATGCCACACAATGGTCATCACTTGTAAACTCTTTCTTTGGCATTCTAGTTACCAAATCATTCTTAATAAGTTTTGTTCTTGTTTTTAAAGTTTACATGGCACATTCTTTTATGGCAAAGGAAAGACTCATCACTATTTGCTTTAGATAGAAAGCATGAAATTTCTCCTGAGGGAGATGTTTCTTGAAAATCCATCTTGTACAGTTCTGAGCAGGATATGCTCATGAGGAATGACCACCCCGAGCTTGATAATAATGCACTCATGCTCAATAAAGAGCATGTTAGGAATCTGATCACAAAATTAGGATACACTCAGAAGATTTTACCCAATCTCTTTGACAAAATTTACCATTTCAATGCTGAGCTTACCATTTGTGAGCTTGCCCCTTCCTGTAATATAACCTCCAGCATCTCCTCCAAAAGCAACTGGTCCTCCATCAATTCTTTCAAACTTTTGGAGTAGTGACCTATTGCTTGTCATGTGCTTGGAATAGCCACTGTCAATGATCCATACATTTTTGTTTGTCTTGAGTTGTTCCTGCACAAAAAAGATGGTTAGTTACATTTGGAAACCCAAGCCTCATTGGTCTTGGCCTCATCAAAAGAAGTTGAAGACAACGCAACAGTAATTGATCCTATAGTCATGCTGGAGGGATCATTTGCTAAAGTTGGTGAAGAACCACTTGGTCTTTCTTTGACTTCCACACCACCTTTAGAAGCTTAGACTTGACCTTCAATACTTTGGAAGTTTTGTTGACTTTGGAAGTTTTGATGAATGGGCCTTTGAAAGATCATGCTTTCACTACAACAGGCTTCAGTACTTCAAAAGTATTCCTTTCTTCCGAGACCAAAGTTTCTTCCAAAGGCAAGTTTCCACTTGTCTTCTTCTTCATTTTAGAGCTTCCAAAGGAAACAGATGTTCCTTCTAAAGCTTTCTTCTTCTCCACACTCTTAGAAGTTTCTTTTTTTGTGATGTGGAGAGTACTCTTTGGATTGTAGATATAATCCTTAGCAAGATGAGAGGTACTCCCACACATAACATAGTCCATTTTCTTCCTTCTAGGAGTCTTCTTTTGAGAACAAGCCTAAACTTGATCACTTTCACTCTCCATCCTCATCTTCTCAGATGATGTGACAATTCTTGTGGGGTTAGAACTACCTTTGGAGCTTGATGGTTCATGTTGTACAGCAGTGGTGCACAACTTATCAGCCTTCTTCTTGATGATAGAATGACTTGGCCATAAACTAGAACTCTTGTTGTTGGAGTTCAAGTTTGTGTCCTCAGCTTTAACCACTTCAAATCCTATAGAAATAAAAACTTGTTTCTGTGTAGAGCTGAAGGTGGCCTTGATCTCTTGAGCCTTCTTTGCCTTCTCTTGCTCTTTCTGATCAAGTTCTTTCTTTTGGACTTCATCATCCCAAAAGCTTTACTCTCCTCAGAGGGATGATGACCTTCCTTAGAATGCTCTTCTTCACTCCTCTTTGAGCTATTCTTCATCATCTCCTCTTCATCCTCTTTAGTCAAAGGATTTATGAAGGGAAGCTCATCTTTAGAAGTTCCACACATAGGAGATCTTACGGACAAGATTGTGTGTGGAGGAGCTATCTCATAAGATCCTAGTCCTTGCTTATTCTGATAACAAACTTTTGCATACAAGGATGAGGATATCATGTTCTTGAAGGTCTCTTCTTCAAGAACACATTTTTCTGCCTTGGCTTTGTTGATCACAAGCTCAGCCTGGCATTCAGTCAAAATAGTTATATGGTCCTTGTTCTGAGTCCTATAATTAGTGTGCTTATGTTTAAGAATGAAAATGGTTTTCTGTAAGTCCTCTATCTTTAACCTATAATTATTTTCAGCCTTTTTGAAATCAGATTTTAAGATACTTAAGGTCTCAAGATCAGATCTCATCTTTAAGTTGTAAGACTTGTATCTATTAACTTTAGCAATATATCAGGAGTGCAAAGATGTTCTAATACTATGGCTTCATCATGGTCATCCATGAGTGCTTGATTTGAAGATGCATCTTCCACCTGGAAGCTTCAGTCAAAGCCTCCTTCTTCAAAAGCAACTGCAGCTTGTTGCTTTGGCTTCTCATTTTGGGGAGCTCTCTTACTGTTGTTTGGTTTGGCTTGAGTTTGGCCACCATTTTCTCTTGGTGCCTTGCACTCTCTAGCAAAGTTTCCCGTCTGGTTACAGTTGTAACACTTTACCTTGCTTTTATCCAGCCCAAAGTTTCCACTGGTTGCATTGCTAGGAAACTTCCTCCATGTACTCTTGTAGAACTTCTTGGCTCTGTGAGTGAGAAGAGCCAACTGTTGAACTATCTCTATATACTCCAGATCATCTGGATGGATACAGTCTAAGTATTCAAGGGTGAAGAGAAATTTGCATGTGGATTCATCAACAAAGACAAAAGCATGAGAAGAACTTGTCTCTTGGAAGGGACTTCCTTAAGTGTAGCTTTCTCTTGGAGTCTCTAGGAAGGTGATGAAAGGACCCTTTTGTGAGTTATCAGGGAAGCATATGAGATGATGTTGAGGTTCTATGCTATCCTTTTCAGTCACATGAAGGTCCAAACTCATTTGATTGCTAGAGTTACCAGATGAGTTTTGCATGTTCATCACCATCTGGTATCCACTGAGAATACCATACAACTCAGTTAGACTAAGAGTCTTAAGGTTCTCAGTCCACTTGATAACAATAGAGTAATGTGTCCATTGTCTAGGAAAAGAGGACATAAACTTCCTTACAATGTCCTTGTTCTCAAAAGTTACTCTAATATCCATTAGAGTATCCACAGTCTTAACATACCTAAAGTATTGTTGAGTCATGGTTTCACATGTTTTAAAGGTGAAGTTTTCAAACGGCTACTTGAGGAGGTCCTTCTTGTTCTCCTTGGCTTCAGTTGAGCCCTCATACATAAGCTTTAGTGGTTCCTATAGTTTCTTTGCAATCTTGCACTTTTTGAAGCCTTTGTAGATGGAGTTTGGAAGAGCTGTTTGAAGAGCTGTCATGGCTTTTTAATCAATCTCTATTCCCATTCTGTCTTTATCAGAGAAATAAGCCACAGCCTTTGGAATCATACCACCGCCAGTAGCGGATAAGGTGCTTGGTATGTAAGGTCCTTCAACAATAGAGTCCCACATCTTGGAGTCTTAAGACTTGATAAAGCCTTCCATTCTTTGACACCAAGTATCAAAGTCTTCAGGAGTGATCAGTGGAGACTTTGTCATAGTTCCAGTTTCCATATCAGCCTTGGTGATAGCTGCTAGTTGAGTTGTTAAGTGTTTTTTGTGTGAGATGGATCTTAAGATGGTGAGATTTTATATCAAAAGCCTAGAAAGCTATGATACCAAATGTAGGACCTTTAGAAGGGGTGATGCACTTTACAACACAACAACACAACTAAGGAGAGTTCTTTAGAACACTTAAGAAATCAATAAGGAACTGGTTAACTACTATAAGACATGCTAAGAACACAAGTAAAAGAGAGACAAAACAAGATAGCAACACAAGTATATTGGTTTTCAAGAATTCAGTATATTGCTTCTCAAGTTCTATTACAAAGTGTTACAAAGCATAATTGAAATTTACAAGTACTTGAGATACATATACTACATCC
Organism: Flaveria trinervia; assembly: GCA_025506515.1. Taxonomy (NCBI): domain Eukaryota; kingdom Viridiplantae; phylum Streptophyta; class Magnoliopsida; order Asterales; family Asteraceae; genus Flaveria; species Flaveria trinervia. The sequence continues at coordinate 12,802,923 of CM046447.1, read as the reverse complement.
TACAGCCGGCCATACTTTGAAGGCCAGTTGGATACATAAGACTAGACAACAAAATCAAATGTAGAGTCAAAAGGCAGATTGCCTTTTGACTTGTGACTATGACATGCCATAGCTCACATCCTAATATATTACAAAAAGGATAAAGTACATAAAGTAGAAAGCTCAGACTCAAGACCTCAATGTACAGTTTTCCAAAAGCACGGACCTTTTGACCAACTTGTGAAAGTTGGTGAGTCATACAGAGTTGCAGCAGAAAGGTGGTCCAGCTTTATGGAAAAGTACATTAGATATTAGCATGTACATAAAAGTCTTTGGAAGAAATATGTCTCCATAAATTGGCTTCAGAAGACTTTGTCTCTAAATCTTCGAAAGACTTCATATTTGGCTTCAGAAGATATTGGTCTTGGCATCGGAAGATTTTACACTTAGAGTATTTCTGGTGTGAGGTGTAAAACTTCCGAAGCATTTTAACTTTAGTAACTTAGTGCATGCATGCAAAGAGACTTTGGATGCTTTGAATGTTTTGACTGCATCAGACTTGTTGGAATCCTTATAGAGTAGTTTTGCAAAACCCTAATTCGAAATATCTATGTTGCAATTCTATATTTTGTGGTTGGAAGTTAAATGATATTCACATTGAGCCTTTGATATTGTTATTGTTTGTTTTGGCTTGATTATTATTGAAAACCATTGAATCTAGATCAATGTTTTGTTGTTGTTATGAATGATTGATCAGTAGCTTTGAATGTTTTGTGAATCATTTGCACTAAATATTGATCACTGGACCAACAAAATTGTATCACATCCATATTGCTCTTTATTGATTGAATTTTGGGTATTATAGTTTGAAATCATTATTTCTTCAATTAAGGATCATTTTTTATTGATTTGGATGTGGAAATTGATTGAGTTTGGTTAGAGTTTGTTGGTCCAAATAGATCAATGAACAGTACTATTGATCGACTAATGGTTCAATAACACTAAAAACACTCAACACAAGCATACCATGATGATGTAGATATAAAAGTGTTCAATAATAAACAAAACAAAGCAAAAACAAAATGAATAAACAAAGGCTTAATATGATTTCAATTGAATTCCAGCCTCAAAATTACACTTGCAACAGAGATATTTCGTATTAGGATTTTTCAAGATTTGCCTACAATGACAGAAACAAATCAATATATAGGCTACATAGTTTTGCTAACAGTTTCGTTGTTAGACCCATTGCCAGTTTCGTCGAGCAAAATTATAGTTTCTTTTAGAGTTTTGTTGGCCGGTAAAACTCAAAATACAAACTTACATAAAAGTAATCTAAAATATATCCTATTGCATTTAAACATAAACATAATAATAACATTAATCTAAGGTGAGTCCAACCTATTCTTGATCGTCAATACTCCCCCTAGGTTGGACCTCACCGACTAGATCGTCTTCATCAACACCACCAGCTCCAGCTTCCTCTCCAGCCTTAGATATATCTTCTACTTCAGCTCCTACTGTACTGACTTCTTCATCGTGTGCACTAGCTCATTCAAATTGTCTTATAAGATCTTGCACATCCATTTTGACTTCATTTGCCTAGCTAATTTTGTCAGCCAGCTCTATAACCTCTGCTCTAACCCCTTGAGCTTTATTGTCAACCTCCATGCCTCTTTCCTCATTTGAGCTCTAGATCCTACCTTGATATGATTCTCACATAAGATCAGCAGATCCTCATCACAAAATGCAAACACCTCCATTGGATCAAATAGTCTGATTTCAGCTCCATCCTTCATTCTTGTCATCGTCCCCTATATTATTGACATAAAACCACTTCACAAACTTTTTAAGACTTTGGGGGAGGGGATCAGGTAGTCTCACCCTATTGATAGTCTTCGAGGACTTAACCCTTAGCATAATCCTACCTTTACCAGTCTCCCAATATGTGTCTTTCTTAGACCTCTTCCTGTCTGCCTACATATAGCCAAACATTTCAAATTGTCATTTAGCCCCTGTTTTATCTCTTCTTCCAATAATTTGCTCGTTCTCTCAGCTGAGAGTCTATCAAGGGAATTTCCGCCAATCTCCTAAGATCCCATTTAGGCAAGGTATTGAATGCCTTCCTTTCATGTAGATAAAAGATCCTACCTCCCCTCCTCTTAATCATAAACATTTTAAACTCGATTTCCAGCTTATTATTCTCTTCTCATACTCTTTCCTGCTCAACCCCTAAATGTTCTAAAATAGTGGGGTTAGCTCTTCTGACTCTTTTGTTGGACCAAAAGAACCAATGACCCGGATCAGAAAAACCTTTAAGTCCCACAGACATCACAACAACTACTGAAGACCACAACAGCTGAAGACAACAGCTGATTACAAAGTCTGAAGACATAAGTGCTGAAGACAAAGTCTGACGACACAAGTGCTGAAGACAAAGTCTGAACACACAAGTGCTGAAGACAAAGTCTGAAGACACAAGTGCTGAAGAACAAAGTATCAGACGTTGTCACAACAGCTGAAGAGGTCTTCTTCAGTAGTTGTGATGGTTTACCTTTCAGTTGTTTTGTCTTATCTTTTCAGTAGTTTGACACAACAGCTGAAGAATACTTCTTCAGTTGTTGTGCTCATCAGTAGTTTTATATTTATCAGTAGTTTTGTAAAACGACCGAAGAGCTTGTTCTTCAGTCATTGTAGTTTCAGTAGTTTCTTTTCAGTAGTTGTAATAATAGTTAACACTTAGTATTTTTGTAAGAAGATGTCAGCTATTTGACATCTTCAGTAGTTGTGTTAACTATCAGTAGCTTGTGATAAATTTTGTTAGATGTCACTATCAAGTGACATCAGCAGACGTCACATCTCTTATATAAGAGGTGTCGACCTAATTGTAAGTGTGACATTCCGTTACCACGAAAGCGAATATTGAATGAAATATATCTGCAGAATTCTCTCTATCTATAACCGTTTTGTTCTTACATTGAATATCTTTTGTTCTTGCGATTTGGCTAATTCATTGTTAGAATTCTGCTGCTATACTCTCTAATCAATCAAATGTAGATCACTGATCCTAACAAGTGGTATTAGAGCTGGTTAATCATTGATTGATCTAACAATTGATCATTGAAACTGCTAATTGATATCTATGTTTGATTGAATTAGCATTTTGCAAGAACTGGTTATAGATTATTGAATTTCTGACGCTTTCGTTCATTATTCTGAGATCTCTCTTGGTTCAATTGGTTGTTGTGTTTTGTTCTAAATCTGTTATAGCTTAATTGAATTTGATTGAATCTGAGATGACTACTCCTTCTAATGATCCTCACAATACTGGTTCCTCTACCAAGCCCCCGATGCTGGTTAGGACCGAGTATAACATATGGCAGCGAAGAATGCTTCATCACCTGTCTGTTAACAGTTCAGGTTGTTGGACATCTGTGGTACATGGACCACATAAGCCTATGGTGAACAATCCGGAAACCAATCAAATGGTTCCGAAGAAGAAGGAACAATACTCTGATGAAGATCGGAAACTGTTTGAGATTGATGCTAAAGCCCATGGAATTCTGGCCATGGCACTGCCTAATGAAATCTATTCAGGGCTTATGCATCATGAAACTGCTCATGATCTCTGGAATGCCCTGAAGGAACAATTCGGTGGCACAGATGAGGTCTTAGCAAAGAACAGAGAAATCCTTGCCCAACAATATGAGACATTCTCTCATAGAAAGGGTGAGACACTGACTCAACAGTTTGAGCATTTTTCCTGCTTGATCTCTGAGCTGAAAATGGTGAAACAGGAATACACCAATAGCCAGATGAATAACAGGTTCCTCATATCACTGCCTGAGAGATGGGACACATACACTATTGTCCTACGCTCCATTGCAAATCTGGATAGCCTATCTCTCACCCAACTTCATGGGAAACTGCTTACATTCGAAAGAGAGATAGAGCAGAAGAGGAAACTGTCCTCATCAGGAAAGCTCACTGATGACTTTGTACCAGGGAATACTGCCTTGGTTGGTCATGAGTCAGAATATGCTGCATCTGAAAGTAATTATGATGAGCATATTGATTTCTCTTCAAATAGTTCTGATCATGCATTTGTTGGTATTGAGAGTCATTCTGGCAGTAATAGTGACAATCTATGCTTCATCATGGATGATTTGAAAGGAATAGATGATGATGATCTGGAAGAGATGGATATTCTGAGCCAAATGGCATTGATTAATATCAGATCTCAGAAGTTCTATAAGAGAATTGGCAGGAAATTTCCTGGACTCTCTGGCAAAACCAAAGTTGGTTTTGACAAGAGTAAGTTGAGGTGTCACAAATGCCAAAGGCTCGGACACTTTGCAAGAGAGTGTAGATCAACTGGATCTAACTCTTCTGCACCCTTTGTGACTTTTCCTAGTACTAATCCACAAAACAGAGGGCAACATCCTGCTGGTTCTGGTCATCATTCACATCCTAGGTCTCCTGCATACTTTGTTCCCAGGGTCAAATGTCATATCCTTATCCCTGCTATTATATGCCTCAACCAAATCCTGTTCAAGCTCCAATTGCACAACAACCACAAGCATTGCCTCAACCACAACCTTCCCAATCTCATCAACAAACTCAACCTCAACAACACAGCTTCTTCACCCCAGGAGTTGTTGACTGGAGCAGTTTACCAGATGATTTGTCTGGTGATGAACAACTGTTCACTGGTGCTGGTCAACATGGTGGTGACAGTCCCTTTGGAAATCTAGCTCTTATGGCTTTGGATTCTGCTGATACTTCATCCACTAATGCCTCTACACCAAAGGTATCACAGGTATCCTCTGAGGCAAAAGCCAAATTATGTTCTGAAACATGCATAGCAGCATTTGCATCTATTAGAGAAGCAAATGTAGCTTTGATTAACAAGAACATCGAGCTAGAACAAACAATTTCCAAAAGAAAAGCTGAATTTGAGTCTGTGTTTAATGAAAAGAATGATGAGATTTACAAACTTAAATGCCAAATCATAGATTATAAGGCTAGGGAAGAGGTACTTCTAGAGAAGTACAAAGATCTCAAATAAACCCTTGCAGTCACCCAAGTAGAGTGTGATCGATGGGTACAATCATGCAAAGGTTTTGAAATGCTTCTTAGTAAGCAATCTGCTTCCAATGTGAAGTCTGGCATTGGTTACAATCACACTGCTCCACCTACAGATTTTACTCCCAGAGCAGAGGTAGAATCTGATGGTGAGAGCAATAACCAATCCATTTCATCATGTGATCAACTTTCTGATACAGCACCATCAGAAGTAGAAGTCAGCACTAAGCCCTCTCAGAACCTATCAGCTGATGTTGATGGTTCCACTGCTGACACTCACATGATCAATGAGTTGATCAACTCAGGAGTTAATTCTGAAAGTCCTGAAAGGACTGGAGAGCAAGATTTAACACCTGAAGTTCAAACTCCAACTACTGTCAGTACTGAAAAGAAGAAAACTGTCAGTAGAAAGAGTTTGAAGACTACTAAAGAGGAAGTCAAGAAAGAAAAACATGCTTTCAAAGCACTGAAGAGCAAGTCTTCAGTTGTTTCATCCTCTTTAGTTGATGATCAACATAAGATGAAGAAGAAACCATGTGAAGTATGTGGTTTGTTCAATCATCTTACAGATGATTGCTGGTACAAAAGTGGATCCAAACTCAAACATAATGAAAAGATTAAAAAGAAAATGGATAAAATGAAAACTGAGTTTGAAGCCACATTTGTATCAGCAACATCAAACCCTGTAACCCCTAAGTCCATAAAGAAATCCAAAAAGGAAGGGGTTAAACAGGCAACAGCTGAGGTTGCTCAAAAGGAAATGGTGGATCACAGGAACTCATCAAACACAAGTACTGATATGTCACAAGAGCTGAAAGCTTTGGCAACAAATCAAACACAACTTGTTATGATGGTTCAGCATTTGTTGGGGAGAATTAACCAACTAGATGCAAATGTGATCAAACCACTGAGAAGGCATTCCAAGTCCAAATCCAAGGAATCCATCTCAACACCATCTTCTTCTTCAGCTGTTAATCATGAGAAACAAGTTATGGTTAAATCTGTTGATAAAAAACAGACCCAAAACCGAAAAGGTTTGGGCTTCAAAACCTAACTAGTTCCTTATGATAAATTCAGGGTTCTTCTGCATGAGACTAAGACTCCATTATTAATGGATAGTGCTTCAGTTCTGTGCTTTATCAAGAATCCTGTCCAGCACTCTAGGACCAAACATATAGAGATCAGACATCACATTATTCGGGATTCTTTTGAAAAAGGTCTGATTGATCCTAAGTTTGTGCCTAGTGCTGATGAGCTTGCAGATATTTTTACTAAGCCTTTGGATAGTTCTACTTTCCAAAACCTTGTGTTAAGGCTTGGTATGCTGCAGCTAGAATAAGTGATAATTACTGATGATCTTAGTAAATAAATACTGATGATCATTAGTAACCATATCACAGATAGTACTGATTCTGTTAAAACAACTGATCAAGTTACAACTACTGATGTAGTTATAACTACTGATATCAGTAACAGATAAGTACTGATGTCCTATGAAACAACTGAAAATAGCCAAAAGGCTGAAGAGTAAGTGTTGAGGACAGTATGAAACAGCTGAAAAGCTAAGAATTGACGAAAACAGCTGATGAGTAATTTCTCTTCAGTTGTTTCTACAACTGCTGTTTCTAAAACAACTGATGACAAAACCATGTCTTCAGTAGTTTCACAACTACTGATGACTAAAACCAAGTCATCAGCTGTTTACAACAACTGATGACAAAAACATGTCTTCAGTAGTTTCACAACTACTGATGACTAACACCACATCATCAGCTGTTTACAACAACTGACAACAAAACCATGTCTTCAGTAGTTTCACAACTACTGATGACTAACACCAAGTTATCAGTTGTTTACATCTGAAGACAAAACCAAGGTTTTCAGTAGTTTCACAACTACTGATGACTAAAACCAAGTCTTTAGTTGTTTCATCATCTGAAGTCCAAACCATGGTCTTCAGTAGTTTTCTAACTGCTGAAGCCTAAAACCACGACTTCAGCTGTTTCAACGTCTGAAAGGGTAATACCATGTCAACAGTCGGTTTAAAACTACTGATGACTAACACTAAACCCTTCAGTCATTTTCTAACCCCTACCCTATAAATACATGTCCTCTTCTCGAATGTTTCATTAGCTGTTATTTTCTGAGCTTCTCTCTCTCAAACATGGCGACCATGAGTCTGAAACCACGACATAACTGCGTTGCTTACCTTACCAAGTCGGCTTTCTGGAACAAATATGATAATGCCATTGACTTAATGGTGGATTCCCCATATCGCACAGCCTTTCTCTTGAATCCGACCATCTACCCTGAATCCCTCAGTCAATTCTGGTCAAATGCTTTTGTTCATACTGATAAGTCTACCGGCCAATCTCTGTTCGGTCCCTTGTCAACCAGAAACTAGTGGTCGTTACAGCCGACATCATTCGTCAGGCACTACACTTACACGACTCCACCGCTGTGACTGAATACCCAAAGGGCACAACAGATATGTCCTTTATCAATCATGGGTATGAAGGTGATCTTCGGGCTACAACCATTCTGAAGAAACATTTCCATGATGCTGAGAAATTTATTTTTCACATGGTAAATGTCTGCTTAGCCTCCTAGACATCCTCTTGGGATCAAATGTCATCCCAATGGCAACAGGTATTGTATTCTATTCTAGAACACCAACCGCTAAATTTTTCTGAAATCGTGTTTCTAGAAATAAAGAACTTGGCTCAGAAACCTGCGGCAAACCGATGGCCATTATATCCCTGGTTTCTGATGGCCATTATTTTAGTTGAATTAAAATCTGATGGCCTTGTTGGCCTTGGAGTCCCTGCACCAGCTGTTTTGGCTGAGGTATACTCCAGGCACAACTCAGACCTTACTCTCAAAGAAGCTGCCCGAATGCTAAAGCCCAAGCACAGGGAACCCACAGCTTCCACCACCAGAACCAAAGTCCCCACTAAACCAAAACCAAAACACCCCAAAACAGCTATTCAGGGAGATGAGTCCCCTGAAGATGCTCCTGTATCACCCAGGCAGGATATACTTGCTGATTTAAACCCCCCAGCAGTATTAGAGACTCTACCAGCCACAGCCGCTCAGGATTCCTCTCAAAAGGAGCCTGCAGCCACCACAGAAGGGGTACCCACACATCTGGGATCTTCCTCACTTGAGGAGATTGCCATTGAAGAGCACCATCCTCCCCAGGTGCACACTGCTTTTACCCCATCTCCCCATGCAACCGCCCCCCAAAGTCCAACCATAATCATTGCAAACGTGCTGACTCAGCTGAATGCCTCTCCTCCTCCCCAACAACCACTAACAAAGGGGAGAACCACAGATATTGAGGAAGAGGATCACCATGCTTCTAACAACCCATAGCATCGGGGTTTACAAGTTCTATCTCCTAGTGTGGATAGGGAGATTAGAACATCTAGTGAGGCTGCCACCTCTTCTGAATCAGAACATGATCAGAATGAGGCTTGTAACATAGCTAAGACCTCACTAGAGGCAACAGCTGATGAAGGACACAGTCCTGAGGCTGGAAGTCCCCAGTTCCAAGACAAAGGGGCACATGCTAAAACTGGTCTACACCCAGTGCATGTACATCCTGCTACAAGCAGGAGGTCAGGTGATTCAGCATCTGCTGATGATGACCTGGGCTTTTTCTATGACGTTCTAGCCCACAACACCATCCTGGAGGCTGAGGTAAGCAGGCTACAAGAACTGCTTGCCAAGAAGTCTCAGGATGAAAGTCCATCTGCCCCTACCAACCCACAGATGGCACCTTCATTTGAAGGTCCCCCAAACACTTTACCCTCTCACTTCACTGAGCCTCCAGCCTCTGCTTTTGGCACTATCTCTCCGGGACAGAACCCCCCTAGCAGATGGTTGTTGTATTCCAACAATCCCTACCTCTCATCACTCCCATCATCAATGACATTGTTTATAAAGCCATTGATGAGAGGATCTCCTCAAGCCTACAACCACTCATTGATGATGTTGTGCACAAGAAACTTCTGTGGTACAAACCCCTGCCACCAATGCATCCAAAAAGGGGGAGAGTACAGCAGTGAAAGAAAAGAAAAGAAAAAGAACTGAGGATGAGAAGGCACAAGAGAAAACCAAGGAGTTGGAAAAGGAAAAGGAACAACAACTGATCACTTACAAAAGAAAGAAAAGTGCTGGTGATCAAACGAATGCTGAAGAAAAATCCTTGGAAGAGCTGGTAAAAGAGGCAGATGAAACACACAGCCAATCCATGGACAAAATCATTGAGCAACTCTTCAAGCAAGACTTTGATACAGCCACACTAGACAGTGAGATCAGGAGGTTGGAAGTAGAGGAAATTCAAAACAGATGGGCTGGGTACAATGTGCTAGAGAAAGAGATATTGGAGATCATGATTCGATTCATAGCCAAATACTTAGGAAGATCACTGATGGAGATTCGTTCATGGACCAGAGACAGCATTCTGGCTATAGCCACCAGAATCTGTTTGTCTGAGCAATTTGATAAGGGGATAATCATTGAAGCACTTGATGAGGCTGGGGCTGGAAAAAGGTTTGAAATGGCAAGACTCACAAAAGCCAAACTCACAACCAAAATGCTTGAACAACCTTCCCAATCACCCACTCAAAAACAGCCTACCCCTCAAATCTCCAAACCAATCTCAAAACCCAAATCCAAACATCCTCAACCTTCAAAACCAATTCCTTTACCACAAAAACCAACCCAACCATCATCCAGTGATGCACCTAGAGGGAGGAGAAGGGTGCTGAGGATAGAAGAAGATGAAGAAGAAGAGGATGAAGATGATAGCCTGCCACTCTCTGCTGTTCTAAGGCTACCAGAACCCAGGAGTCAACTCATGATCACACCTGACTCACAAAGGGAAACGGTTATAGTCAAAATAGAAGATGAAGAACAGCAGAAGCAGCACGATGAGCAACTACTGAAGATGGTTGACAAGGAATTTCCTCAGTCATCATCTATACAAGCCATGAAAGGGCATGCTCAGAGGCTGTACACTCTCAGACACACATTTCAGTATCAAAAGGAGAGAGTGAGAGTATGGCCAGACCCCAAGGTGAGTTCTAGAATCCACAAAAGATCCATTCCACATAGATACAATGGCCAGGTTAGAAAAACAATAGACTCTACAATCATGTTGGCCATTGTAGTCTCACCTTGGGAAATAATCGATGAATTCAAGAAGGCTCATCAATCAAAAATGACCCCTCAAGCCTTACTGGAAAACAAGATGATCAAAAAGGGGTTATTATATAAGAAGCTTGAAGACATTAAGAAGAATGAGCTCCAGTTACTTCTTGAGGGCACTCATCCTGATGAATTTGTCTATAGGGAGATAACTACTGTGGAGTTGAAGAATGGCAGGACTGTAAAGTACTTATCTGAGTACTATGGTCCAGAGTTCTTCTTTGAAGGAGGAGTAGAAGAACTCTCCAAGGAGGAACAGGTTGTTCTCCTTGAGGCCTATGTTCGAGAGTCGTACAGACTCATCATGGGGAAGTAGATCTCATGAATGGGGTAACAACTCTGTGTCCAGTTCCCCAAAATAGAGTTCCCATTCATACCTTGCCAAACAGATCTCTGAGATTTCTTCCCAGGCCAGTGCTTATATGGGTCATCTTCTCAACTGATCAAGAAGGAAAAAGACCAACCATTCTGCCAACAATAAGTGGGACCTCAATAAAGTTAAAGGTTTTGGCTGCATTGGTTCAGGGGGAGTTTGTTGGACCAAAAGAACCAATGAGCCGGATCAGAAAAACCTTTAAGTCCCACAGACATCACAAAAACTACTGAAGACCACAACAGCTGAAGACAACAGCTGAAGACAACAGCTGATTACAAAGTCTGAAGACACAAGTGCTGAAGACAAAGTCTGAAGACACAAGTGCTGAAGACAAAGTCTGAAGACACAAGTGCTGAAGACAAAGTCTGAAGACACAAGTGCTGAAGAACAAAGTATCAGACGTTGTCACAACAGCTGAAGAGGTCTCTTCAGTAGTTGTGATGGTTTACCTTTCAGTTGTTTTGTCTTATCTTTTCAGTAGTTTGACACAACAGCTGAAGAATACTTCTTCAGTTGTTGTGCTCATCAGTAGTTTTATATTTATCAGTAGTTTTGTAAAACGACCGAAGAGCTTGTTCTTCAGTCGTTGTAGTTTCAGTAGTTTCTTTTCAGTAGTTGTAATAATAGTTAACACTTAGTATTTTTGTAAGAAGATGTCAGCTGTTTGACATCTTCAGTAGTTGTGTTAACTATCAGTAGCTTGTGATAAATTCTGTTAGATGTCACTATCAAGTGACATCAGCAGACGTCACATCTCTTATATAAGAGGTGTCGACCTAACTGTAAGTGTGACATTCCGTTACCACGAAAGCGAATATTGAATGAAATATATCTGCAGAATTCTCTCTATCTATAACCGTTTTGTTCTTACATTGAATATCTTTTGTTCTTGCGATTTGCCTAATTCATTGTTAGAATTCCACTGCTATACTCTCTAATCAATCAAACGTAGATCACTGATCCTAACATCTTTCTTTTTCACAAACCACTCCTCTATCTCCAGTTCAAACACATCTCCCTCCGTAGAGCCCTTCTTGGCTACATATATCAAGAGTTGCTCATCCATATTTATAATACTCTGGCTTAGAGTCATAGTCTACCATCTGCTCATTAGTCTCCCCTTCATATATCAGATTCATCTCCATTGTCTTTTGAACTCCTTTAATATTTGGTTCTCTCACAATCTCCTCACCACCAAGATCTGTATCTATATTTATCCCCAAATCTATAAACCCTGCCTCAATCACCTCCTCCACATTTTCTTCGGCCTCTTTCCTTCCGGTCTTAGTCTCTCCCTCACCAAGATCCTTCTCACCAAAACCCCCTAAAGTTGCATCTATTGCACCACTAGTGCCCTCTTCTGCCTTAGATGAGGTACCCATATTCAGAAATGAGTATCTTATAGTGTTTGTAAGATCATCTAACTCAGATTGAGTTAGTTGATTAGGCAGGCCAACAGCAACTTCAAGCTCATTCATTAAGCTCTTTATCAAAGCCTACTAATCTATCATCATTTTGCTCATCTTCTCCAGCATCTCATCTTTCTTCTTTTCTCTCAACTCCTGATTTGTCAGCTTCATTTTATCATACTTAACTCATTAGCAAGAGATGAGTTAAGGTTTATGATCACATTCTCATCCAAGTTTCCCCTTTCATCTCTCCTTTATGGCTCAGTAAAGTTCTAATGTTTGTGTTTGGATCTTCTCTCAATCATCCTTTCAGCATCACCCTAATCCGCCTTCTTCTTAGATCTTTTCTCCTTCTCGGCTTTCAATGCCTCCTCCACCTCATCTATTTCTTCTTCAAAATCATAATCCTTCTTGGCATACATTTTCCTTTTCTTTACTAACATAGCATGTTTCTCCCTTGTTTCCTCAACATGCTTGTTCTCAGCTTTTATAACCCTCCTAATGTAGTTCCACCTTTCGGCTAGATACATATTCTCCCATAGATGAGTAATCCTCCTACTAAATCATGCTTGATAGTTGAGTAGTCAGCAAATATCCTGGTAATCATCTAAACCATCATTTTAATCTCTCCATGACGTGTCACATTGGAAATTAAATCCTCTATCATCATCTGGATAAATCTAGGATAAACCAGCCACTTGTCTTTCATTAGGGCCATCACATTCTCAGCCATATAGTCAAATATTAGCTTGGCTATATTGGCATTTTGTCATCTACAGAAAATAATCATAGCCTTCACCCAATCTAGGTTCAACCCATATAATCCTCCTTTTCTATGGTCCAAGCACATAATGAAGACGTGGGCTATATATCTCCTCTTTGGACTAGAAAGATTTATGGATTTCTTTACTAGTCCTAAAAAGAGGACCCTCATACCCGATGCTCCTAAAAGCCTTCAACACCTCTTGATCAAATAAATCTACCTGTTGTCCACAATCTTCTTCTAGCCTCAACACACGAGCAATAATTTCTATAATGATAGAGATATCATTCTCCGGGACTCTACCTACAATCCTATGAGGATTAGCCCTAGTGTCATACTCTACTGATCTCCAAAAGTCCCTAATGTTCAGATCATATATAGTCGGGGAATGAGAGGTCGCATAGGCGATAGGAGAGCTCCTGAGCCAATGTATACAATTTCTGAATCTAGTAGCCTTTGGATTCCTATCATCTAGAATGGCTGTAATGTTGTTCCTCTATTCAAATTTTAAGTTGGCCATTTACCTCAAAAGATATAGATTAAAATGATGTAACAAGATAAATAATAAAGAAAAACATTTGAAAAAATAAAATTAAAGAAAAACACAATTGATTCCGGAAGAAAGTGTAGTTTCGCTCGTCGAAACACCGTGCGAAAGTGTAACTTCGGCAGAGATTCACTTGTAATTTCGCCCAGCCAAAGAAGTAGTTTCGGTGCGCCAAAACTATAATTTTGGCAAGGCGAAATTGAATTCTGGCAAGTGAACCTGACAGATCCTATCAGGTTTGCATGGACAGTATAACCTTAGAGTTTCGTTGAACACAGATGAACTTTCGTTCAATTTTGCAGAAACTTTCAATACTTTCGCAACAAGAACTGCGAAGGTATTGAACCGACGCGATCAAATACACTCATTTAAAGCGGTTGAAACCTAGATTAAACTATATACGTAGGTTCGAACACACACACCTATGTCTTAAATAATCATCCAAAACGTTTAAAAATCAAAGGTAATGAATATCATTCAGGAGATTATTATATGGCTCCGAAACAAACAATGATATGATTGTGCGAAAATGAGCAAACAATTTCTCATTACACAATATATAGCACATAGTTTCGCTACCAAACAGATCGATGAATAGTACTATTGATTGACAAAATGGTTCAATATCACTAATAAACACTCAACACAAAAATACCATGATGATGTAGAAACAAAAGTGTTCAATAATAAACAAACAAAGTAAACACAATCAATAAACAAAGGCTTAATATGATTTCAATTGAATTCGAGCCTCAAAATTACACTTGTAAGAGAGATATTTCGTAATAGAGTTTTGCAAGATTCGCCTACAATGATAGAAACAAATCTATATACAGGCTACATAGTTTCGCTGACAATTTTGGTTGTCACAGTTTCGCTGTCACAGTTTTGTTGTCATAGTTTCGCAATCACAGTTTCGCTGTCACAGTTTTGTTGTCATAGTTTCGCTGTCACAGTTTCGCTGTCATAGTTTCGCTGTCACAGTTTCGTTGTCACGGTTTCGCTATCATGAACTGTGAGGCAGATTTCCAGTTTCATCGGGCAACTAAACACAGTTTCACTAGGTGATTATGAGTGAAAGTATAGTTTCACTCATGGTTTTGTTGTGCAGTAAAACTCAAAATACAAACTTACATAAAAGTAATGTAACATATGTCCTATTACATTTAAACATAAACATAATAATAACACTAATCTAAGGTGAGTCCAACATATTCTTGATCTTCAGAGTTTGGTGTGGGAAGCTATTGTATTCATCATATCTCAAGTTCTTTGACATTTGAGTGATTTGGATCAATTTCATGGTGAAAAATTCTTTCTGACTCATCCAGCGAAATTACTGTTTTTCCAGTGAAACTATCTGATCAGTTAGCAAAACTGATTTGTTAGTTGTGTTTGTCTTTCTGATCTCAGAGAAAGTACTCCTATTGAACGAAAGTTCATAACTAATTATGAACTCATTCTTAGGGAAATTGCTGCCGAATTTTCTTCTGAACAAAAGTTCAACTGGTTTCGAGCGAATCTGCTTGCAAAACTAGCATCTTTGAGCTGTTTTCTAGCGAAACTAGCATCTGTGAGTTGTTTTCTAGCGAAACTGCTTCTGAAATACCTAGCAAAACTAGTTGCGATTTTATCAGTGAAATTAGTTCATCTTCTGTGAAATTATTTGTTTGAACATGTCAAAAATGGCAACTCTTACGATATTAGATTTAGAGAGCGCAGCACCAAACTGACCTCCAAGATTGATCAATGGAGATAACTTTGAAGATTGGAAGAGGTGTTTGAAGGCATTTTTTATTACACGGATCATAATCTGTTAGCCCAGGTTGAACACTTGAATCAAATAGTTTGAAAATTTCTTGATCAAATAATATGAACACAATGAAACCCCAACTTTGATCTATTTTGATTGAAAGTAATATTGTTTACATGTAATCCCTCAATCAGGTGTTCATAAAACCATCAGCTAATCCTAATTACCATTAGGCTATTATAGCCTAGGCTAACTTTCACTATTTACACTTAACCCCCTAGACTATTTACACTTAACCACCTAGACTATTCAACTAGACTAAAACATGAATATTACAATAAAATCCTTATTAGTCTAGTTGACTTTGACTTCGATGTTGACTTTGACATTGTTGATAATATAGACTATTGTTTCAACCCAATAATACTCCCCCTTAGTCTATCATTATCAACGTCTTGCATCTTTTACAACATCGATAAATCAACATCTTCAATCTCCCCTTATTTTCATGCTCCCCATATTCAATCATTGGAGATGTATCTCACAAGCTCCTCATTTTTGAGTGCATCCTTTGTGAAGATATTGGAAAAACTTTTCCAAAGCTCTAATCTTTAGTGTTTCAGAAGATGTAAGAGAAGGATTCCTAGCTCGGTATCTTCTACAAACTTGAGGAATAGGTTCTCTGATTAGGTACACTACTTAACTAATGATCAACCATCACTTGTAGTAAAAATTTGAAACATGGTCTCAACATTTCTAATTAGATCATTTCATTCTAACAAAATAAACCATTGTTTATCTCTATGTGTAAACAAGTGACCCGTGTTTGTTTGTGCGTAATGTCTGTGAAATGCATGAAAAATGATAACATTGTAACCACATAATATGGAAGACCTAAAAGAACTTTGAAATGGAAATTTATTATATGTAGTTTTGTAATATTATTATTATTATGATTATTATTATTATTAGTAGTATTATTATTGATATTATTATTATTATTATTATTATTATTATTTTAATTACCAAGAATTGAATCGATCACAAGATCACATTCTAAAGATATACTTAAGCACAAAGATAAATTTAAACATCGACAAGCAATGAGATCACACTAATAACTGAATCTAATCACAGTCTTTGAGTGATTTTGAAATGCTCAAACGGATCAATAATGATTGATGACATGTTTGTCCATTTAAACCCATGCCCTGTCATTTTCAACAAGCAGCAGATGATTCGTTAATGTTCGAATAAATACTTTAAAATGCTAAAACCCCTATAATCATTTGGAAAAGACCCTCACCCAACCTCAGGATTTCTTGAATTTTGTTATGATCATTATAGAACAAGGCTTGTGCATTAGTGTGCAAGTGATTATAATCAGAATTTTGCATTCTGTGATGAATTCATCATTAGATGATTTGACACTACTTAGACCAAATGGTGAGAGCTCCAGGTTATTATTGACATACAGCAAAGGAGATGACCATTTAACATGTGCCGATGAGAGCTTCAGGTCAGTACTATCGTACATCAAAGGAGATCATCACTCCAAGTCAGTACTTCCATACAACAGAGGAGATTAGCATAGTTTAAAAACACAAACACAAGACTCATAAACACACCAAACATGACTCAAAAGATATGGCTTATATGATTTGTATTAGGGTGGGTGAAAGATAAATTCTCAATCCATTTTTTATCGGGACTCAGTTTTCATGCAGGCCAAAACGATTGCATAAATCTAGACTTCCTTAAGCAAAGATTTTAATTTAAATCATTATGATCTTGTCTACTTTAATCTTCATGTTGAGCTTATCAAGCATATCATTAAAGAATCTGTTTATTTCTATATGCAATCATAGTTTAGATGTGAATCAAATAACAACATCAGCTACAATTATTTCTCATTTTAAAACACAAGTCATGCAAGTACAAGCATTTCAAGATGATATACAATCATTTCCCAGTCGTCTCGAATCTAGTTCCTAGTTATCTTTTCATTGAATTTTATTATACTCTCCCTTTATATTTTTATTTTTGCAAACCTATTATTTTAATAAAGTGTACAAAAATATAAATTTACCAAAGAAGGTCTTCCAAACTAAACTAATATAAAGATAAGAAATAAACTATCAATAAATATGCAGTGATTGTGAAGTGAAAATTGTGATTGTGTAGATAAAAATTCAGATTGTGGATAAATTACCATGACCTTAACCTGTTTGTTCCGCCTCATTTGAATTAGTAACAATCTATGTCAGTGAACTGGATTACTAACAGGCCCCTGAATTGTTCCTGCACTCATAAACAGATTAGTTTGAAAAAGGTACCCAAGCCATCGTAGTCCTGGGTGTTACTTTTTCATCGGTATATGTAACCTGCTTCGGCACACAAATTGTTGAAATATCAGGGATTTTTGTATCCTTCTTTTTAATTTTCCAAATTTGGTTTGGTTTAATAAATTTGATTTGAAGAAATTAAATTTAGAAATCATTTTATGTTTGAGAACGGATGAAAAAAAAATTGATTTTGAAACCTTGGTCATTTTCATCTTTGAATCATGTGAAACTAACTTCACATGAAAAGTTTTGGATGAAAGGTTTTCCATCCAACTATTCAAATATGTATGTTTTTTTACCTCTTGAATCAGAGAAGCAACCCGTGTTGCCTTTATCGTCTGGAACATTCTTTGTAGACTTACATCTGGGAAAGCAATTTGTTTTGCCTCTACCATCCATAGCAAGTCTTTGAGGGCACTATTTTACCATATGACCTTCTTTTCCACACTCAAAAGAAGCCTTGAAAGGCTTTTGATACTTGACTAACCCGTGTGTAGCATTTAGATTTGGAGATTGCTTAGAAGTTGTTGCAGATTCTTGCTTGTTTTGGATTTTGTTGTGCTGAATAGTGGATGAGATCTTCACTGTTCTTGTTTTAGATTGTTGAGTTCTTTATGGATGACTGGCTTGTGTTGCAGTTGGAGAAGAGATTCGTATTACTTTTGATTAAGATTTTGGAAGCTTTTGAGAATTGACGATTTTAGGTGATATCTCGATCTTTGAGGAACTGACACTGTCCTTTGTGTTTGATTTATCATTTGAGCTTATCCAGTCTCATATACACAGATCTGCTTCCAATGAATCTTGATTGACAGGAATATGATGTGTTTTTGTTGTTGGAGCTAGATGATTAGGTGATTCCCGATTTATCTCTTCTTTCATAATCCTGACAGGCTCAAAGGTAGGAATTTCACATGCTTTAAACTTATCATAGAAGTTAGAAGAAATAATAGGTACAGATTTACAAGCAATCAGGATAGAACAATCATTATCTTGACTATCAGCATTCAGTTTATTGTATCCCATACCAGTTGTAAAATCATAATCATCTCACAACTTTTTAAGATTCACTCCCTCTAAACCTGCATGAAAACTGTTAGCATCATTTTCAATTAAATCATTTATTAGATGAAGTTTGGGAATTGGAGAGTAACATAGAGTAGATGGAGGTGGAACTAAATAAAATACAGTTTAACTGTTTGAATGATATCCAATCCCACGTTTTACCCGTGCCCCTTGTTGTCTAGCAATAAGGTCATCCCTTTTCATGTGTGAAAAGGTCAATTTATCAAGCTTTGTTTGAAGTTGTGTCGTTTCAAATTAAGCTTTAACAACCCTATCTCTTAGAATATTAATTTCAACGTTACGCTTCAAAATGATTCTTCTTACAAGATCATTTTCAGCCAATGCTTCACTAAGTTTCTTTGAAAAAGCAATTTCATTTTTCTTTAATTCCTGATTAATTATTTTTAAGTCTTTTTCATTTTCCATTAACAATATATTTGCCTTATAAATCCTAAATAACTAGATTTTGCAAGAAGAAGTAGACATATCCTGAATTGTCTCATAAGGAAGACCCATGATAATTCTTTCTGCAGCGAAGGTCTTCTAACAGTTGTAAACACTTGTGTTTCTTTGTTGTTCCTTTGGCTTGATTTCTGCATCTCTTTATCCTCAGATTCTTTCTTTCCTTTATCATTTTTCTCAGCTTCATTATCATCGGTTCTCTCAAATTTAGGTTTACTTGCCTTATCAATTCTCAAAGCTTCATAATTCCCTTTGACAAACTCTTTGAATTCTACATTTGAATTCGAATCAATTCTTAATAACTTCAACTTTTCAATCATCTTGGTTTTGTAATCAAGTATGTTTTTTTACAAAAGAGATAACATCAGTATTAAGCGTGTTGGTTTGATGTGGGAACATGGCTTGCCGAAATTCTTGTCTTTTGATATCCAAGTCGAGAGATTTTAGCTTGTTGATCATATCCATAAGTTTTGTGTCAACATAATTTCTTTCTTGCTTTTGTATTTTAACATGGTGACCCCACTCGGATGGAAGGGTGTCAAGAAGCTTTTGAATTTGTTCAAGATTACTGACATATGGAACATGCTTCTTTAGATTGTTTGCTACCTTTAGGAATCGATCAATCAAATCTGACAATTTTGCTTTTTTTTGTACCTGCAAAACAGTCAAATTGACTTTGTACCATTATGGCATTGTCAGATTCGAGATTGTCAGAGAAAGAAATTTTCAAACAAGATATTAAATTCACTTTATCAAAGAAATTTTCAAACAAGATATTAAATTCACTTTATCACCCAAAACAATCAAATATATTATTTTATTATAATATTTTTTTATTTTGTTTTAAAAAAACCTAGCAAAACATGAAGACATCTTAAAACATTTGAGGCCCACTCAAAAACTTATACGAATGGACTTAACTCATAAAACTTGAGGCCCAAATTTTTTTAAAAATAATATTAACTAGCCCACATAAAGCTTTTTTAGAAAAACGCAATAAAAAATAGTCCATTTAACATACTCAAAACCTATCACAAACAAAACACTTCAACCAAAACACACACATATAGGAATGAAAAGAAAGAACCCCTAGGGTTCCGTTGACCGACCGCCTTTACGGGAATGAAGACAACATCATAATGATTTAAATGAAAATCTATACTTAAGGATGTTTGGATTTATGCAATCATTTTGGCCTGCACAAAAACTAAGTCCCAACAAAAATTGGATTAAGAGTTGAACTTTCACAAACCCTGATACAAATCATATAAGCCATATCTTTTGAGTCATGTTTGGTGTGTTTATGAGTCTTGTGTTTGTGTTCTTAAACTGTGCTAATATCCTTTGTTGTATGCAAGTACTGACCTGGAGTGATGATCTCCTTTGTTGTATGATAATACTGACCTAAAGCTCTCATTGGCACATGTTAAATGGTCACCAAATGAATAATTCTATTGATAATCACTTGCACACTAATGCACAAGCCTTATTCCATAATGATTGTAACAAAATTCAAGAAATCTTGAGGTTGGGTGAGGGTCTTTGCCAAATGATTGTAGGGTGCTAGCATTCTATAGTATTTAATCAAACCTTAACGAATCACCTACTGCTTGTTGAAAAAGATAGGGCATGGGTTTAAATTTACAAATATATCAGCAATGGTTACTGACCTGTTTGAAAATTTCAAAGTCACTCAAAGATTATAATTAGATTTAGTTATCAATTGATCTCATTGCTTGTTGATGTTTAAATTTATCTTTGTGCCTAAGTATATCTTGAGGATGTGATCTCATGATCGATTCAGTTCTTAGTAATTAAAATAATAATAATAATAATAATAATATAATAATAATAATAATAATAATAATAATAAATTTATAAAATAAAAATATATAATAAAATTTCATTTCAAAATTCTTTTAGGTCCTCCATATTATGTTGTTACAATGTTATCATTTTTCATGCATTTCATGGAAATTATGCACAAATGAACACGGGTTCACTGTTTACACACACAGATAAACACGGGTTCATTTTGTTAAAATGAAATGATCTAATTAGAAATGTCGAGATTGTGTTTGTGATTGTGTTTCAGATTTTTGCTGCAAGTGATGGTCGATCATCAGTTGAGCAATGTAGCTGATTAGAGAACTTGTTCCTTAATTTTGCAGAAGACATTGAGCTAGGAATCCTTCTCCTACATCTTTTGAAACACTCAAGATTAGAGATTTAGGAAAGGTGTTCCAATATCTTCACAAAAGATGCACTCAAAAAAGGGGAGGTTGTGAGATACATCACAACTGAATTTGGGGAGCATTAAAATAGGGGGAGATTGAAGGTGTTGATTTATCGATGCTGTAAAAGATATAAGATGTTGATAATGATAGACTAAGGGGGAGTATTGTTGGGTTTGAAACAATGTTCTATATTATCAACAATGTCAAAGTCAACATCAAAGTTAAAGTCAACTAGACTAATAATGGTTTTATTATAATATTCATGTTTTAGTCTTGCTGAATAGTCTAGGGGGTTAAGTGTAAATAGTAAAAGTTAGCCTAGACTATAAATAGCCTAGTTGTAATTAGGATTAGCTAATGGTTGTATGACCACCTGATTGGGGGATTACATGTAAACAATATTACTTTCAATCAAAATAGTTCAAAGTTGGGGTATTCATTGTGTTCATCTTATTTCATCAAGAAATCTTCAAACTATTTGATTCAGTTGTTCAACATGGACTAACACAATCAATGGGAATCAATTATCTCTCCACACATTCCTCCCATTACCATTGGAAAGGTTGTTTCATAGAACAAAGATGCATCTATATTCAATAAGAGTGACATGAACTTGATTGACAGAGATCAAATGGCATTTGGAGCCTTAACTTTGTGTCTTGCCCCTTACATTTACAACCACTTTACCGAACACAAAAATTCCAAGTCTTTGTATGATTCTTTATGTGAATTATATGATAAGAATGATGAGTTAGCCTAGGATAAAGGGATACAAGATGGGAAAGAGTTTAATTCATTCGTGGGATACAAGAATGAGAATCTTACTGATCTAATAAATCAATTTCTGACATTCTTAAGCAATCTGAAGAAATATGATGAAAAACTTACAAACTATGAACAAGTGAATATGGTTTTGGATTCACTTCCTCCTTAATGGATTTTACAAGTTCGACTGTTACAGCAAGAGAGAGGATTCACTGATTATAAGCTCATGGATATCATCAACAAGTTGTAATCTTTTGCATTAGATTTGAAAATGAGAGAGTTCAATCAGTCCATGATACCATCATCTGGTTTTTTCTCAAAATGATTCATTAATCACATCCGCTGCAAGCTCGCCAATGCATGCATCAAGGCAGGAGGATCAACTACAAATGTTTCATTTGATTAGTCATGTAGTGGTGGTAGCTCTTAAGTGATCAATCAAATTCAAAAGTTTTTTCTGCCACTCCAATTTCGTCTAACACAATGGCACTATTTGGTTTGTTTGTTCATAGCTATGAAGCACTTGTAGCTAGTGAATTAAAAGGTAAAGGGATGACTACGGAAGATATGTATCAAGTTGATCTAGATGACTTAGAGGAAATAGACATTCAGTGGCAGATAGCCATGTTGATTCTCCGAGCTAAGAGGTGTATGGAAAAAACCGGTAGGAAGAATTTGGAGGTCAAAATTCCAATTCAAGATGTTTTAACTGAAAGTTGTTAGTACATTTCAAAAGAGAATGTCCTTTACCAATAGTAACTAATCCAAGCAATTCAAGTGTTCCAAAACTAGCTTCAGGTATAGAAAAGGAAGAGAGTAAGCCTAAGAAAGAAACAAAGTTGATTACAAATTTTGACTGGAGTGCTGAAGTTGAAGAGACTAAAAAATAAATCAACCAAGCTCTAGTTTTTGGGATAGTGAATGAAAAGGAAAGTATTGAAGAGTTTGATCAATATAAAAAGTTTAAATGAAGTTTTGTAAACTATTATCTTTGAAGTTGTTGAACAAGCCAGTTTTGAGGGTACTAAAATGTGTGAAAAGAATTGTTGTAACAAGAGTGTAAATGTTGATAAAGTGAATGATACTTAGAAAGAATTCAAGGTCAGTGGTGTAGAGTTGGTGGAGATATAGATAGAGGATAAGGTTAATGAGAAGCAAGCAAGTAAAAACACTATTAAGAAAATCAAGAAAAGTACTCTAGTATGCCAATATGACAAAGCGCTTGCAACAAAAAAGGTGGTGATGGGTCTTCCTTATGAGGTAACACAAAACATGCTCACCTACTTTCAAAATCAGATTATTTGGTATTTATAAAGCAAATCATCTGTTTACTTGATAATGAAAAGAAATTAAACGGATTAATGATGTGCTTAAACTAAATAAGTCAAAATACTTTGTTAAATTAAATGAAGCTTTGAAAGGAAACAGACATCTCAAAAAAATGTTTTAGAAAGAAATGTAGAAGTAAATACTTCGACTGAAAGAATCTCTCTTGTTGAGTTTGAAACAAGTAAAATTCAATCAGAACTCGACAAATGGACAATCCCAGGGATGAAACATGATGATTTGTGTAAATCACAACGGGGGCTAGAATCAAAACAGGTTTGGGTTATGAAAATGTTTCAGTTTATCCTTCTCCCGATACCTACTGTTTTTCACAAATGCCAATTCCTCATCCTTCAAATGATTTAATTCAAATGGATACTAAAATCTGTCTATAGGTTTAGAAGGTGTTAACCATAAGGAAGTGTGTGAGGAATACGGTTATGGAACAACGAGTGGGATTGGATGCAATAGCTTTAGTACCCCTAAATCTCAAAAATCTGTTCTAAATAATAGTAGTAGTTTAAGTAACAGTTTTATTTCTCAAAAGTTTGTCTCAAACATTGTCTTCGTGAATTCAAGTGGTTATTCCACTTTTTTGTCTAATGATTTAAGATGTAATGATGATATTTCAATTACATGTGTGAATGATGTTGTGGATGGTTATATTATTCCACCTGATAATAAAACAAAAGGAAACTACTTTGAAAAATTATTTTCTCATCCCACTCCATCTTTTACTCCACTTAAAATGACAAAATCTAATGAACGGGTAACATCTCCTTCAAGTGCTAGTACATGTGTGTTGGAGCATATATTGTCATATATAGTGTGTCTATCACTTGTCGAATAGTCTAGGCATAATGTAATACACCTGATATGTTGTAAACACAAGAAACTGGGTCATTCGCAAGAGCATATGCGAATGAGACTCAGTCGTACGACTCGGCCATGCTAATCTGAGAGATGCGATTGGGTCATTCGTATGATTGAACCATACGCATTGCCCAAATCGTACAAATGGGCCAGTCACATCTGATATGGGCTAAGGCCTATAAATACTAGTTTCATTGTGTAGAGAGATTAAGGGAGTGTGCACGGGGCCTAGGTGCTGCCAGATGAGAGGGGAGATCATGCTCGATCTCCCCTTCCAAGAGTCTTGATTCTTATGTTGTAACGAGCTTGTAATCATTAGGTTTTATCAATGAAACCATTTTATTATAGTTCGTGATTATTGTTTGTCTCTTGGTTTTGGTTTTGTTTCCTTCCGTCAGGAACATGCTCGGATGTCTACCAATCTAGCGCCTTCACAATTGGTATAGAGCAGGTTACTGCTGGAATGATCTAACAATCATTCTAGCAACCCGAGCTCTTGATTTCTGGATCTATTTCGACTTCTTTGACGTTAAACCCACTTCGTGTTCTTCGTGCTTTGCTCAGATCTTGTTACGTGTGTTGTTTCTGTGTTAAAATCAAACTCAAAACCACGTTCTGATCACCCTTGCAAATCTTATGTTATTTATTTTGTTTTGGTTCATGTAAAATTCATAAGTTACGGTTTTTGGCAGCCCTGGCGGCTGCAGATCTGAAAATCTACGTGCAAATCTGCTCATGCGACTGGACCATGCGAATGGACCATTCGTACGACTAGACCATGCTAATGGACCATTCATACGACTGGACCATGCTAATGGATCATTCGTACGACTGGACCATGCTAATGGACCATTCGTATGACTGGACCAGTCGTATGTTCAGTCGTGCGACTGGAATAGTCGTATGTTCAATTGCACGAATGAGCCATCCGCATTGACTCATCCGCATTTGTTCCAGATAAAAAAAAAGAGTCTGGAACTACCTCTTGCATAGATTTAAGGATGAGCAAAGCATATTCACCCTAAGGTTCTTTTGTCAATTAAGTTAGATGTATACCCCATTATTCGTCGGACTTCCAGAATAGGTGAATGTAGTTGGAACACGAAAGAGAGAAGAGAATATGTCAGCAGTGTGTGCTGATTTTGTGGGATAGTCAGGAGAATCTGACTATTTATGGGCCAATCAAGTTATATCTATCCGCACAGAGAGTGTTCTCATTCTTGGGGGGAATCCATGTTTAGAGAAATTAAAGACGCAATCAGAAAGTGATGATGTGATCCGGTTTCTGATGATGAATCTGAGTGCATGCTGATTTGGTTGAGATTGTCAACTGTGGATTGGAACCCTTTACCTTTTGCCTAATACACTGTATGAAGATGCCAGGAGAGCATAATGTCTATATATTGGGATATGCTGAATTTGAGGGGGAATTTCTGCAGGTGTTAATGTTAATCAAGTTAGCCTGTGTGAAGATTGAAGCAATGGAAAACAGTTCATGTCATTATCTGGAAAAATCAATCATATGGGGAATCTTGCTACTATGATGGTGTTATGCAAAGTAAACGAAAGCTATTATGCCCAAAATTCATTTTCATGGATATTGTAGCAACGTGACGGCTTGACAACGTTGGCTAATATGGTTTTTCATTTGATTCTATTGGAAATCAGAACAAAGATTGACTGAAGATTGTAAGAGGTATTATCTACTATTCGCAAGTAACATCCAAGGGGGAATTTGTTGGAACATATATTATCATATATAGTGTGCCCGTCGCTTGTCAAATAGTCTAGGCTTAATGTAATACACCTAATATGTTGTAAACACAAGAAACTGGGTCATTCGCAGGAGCATATGCGAATGAGACTCAGTCGTATGACTGGGCCATGCTAATGGACCAATCGTGCGACTGAGAGATGCGATTGGGTCATTCGTACAATTGAACATACGCATGGCCCAAATCATACGAATGGGCCTAGTCACATCTGATATGGGTTAAGGCCTATAAATGTTGATACATATGTACCTAGATTTGGATCTTAATGTAATATGTCTTGAATGTCTTACGCTTATGTAATGCTTGGGTAATTAATGAAATGAGAATGTTTGGTTGTGATTTATAATGTTTAATATTTCATTAATGAGCTGTGTAACACATATTGACTAGATTATATAGGTTTGTGATTGTTTGATTTGATATGCATAATGTTATAATAATGAATACATTCAAACTTGGTTAAGTGAAGTTCTCATTCGTCCGACTGGACCATGCGCCCCAACAGTGGTCATGCGTCCGAATGGCCTTGCGACTGAGTGTCCATGTGCCTAAATAGTCCATACGCCTGAAAAACTTCATGCGACTGACTCAGTCGCACGACTGAACACTCAGTCATGCGAATGGATCAACCGCATGGCTCAATCGCACGAATGAACCATGCTAATGGTTCAGTCGCCCGAATGAGCAACCCTAACCTACAATACCACCTAATTCGTGGAAAAACGTAAGCATCATACACACTTCGACTCTAGACGTACCCTAGTCATCCAAAGACCTCTAAGATCATACTCCAAGTTCATAGATCGCAATAGATCGATTCCTAATCGGTTCTTAACGTTAGATTCAATACATAATTGTTTCTACGTGTGTTCTCACTGATTGGATCGCCAATCAAATAGGATTCCGCACTATTTGGTTCGGTATACACGTTAATCAGTTAGTACATTGTCAAGTACACAATCCCTAAAAATAAATACCAGTTTCATTGTGTAGAGAGATTAAGGGAGTGTGCCTAGGGCCTAGGTGATGCCGGATGAGAGGGGAGATCATGCTTGATCTCCCCTTGCCAAGAGTCTTGATTCTTATGTTGTAACAAGCTTGTAATCATTAGGTTTTATCAATGAAACCATTTTATTATAGTTCGTGTTTATTGTTTGTCTCTTGGTTTTGGTTTTTGTTTTCCTTCCGTCAAGAACATGCTCGGATGTCTACCGATCTAGCGCCTTCACAATGTGGTACAAGTACTTCAACCAGTTTACATAATGATATATCGGCATATGAGAAAAGTCATTTCTTAAAAGATAAATTTAGAACCAAAGAAATGTATGAGACTTATAGTGATGTTGATTACAGTTTGTTGGAATGTCATGAGGTGTAAGGCCCCATTCCCGGGACGCTTACAGCTGGTAAATCATTGCACATAAAACATATACTTTACATTTAATCATTCATAAAACATTGCAGCGGAAACATAAAAATAACTTTTCATATCATTAAATGCTTTTGCAAGTTAATACAAGCGTTCATTTAAAAACATCATTCGTTCCCATTACAATGCAAAAACATTAAACAACCGAATGCCATCCAAAAGAGCTGAGAAGTTGCCCCGCGCCATCCTCAGCAATGCTCACCTGCCAACTGAAAAATGCATAAAAACCAGTGTTGCTGAGTGAGTTCTAGTTTTAAAATAAAACATACTTTTCTTTCTTTAAAACCATTCTTTACATTCATGCAATCATATATCATTCGTACACATAGATAATATCATTATTATCTTCATCATTCATTCGTTAACTTCTGTTCATTCGTCGTGCGTCATTAACTTTTACATTCTTTCATCATTCATCTTTTCTTTCCATCAAACCATAAGCTTTACCCTTCTGTTTCCTGGTACTGGGCCTAGGCCTATCATAGACCTTCTATAACGGTGCTCCACACCTCTGGCCACAGTACTTAAGGTAGAGTTTAGGTGTACCATTGCCATGTGCAATACCCTTCTATTTCCTGGTACTGGACCTAGGCCTATCATAGACCTTTTATAACGGTGCTCCGCACCTCTGGTCATAGCACCTAAGGTATGCAGCAATGGTTCTATACAAATGGTCAATCATAAAGAAAGACCCCGATGTGCATCCTCCCGGGATAGCGAACCCGCACATCGTTGGGCTAACACATTTCAATGGCGTGTCCCGATGTACAAGGCTTGCAAGACTTTCTTTACTTTCATCATTCATTAATGCATGCTCATTCGTCATGTTCCTCTTTTCATTATCTTCCACTTTAAGTTACATAATACTTTCATTTCATTCATTAACATTCAACGTAAAGCCAAGGGAAAATAATCATACATAATAAGGAACATAAACAGTCAACATCATCATACAGGGCATCATACATACATAACATACATCATACACAGCATCATGCATAAGCATCAAACATACATCACACATGCCTATCATAACATGTATGACCTCACAAGTCAACTTACAAGAACCCCTGGAAATATCTCAAGTCAAAGCCTACATTCATCTTTTTCCCTGAAAGTCTGAAATAAGTGTTCATCCGCATTTGCTATAGTTCATCCACATTTGTTCCTATTCATCCGCATTTGTTCCTATTCATCCGCATTGGTCTTACTCATCCGCATTTCCCATACTTAGTCAATGTTCGTCCGCATTTCCCATACTTAGTCAATGTTCATCCATATTTCTCATTACTCGTCCGCATTGTCTTACTTAGAGGTTAATTCTCATCAGCGTTAACTGTCATCCGCATTGACTTTCCAACACTTATCCACATTGACTTCCCATACTCATCCGCATTGACTTTCTTATTCATCCGCATTGACTTTTTAACACTTATGCAGATTCCAAAACTTAACATATGAGCCTTAAACATCATATTTCAATTCCAAATCACCGTCCATCATGTTCTAAGCTTAAATCATACCTTCAAAGCCTTGGAAACATCATCATACATTATCAAGCATGAACATAATCATACATCACATCATACATTCAACATACACAAAATCAAACATACTGGTCTGAAACCCAGTTTAATGAAAACATACATTCATGCATTTCCAGCCCCAAAATCAGTTAAAACATGTAAAAGGGGTCCTAGAACTCACCTTTGCAGCTCTTGAGTGTGGCTTCTTCTAAACTCATTTGCAATTGAGTTCAACCGCCTTGAAACCCACTAAAAACATACCCGCTCACATACAAACACACATAGGCATAAACCCGAGGACATAACCAGTTAAGAATACCATAACAACATGAATTCTTACCTTGAATTTGCACTTTTCTCCTTGTTTCTCTTCAAAAACGAGAGTTCTTGCTCCCAGCTACTCTCTCTCTAAAACCTGAAGATCAGTGATGTATGTGACATATGGGCAGCCATACTACCTTTTACACCCACTTTTCAAACATTTTGTCCTTTTGCACACTTTTTACCCCTAGACTTGGGTTTTATTTCTTTTCCTTCTTTTTCTTCACTTTATTCATTCTTTCTTTATCTTTAAAATAACCGGGTGTTACAAGTCCGCCCCCCTAAATAGGTTTCGTCCCTGAAACCTGTTATTCCTCGAACAAATGTGGGTAATGGTGCCTCATCTCTTCTTTAGCCTCCCACGTAGACTTGGATCCTTTCATGTGCTTCCACTATACGCGCACAAGGGGAACCACTTTATTCCTCAGGCTCTTCTCTTTTCGATCAATGATTGCCACTGGTTGCTCCACATAATTGAGCCATTCATCCACTTCGATATCCTCCGGTGGAAAAATCATATCCTCGTCACCTAGGCACTTCCTCAGATGAGATACGTGGAAGGTCGGGTGAATTTCACTGAACTCATCTAGTAATTCCGGTCTATAGGCCACCTCTCCTACTCGAGAAATGATTCGGAAAGGGCCTATGTACCTCGGGCTCAACTTGCCCTGCTTTCTGAACCAGATGATACCCTTCCAAGGTGAGACCTTCAACATAAACCGGTCACCCACCTTAAACTCAATCGGCCTGCGTCATTTATCAGCATACGACTTCTGTCTATCTTTGGCTACCTTCATGAAGGCTTTAATCCTTTCAAGCTTCTCGGTCGTAGCCTCGATTACCATGACGCTCCCTAACTATTTTTGACCAATATCACCCCAACAGACGGGTGTTCTGCATCTCCTACCATATAGCATCTCATAATGGGGCATACCAATGCTAGCATGATAATTGTTGTTATATGAGAACTCAGCTAACGGTAAGTGGTCATCCCAACTTCCTCCAAAATCAATAACGCAAGCACGAAGCATACCCTTCAAGGTCTGAATGGTCCTTTCTGACTGACCATCGGTCTTAGGATGATAAGCCATGCTAATGTGTAACCTCGTCCCTATAGCATCCTGGAATTTCTTCCAAAATTTAGATGTAAACCGGGTGTCATGATCGGACACAATAGACACCGGCACATCATGATGAGATACAATTTCCTTGATGAATAGATCCGCCAACCTCTCAGATGAATATGTCTCACAGATCGGTAGAAAGTGAGCACTTTTTGTCAAACGGTCAACTATCACCGATACGGCATCATACCCTTTCAAGGTACGTGGCAACTTTGTGATGAAATCCATGGTTTTGTGCTCCACCTTCCATTCTGGTATATCCAAAGCTTGGATCTTCCCATATGGCTTTTGGTGCTCGGCCTTCACTTGTAAGCAAGTAAGGCACTTACTCACATACTCCACCACATCACGCTTCATACCCGGCCACCAATAATCTTTCTTCATGTCTTGATACATCTTAGTGGCACCGGGATGAATGGAGTATCGAGTCTTATGAGCTTCATCCAAAATCTTCACCCGTAGATCCCCAAAATGAGGAATCCACATCCTCCTGATTTAAGTTCTAACACCAAGCGTGTTTTCACCCAATTCTGCGACTAGACCTCTCTTTCTTTCAGAATTAAGATGATCTTCTTTCATTGCCTCATCTTGTAACTTCTTGACTTGCTTCATCACATTCGAGGTCACGATCAACTGATATGCTTTCACCCGAATCGGCTCGGGCCTCTCATTTTGCTAAGGGTGTCAGCCACCACGTTGGCTTTGCCCGGATGGTAATGGATCTCGCAATCATAATCTTGTATAAGCTCCAACCACCTCCTCTGCCTCATGTTCAGGTCCTTCTGCTCAAAGAAGTACTTCAAGCTCTTATGGTCAGTGAAAATGGTGCACTTCATCCCGTAAAGATAGTGCCTCCAAATCTTTAACGCAAAGACCACGACTGCTAGCTCCAAATCATAAGTAGGATAATTGACCTCCTGAACCTTCAACTGTCGAGATGCATAGGCTATAACCCTTCCTCTCTACATTAACACACACCCCAACCCCGAGTAGGAAGCATCAGAATAAACCACCAGATCTTCACTTCCATCGGGTAATGACAGAACAGGAGCATGAGTCAATCCCGCCTTCAATTCTTCGAATGCCTTCTCTTGAGCTTGACCCCATACAAATTTCACATCCTTCAAGGTCAACTTGGTTAGTGGAGAAGCAATCTTAGAGAAGTCTTGAATGAATCTTCTGTAGTAGCCTGCCAAACCAAGAAGCTACGAATCTCGGATGGCGTCTTTGGAGACTTCCATTGCATTACCGCCTCCACCTTTACCGGGTCCACCATAATCCCCTCGGGATTCACCATGTGACCCAAGAATTGAACTTCGCGCAACCAGAACATGCACTTAGAGAACTTAGCGTAAAGCTTCTCCTCTCTCAGCATCTCCAAAACCTCCCGAATGTGGCCAGCATGCTCAATCTCGCTCTTCAAATAAATCAAAATATCATCAATAACACAATCACTGATTTATCCAGCATAGGCCGACACACACAGTTCATCAGATCCATAAAAGTAGCTGGCGCATTGCTCAAACCAAAAGACATGACAAGAAACTCATAGTGACCATAACACGTGCGAAAAGCGGATATCCTGCTCTTTCACCTTTAACTGATGGTAGCCCGATCGAAGGTCTATCCTTGAGAACCAACTGGCACCTTGAAGCTGATCAAACAAATCATCTATTCTCGGTAAGGGGTACCGTTCTTCACCGTCAACTTATTCAACTCATAGTAGTCGATACACATCCTCATCCTACCATCTTTCTTCTTCACGAATAAGACCAGAGCACCCCAAGGAGAGATACTCGGTCTAATAAACCCCTTATCAAGCAGCTCTTGCAACTGTTCCATCAACCTGTTATCAAATCAATCTGAAACTCAATCTCTCAGTCAGGTGGCACTCCTGATAGGTCTTCTGGGATCACGTCTGGAAAGTCACACACAACTAGTACTTCCGACAGTTGTGGTGTTGGTGTATCCACATCCTTTACATAAGCCAAGTAGGCGCACATCCACGCCTCATGTACTTTCCCGCCACCGCTATTGAGATTACTTTCGGGATCACCGTGACCCAATCCTAATAAACAATTACCGAACTCTCATCGAGTGCTGTCAGACAAATTATTTTCTTATGACACACAATGTTCGCCTCAGAGTCCGCTAACTAATCCATCCCAAGAACCAAATCGAAACCACCCAAGGTCATCACGAACGGTCTAACCGGAAATTTATGACCTTCCAATTCTACATCACAACCCTCTATCACCTCTGAAATCTTGGTAGACTTACCTATGGCAGTTTCTACATCAAAGGACACATCTATATTCTTACTACTAACAGGTAGTTTAGCACAGAAAGCAGCATAAATGAAACTTTTACTAGCACCATAATCGTCTCTCTCTATAACAAAATTCCTTTATCGCTTTATATCGAATGTTCTTGCTTGAATTTGTCTAATTCTGAGCTATTTCGTGCTATATCTGTTCAATCGATCAAACTAGAGGCTGAGATCCTAACAAATGGTATCAGAGCAGGTTAATCATTGATCGATCTAACAATTGATCATTGAAACTGTTCAATCGCTCTAAGTTTGATCGAATTAGCAAATTCGCAAGGATCTGTTATAGAGATTGAGAGTGTATCGCTTCTGGCCGTTTTATTTGAGGTTTTGTGTGGTTCTGAGCTAAATTTATTGTGATTTTACTTGAATCTGTCTGATTTTCCACAATGACTACTTCTTCGAATGATCCTTTCAATACTGGATCCTCTACCAAGCCTCCGATCTTGGTGAGGAATGAGTATAACATTTGGCAAAAAAGATTGCTCCATCACCTGTCTGTCATAGCTCAGGTTGTTGGACATCTGTGGTACATGGACCACATAAGCCAATGGTGAATGATCTGGAAACAAACCAGTTGGTTCCAATGAAGAAGGAGCAATACTCCGATGAGGACAAGAAGTTGTTTGAAATCGATGCAAAAGCCCATGGAATTTTGGCTATGGCTATTCCTAATGAGATTTACTCTGGCTTCTGCATTGTGAGTCTGCTCATGACCTCTGGAAAGCCATCAAAGAACAATTTGGTGGTACTGATGAGGTTTTAGCAAACAACAGGGAAATCCTCTCCCAACAATATGAGACTTTCTCTCATAGAAAGGGTGAGACTCTGACTCAACAATTTGAGCGGTTTTCATGTTTAATCTCTGAATTGAAAATGGTTAAACATGAATATACCAGGAGTCAGATGAACCATAGATTCCTAAGATCACTGCCTGAGAGATGGAACACATATACAATTGTTCTACGCTCAAATGCTGATGTTGATCGCCTATCTCTCACCCAACTTCATGGAAAACTGCTTACATTCGAGAGAGAGATAGAGCAGAAAAGGAAATTGGCTTCATCTGGCAAGCTCACTGAGGATTTTGTCCAAGGGAACACTACCCTGATTGGACATCAAGAGTCAGAATATGCGTCATCTGAAAGCCAGTATGATGAGCATATTGATTTCTCTACAAACACTTCTGAGCCTGCCTTTGTGAGTGTTGATAGTTATTCTGCTGGTGGTTTTGATAGTGACAATCTATGTTTCATCATGGATGATCTCAAGGGGATTGCTGATGATGACTTAGAAGAGATGGATATTTTGAGCCAAATGGCCTTGATAAATATCAGATCTCAGAAGTTCTACAAAAGAACTGGAAGGAAATTCCCAGGACTCTCTGGCAAAACCAAAGTTGGTTTTGACAAGAGTAAGTTGAAGTGCCATAAATGCCACAGGCTTGGACACTTTGCAAGAGAATGTAATCATCTGGATCTAACTCTCCTGCCCTTTTGTGACTTACCCTGGCAATAGTCAACAAAACAAAGGCAACACCTGTCATTCTGGTTATCATCATCAACCACAATCTCCTGCAGATTTTTGTCCACAGGGGCCAATGCCATATCCATACCCCTGCTATTACATGCCACAACCAGGCCAGGTTCAAGCACCCACTGCTCAGCAACCACATGCCACTCCCTGTGCTCAACCCATCCCAATCTCATCAACCTAATCAACTTCAACAACACAGCTTCTTCACACCAGGAGTTGTTAACCTCGAGCATTTTACCGGATGATGTGTCTAGTAATGAACAACTGTTCTCAGGTGCTGGTCAACATGGTGGTGAGAATCCTTTTGGAAATCTAGCTCTCATGGCTTTTGAATCATCTGATGGATCATCCTCAGTACCTCTTCACACAGGTATCACAGGTATCCTCTGAGGCTAAGGCCAAATTATGTTCTGAAACTTGCATAGCAGCATTTGCCCTCTATAGAGAAGCAATGTGGCTTTAATCAATAAAAATGTAGAGCTAGAACAAATAATTCCAAAAATAAAGCTGAGTTTGAGTCTGTGCTGAAAGAGAAAACTGATGAGATTTATAAATTAAAATGCCAAATCTCTGAGATAAGGCTAGGAGGATGTACTCTTAGAGAAGTACAAGACCTCAAAGATACTCTTGCTGTCACCCAAGTAGAGGTGTGATCGATGGGTACAATCTTGCAAGGGCTTTGAAATGCTTCTTAGTAAGCAAACAGCTTCCAATGTGAAGTTTGGAATTGGTTATAATCACACTGCTCCCCTACAGATTTTGCTTCAAGAGCAGGAGTAGAATCTGATGGAGAAAGTAATGACCAATCCACCTCATCATGTGATTCACTACTTGATAAAGCACCATCAGTAGTTGAAGTCAGTAGTAATCCCTCTGTGAACCTATCAGCTGATATTGATGGTTCAATGCTGACACTCACATGATCAATGTGTTGATCAACCCAAGTGTTATCCCTAGAAGTACTGAGAGTACGGAGAGCAGGGGATAACATCTGGAGTTCAAATCCCAATACTGACAGCACTAAAGAGAAGAAAACTGTCAGTAGGAAGGATTTGAAGCCTACTAAGGGAGTTGACAAGAAGGCAAAAAGCGCTTCTAAACTGCTGAAGAGCAAGTCTTCAGTAGTTTCATCTCCTTCAGTTGATGATCAACAGAAGATGAAGAAGAAACCATGTGAAATATGTGGTCTATTCAATCATCTCACAGATGATTGTTGGTACAAAAAGGGATCCAAACTCAAACAAAAGGAGAAAATTAAAGAAAACTGGCTACAATGAAAACTGAGTTTGAGTCAAGTTTGTACCAGCAGCATCAAATCCTGTTACTCCTATGTCCAAAAAGAATCTAAAAGAGGGAAGGAGTGCAACAGGCAACAGCTGAGGTTGCTCAAAAGAAGATGGTGCAACACAAGAACTCATCATCAACCCCAATACCAATGTGTCTGAAGAGCTGAAAGCTCTTCCCAGAATCAGACACAGCTGGTAATGATGGTTCAACATCTGTTGGAAGAGTTAACCAACTTGATGGCCCTGTGTTGAAACCCCAGAAAGGAGATCCAAGCCAAAGGATTCCTCTTCTACACCATCTCCTTCACCTCAAGCTATTGTGCCAATAAACCTGTTAGTTTACCATCTATTGATGAAACCAGGCCCAAAACCAAAAAGGTTTGGGTCTCCAAACTAACTGATTGTTTATTAATGCCGGTCTCTTCAACATGCCAAAGTAGCATCTGGTATGTAGACAGTGGGGGATCTATGCATATGACTGGGAACAACTCACTTCTTAATGACTACTCTCCAGGAAGGAAGGGTTTTGTTTCCTTTGGCAATGATGCAAGAGGTACATCATCGGGAAGGGCTTTGTTTCCAATGGGGAAATAAAGTTTGATGATGTCAACCATGTGGAAAATCTCAAGTATAACCTCTTGAGTGTCAGTCAATGTTGTGACAAAGGCCATGTTGCCCTTTTCACAAGCCAGAACTGCAGGATTCTGTCATCCAAAGTTCTGAGTTTGATTGACAAGGTATTGGATGCTCACACTCTCCTGAAGGCCAACAGGACAGGAAGAGTGTATGCCTTAGATCTTTCCAAGAAAATAGATCTCAAAGGTCATCCTTGCCTATTTTCCAAGGCCTCTTCTCAAGAATCTAATCTATGGCATAGAAGGCTGGGACATGTTAACTTCAAGAACATGAATCAGCTGATACACCATAGTTTAGTAAGGGGAATGCCTATGAAGGAGTTCAAGTGTGAAAACAACTGCACTGCTTGTTTGAAAGGAAAACAACACAAGGTTTCATTCCCACCTATTGAAGAACCAAAGTCCACTGCCTGCTTACAACTTCTTCACATGGATCTCTTTGGTCCTGTTAGAGTGATGAGCATGGCAAAGAAGAATACTGTCTGGTAATTGTGGATGATTACTCCAGATTTGTATGGACTTTCTTTCTACATTCAAAGGATGAAGCTGCACAGAAGATCATAAACTTTGTGTTGTATGCTGAGAAGCAGTATTCCCTCTCAGTCAGTGTATTAGAAGTGACAATGGAACAGAATTCAGGAACAATACACTTGATGAGTTCTTCCTTTCCAAGGGAATAAAGAGACAGTTTAGTATTCCAAGAACTCCTGAACAGAATGGAGTTGTGGAGAGAAAGAACAGGACCCTCATTGAAGCTGCAAGGTCTATGTTGGCTGATTTTGTACTGCCATTGACCTTTTGGCTGAAGCGTCAACACAGCATGCTATGTGCAGAATAGAGTGCTAATAAATCAGAGGTTGATGAAGACTCCATATGAAGTTCTACATCATTTGGCCCCTCTCATTTCATTCTTTAGAGCATTTGGGTGTCCCTGTTTCATTCTCAACACAAAGGATCAGCTCTAGAAATTTGATCCTAAGGTGGATGCAGGGTACTTTGTTGGTTATTCATCAACTTGCAAGGCATACAGAGTCTTCAACTGCAGAACAAAGATGGTTGAAGAGACTCTACATGTCAAGTTCAATGAATCTCCAAAGGACAAGATTCCACAAAGCCCTGTGGAGCTCTTTGATTTGGACATACTGCAATATGTTCCTTATCAATCTCCTGCTGTTGCTCCTGTCACAGTTCACCACCTGGTGTTACTACTGAAGATGATGATGATAGTAGTAATCACCACTTCAGGTTTAGTGACCACTGCCTGTGTCCTCTAAACCTGATGCTCCTATAGCTCCAGCAGCACCATCCACAACAAATGCTGATGAGATTTCTGCATCCTCACTTCATTTGAGTTGCCACCATCTTCATGGTTTCAAGAATCTGCATCAACATCTACTGCTGCTGAAGGTCCTACAAACACTGCACAGATTTGATTGTTTACCAAGAGCTGAAAAATCACCCAATGACTCAAATCCTTGGTGATATCATGCTGGTGTTTCAACCAAAAGCCAGTTGTCCAATTTCTGCTTCTATGCTCTCTTCATCAGTCGCTATAGCCAAAGAACTATCATGTAGCTTTGAGAGACATGGATGGGTTGAAGCCATGCAGCTTGAGCTTCTTCAGTTCAAAAAACAGCAAGTGTGGGAGCTTGTTCCTCTACCCCCAGGTAAGCGTGCAATAGGCACTAATGGGTGTTTAGGAATAACACTGATGAAAATGGGCTAATTGTTAAGAACAAGGCCAGACTGGTTGTGCAGGGGTTTGCACAAGAGAAGGTATTGATTATGATGAAACCTTTGCCCCTGTAGCCAGACTGAGGCAATTAGATTGTTTTTAGCCTATGCTGCACTCCACATCTTAAAGTTTTTCAAATGGATGTCAAGAGTGCTTTGCTATATGGTAACATAAAAGAAGAAGCTTATGGTGTCAACCACCAGGTTTTGAGGATAATAAGCACCCAGAATGGGTATAAGCTTGATAAAGCTCTTATGGGTTGAAACAAGCACCTAGAGCCTGGTATGAGACCTTATCAACTTTCTTCTACAGAATAATTTCACTAAGGCTCCATAGATAAAACTTTATTTATTAAGAAGGGGATCAGCATAAGCTACTTGTTCAAATTTATGTTGATGATTATATTTGCATCCTCTGATCCCAAATTGTGTGAGGATTTCCAAACCTTAATGCACAGAAGTTTGAAATGAGTGCAATGGGAGAATTACAGTTCTTTCTAGGTTGCAAATCAAACAAAAAGCTGATGGAATTTTCATTCATCAGTCTAAATACACAAAAGATCTTTCGAATAAGTTTGATTTACAAAACTGTAAACCCTGTTCTACTCCCATGTGCAACACCACATTATTGGATGTTGATCAGAAAGGTAAAGATGTTGATGAAACTCTTTACAGATGTATGATTGGTTCCTTGATGTATTTAACAGCTTCTAGACCAGATATTATGTTTGCTACATGTGTTTGTGCTAGATTTCAGGCTGCACCTAAGGAGTCTCATCTGATTGCAGTCAAGAGAATCTTTAGATATCTGCAAGGTACACAATCTCTAGGCTTATGGTATTCCACTGGACATTCTTGCAAATTAGTTGATTTTTCTGATAGTGACTATGCAGGGTGTAAGTTGACCAGGAAATCAACTTCTGGTGGATGTCAATTCCTAGGCAACTGTTTGATTTCTTGGCAGAGTAAGAAACAAACATCTGTTGCTACATCCACTGCTGAAGCCGAGTACATTGCTGCTGCAAGTTGTACATCCCAAATACTCTGGCTTCAGAATCAACTTTTGGATTATGGCATTACAGAGACTAAGACTCCATTATTAATGGATAGTGCTTCAGCTCTTTGCATTGTCAAAAATCCAGTCCAGCACTCTAGGACTAAACATATAGAAATTAGACATCATTTTATAAGAGATTGTTTTGAAAAGGATCTAATTAATCCTATGTTTGTGCCTAGTGCTGATGAGCTTGCAGACATTTTTACTAAGCCTTTGGATAGTTCAACTTTCCACAACCTGGTGTTAAGGCTTGGTATGCTGCAGCTAGAATAAGTGACAACTACTGATGATCTCAGTAATTACTGATGATCATTGGTAACCATGTCACATATAAGTACTGATGAGTTATTTTACCCTCAGTAGTTTTTATAACTACTGAAGGCTAAATGCTTTAAGTACTGTACTTTATCTGTTCTAAACTACTGATGTAGTTACAACTACTGAAATCAGTAGAAACAGATAAGTACTGATGTCCTATGAAACAACTAAAAACAGCAAAAAGGCTGATGAGTAAGTGTTGAGGACAATATGAAACAGCTGAAAGGCTTTGAATTGACGACAACTATGATGAGTACTCTCTCTTCAGTAGTTCACAAACTGCTGTTTCTTCATAAACAACTGAAGCAATACCATGTCTTCAGTAGTTTCACCACTACTGATGACTAACACCAAGTCTTCAGTTGTTTACAACAACTGATGGCAAAACCACGGTCTTCAGTAGTTTCACAACTACTGATGACTAATACCAAGTCCTCAGTTGTTTCAACATCTGAAGTCCAACTTGTCTTCAGTAGTTTTTAAAACTACTGATGCCTAATCAGAGACTTCAGTTGTTTCAACGTCTGATTGTAAACACCATGTCTTCAGTTGTTTTATAACTGCTGACCACACCAATACCATCAGCCGTTTCAACCTCTGAAAGTTAATACCACGTCATCAGTTGTTTCAAATACTGATGACTAACACCAAAACCTTCAGTTGTTTCATAAACCGTACCCTATATATATCTGATCCCTCTTTCAGAGTTTTTCATTCTTTCACGACCTAAAATTTCAAAACCTTTGAAAACCTTTCACCTTCATTAATGGCGACCATGCAACTCAAGCCTCGACACACTGAGCCATATATACTTCCAAGCCACCAGCCTCTGCTTTTGGCACTGATTATCAGGAACAGAACCATCCTGATCAATCAGTTGCTAACCTTCAAAAATCCCTACCTCTCATCACTCCCATGATCACAGATATAATGATCAAAGCCATTGATGAGAGGCTTCCTACAATAAACAACCCTGGTGGAGGAGTTGGTGACTAAATCCCTTTCTACTGCTCAAACCCTTGCACCAATGCAACCAAAAAGGGGGAGAGTCAGTCAGTTAAAGGAAAAAGGAAGAGGACAGATGGGGAGAAGGAGAAAGAATCAAAGAAGGTAACTGAGAAGGAGTGGCTGTTTTAAGTGTGGAGGAGCCTGAGTTTGTAAATGAGAAGGAGAAGGAGAGTGAGAAGGAGCTGAAGTGAATGAAAGTCAAAAAGACTTTCATGTCACATATCAAAAGAGGAAAGGAGAGTCTGAGAAGGAGAAGGAACTGAATGATATGGTGAAAGAAGCTGATGCCAACCATAAACGTTCAATGGATAAAATCATTGAAGTATATGGCAGGGTTTTGACATCCAACAACTAGACTCCGAGATTAGAAGGTTGGAGACAGAGGAGATCAACTCAAGATGGGCTAGCTATGATGCCTTAGAAAGAGAAAGGCTGGAGATAATGATTAGATTTATAGCAAAATACTTGGGAAGATCTCTGATTGAAATAAGGGCCTGGACCAGGGACAACATCTTGGCAATACCACCAAGATTTGTTCGTCTGAAGCATACTCCAAAGGTTTAGTGATTGAGGCATTGAATGAAGCTGGGGTTGGAAGCAAAAAGAACTGACAAAATTTACTAAAG
Source organism: Flaveria trinervia (assembly GCA_025506515.1). Classification (NCBI taxonomy): domain Eukaryota; kingdom Viridiplantae; phylum Streptophyta; class Magnoliopsida; order Asterales; family Asteraceae; genus Flaveria; species Flaveria trinervia. The sequence continues at coordinate 12,762,020 of CM046447.1, read as the reverse complement.
CCTACCTTACAGCCAAAATGCTAAAACAGTCTGAAAAGCCTCTATCCTCAAAATCACTACCTCCACAACCCACTAAAACAACCCCTTTACCCTCTAAACCAACCATCCAACCCACAAAACCAAATCCTTTACCCCCAAAACCCACTGCCAGTGATGTACCTAGACAAAAGAAAAGAAAGGTACTGAGGCTGATGAAGAAGAAGAGGAGGATGAAGACAGACTGCCACTCTCTGCAGTTATCACTTTGCCTAAGGCTAAACCAATGTCCATCACTCTTCTTCTCAAATGCATGATGTGATGATAAAGATTGAAGAGGAACAGATGCAAAGACATGATGAGGAAATGCTGAAAAGCATTGACAAAGCATATGCCACATCCTCTTCAATGATTAGCATGAAGAAAGAAGTATTAAGATTGTACACCCTTGCTAATACCTTTCAATACAAAGGGAAAAAGTAAGGATATGGCCTGATCCTAGGGTGGCACACCGGATTGTCAAGAAAGAAATTCCTTCAAAATACAAGGGCCAAGTGAAGAGGGTTGTCGACGAAGACATCACTGTGGTTCTTGTAGTGTCACCTTTGGAAATTGTAGAAGAGTTCAAGAAAGCCTATGAAGCCAAACAACCACCCCAAAAGATGTTGGGAACAAAATCATAAAGAAGGGATTGGTTTACAAAAGACTTGAAAACTTCAAACAAGAAGAGCTCAACCTGCTCTTAGAAGGGACTCATCCAGATGAGTTTGCTTATAGACAAATAACCACGGTTGAGCTCAAGAATGGAAAACAGGCCAAGTACATATCTGAAGTGTATGGCCGAGAAGATTATTTGATGGTGTGCCCGAGGTGCTGACAATGGATGAGCAGATCATGTTTCTAAGGGCTTACACCAGGGAATCATATAGGCTGATACACGGGAAGTAGATCTCATGGTTGGGGTAACAGCTCGGTGTCCAAGTCCCCAATACAGAGCTCCCAACCATATCATGCAAAACAGATCATTAGAGACTTCTTCCCAGGCTGGTGCTGAAAAAAGGGTCACTTCTCATCTGATCAAGAGGATCAAAAGACCAATCTATCTGCCAAAATAAGTGGGACTCGTCAATAACTTAGAGGTTTTGGCTGCATTGGTTCAGGGGGAGTTTGTTGGACCAAAAGAACCAATGAGCCCGATCAGAGAAACCTCTAAGTCCCACAGGACATCACAACAGCTGAAGAAGACCTGATCAGCTGTTCTCTAAAGTCTGAAGAATACAACTGCTGAAGTATTTCTGAAGTACTGAAGACAAAGACTGAGACAACAGCTGAAGATCTAAAGTCTGAAGACTTCAACAAGTACTGAAGACAAAGACTGAAGATCAACAGCTGAAAGACAAAGTCTGATGTTCAAGTACTGAAGACATCAGCTGATGTTAACAGCTGATGACAACAGCTGAAGAGGGCTTCTTCAGTTGTTGTGATGGTTTTTCTTCATCAGTAGTTTTCTTTTCCTTTCAGTAGTTTGTTTATTTTCAGTAGTTTTGTTTCCTTTTCAGTACTTGTAAACAACTGAAGAGGTTGTCTTCAGTTGTTGTAGTATTAGTAGTTTTATGTTTTTCAGTAGTTGTAAATAAGATGTTTAAAACTTAGGAACATTTGTAAGAAGATGTCAGTTGTTGACATCTTCAGTAGTTGTAAAAATCAGTAGTTATAAAACGGTTACATGTCACTTTCAAGTGATATCAGCCTACGTCATTCTTTCCTTTATAAGGAAAGATGACTCACCTGTAATCGTGCATTGAGGACGACAATCTTAATGCAATATTCCTTTTGTCTGATATTTCTCTCTCTATAACAAAATTCCTTTATCGCTTTATATCGAATGTTCTTGCTTGAATTTGTCTAATCTGAGCTATTCCGCTGCTATATCTGTTCAATCGATCAAACCTAGAGGCTGAGATCCTAACAAAGAACACTTGTGGCGTAAAGGACCTTGAGTGCCTTGGCACACTCACTATTATAAAAGTGTTCTTCATGCTTTCCAACCACTTGAGAACTCCAGTGGCTCCTTCTTTCCCACTAAGTTGGTCGATTGGCATGAGTTTAAATGTTTAAACATACAGGTTTGGTTGTTTCTTCCTTAATTTGCACTATTCTCTCCTTTCTTATTGCCATTAGTGTTGTTACTAGCATTGGCCATTAAAGAGCTATTTAGTTCAGCAACCATTGTCGGGAGAACAACAGCCATTTGACGAGCGATCATCGCGGCCATCTTGCGGTCGGAGCTACCACGTTGTCCATGATTACGAGACATGTTGGATACAAAGTAAGTTAGACACATAAATTTTAAGGTAAAGATAGTAAATCAATCAAGAATTATTCAGGACTTATAAAACACACAAGAATGTTTCAATTTGGTAACACATAACCAATAGCAAACATTGACACGTAAAGGTGACATAACTCCAATTGCCTTAGGAACTTCTGTATTTTGACCATAGTTTATCACTCGTCCCAGAAATCCCTAGGCAAACATAACTAGTCCCACGGATGATTGGGGTTTATGTGAAATGCTTACCTTAGCCTAAGGTATTTTTGCCAGGAAATCTAGAATACATGTGTCTATGAGTCACACAATATCCTTAGACTAATGAAATAAAACCTTGATGAGATTTTCATAGATTAGAAATAAAGTGAACGATTTGAACCTTACGATATAGTGCATACGATCCCACGTTCGTCGAGAGCTAGTTTAAGAAAATTCATCATCGGGGGTAAAGGGTTAAGAATAAGTTTAAACGGAGTCTAAGCAACCAAGTTTTCAAATTAAAAGGGCAATTCTAGCTAAAAGCATCATGTTGTACATTAAGAGGCCCTCCTAAACAGGTAGCATTATGTAGCATGCAAAAAATACATTTACAAGATCATAAAGATTTTTCATATAAGTTCAAACATCAACTATAGTCCACGTCACCATTTCTAATAACCTAAATCCCTATAGTTATGGGCTTTGATACCAATCTGTCACACCCCAACCTTAAGGGCGAAAACATTAAGATGTGGGGGTTAAGATGGTTCGGAACCACATAACACTACCAATAAATTTAAATATAATTTAACCATAAGTTTTACCGTAAAAAATAACATCCAACAAGACACAAACAAAACAAAACATAACATAAGTTCAAAATTCAAAGAATAAAAAACATGTTCTTTATTTTCTAGGTCCAACCCTAGATGTGTCCATACTTAAATTTCATAAATCAAGCTTGGGCATTCCTAAAACATGTTAAAACTAAATTCAACATTTGAATGTTGGTGAGTTTCCATGGGTTATACATACATAAATATGTATGTTTAAAAGTAGCAATTCATGTCATCGCTTACAAATAATGCAAGTTTATAGATAACATAATGATACAATCAAACCATGACAAAGATGGCCATAATAAGTTATAACGATTAGCTAAGTGTACTTGGTTCTCATGATGACCAAGCATACGTCAAAGAGCTAACAATAACCTTGACTTTAGCACCAAATAGGCTTGTTAGGCCCATAGATCTATAACGTTGGTAGGCTAGCAATAGTTAATGATTGTCTACCCAAAATGTTCTAAGACCTCTTTCCCGGGACACTTACAGCTGGCCAATCATTACTATAAAACATACAATACATTTAACTTTAATAAAAACATTGTAGCAGAACATTAACATAACTTTCATTCCAATAACTGCTTTTTGCTAGTAATACAATCATTCATTACACATTTTCATTTGTTTGCATTACAATCCAAAAAACAATAACAAAAGAATGCCATCGAAAATGCCAAGTAGCTGCCTGCGCCATCCTCAGCAATGCTCACCTGCCAACTGGAAAATGCATAAAAATTCAGTATTGCTGAGTGAGTTCTCGTTTTACAATAAAACATACTTTACTTTCATTAAAACCGTTCTTTACTTTTACATGTGAACACACATCATACGTATACATAGATAATATCATTATTATTTTCATGATTCATTCGTTAACTTTCTTTCATTCAGCGTACGTCATTACCATTCACTTTCATTACTTTCATTCATTCGTTCATCATTACTTAATTTCATTCCATCAAAACCGTGAACCTTACCCTACTGTCACGCATAAAGCGGATACCGGGTCGGGGTCTATCATAGACCCGCCGTCATGGTGCACAGCAGCCTGGCCACAGTACCTAGGGTAAGTTCAGATTGACCGTTGTCATGTGCTATACCCCCGTCATGCATAAAGCTGATACTGGGCTGGGGTCCATCATATACCCCCCCCCCCCCCCCCCCCCCCCCCCACCCCCCCCCCCCCCCCCCACCGTCATAGTGCACAACAGCCTGGCCACAGTATCTAGGGTATGCGACAAAGGTTCTATACATATGGTCAATCACAAAGAAAGACACCAATGTGCATCCTTTTAGGGTAGCTAACCCACACACCATTGTACTAACACCCTTCATTGGGCATGTTCCACATACAAGGCTTGCAAGACTTACATTACTTTTCATCATTCATTAATGCATGCATTAATCATCAGTTCCTCTTTTCATTATCTTTATTACATTACATAATACTTTCATTTCATTATTAATATTCAACGTAATACCACGGGAAAAGTAATCATACAAAATAAGGAATATCTACTTCAACATCAATATCATCATACAAGGCATTATACATACATCATACATACCATCATGCCTAAGCATCATACATACATCATAACATGCCCCTCATAACATCTATGACCTTAAAAGTCAACTTATATAGCCCCCAGGAACCACCCTAGTCAATGCCTACATTCATCCCTTTTTCCCAGAAAGTCAGAGAACATTCTAAGTGTTCATCCATATTTGTCTTTTGTTCATCTGCATTGCCATAGTTCATCCGGATTTGCTATAGTTCATCTACGTTTGTTTTACTTCATCTGCATTTGTTTTACTTTATCCACATTTATTCCTGTTCATCCGCATTTGTTCATCTGCATTGACTTTACACATCCGCATTTCCCATACTTAGTCAATGTTCATCCGCCTTTCATCCAATACTCATCCACATTGACTTACTTAGTGGTTAATGCTCATCCGCATTAACCTTTCATCCGCATTGACTTCCATTACTCATCCGCATTGACTTACTTAATAGTTAATGCTATCCGTATTTAACTGTTCATCTGCATTGACTTCCATTACTCATCCGCATTTCTTCTACATACTTAGGCAGATTCTAAAACTTAACTTATGAGCCTTAAACATTAGATTTCAGTTCCCAGTCACCATCCATCATGTTCTAAGCGTAAGTATTACCTTCTAAGCCTTAGAAACATAACCATACATCAACAAACATGATCATAGTCTAACATCACATCATAACATCAATAGACACAAAGTCATACACACGAGTTCAAAACCCAGTTTAATGAAAACATTCATTCATGCATTTCCAGCCCCAAAATCAATTAAAAACTAGTATAAGAGGGGTTTTAGAACTCACCTTTGCAGCTCTTGAGTATGGCTTATTCTAAACTCGTTTGCAATTGGGTTCAACCGCCTAGAAACCCACTAAAAACATACCCGAACACATACAAAGACACATAAGCATAAAATCGAGGATAGAACTAGTCAACAACATCATGAACACATGAATTCTTACCTTGAATTTGAATTCTTCTTGTTATTCCTTCAAAACCTAGAGTTTTTGCTCTCTTCCCTTCTCTCTCTAAAATGCCGCAGAATTTGTGTGTAGAAAGGGTGACGGGGGGCCATGCCACCAACTTTTCAAATATTTTGTCCTTTTTGTCACTTTTAACCCCTAGACTTGAGTTTTATTTCTTTTCCTTCTTTTTATTAACTTTATTCTTTCTTTCTTTGTCTTTAGAAATAACCGGGTGTTACAAGTGCACCCCCCTTATTTAGGTTTCATCCCCGAAACCTTTATTCCTCAAACAGTCGTGAGCAATGTTGTGTCAAACTGTCTTTAGTCTCCCATGTAGACTCGGATCCCTCCTGTGCTTCTACTCTACATGCACAAGAGGAACCACTTTATTCCTCAGCCTCTTCTCTTTTCGATCAATGATCACCACTGGTTGATCCACATAATTGAGCCGTTCGTCCACCTTGACATCCCCCAGTGGAACAATCGTATCCTCATCTGCTAAGCATTTCTTAGATGAGATACATGGAATATCAGGTGAATTCCACTTAGTTCATCGAGTAACTCCATTCTATAGGCCACCTCTCCTACTCGAGCAATGTTTCGGAAATGCCCTATATACCTTGGCCTCAACTTGCCCTGCTTTCTAAACCGAATGATACCCTTCCAAGGTGTGACCTTCAATATAACCCTATCACCCACTGGAACTCAATCGGTCTACATTGTTTATCAGCATACAACTTCTGTCTATCTTTGGTTGCCTTCATGAAGGCCTTGATCTTTTCAAGCTTCTCCGTCATAGCATTCATCACCTCGACGCTTCCTAACTCCTTCAGGCCAATATCACCCTAACACACAGGTGTTCGGCATCTCCTACCGTATAGCATCTCATAAGGGGGTATAGAAATGCTGGCATGATAGCTGTTGTTATATGAGAATACAACTATCGGTAAGTGATCATCCTAACTTCCTCCAAAATCACTGACGCATGCCCGAAGCATATCTTCTAGTGTCTGAATCATCTGTTCCGACTAACCATCTGTTTGAGAATGATAATCCGTGCTAATATGAACCTCATCCCAATCGCGTCATTGAATTTCTTCTAGAATTTGGATGTAAACTGGGTCTCATGATCGGACACAATAGACACCAACATACCATGACGAGTTACAATCTCCTTGATGAATTGATTCACCAACCACTTGGATGAATACGTCTAGCGAATCGGTAGGAAGTTTGCACTCTTCGTCAAATGATCAAAAATCACCCATATAGCATCATACCCTTCGGGGTACACGGCAGCTTTGTAATGAAATCCATGGTGGTGTGCTCCCACTTCCATTCTGGTATATCCAAAGGTTGGATCTTCCCATATGGCTTTTGGTGCTCGGTCTTTACTTGTAAACAAGTAAGGCATTTACTCACATATTCCACCACATCACGCTTCATACCTGGCCACCAATAGTCTTTCATCATGTCTGGGTACATCTTGTAGCACCAGGATGAATAGAGTATCGAGTCTTGTGATCTTCACCCATAATCTTAATGCGTAAATCCCCAAAACAAGGAATCCACATTCATCCAAATCGGGTCTTAGCACCAAGTGTGTTTTCACCCAACTTCATGACAAGACCTCTTATTCTTTTGGAGTTAAGATGATTTTCTTTCAATGCTTCATCTTGAAGCTCCTTGACTTGCTTCATCACGTTAGAGGTTATGATCAACTGATAAGCTTTCACCCGAATTGGTTCGGGTCTCTCTTTCTGACCACGTTGGCTTTGCCCGGATGGTAATGGATTTCACAGTTGTGGTTTTTTATGAGCTCCAACCATATCCATCACCTCATGTTCAGGTCAATCTGCTCGAAGAAGTACTTCAAGCTTTATGTCGGTAAATATGGTGCACTTCGTCCCGTAAAGGTAGTGCCTCCAAATCATTAAGCAAAGACCACGGCTGCTAGCTCCAAGTCATGAGTATGATAATGACCTCATGAACCTTCAACGGTCAGGATGCATAGGCTGTAACCCTTCCCTATTCATTAACACACACTCTGACCCCGAGTAGGAAGTATCAGAATAAACAACCAGGTCTTCACTTCTATTGGGTAATGAAAGAACAGGAGCTTGAGTCAACCTCGCCTTCAATTCCTCGAATGCCTTCTCTTGAGCTTGACACCATACAAACTTTACATCTTTCGGATCAACTTGGTTAGTGGAGAAGCGATCTTGGAGAAGTCTTGGATGAATCTTCTGTAGTAGCCCGCCAAATCAAAGAAACTAGGAATCTCGGATGGCGTCTTTGGAGACTTTCATTGCATCACTGCCTCCACTTTTGCTGGATCCACCATAATCCCCTGAGAATTCACTACATGACCCAAGAACTAAACCTCACACAGAATACGCACTTGGAGAATTTAGCATACAACTTCTCGCTTCTAAACATTTCCAATACCTCCCGTATATCACGGCTGCTCCTCCTTGCTCTTTGAATAAATCAAGGTATCATCAATAAACACAATCACTGATTTATCTAACATCGGTTGACACACTCGATTCATCAGATCCATAAAAGCAGCTGGCGCGTCAGTCAAACCAAATGACATAACGAGGAACTCGTAGTGACCATAACGCGTGCGAAAAGCTGTTTTAAGAATATCCTGCTCTTTCACTTTTAACTAAGGTAGACTGATCAAAGATCTATCCTTGAGAACCTACTGGCACCTTCAAGCTGATCAAACAAATCATCAATTCTCGGTAAGGGGCATCGGTTCTTCACCATCAACTTATTCAGCTCATGGTAGTCAATACACATCCTCATACTACCGTCTTTCTTCTTCACGAATAAGACCAGAGCACCCCAAGGAGAGATACTCAGTCTAATAAACCCCTTATCAAGTAGCTCTTGCCGTTGCTCCATCAACTCTTTCATCTCAGTCAGAGCCAACCGATACGGTGCCTTAGCAATAGGTTGGCCACCCGGTATCAAATGATCTCTCAATCAGGTGGCACTCCTGGAAAGTCTTCTTGGAACACGTCTGGAAAGTCACACACAACAGGTACATCAAACAGTTGTTGTGTTGGTGTTTCCACATCCTTTTTACATAAGCCAAGTAGGCGCTACATCCACGCCTCATGCACTTTCCCGCCACCGCCATTTAGATTACTTTCAGAATCGTCATGACCCGATCACTATAAACCGTTACCGAACTCCCGTCAGGCGTTGTCAGTCAAATCATCTTCTTGCGACACACAATGTTCGCCTCGTAGTCCACCAACCAATCCATCCCAAGAACCATATCAAAACCACCTAAGGTCATCAGGAACGGTCTAACCGAAAACTTATGACCTTCCAATTCCGCATCACATCCTTCTATCTCCTCATAAATCCTAGTAGGCTTACATATGGCAGTTTCTACATCAAAGGGCTCATCTATATTCTTACTACTAATAGGCAGTTTAGCACAGAAAGTAGTGGAAATGAAAATTTTACTAGCACCTGAATCGACTAACACAGAGGCTAAAGTTTGGTTTACTAGAAACGTATCTGACACGACATCAAGGTCCATCCTAGCCTCCTCTTGCGTCATTGTAAACACTCTGGCGCTCGCCCTTGGTCCTTCACCTCCAGTCTTTTTCACCCCAGAACCTTCAGCCCTCGGTTTCTTATAGTCTCTACTCATGTGGCCCTCCACGCCATAGTTAAAACATCGGACCGTACGATAGTCTTTTGCTATTTGCCCCGTCTTCCCCCATTTGAAGCATAAGTTCCATCCCGCCTACATTCTCCGGCATGCTCCGTCCCACATCTACCACACATCTTCGACCACGCACCAGATATGACCACACGACAGTCATCCACTCGTGCTTTCCCTTGTTATTCATCGTGGCACCACCCTGACGAAACCTTTTCCCACTCCAATTCTGGTCAACACAACCTTTCTTGCTACTACCGGCCACCACCACAGCCATCTCATTGTACAATTACCCTACCAAATCAACCGTCGAGCTAAACGTGCTTGGTTGGGCGGCGATCATGTGCCTGCGACTATCTGCTGGCAAGCCCTGAATGTATCTCTTGATCTTTCGTGACAAAGGTGTCACTCGGTCCGGCACCAGACGTGCCATCTCATTGAACTTGGTGGTGTGTTGCTGATGTTCATCGTCCCCGCCTCCAACTGTAGGAACACCCTCTCAACCTTGTCCATCTCCCTATGAGGAAAAAACTCCTCAATTACCAACTTTTACAGCTTAGACCATCTCATCCTCCCAATAGCCCGACTACCCTCAGCTTGGACAATATTGTCCCACCAGCATAAAGCTGAGTCCACGAAAGAGTGGGCAACAAACTTCACTTTCTGATCCTCCCGACACTCGCTGATGTTCAAAACAGCTTCCATTTCTCTCACCCACAGGTGAGCAACAGCAGTAGTGCCGTTACCATCAAAAGTAGGGGCTTGCATCGTTGAAATGCCCCGTAGTTACAGCCTCGTGTTGCCTCCAGCGTAGGCTCTTCTTCTTCCTCTTCTTGTTCGTCATCAGATAGAACCGTCTCAGTCTCGGCTGTCTTCTTTCGTCCGTAGGTCTACTTTTTCCCTTCTTCCCCATCTCTAACAGCCTTTATCACTACAGTCACCACAGACGGTAGGATCATCTGCATGACCTGATGCACTTCCTCCACAACAGCCTCCTTACTAAGGCCCTTAAGTTAGCACTCTTATCACCACCCTCCAGATGAGGGGTCTCTGTTTCTTCATGAACCTCCTTTTCGGCTCTAGTCCTTCTCTCGTGATCTGTGGTTCAGCACCACGTCCTCCACCACGTGAAGCTTTAGATGATCTACCACCACCTATCCTCATACACACATGGAAAGATTCAAACACCAACACGGTCATTCAAGAGAACATCTCAGTTTATGTCAAGGATAGTAAGTCCCTAATTACAGTGGCTAGTTGTGACTAGCCACTTACTTTACTCTTCATACCCAAAGCATTACCGGTCCTGACTACAATAGTATCTAAATCTACCACCAATACACAACCACATAACATGCGCACATAATAACGGTTAATCATTAAGAAAATACCTGATGGCACGCAGCTACTCGGACTGGCATCCCTTCTATTTTCGTCCCATTTTCAGTTTAAGTTTAGATTTATTTTGAAAATTTACCCGTTTCACTAAAACTTTGTCTCTGATACGAACTTGAAAAACTCCATTCCCAGGACGCTTACAACTGGCCAATCATTACTCACAAAACATACAATTACATTTAACTTTCAAAAAACATCGCAGCGGAACATTAAAATAACTTTTCATTCCATAATAACTGCTTTTGCTAGTTAATTCAATTATTCATTACACATTTTCATTTGTTCGCATTACAATACAAAAACAATTACAAAAGAATACCATCCAAAACGCCAAGTAGCTGCCCCACGCCATCCTCAGCAATGCTCACATGCCAAATGGAAAATGCATAATAAATCAGCGTTGCTGAGTGAGTTCTAGTTTTACAATAAAACATACTTTACTTTCTTTAAAACCGTTCTTTACATTTGCAAGTGAACAAACATCATACGTACACATAGATAATATCATTATTATCTTCATCATTCATTCGTTAACTTTCATTCATTGATCGTACATCATTACCATTCACTTTCATTACTTTCATTCATTCGTTCATCATTACTTCATTTCATTCCATCAAAACCATGAACCTTACCCTACCAACATGCATAAAGCTCATACTAGGCCGGGGTCCATCATAGACCCCCCCCATCATGGTGCACAGTAGCCTGGGCACCGTACCTAGGGTAAGTTCAGATGTACCATTGTCATGTGCTATACCCGTCGTCATGCATAAAGCTGATACTGGGTCGGGGTCCATCATAGACCCCCCGTCGTGGTGCACAACAGCCTGGCCACAGTGTCTAGGGTAAGCAACAAAGGTTCTATACATATGGTCAATCACAAAGATAAACACCGATGTGCATCCTTTTGGGGTAGCTAACCCACACACCGTTGGACTAACACCCTTCATTGGGCGTGTTCCACATACAAGGCTTGCAATACTTACATTACTTTTCATCATTCATTAATACATGCATTAATTCATCATGTTCTTTTTTTCATTATCTTCTAGTTTACGTTACATAATGCTTTCATTTCATTTATTAAGAGTCAACATAAAGCCATGAGAAAAATAATCATACATAATAAGGAACATCAACTTCAACAATCAATATCATCATACAGGGCATCATACATACGTCACATACTTCATACATACATCATAACATGCCCCTTATAACATCTATGACCTCAAAAGTCAACTTATAATCACACTTGAGTGTCAGTGACATCATTGGCAAAGGCTTTGTCTCCAATGGGGTTTGTCTCCAATGGGGAAATAAGGTTTGATGATGTTAACCATGTGGAGAATCTCAAGTACAATCTCTTGAGTGTCAGTCAAATGTGTGATAAAGGCCATGTTGCTCTTTTCACCAGTCGGAATTGAAGGATTTGTCATCCAAATTTCTGAGTTTGATTGATAAGGTGTTGGATGATCACACTCTCCTGAGGGCCAAAGGACAAGAAGAGTGTATGCCTTAGATCTTTCCAAGAAAATAGATCTCAAAGGCCATCCTTGCCTATTTTCCAAGGCTTCTCCTCAAGAATCTATTCTATGGCATAGAAGGCTGGGTCATGTGAATCTTAAAAACTTGAATCAGCTGATACATCATGGTTTAGTAAGGGGATTGCCTATGAAGGAGTTTAGATGTGAAGACAACTACACTGCTTGTTTGAAACGAAAAGAGCAAAAAGTCTCATTCCCTCCTATTGAAGAACCTAAGTCCATTGCCTGCTTGCAATTACTACACATGAATATCTTTGGTCCTGTGAGAGTAATGAGTATGGCAAAGAAGAAATATGGTCTGTAATTGTGGATGATTACTCCAGATTTGTATGGACTTTTTTCTTGCATTCAAAGGATGAGGCTGCTCAGACGATTATAAACTTTGTGTTGTATGTTGAGAAACAGTATTCCCTATCTGTCAAGTGTATCAGAAGTGATAATGGAACAGAATTCAGAAATAATACACTTCATGATTTTTTTCTCTCAAAGGGAATCAAGAGGCAGTTTAGCATCCCAAGAAATCCAGAACAAAATGGAGTAGTAGAGAGAAAGAACAGGACCCTAATTGAAGCTGCAAGGTCCATGTTGGCTGACTCGGGTTTGCCACTGACCTTTTGGGCTGAAGCTGTTAACACAGCTTGCTATGTGCAGAATAGAGCCTTAGTAAATCAGAGGTTGATGAAGACTCCGTATGAAGTTCTACATCATTTGGCTCCTCTAATTTCATTTTTCAGAGCCTTTGGGTGTCCTTGTTTCATTCTCAACACAAAGGATCAACTCCACAAATTTGATCCTAAGGTGGATGCAGGGTATTTTGTTGGTTATTCATCTACTTGAAAGGCATACAGAGTCTTCAACTGCAGAACAAAGCTAGTTGAAGAGACTTTGCATGTGAAGTTTAATGAATCTCCAAAGGACAAGATTCCACAAAACCCTGTGGAGTTATTTGATTTAGACATACTGCAATATGTTCCTTATCAGGCTTCAGCTATTGCTCCTGTCAACAGTTCTCCACTGCTGGTATTGATGATGATGATAATATCAATACTCACCTATTCAAGTTTAGTGATCAACTGCCTGAGTCTGCTTAACTTGATCTTATTGTGTACCAAGAGCTGAAGAATCACCCCATGTCTCCGTTGGACCCTGAAAGGATCATACATGCCAATTCAAGTGGTGGATGGTTGCTCTGCTGGAATCCCTCATGTCCAAGAACAAATGCGGATCAAGACAAGTATATGCTGAATAAGAAGAAAAATAAAAGTGTTGGTCATCCGCATTTGTCAATGCGGATGACAAGTTAATAAATGTGGATATACATTTGTTCATCCGCATTGACCAATGCGGATTACCAAAGAAATGCGGACAAGTGTTTTGTTCATCCGCATTTAGCAATGCGGATGACCAAAGTTCAATGCGGTTGAAGAAATGCTGATGAAGTCAACTCATCCGCATTTGTCAATGCGGATGATCAACAGCCAATGCTGATGAAGACTTAGACTAGCTTTAGTAAGGGTAGTTTAGTCTTTTGTAATGGCAACGTGTCTGCCTATAAATAGAATAGTATACCTCATACATGGGGCAACTTTGGTTTGTAATTTGATTTGATTCTTAGTTCCTAGAATGTTCTGTTTGCATTGAATGTTCTTGTAATCAATCAATCAAAGTATTCAATATATACAAACATATTTATGAGTATCATGTGTATTCAATGTTCATTGATTGTCTGATTCCGCCTCTCAATCTTTGACTCAATCACTATATTCGGTCCTTATTGATTCACATCAACTGAGATTATCATTCTCAAAACTTATCCAGTCAGTCTCAAATCATTGGTGATATCAATGCTCGTGTCTCAACCAGAAGTCAATTGTCTAACTTCTGCTTCTATGCTCTCTTCATTAGTCAGCTAGAGCCAAAGAACTATCATGTTGCTTTGAGAGACAATGGGTGGGTTGAAGCCATGCAGCTTGAGCTACTTCATTTCAAAAAGCAGCAAGTGTGGGAACTGGTTCCACTACCCCCAGGTAAGTGTGCAATAGGCACTAAATGGGTGTTTAGGAACAAAACTAATGAAAATGGGCTTATTGTCTAGAACAAGGCTAGACTGGTTGTACAAGGGTTTTCTCAAGAAGAAGGTATTGATTATGATGAAACCTTTGCCCCTGTAGCCAGACTAGAGGCAATTAGATTGTTCTTAGCCTATGCTACATTCCACAATCTTAAAGTTTTTCAAACAGATGTCAAAAGTGCATTTTTATATGGTAAAATAAAAGAAGAGGTTTATGTGTGTCAACCACCAGGTTTTGAGGATAATAAACATCCTGATTGGGTGTATAAACTTGATAAGGCTCTTTATGGGTTGAAGCAAGCTCCTAGAGCCTGGTATGAAACACTTTCCAATTTTATTCTTAAAAATAATTTCACTAGAGGCTCCATAGATAAAACTTTGTTTATTAAGAAGGTGGATCAGCATAAACTACTTGTTCAAATTTATGTTGATGATATTATTTTTGCATCCTCTGATCCCCAGTTGTGTGATGATTTTACATGTTTAATGAAACAAAGTTTGAAATGAGTGCAATGGGAGAATTATAGTTCTTTCTAGGCTTGCAAATTAAACAAAAGGCTGATGGAACCTTTATTCATCAGTCAAAATATACAAAAGATCTTTTGAATAAGTTTGATTTACAAAATTGTAAGCCCTGTACTACTCCCATGTGCAACACCATACAACTGGATGCAGATCAGAAAGGTAAAGCTGTTGATGAAACACTTTACAGATGTATGATTGGGTCCTTGATGTACTTAACAGCTTCTAGACCAGATATCATGTTTGCAACTTGTGTTTGTGCAAGATTTTAGGCTGCTCCTAAAGAGTCTCATTTGATTGCAGTCAAGAGGATCTTTAGATATTTGCAAGGTACACAATCTCTAGGTCTTTGGTATTCCACTAGACCCTCATGCAAATTAGTTGCTTTTTCAGATAGTGACTATGCAGGTGTAAGTTAACCAGAAAGTCAACTTTTGGTGGATGTCAATTCCTAGGCAACTATTTGATTTCTTGGCAGAGTAAGAAACAAACATCTGTTGCTGCATCCACTGCTGAAGCAGAGTACATTGTAGCTGTAAGTTGTACTTCTCAGGTACTCTGGCTTCAGAACCAACTATTGGATTATGGCATTACAGAGACTAAGACTCCATTATTACTGGATAGTGCTTCAGCTCTGTGCATTGTCAAGAATCCAGTCCAGCACTCTAGGACCAAACATATAGAGATCAGACACCATTTTATTAGGGATTGTTTTGAAAAATGTCTGATTGATCCAAAGTTTGTGCCTAGTGCTGATGAGCTTGCAGATATATTTACTAAGCCTTTGGATAGTTCAACTTTCCAAAACCTTGTGTTAAGGCTTGGTATGCTGCAGCTAGAATAAGTGATAACTACTGATGATCTCGGTAAATAAATACTGATGATCATTAGTAACCATGTCACAAATAAGTACTGATTCTGTTAAAAGAACTGATACAGTTACAACTACTGATGTAGTTATAACTACTGATGTGAGTAAAAACAGATAAGTACTGATGTCCTATGAAACAATTGAAAACAGTGAACAAGACTGATGAGTAAGTGTTGAGGACAGTATGAAACAGCTGAAAAGCTAAGAATTGACAAAAACTACTAATGAGAATTTTCTCTTCAGTTGTTTCTACAACCGCTGTTTCACCCTAAATAGCTGATGACAAAACCATGTCTTTAGTAGTTTCACAACTACTGATGACTAACACCAAGTTGTTAGTTGTTTACAACACCTAAAGACAAAACTAAGGTTTTCAGTAGTTTCACAACTACTGATGACTAACACCAAGTCTTCAGTTGTTTTCAAACGTCTGATAGTTAAAACCAAATCTTTAGTTGTTTTCATAACAACTGATGACAACACCAATACATTCAGTCATTTTCTTTTCAGCCATTTCTAAACATATAAATACATGTACTTGTAGCCAAACGTTTCATTAGCCATTTTCAAACCTTTCTCTCTCAACAATGGCGACCATGAAACTCAAACCCCAACACAACTGTGTTGCCTACCTTACAAAATCGGCCTTCTGGAACAAGTTTGACACTGCCATCGATCTTATGGTGGATTCCCCGTACCGAACAGTCTTTCTTCTGAATCCTACCATATATCTTGACTCTTTATCCCAGTTCCGGACCAATGTTTCTGTAATCACTGGTGAGAATGATAACCAAATCACTCTACAATCATTGGTCAACCAAAACAGGTGTTCATCACTACAGACATCATTCGCAATACCCTAATTTGCATGATGGCACCTATCCTAAAGAATACCCGAAAGGCACCACTGATATGTCTTTCATTAATAATAGGTATGAAGGCGACATAAGTGCTACCACCATACTGAAGAAGCACTTCCATGATGCAGAACGACTTATTTTTCACATGGTGAATGTCTGCCTAGCTTCGAAGACATCTTCTTAGGATCAGATGTCTTCCTGATGGCAACAGGTATTGTATTCTATCCTTGAGCAACAAAATCTAAATTTTTCTGAGATAGTTTTTATGGAATTAAAGGATCTGGCTCAGAAACCTGTGGCAAATAGATGGCTACTTTATCCCAGGTTTCTCATGGCCATTATTTTAAACCAACTAAAATCTGATGGACTTGTTGGTCTTGGAGTCCCTGCCATGGCTGTATTGCCTGAAGTATACTCCAGGCACAACTCACACCAGTCACTCAAACAGTCTGCCAAGCTGCGAAAACCCACGCAGCTGGAACCCACAGCCACCACCTCCAAAATCCAAAGTCCCCACCAAACCCAAACACAAGAAACCCACAAAGGCTGCTCAGGGAGATGAGTCCCCTGAGGATGCCCCTGTACTACAAACACAGGAAATGCATACTGGTTATAACCCCCCAATTATGTCCATGACTCAACCTGCTAAAGCCGCACAGGTATCCTCTCAACAGGATCCTGTTGCAACCAATATTGGGGATCCTACATTGCTGGAACCTATCTCAATTGAGAGGGTTACCATTGAAGAGAACCTCTCACCCCAGGTGCAATCTGCTTCGGATCACTCTCCACATGCAACCGCCCCTCAAAACCCAACACTTATTGTTGCAAAAGTGCTGAGTCAGTTGCACTCCTCACCCCCTCCCCAGAAACCAATTACAACTGGGAATACCTCAACCATTGAGGGGGAAGACCAAAGTGCTTCTGATAACCCACAGCACAGGGGTTACAATGTTCAATCTCCAAGTGTAGAAAAGGAGATTCGAACTTCTAGTAAGGCTGCCATTTCTACTAATTCAACAAATGATCAGGATGAAGTTGGTACTATCCATAAGACCTCACCAAAGGCAACTGCCAATGAAGGACATAGTCCTGAGGCAGGAAGTCCCCAGTACCAAGAACAAGGGGCGCATGTTACTATTGATTCAATCAGGAGGTCAGGTGATTCAGCACAGACTGATGATGACCTGGGCTTTTTCTATGATGTTCTAGCCCATAATATCATTCTAGAGAATGTGGTGAGTAGACTCAAAGAGCTGCTTGCCAAAATGTCTCAGGATCAAAGACCATCTACCCCACAAACCCCACAGATGGCACCTTCAATTGAAGGTTTCCCAAACACTGAGCCTACACACATAACTGAGCCACCAGCCTCTGCTTTTGGCACCACCTCTCAGGGACAGAACCCCTCTGAGCAGATGGTTGCTATCTTTCAAAACTCCTTACCTCTCATCACTCCCATCATCACTGACATAGTGCATAAAGCCATTGATGAGAGGATACCCTCAAATCTACAAACCCTCATTGATGATGTTGTCCATAAATCTCTTTCTGCCTTTCAAGCCCCTCATCCCAATGCACCCAAAAAGGGAGAGACTGCAAAGTCTAAGGCAGTGAAAGAAAAGAAGAGGAAAAGAGCTGATAATGAGAAAGAGCCTTCAAAAGAGAAAGAGTCTGAAAAGGAGAAGGAGGTAGGGAAAAAGCTGATCTCAGAACAGTTGATCACTGATAAAGAGAAGGAAGATGAGCTGATCACATATAAAAGAAAGAAAAGTGCTGAGTCAAGAGCTGATGAAGAAAAATCATTAGAATACCTTGTTAAAGATGCTGATGAAGCTCATAGCAGATCAATGGATAAAATTATAGATCAGCTATATAGACATGGTCATGACACAGCCACACTTGACTCTGAGATCAGAAGGCTGGAAATTGAAGAGATACAATCCAGATGGGCTGGTTATAGTGTGCTGGAAAGGGAAAGATTGGAGATAATGATTAGATTCATTGCCAAATACCTTGGAAGATCATTGATAGAGATCAAATCCTGGTCCAGAGACAACATCTTAGAGATAACTAAGAAGATCTGCTCTGCTGGAGGGTACAATAAAGGGTTGGTTATAGAAGCACTTGATGAAGCTGGTGTAGGGAAAAGAACTGAAATGGAAAAGCTTTCCAAAGCCAAACTCACCACCAAAATGCTGAGTCAGTCTTCTCAAACTCCTACTCAAACACAACCCTTATCTCTAAAATCTCCCAAATCTGTCCCTAAACCTAAGCCACCCACAACTCAACCCACAAAACCAACCCCTTTTCCCCAAAAACCACCTCAACCCTCACCCAGTGATGCACCCAGAAGGAGGAGAAGGGTGTTGAGGGTAGAAGAAGATGAAGAAGAAGAAAATGATGATGATAGTCTGCCTATCTTTGTTGTTCTCAAAATTAAGTCATCTGAGCCCATAAGTCAGCAGTTGATAACACCTGACTTGCAAAGGCAGATGGTGAAGGTAAAGATTGAAGAAGCAGAACAGAAGAAACAACACGATGAGCAGTTTCTAAAGATGGTTGACAAGGACTTCCCTCAGTCCTCATCCTTTCAAGAAATGAAGAAATAGGCTCTGAGGCTGTACACTCTTAGACACACATTTCAACATCAGAGAGAAAGAGTGCGGATATGGCCAGACCCCAGGGTAAGTTCTGGAATTCATAAAAAGAATATACCTAGTAGATATCATGGCCAAGTGAAGAAGACCTTGAATGATGCTATAATGTTGGCCATGGTAGTCTCACCCTGGGAAATCATTGAAGAATTCAAGAGAGCTCAGAACTCCAAAACAACCCCCCAATCTATCTTAAGAACAAAATGATCAAGAAGGGGTTGTTATACAAAAGGTTTGAAGATCTTCAGAAGAGTGAACTCTAGTTGTTACTTGAAGGCTCTCACCCAGACAAATTTGCATATAGAGAGATAACAACTGTGGAGTGAAAGAATGGTAAGACAGTGAGATAGCTGTCTGAATACTATGGCCCAGGGTTCTTCTTCGAGGGAGAAGCTGAAGAACTCACCAAGGAGGAACAAGTTGTTCTCCTTGAGGCCTATGCTAGTGAGTCTTATAGACTTATTCATGGGAATTAGGTTTCATGGTTGGGATAAGACTCTGTGTCCAGTTTCCCCAAAACAGAGTTCCCTTCCATACTTAGCCAATCAAAAGATTAGAAACCTTTTCTCAGCCTGTGCTTATCTGATTACCTCTGAAGCTGATCAAGAGGGTATTTCTGCCAATAATAATTGGGATCATCAATAAGTTTAGAGGTTTTGGCTGCATTGGTTCAGGGGGAGTTTGTTGGACCAAAAGAACCAATTAGCCTGATTTACAGACATTACAACTGCTGAAGAAGAACACAACAGCTGAAGACATTAGCTGATTACAAGGTCTGAAGACAAAGTCTGAAGACAAGAACTGAAGACTACTACTGAAGACAAAGTCTGAAGTAAAGAACTGAAGACAAAGTCTGTAGTAAAGAACTGAAGACAAAGTTTAAAGCTATCAGTTGAAGACAAAGTCTGAAAGTAATGTACTGAAGACAAAGTCTGAAGCCATCAGCTGAAGACAAAGTCTGAAAGTAAAGTATTGAAGACAAAGTCTGAAGCCATCAGCTAAAGACAAAGTCTAAAAGTAAAAGTTTGAAGAACAAAGACTGAAGACAAAGACTGAAGACCAAAGTGATCAGTAGTTGTCACAACAGCTAAAGTTATCAACTTCAGTAGTTGTCACAACAGCTGAAGTTATCAACTTCAGTAGTTGTGATGGTTTCCTTTCAGTAGGTTTCTTTTCTATTTCAGTACTTGTAAAACGACTGAAGAGCATGTACTTCAGTCGTTGTTCTTTCAGTAGTTGTAGTGATAGTTAACACTTGGTATTTTTGTAAGAAGATGTCACCTGTTTGACATCTTCAGTAGTTGTGTTAACTTTCAGTAGTTTGAATAATTCTGTTAGATGTCACTATCAAGTGACATCAGCAGACATCACATCTCCTATATAAGAGATGTTGACCTAATTGTACGTGTGACATT
The DNA here is from genome assembly GCA_025506515.1 of Flaveria trinervia. Taxonomy (NCBI): domain Eukaryota; kingdom Viridiplantae; phylum Streptophyta; class Magnoliopsida; order Asterales; family Asteraceae; genus Flaveria; species Flaveria trinervia. Next base: position 12,741,326 of record CM046447.1, on the reverse strand, counting down.
TTGCCACCACGAAAGCATATGAATGAAATATTCTATTTACAGAATTTTCTCTCTCTATAACTGTTTACTCTTACATTGAATATCAATTGTGTTCTTGTGAATTGTCTAATTCATTGTTCGAATTCCACTGCAATACTCTCTAATCAATCAAACTTAGATCACTGATCCTAACACTTTACCCATCCGCATTTCCCATACTTAGTCAATGTTCATCCGCATTTCATCCAATACTCATCCGCATTAACTTACTTAGTGGTTAATGCTCATCCGTATTGACTTCCATTACTCATCAACATTGACTTAGTTAATAGTTAATGCTTATCCGGATTTAATTGTTCATCCGCATTGACTTCCATTACTCATCCGCATTTCTTATACATACTTAGGCGGATTCTAAAACTTAACTTATGAGCCTTAAACATCAGATTTCAGTTCCCAATCACCATCCATCATGTTCTAAGCTTAACTTTTACCTTCTAAGCCTTAGAAACACAACCATACATCAAGAAACATGATCATAGTCCAACATCACATCATAACATCAATATACACACAGTCATACATACGGGTTCGAACCCAGTTTAGTGAAAACATTTATTCATGCGCTTCCAGCCCCAAAATCAATTAAAAACCAGTATAAGAGGGGTTCTAAAACTCACCTTTGCAGTTGTTGAGTATGGCTTCTTCCAAACTCATTTGCAATTGAGTTCAACTGCCTAGAAACCCACTAAAAACATACCTGAACACATACAAACAAACATAAGCATAAACTCGAGGATAAACCAGTCAAGAATATCATGAACACATGAATTCTTACCTCGAATACGAATTCTTCTTGTTCTTCCTTCTAAACCGAGAGTTTTCTGCTCTCCTTCCTTCTCTCTCTAAAATGTCCGAGAATTTGTGTGTAGAAAGGGTGATGGGCGGCCATGCCACCTTTATCACCAACTTTTCAAAGATTTTGTCCTTTTTGTCACTTTTAACCCCTAGACTTGGTTTTTATTTCTTTTCCTTCTTTTTATTCACTTTATTCTTTCTTTCTTTGTCTTTAGAAATAATCTGGTGTTACAAATGTCTATCATATAAGATTCATAATATTGCAAATAACCATGACAAGTTTAATCACGAATTGCTAGTGCATTTACGAGTATCAAGAAATTTACAATGCAAATTTATACGTTCACATGTTTCACCACAAAAGGTGTGAAATAAAGTAAAACGGGCATGAAAGCTCACATGTTGTATAATATGATTCTTAAGAGAATAACAATAAATTGAGCGGTGCTCCAACAATTCCTTGTTACTCGATACCTAAACGTGTAAGTTTCATGGTTAAGTTAAAGATGTCGTTAAGAATCAAAAGTGAACTTGGGTTGCAATTGGAATTTAGGGTTTTTATAAATAAATTTAATAGAACAACGGTATCACTTATATTTTGATTTGACGTGTTTAAGTATTTAATTTAAAGAATGATAATTAAATCATTTATAATGCTTGATTAAAAAATATAAAGTATGAAAAAATATACAAATTTTGATAACACGATTTAAACAAATTAATGAATAATAACATCTTTGTCCAATAATAAGTTGTTTAATTATGTTGCTAAATAATTTATTTAACTTCAAGTTTGTTTTACAAGATTATAAGAAGAAAAATAACCTTTGTTATATTGTTTTATTAAGAAATATATACATTTTTAATTTTAAAAATATCTAGAAAATACTTTTGAAGTCTTTAAAATAATTTTAGTAATCAAAACGATTTTTATATAATATTTATAAATTTTCTAGATTTTAAATGGTTGAGGAAAGCTTTAAAAAAGGTTGTGGGCGCCCGGGGTCAAACCTGGGACCTTCAATGCAACAAACCATGCTCTTAACCGGTAGGTGGGGGCGCCTATGCCTGTTAAGAGCTTGTTACTGACTTTTAAAAACACAAAATTAAAAATCCCCAATTCCACCAAGAACCCTAGAACCATCTTGATCTAAATTGATCATCAAATTCATGTTGTTATCCAAGTTAAAGTTGGGGCTTTTATTCCCCAGATGAAAACGAATGAGTGTGTGTGTGTGTGTGTGTGTGTGTGTTTAATTACCCGAATGAAAAGCGAATCAAGGTGTTCTAGTTCAATAATGCTTCGGTGCAATCACCAAGAACAATGATGCTTGAAATTGATGTTTGAGTGAATATCTTGAAAAATTGAAGTTATAGAAAGTTGAAAGGGATCAAATAGAACAATTTCCCTCTATTAAATAGTTTCAATTTGATGTTTGTTGCACCCTGAAAGGATCATACATGCCAACTCAATGGGTGAATTGATGATTGTTCAACTGGAATCCCACAAGTCCAAGATGCAATGCGGATGAAGATCTGTAAGAAAAATAACAAGTGTTATCTTCCACATTAGTCAATGCGGAAGACAAAATACTTATGATGAACAAGTTACTCTTTCGCATTGACTAATGCAGAAGAACAAAAGAAATTGCAGACAAGACTTTGATCATCCGCATTGACAAATGTGGATGACCAACCAAATGCGCACAAGTATTTGCTCATCCGCATTAACCAATGCGGATGACCAACCTACTAATACTGATGATCAAGTGGAAATGTTGATCAGGATTATCTCATCCGCATTTGTCAATGCGAATGAACAAGCAGAGATGCGGATCAAGACTTAGACTATTTTCTGATGTAATAGGTCAGGGGTAGTTTAGTCATTTTGTAAAGGCATCTTGTCTTGTCTATAAATAGAATAGTTAATCTCGTACTGAGGTGACGGTTGATAGAGAGAGGATTTTTGTTGTAATTATTCTCTGTAATTTGTCAACTTTCATATATCAATACAAACAACATTTATGAGTAATTTTCTTGCTTGAATGTTCTTTGATTCTTTGTTTCTGCCACTCAATCATTGACTTGATTATCATATTCGATTCTCAGTAAGAATATCACTCTTACTCAAACCCAGTCAATTGGTATCAGAGCTTTGGGTCTCGATTCTCTTTTAGATCTACGCACAGACTGAATAGAACTCGATTCATCTAATAATAAAGTTGCTAGTAGTAGATATTATCATCTCTACTTAGCAAACAGCAAAAAATTCTCCTGTCAAACAGCAAGAACACTCATTCTGAACCTCAACAGAACTGCTTGAACAAGTCGGACTCATTAAACACAAATCAATCTTAAAATCAACTAAATCTATACTTACACAAATCAACATGGATTCTAACAGTTACTTTGCATTAGGTCATACACTTAACCTCCCATGCTTAAACACAAATCTAAGTTTAAACAATGGAGAATACGGTGTAGAAATTATATCACAGGACTAGATCCTGACTTTTGGATCTCAATATGTAAGGGTCCATATATTCCTGTTACTCTATCAACAGCTCAAGTTGCACTGTACAAGACTGCTAGAATACCAATTGAAGACTTAACTCTGGATGAAGATGACTATAAGAAAATCAAAATTGATCTAAAAGCATACTGTAACACCCGAATATTTATTATTTTGAAGCCGGTGAAGAATGAAAAGAAAATAAAGTCCAAAAGTCAAGGGACAAAACTCGTCAACGAAAGAAAGTCAGGTGAGTGGAAGTATATAACAGAGAGGGCAGCCCTTACCCTCTCCCCCACACTCACAAATCAGCCGAAGAAAGGGGAGAAGAGAGAAAGAAGAGAAAAAGGGGAAAAAGTGTCGGTTCGGGTCGCCAAAATCGTCGTGAAGCAAGCCAAATCGAAGCCCTTAACATTGTGCTCGTTTGTGTGAGTTCTAGGACCCCTCTTTTACATGTTTTTCAATGATTTTGGGGCTGGAACACATCTGAAAACTCTTTTTCACGTTTTTGGGTGAAACCCGTAGTATGCATGTATGTATGCGTAGGACCCGTTTGGGGCTTGATTTCTTGCTTGGTTGTGCTTGAATAATGTTATGGTATGCATCCCTAAGGTTTAGGATGGTCGATTTAGGCTTAAAATGGGTTTAGATGAGTTTGGAGGCCGAAAACCCTCGGCTGCAGTCGGGATGAACTGCATTCTGCATCAGTTAGGGCTAGGCGACCGACTGGAGGCCGAATGGAGGCCATACGGCCGATTAGGGTGCAATTGGGGTCCATTCTTTACGATCTTGCACGATTGAAGGGCCAGTCGCATGGGGGTCATGCGACTAAAGGTCCATTCGCACGACTGAAGGTCCATTCGCACGACTGAAGGTCCAATCGCATAGGTGTTCATCCGTATTGTCCATTCGCACGAATGGATGTTCATTTGCATAGGTGTTCATCCGTATTAGTTCACACGCGTGATGTTCAGTCGCATGGAGGCATTGCGACTGAAGGGTGTCCATACGCCCGAATAGGGCTGTTGTACCCGAGGAAGGTGTAGATTGACTTCTGACTTTGAAGTGGGGGAAAGTGCAGATGTAAGTTTTGACGTAAAGGTTCCCATATAGTTTGTAAGATGACGCTCGAGGCCTTAGAAAACATGTTGGGCATGATGATGATGATGATGTTGCATCTCTAGGCTTGTCACGTATGTATGATGTTGCCCTGTACGATGATGACGAATGGTATGATATGTTCCTTAGTATGATGTATAATATCTTTCCTATGGCTTTACCTATTATGATGAATGAACGAAGTATTATGTAACGTAAAGTGATAGATAAAGAAAGAAGAACATAAACGAATGTATGCATTAATGAACGAATGAAAGAAGTCTTGCAAACATTGGATAACATGGTCCTTCTTTGTGATTGACCAAACGTGTAGTGCCTCTACCGATTACCCCTAGTACTGCGGCATACGTTTAGCTGTTCATTTGTGACTTCGGCCCAGTAGCTAAGACTCATGGTTACTCCTAGTACAGTGGCATACGTTAGCTGTTCATTTGTTGACTTCGGCCCAGTAGCTACGACTAACCGGGGTGTAGCACATGGTATTGGTACGGATGATGTCCGATGCGCAAGTAAAGTCATAATGAATGAATGAATGAATGAAGAAGATAATAATGATATTATCTATGTGTACATACGATGTGTGATCATGTAAAAGTAACGAATGGTTTTATATGAAAGTAAAGTATGTTTTGTAATAAAACTAGAACTCACTCAGCAACGCTGACTTTGATGTGTTTCCAGTTGGCATGTAATGTTTGCTGAGGATGGCACGGGCGACTACTCAGCCTTTTGGGGATGGCATTCTTTTGATTAATGTTTTTGCATTGTAATGTGAACAAGCTATTTTGTATGAATGTTGTATTAACTTGCAAAAGCATTTACATGGAAATGAAAGTTTGTTTTAGTTTTCCACTGCGATTTATGAAATACAAATGTAATTATACGTTTTGTGTGCGATTAGAACCCAGCTATAAGCGTCCGGGAACGGGGCCTTACAAGTTGGTATCAGAGCCAAAGTTTAAGTGAAAGGGTAAATTTTCAAAATAAACCTAATCTTAAACTGAGAATGGGACGGATAGGAATGGGATGCCAATCTGAGTAGCTGCGTGCCATCAGGTATTTTCGTAAAGTTAACCGGTTTTATGTGCGCATGGTATGTGGTTATGTGTTGTATGTAGATTTAAATACTATGTAGTCAGGACAGGTAATACTTAGGGTATGAAGAGTAATGTAAGTGGCTAATCACAATGGCCACTGTAATTAGGGACTTACTATACTTGACATAAACTGAGTTGTTTCCTTGAATGACGTGTTGGTGTTTGAATCTTTCAGTGTGCGTGTGATGGCCGGAGGTAGATCTTCGAAAGCTTCTAGGGGTGGAGGTCACGGTGTTGAACCGCGACCCAAGAGAGGGAGACCCAGAGTTGAGAGGGTGGTTCATGAAGAACTAGAGACCCCTCATCCGGAGGGTGGCGACGAAAGCGCCAATCTGAGAGCCTTAGTAAAGGAGACTATTGTAGAAGAAGTCCATCAGGTCATGCAGACAATCTTACCGTCTGTGGTGACTGAAGTTATTAAGGTTGTACGAGAAGGGGAAAGAAAAGAAAGAAACAGATCCTCTGGGGGACGGGAACAACCAGAGCTGGAAACGGTTCTATCTCACGATGAAGAGGAAGAAGAAGAGCCTGTGCCAGAGGCAGTGTGAGGATGTAACTACGGGGCATTTATGAGATGTAATCCCCCTACTTTTGACGGTAATGGCAATGTTACCGCTGCTCACCGATGGGTGAGAGAGATGGAGGCCGTTCTCGACATCAGTGAGTGTCGGGAAGATCAGAAGGTGAAGTTTGCCACTCATTCTTTTGTAGACTCGGCACTATGTTGGTGGGACAACATTGTCCAAGCAGAGCGTAATCGGGCAATCGGGAGAATGAAATGGCCTGAGTTGAAGAAGATGGTGATTGAGGAGTTCTGTCCTCATAGGGAAATGGATAAGTTGGAAAGGGAGTTTCTGCAGTTGGAGGCTGGAACCATGACACACCAGTAGTATACCACCAGGTTTAATGAAATGGCACGACTCGTGCCTGATCAGGTGACGCCTCTGTCTCGGAAAATCAAGAGGTACATTCAGGGTTTACCGGTGGATGTTCGTCTGCGTATGATCGCCGCCCGGCCAAGCACGTTTAGGTCGGCGGTTGATTTGGCAGGGAGGCTATATGACGAGCGGGAGGTGGTGGTGACTGAAGCGAATAAGAAGGGTGGTGGTGATCGGAACTGGAACGGGAAACGGTTTGGTCGGGGTGATGCCCCGATGGGTAACAAAAAGGCACGGGTGGATGAATGTCGTGTGGTCACATCAAGTGCGGGGTCGAAAAGGTGTGGCAAGTGTGGAAGGTAGCATGGCGGGGAATGTAGGTTTGGGGCAAACTTGTGCTTCAAGTGTGGAAAGACAGGGCATATGGCGAAGGATTGCCTGTCGGGCAAATGTTTTAACTGTGGGGAAACTTGTCATATGAGCAGAGATTGTAAGAAGTCGAGGACTGAGGGTTCAGGGGTGAAGAAGACGGGAAGTGATGGGCCGAGGGCGAGCGCCAGAGCGTTCACCATGACACAGGAGGAGGCTAGGATGGACCCTGACGTTGTGTCCGGTACGTTTCTAGTGAACCAGACTTTAGCTTCTGTGTTATTTGATTCTGGTGCTAGTAGGAGTTTTATTTCTGCTGCTTTCTGTGCTAAGCTGCCTGTTAGTAGCAGACGTGTTGATGCGCCCTTTGATGTAGAAACTGCCATAGGTAAGTCTACTAGGATTTCTGAGATGATAGAGAATTGTGATGTGGAACTTGAGGGTCATAAGTTTCCTGTTAGACCGTTCGTGATGACCTTGGGTGGTTTCGATTTGGTTCTTGGGATGGATTGGTTGGCGGACTTCGAGGCGAACATTGTGTGCCGCAAGAAGATGGTTCAGTTGACAGCGCCTGACGGAAGTTTGGTAACGGTTTATGGTGATCGGGTTACTACGATCCGAAGGTGATCTCAATGGCGGGGGCGGGAAAGTGTATGAGGCGTGGATGTAGTGCTTACTTGGCCTATGTAAAAGATGTGGATACACCAACACCACAACTAGCCGATGTACCGGTTGTGTGTGACTTTCCAGACGTGTTCCCAGAAGACTTATCAGGAGTGCCACCTGACCGAGAGATTGAATTTCAGATTGATCTGATACCGAGTGCCCAACCTGTTGCCAAGGCACCATATCGGTTGGCTCCAACCGAGATGAAAGAGTTGGTGGAGCAGTTGCGAGAGCTGCTTGATAAGGGGTTCATTAGACCGAGTATCTCTCCTTGGGGTGCTCCGGTCCTGTTTGTAAAGAAGAAGGATGGTAGTATGAGGATGTGAATTGACTATCGTGAACTGAATAAATTGACGGTGAAGAACCACTACCCCTTACCGAGGATAGATGATTTGTTCGATCAGCTTCAGGGTGCCAGTTGGTTTTCAAGAATAGATCTTTGGTCTGGCTATCATCAGTTGAAGGTGAAGGAACAAGATATCCCTAAAACAGCTTTCCGCACGCGTTATGGTCATTACGAGTTTCTTGTCATGTCCTTTGGTTTGACCAACGCGCCAGCTGCTTTTATGGATCTGATGAACCGTGTGTGTCGGCCTATGTTGGATAAATCAGTGATTGTGTTTATTGATGATATCCTGATTTATTCGAAGAGCAAGATTAAGCATGCCGGTCACGTTCAAGAGGTTCTAGAGACGTTGAGAAGGGAGAAATTGTATGCTAAATTCTCCAAGTGCGCGTTTTGGTTGCGCGAAGTTAAGTTTTTGGGTCATGTGGTGAATCCTGATGGGATTATGGTGGACCCGACAAAGGTGGAGGCGGTTATGCAATGGAGGTCACCAAAGACGCCATCCGAGATCCATAGTTTCTTGGGCTCGGCGGGCTACTATAGAAGATTCATCCAAGACTTCTCTAAGATTGCCTCTCCACTAACTAAGTTGACCCGAAAGGATGTGAAGTTTGTATGGGGTCAAGCTCAAGAGAAGGCGTTCGAAGAGCTGAAGGCAAGACTTACTCAAGCTCATGTTCTGTCATTACCGATGGAAGCGAAGATCTGGTGGTTTATTCTGATGCTTCCTACTCAGGGTTGGGGTGTGTGTTAATGCAGAGAGGGAAGGTTATAGCCTATGCATCCCGACAATTGAAAGTCCATGAGGTTAATTATCCCACTCATGACTTGGAGCTAGCAGCCGTGGTCTTTGCACTAAAGATTTGGAGGCACTATCTCTACGGGACGAAGTGCAAAATATTCACCGATCATAAGAGCTTGAAGTACTTCTTCTAGCAAAAGGATCTGAACATGAGGCAGAGGAGATGGTTGGAACTTATAAAGGATTATGATTGCGAGATCCATTACCATCCAGGCAAAGATAATGTGGTGGCGGATGCCCTTAGTCGAAAGGAAAGGTCCGAACCGATTCGGGTGAAAGCTTGTCAACTAATCATGACCTCTAATGTGATGAAGCAAATCAAGGAGTTTCAAGATGAGGCATTGAAAGAAGATCACCTTAACTCGGAAAGAATGAGAGGTCTGGTTGGGGAATTGGCTGAAAACACACTCGGTGTTAGAACTCGATTTGGTCGTGTGTGGATTCCTCGTTTTGGGGATCTACGGGTGAAGATAATGGATGAAGCTCACAAGACTCGATACTCCATTCATCCTGGTGCCACGAAAATGTACCATGACATGAAGAAAGATTATTGGTGGCCGGGTGTGAAGCGTGACGTGGTGGAGTATGTGAGTAAGTGCTTTACTTGCTTACACCGTATGGGAAGATCCAACCTCTGGATATACCGGAATGGAAGTGGGAGCACATCACCATGGACTTCATTACGAAGCTGCCGCGTACCCCGAAGGGGTATGATGCCGTATGGGTGATAGTTGATCGTCTGACGAAGAGCGCTCATTTTCTACCGATCCGCGAGACGTATTCATCTGAGAGGTTGGCTGATCTGTTCATCAAGGAAATTGTAGCTCGTCATGGTGTGCCGGTGTCTATCGTGTCTGATCGCGACACTCGGTTTACATCTAAATTTTGGAAGAAATTCCACGACGCTATGGGGACGAGGTTACATATTAGCACAGCTTATCATCCCCAAACCGATGGTCAGTCAGAAAGAACCATTCAGACACTGGAAGACATGCTCCGGGCATGTGTGATCGATTTTTGTGGAAGTTGGGATGACCACCTACCGTTAGCTGAATTCTCCTACAACAACAGCTATCATGCCAGCATTGGTATGCCGCCATATGAGATGCTATACGGTAGGAGATGCAGAACACCCGTTTGTTGGGGTGATATTGGTCAGAAGGAATTGGGGAGCGTCGAGGTAATCGAGGCTACGGCAGAGAAGCTTGAAAAGATTAAAGCCTTCATGAAGGCAGCCAAAGATAGGCAGAAGTCATATGCCGATAAGCGACGTAGGCCAATTGAGTTCTAGGTGGGTGACCGGGTTATGTTGAAGGTCTCACCTTGGAAGGGTATTATCCGATTCAGAAAGCGAGGCAAGTTGAGCCCAAGGTATATAGGCCCTTTCCGAATCATTGCTCGAGTAGGGGAGGTGGCCTATAGATTGGAGTTGCTAGATGAGTTAAGTGGGATTCACCTGACATTCCATGTATCTCATCTAAGGAAGTGCGTAGCAGATGAAGATATGGTTGTCCCATTGGAAGATATCGAAGTAGATGAACGGCTGAATTATGTGGAGCAACCAGTGGCAATCATCGACCGAAAGGAGAAAAGGCTAAGGAATAAAGTGGTTCCTCTTGTGCGTGTACAGTGGAAGCACAAGAAGGGATCCGAGTCAACGTGGGAGACTGAGGAAGAAATGAGACAGCATTACCCACGTTTGTTCGACGAATAACATGTTTCGGGGACGAAACCTATTTAAGGGGGGTGGACTTGTAACACCCGAATATTTATTATTTTGAAGCCGGTGAAGAAAGAAAAGAAAATAAAGTCCAAAAGTCAAGGGACCAAACTCGTCAACGAAAGAAAGTCGGGTGAGGGGAAGTATATAAGGGAGAGGGCAGCCCTTACCCTCTCCCCCACACTCACAAATCAGCCAAAGAAAGGGGAGAAGAGAGAAAGAAGAGAAAAAGGGGAAAAAGTGCCGGTTCGGGTCGCCAAAATCGTTGTGAAGCAAGCCAAATCAAATCCCTTAATGTTGTGCTCGTTTGTGTGAGTTCTAGGACCCCTCTTTTACATGTTTTTGAATGATTTTGGGGCTAGAACACATCTGAAAACCCTTTTTCGCGTTTTTGGGTGAAAACCCGTATGTATGCGTAGGACCCGTTTGGGGCTTGATTTCTTGCTTGGTTGTGCTTGAATAATGTTATGGTATGCATCCCTAAGGTTTAGGATGGTCGATTTAGGCTTAAAATGGGTTTAGATGAGTTTGGAGGCTAAAAACCCTCGGCTGTAGTCGGGATGAACTGCATTCTGCATCAGTTAGGGCTAGGCGACCGACTGGAGGCCGAATGGAGGCCATACGGCCGATTAGGGTGCGATTGGGGTCCATTCGTACGATTGGGGTTCATTCGCACGATTGAAGGGCCAGTCGCATGGGGGTCATGCGACTAAAGGTCCATTCGCACGACTGAAGGTCCATTCGCACTACTGAAGGTCCAGTCGCATAGGTTTTCATCCGCATTGTCCATTCGCACGACTGGATGTTCATTCGCATAGGTGTTCATCCGTATTAGTTCATTCGCATGATGTTCAGTCGCATGGAGGCAATGCGACTGAAGGATGTCCATACGCCTGAATAGGGCTGTTGTACCCGAGGAAGGTGTAGATTGACTTCTGACTTTTGGGGGAAAGTGCAGATGTAAGTTTTGACGTAAAGGTTCCCATAGAGTTTGTAAGATGACGCTCGAGGCCTTAGAAAGCATGTTGGGCATGATGATGATGATGATGTTGCATGTCTAGGCTTGTCACGTATGTATGATGTTGCCCTGTATGATGATGACGAATGTGTATGATATGTTCCTTAGTATGATGTATAATATCTTTCCTATGGCTTTACCTATTATGATGAATGAACGAAGTATTATGTAACGTAAAGTGAAAGATAAAGAAAGAAGAACATAATGAACGAATGTATGCATTAATGAACGAATGAAAGAAGTCTTGCAAACATTGGATAACATGGTCCTTCTTTGTGATTGACCAAACGTGTAGTGCCTCTACCGATTACCCCTAGTACTGCGGCATACGTTTAGCTGTTCATTTGTTGACTTCGGCCCAGTAGCTAAGACTCATGGTTACTCCTAGTACAGTGGCATACGTTTAGCTGTTCATTTGTTGACTTCGGCCCAGTAGCTACGACTAACCGGGGTGTAGCACATGGTATTGGTACGGATGATGTCCGATGCGCAAGTAAAGTCATAATGAATGAATGAATGAATGAAGAAGATAATAATGATATTATCTATGTGTACATACGATGTGTGATCATGTAAAAGTAACGAATGGTTTTATATGAAAGTAAAGTATGTTTTGTAATAAAACTAGAACTCACTCAGCAACGCTGACTTTGATGTGTTTCCAGTTGGCATGTAATGTTTGCTGAGGATGGCACGGGCGACTACTCAGCCCTTTTGGGGATGGCATTCTTTTGATTAATGTTTTTGCATTGTAATGTGAACAAGCTATTTTGTAGTGAATGTTGTATTAACTTGGAAAAGCATTTACATGGAAATGAAAGTTTGTTTTAGTTTTCCACTGCGATTTATGAAATACAAATGTAATTATACGTTTTGTGTGCGATTAGAACCCAGCTATAAGCGTCCCGGGAACGGGGCCTTACACATACTCTATTTTGACTCAAGCACTCAAAATGGATGTGCTGAAAAGATTGGAAAAATATGGAACTGCTAAAGCTGTTTGGGATGCTCTCAAAATTATGTGTGAAGGTAGCAGTGAAGTTGCTGAAATTAACAAAGACAAGTGGTCAATCAGTATGAAACCTTCAATCACACCAAAGGAGAATCCATATCAAAACAACTGCACAGATTTGTACAGTTGGTCAATGACTTTGAAATTATGGGTGTTTCATACAACATTAAAGAACTCAACAAGAAAATGCTTCACAGTCTACCTGAAAGCTGGAAGCAAAATGTCACAATGTTGAAAAATACTCTTGATCTTGAGAGTACCACTCTAGATATTATGATAGCCAAGATTGAAGCTTTGGAACCTGATGAACGAAGCAGAAATCTGAGTGGGTCAAGAGTGATTGAAGCCTACAAATTCCCTTCAGAATCACATTCTGTTGAAAATGCTTTCATCACAGAGGAAGATGACTTCATCTCATCAAGAGATCAAATGAACAATACTGGGTTTATTGCATCTCCATCATTCAATCACCATTCAACTTCAGCACAAGCACCAAAAGTCTCCACTGCAACTCCAATCTCTCCAGAAGACTTAAAATCAGAAGAGCAAAAGGCAACCTATAATGCCTTTGTTGCAAGTTTTAAAGCATATCTTGGGGGAAGACTCACTTCTGCCCATTTAATACAGGAAGGTTTAGAAGAATTAGATCTTGATGATGTTGAGGAGATGGATCTACAGCGGCAAATGGCAATGATTGCCATGAGAGCAAAGAAATTCTTCAGAAAAGGAAGAAAGCTGAGCCTGAGTGAGAACACAAAGCTTGGATATGACAAAGCCAAGGTAAAATGCTTCAACTGTGGCATGACTTGCCATTTCTCAAGAGAGTGCAATACTCCTAAAAGAACCAACCATTCAAGGAACTCTCCTGGTAAATCATCCTCACAGCCCAATTCAAGCTATCACTCAAACAATCAACAACAGCAGTACAAACATTCTCATCATCAACAAACATACCAGAATCAACCACAGCTAACAAATCAAGCCCATGCAAGCAGTCAGCCTTCTGCCAGTGACCTTATGATCAAACAAGATGGGATATGTGACTGGATTGTGTATGCTAAGGAAGTCAAGCCTTAATTCCAGAATCATGCTCTCATGGCTCATATCAATGATGGACCATCTGCAATGCCTACTGAGGTAAAAACTAACCTTTGTAGTGAGAAATGCATAAATGAATTAGAAGAGTATAGAGAACACAATCATAAACTGGCAGATAAAATTAAAGAAGAAAAGGTGAACTCAGAAATGATGAAGAGAGAACTAAAAAGTTTTGAAATCAAAATCAAATCTCTCATTTCTAACATAGAAAAATTACATGGTGAGAAATACAATCTTGCAGCTGAAAATGAGCTACTTACTGAAAAGTTAGCTCAAGCTAAAGCTCAACAATCTATGACCGAAGTGAAACTTGAAAAGTTTCAAATGTCTTCAGTCAAGCTGCAAGAGATGTTGGATTCACAAAAGGATCTAAAGGACATGTCAGGGATTGGGTACAATTCATGTCCTCCACCATACAATGACAATTACACTGTCATGCCTGATTCCGTATGTTGGACCAAAAGAACCAATGAGCGGATCAGAAAAACCTTTAAGTCCCACAGACGTCCCAACAACTACTGAAGACCACAACAGCTGAAGACAACAGCTGATTACAAAGTCTGAAGACAAGTGCTGAAGACAAAGTCTGAAGACACAAGTGCTGAAGACAAAGTCTGAAGACAAGTGCTGAAGACAAAGTCTGAAGACACAAGTGCTCAAGACAAAGTCTGAAGACAAGTGCTGAAGACAAAGTATGAAGACACAAGTGCTGAAGACAAAGTCTGAAGACACAAGTGCTGAAGACCAAAGTATCAAACGTTGTCACAACAGCTGAAGAGGTCTTCTTCAGTAGTTGTGACGGTTTACCTTTCAGTAGTTTTATGTTTTATCTTTTCAGTAGTTTGACACAACAGCTGAAGAATACTTCTTCAGTTGTTGTGCTCATCAGTAGTTTTATATTTATCAGTAGTTTTGTAAAACGACTGAAGAGCTTGTTCTTCAGTCGTTGTAGTTTCAGTAGTTTCTTATCAGTAGTTTCTTATTTTGTACTTAACACTCTGATATGTTCTCAGTAGTTGTGAACATTTTAGTAGTTTGTTAAGAGTTAGTTATTTTTGTAATAGATCTGCCAGTTGTCACTTTCCTGTGATAACATCAGCGATTGCACTCTATATAAGGAGTGTCAACCTATTGTAATAAATGAATGATTTGATCAGAAATATTCGATATTATTGAAACATTCCTTGTTACAGAAATATATTCTCTCGTTATAACCGTATTTGTTCTTAATGCATACGAGTATCAAATTCTTGCTACAATTTGTCTAATTCTTGTTCTTATTCCACTGTGTTACGCTCCATTACATCAAACTTGTGATCACTGATCCTGACAAATGGTATCAGAGCGGGTTAATCATTGATCGATCTAATAATTGATCATTGAAACTGCTATTCAAGATCCAAGTTTGATTGAATTAGCATTTTTGTGTTTTGCAAGAAACGGTTATAGAGATTGAATTTTCTGTGTTTTCTGGTCATTCATCCTGAGATTTTCTCTTGGTTTTCATTGAGTCTGTTGTGCTCATTATAAAAACGTTTAAAAGCTTGAATTAAATTGTATTTGGACTCAAAATGACTACTCCTTCCAATGATCCTCACAATACTGGTTCCTCAACCAAGCCTCCAATGTTGGTTAGGAATGAGTATAACATATGGCAACGACGAATGCTCCATCACCTGTCTGTTAACAGCGCAGGTTGTTGGACATCAGTGGTACATGGTCCACACAAGCCTATGGTGAATAACCCGGAAACCAATCAAATGGTTTCGAAGAGGAGGGAGCAATACTCAGATGAGGATAAGAATTTGTTTGAGATTGATGCAAAAGCCCATGGAATTCTGGCCATGGCACTGCCTAATGAAATCTATTCTGGCCTAATGCATCATGAAACTGCCCATGACCTCTGGAATGCCTTGAAAGAACAATTTGGAGGAACAGATGAGGTCTTGGCAAATAATAGAGAAATCCTTGCCCAACAATATGAGACATTCTCTCATAGGAAGGGTGAGACACTGACTCAACAGTTCGAGCGGTTCTCTTGTTTGATCTCTGAATTAAAAATGGTCAAACATGAGTACACCAATAGCCAGATGAATAACAGATTTCTCAGATCACTGCCTGAGAGATGGGACACATATACTATTGTCCTACGCTCCAGTGCAAATTTGGACAAACTATCTCTCACCCAACTCCATGGAAATTGCTCACATTTGAGAGAGAGATAGAACAGAAACGAAAACTGTCTTCATCTGGAAAGCTCACTGAAGACTTTGTACCAGGCAACACTGCCTTGGTTGGTCATGAGTTAGAATATGCTTCATCTGAATGCCAATATGATGAGCATATTGATTTCTCTTCCAAGACTTCTGATTCTGCATTTGTGAGTGTTGATAGTCAGTTTACTGGATGTAATAATGACAATCTATGCTTCATCATGGATGATCTCAAGGGTATTGCTGATGATGACTTAGAAGAGATGGATATTTTGAGCCAAATGGCCTTGATAAATATCAGATCTTAGAAGTTCTACAAAAGAACTGGAAGAAAGTTCCCAGGACTCTCTGGCAAAACCAAAGTTGGTTTTGACAAGAGTAAGTTGAAGTGTCACAAATGCCACAGGCTTGGACACTTTGCTAGAGAATGCAGATCATCTGGATCTAATTCCTCTGCACCTTTTGTGACTTTCCCTGGCAATATTCAACAACACAGAGGGCAACAACCTGTCGATTCTAGTCATCATTCTCAACCACATTCT
The DNA here is from genome assembly GCA_025506515.1 of Flaveria trinervia. Lineage (NCBI taxonomy): Eukaryota > Viridiplantae > Streptophyta > Magnoliopsida > Asterales > Asteraceae > Flaveria > Flaveria trinervia. The sequence goes on along the minus strand of CM046447.1, from coordinate 12,725,097 downwards.
CCTGCATATTTTGTTCCTCAGGGTCAAATGCCATATCCTTATCCTTGTTATTACATGCCACAGTCAAATCAAGTTCAAGTTCCTATAGTACCACAACCTCATGCACTACCAGAACCTCAACCATCTCAATCTCATCAACCTCCTCAACCTCAACAACACAGCTTCTTCACCCCTGGAGGTGTTGACTGGAGCAGTTTATCGGATGACATGTCTGGTCATGAACAACTGTTCACAGGTGCTGGTCAACATGGTGGTGACAGTCCTTTTGCGAATCTGGCTCTCATGGCCCTGGAGTCTACTGAGGGTTCCTGCTCAAATGCATCATCTTCACAGGTAACTCAGGTATCTTCAGAGGCTAAAGCCAAGTTATGTTCTGAATCATGCATTGCTGCCTTGTCTCCATTAGAGAGGCAAATGTAGCATTATTAAATCAAAAACTTGAGTTTGAGAAAACCATTTCCAAAAGAGAAGCTGAGTTTGAGTCTGCTCTTAATAGTAAAAATGATGAGATTTATAAGCTTAAATGCCAATTAAATTATGAAAAGGCTAAGCTAGAGGTTATTCTGGATGACCATAGAAGTCTTAAAGAAACCTTGCAGTCACCCAGGTAGAGTGTGATCGATGGGTACAATCATGCAAAGGTTTTGAAATGCTTCTTAGTAAGCAATCTGCTTCCAATGTGAAGTTTGGTATTGGTTAAAATCACACTGCTCCTCCTACAGATTTTGCTTCAAGAGCAGAAGTGAAATCTGATGGAGAAAGGAATAACCAATCCACCTCATCATGTGATTCACTTTTTGATAGAGCATCATGAAAAGTTGAAGTCAGCACTAAGCCCTCTCAGAACTTATCAGCTGATATTTATGGTTCTACTGCTGACACTCACATGATAAAAGAGATGATCAACTCAGAGTTATTTCTAAAAGTCCTGAAAGGACTGGAGAGCAAGATTTAACACCTGAAGTTCAAACTCCAACTACTGTCAGCACTGAAGAGAAGAAAACTGTCAGTAGAAAGAGTTTGAAGACTACTAAAGAGGAAGTCAAGAAAGCAAATAATGCTTCCAAAGTACTGAAGAGCAAGTCTTCAGTAGTTTCATCCTCTTTAGTTGATGATCATCATAAGATGAAGAAGAAACCATGTGAAGTATGTGGTTTGTTCAATCATCTTACAGATGATTGTTGGTACAAAAGGGGATCCAAACACAAACATAAAGAAGAAATCAAGAGAAAATGGTTAAAATGAAAACTAAGTTTGGAGCCACATTTGTACCAGCAACATCAAATCCTGTAACCCTCAAGTCCAAACAGAAATCCAAAAGGGAAGGGGTTAAACAGGTAACAGCTGAGATTGCTCAAAAGACGAAGGTGCAACATAGGAACTTATCAAACTACAATGCCAATGTGTCTGAAGAGTTGAAATCCTTATCCCAAAATCAAACACAGCTGGTTATGATGGTTCAACATCTATTGGGAAGAGTTAACCAAATAGATGTTCCTATTTTGAAACCACAGAAAAGGGGGTCCAAGCCAAAGGATTCCTTTTCTTCACCAGCTTCTTCCTCTCAGGCTGTTATTTCCAACAAACATGTTAGTTTACCATCTGTTGATGAGAACAGTCCCAAGACCAAAAAGGTTTGGGTCTCAAAATCTAACTAATTTGTTGTATTTTGCAGGGTTCTTCAACATACCTCAGAGGCATCTGGTATGTAGACAGTAGAGGATCCATGCATATGACAGGAAACAGATCACTTCTTAATGACTACTCTCAAGGAAGGAAGGGGTTTGTGTCATTTGGCAATGATGCAAAGGGTTACATCATCGGCAAAGGCTTTGTTTCCAATGGGGAAATAACGTTTGATGATGTTAACCATGTGGAAAATCTCAAGTACAACCTCTTGAGGGTCAGTCAAATGTGTGACAAAGGCCATGTTGCTCTTTTCACCAGTCAGAACTATCGGATTCTGTCATCCAAAGTTCTAAATTTGATTGATAAGGTGTTGGATGAACACACTCTCCTAAAGGCCAACAGGACAGGAAGAGTGTATGCCTTAGATCTTTCCAAGAAAATAGATCTTAAAGGCCATCCTTGCCTATTTTCAAGGCTTCCCCCCAAGATATTCTATGGCTAGAAGGCTGGGTCATGTTAATCTAAAAAACATGAATCAGCTGATAAACCATGGTTTAGTAAGGGGACTGCCTGTGAAGGAGTTCAAGTGTGAAGATAACTACACTGCTTGTTTAAAAGGAAAACATCACAAAGCTTCATTTCCCTCCATAGAAGAACCTAAGTCCACTGCCTGCTTACAGCTTCTTCATATGGATCTCTTGGTCCTGTGAAAGTGATGAGTATGGCTAAGAAGAAATACTGTCTGGTAATTGTGGATGATTACTCCAGATTTGTATGGACTTTCTTCTTGCATTCAAAAGATGAGGCTGCACAGTCCATTATGAACTTTGTGTTACACGTTGAGAAGCAGTTTCCCTACCAGTTAAGTGTGTGAGGAGTGATAATGGTACTGAATTTAGAAACCACACACTTGATGAGTTTTACTTATCAAAGGGAATCAAGAGGCAGTATAGCATCCCAAGAACTCCTGAGCAAAATAGAGTAGTGGAGAGAAAGAACAGGACCCTTATTGAAGCTGCAAGGTCCATGTTGGCTGACTCTGGACTGCCAATGACTTTTTGGGCTGAAGCTGTCAATACAGCTTGCTATGTACAGAATAGAGTTCTAGTAAATCAGAGGTTGATGAAGACTCCATATGAAGTTCTTCATCATTTGGCCCCTCTAATTTCATTATTCAGAGCATTTGGGTGTCCTTGTTTCATTCTCAACACACGGGATCAACTCCAAAAATTTGATCCTAAGGTGGATGCAGGGTACTTTGTTGGTTATTCATCAACTTGCAAAGCATACAGAGTCTTCAACTACAGAACAAAGATGGTTGAAGAGACTCTACATGTTAAGTTTAATGAATCTCCTAAGGACAAGATTCCACAAAGCCCTGTGGAGCTATTTGATTTGGACATACTGCAATATGTTCCTTATCAAACTCCTGTTGTTGCTCCTGTCAACAGTTCACCACCTGGTGGTACTGCTGGTGCTGATGATGATGATGATAACAGTACTCACCTCTTCAGGTTTAGTGATCAACTGCCTGATTCAGCTAGACCTGATGTTCCTGTAGCTCCAGTAGCACCATCCACAACAAATGCTGATGAGATTTCTTCAAATTCAACCTCCTTTGAATTACCATCCACTGATTGGTTTCAAGGAAATGATTCACCATCACCATCTGTTGCTGTTGAACCTGCTACAAACACTTGCACAAATCTCATTGTGTATCAAGATCTGAAGAATCACCCTATGTCTCAAATCATTGGTGATATCACTGCTGGCGTATCAGCAAGAAGTCAATTGTCAAATTTCTGCTTCTATGCTCTCTTCATCAGTCAGCAAGAGCCAAAGAATTATCACATTGCTTTAAAGGACAATGGATGGGTTGATACCATGCAGCTTGAGCTTCTTCAGTTCAAGAAACAGCAAGTGTGGGAACTAGTTCCTCTACCTCCAGGTAAGTGTGCAATAGGCACTAAATGGGTGTTTAGGAACAAAACTAATGAAAATAGGCTTATTGTTAAGAACAAGGCCAGACTGGTTGTTCAGGGGTTTGCACAAGAAGAAGGTATTGATTATGATGAAACATTTGCCCCTGTAGCCAGACTGGAAGCAATTCGATTGTTTTTAGCTTATGCTGCTTATCAAAAACTCAAATTTTTTCAAATGGATGTCAAAAGTGCATTTTTGTATGGGAAAATTAAAGAAGAGGTTTATGTATGTCAACCACCAGGCTTTGAGGACAATAAACATCCTAATGGGTGTATAAGCTTGATAAGGCTCTTTATGGGTTGAAACAAGCTCCTAGAGCCTGGTATGAGACATTATCAAACTTTCTTCTGGAAAATGACTTCACTAGAGGCTCCATTGATAAGACTTTATTCATTAAGAAAGCTGGGCAGCATAATCTACTTGTTCAAATTTATGTAGATGATATTATTTTTGCATCCTCTGATCCTCAGTTGTGTGATGCCTTTACAAAGTTGATGCAACAGATGTTTGAAATGAGTGCCATCGGAGAATTACAGTTCTTTCTGGGTTTGCAAATCAAACAAAAGGCTGATGGAATTTTCATTCATCAGTCCAAATACACAAAAGATCTTTTGGAAAAGTTTGATTTACAAAACTTTAAGCCATGTTCTACCCCCATGTGCAGCACCACACAACTGGATACAGATCAGAAAGGTAAAGTGGTTGATGAAACAGTTACAGATGTATGATTGGGTCCTTGATGTACTTAACAGCTTCTAGACCAGATATTATGTTTGCTACATGTGTTTGTGCTAGATTTTAGGCTGCACCTAAAGAGTCTCTCTGATTGCAGTCAAGAGGATCTTTAGATATTTGCAAGGTACACAATCTCTAGGTTTATGGTATTCCACTAGGCACTCTTGTAAATTAGTTTCTTTCTCTGATAGTGACTATGCAGGGTGTAAGTTGACCAGGAAATCAACTTCTGGTGGATGTCAATTCCTAGGCAACTGTTTGACTTCTTGGCAGAGTAAGAAACAAATCTGTTGCTACATCCACTGCTGAAGCCGAGAACATTGCTGCTGCAAGTTGTACATCCCAAGTACTCTGGCTTCAGAATCAACTTTTGGACTATGGCATTACAGAGACTAAGACTCCTTTATTAACGGATAGTGCTTCAGCTCTTTGCATTGTCAAAAATCCAGTCCAGCATCTAGGACCAAACATATAGAAATTAGACATCATTTTATAAGAGATTGTTTTGAAAAGGGTCTAATTAATCCTATGTTTGTGCCTAGTGCTGATGAGATTGCAGACATTTTTACTAAGCCTTTGGATAGTTCAACTTTTCACAACCTGGTGTTAAGGCTTGGTATGCTGCCGCTAGAATAAGTGACAACTACTGATGATCTCAGTAATAAGTACTGGTGATCATTGGTAACCATTTCACATATAAGTACTGATGAGTTGTTTCACCCTTAGTAGTTTTTATAACTACTGAAGGCTAAATGCCTCACAAGTACTGAAGTACTTTATCTGTTCTAAACTACTGATGTAGTTACAACTACTGAAATTAGTACAAACAAATAAGTACTGACATCCTATGAAACACCTGAAAAGCAGATGCAAAGTCTGATGAGTAAGTGTTGAGGACAGTATGAAACAGCTGAAAAGCTAAGAATTGACGAAAACAGCTGATGAGTAATTTCTCTTTAGTTGTTTCTACAACTGCTGTTTCAAAACAACTGAAGCCAAAACCATGTCTTCAGTAGTTTACAACTACTAAAGCCTAACACCAAGTCTTCAGCTGTTTACAACAACTGCTGACAAAACCACTGTCTTCAGTAGTTTCACAACTACTGATGACTAATACCAAGTCTTCAGTTGTTTCATCACCTGAAGTCAAAACTGTCTTCAGTAGTTTTATAACTACTGATGACTAAATCAGAGACTTCAGCTGTTTCAACGTCTGACGCTTAATACCACGTCATCAGTAGTTTCAACAACTGATGACTCACACCAAAACCTTCAGTCGTTTTCTAACCCGACCCTTTAAATTCCTTATCCCACCTTCAGAGTTTTTATCTTCTCTTCTCAAACCTAATGTTCAAACACTCTCTACCCTCTCTTCATCAATGGCGACCATGCAACTAAAACCACAACACAATTGTGTCGCACATCTCACCAAATCGCCATACTGGACCAAGTTTCACAACGCCATTGATTTAATGGTTCAATCACCCTACAAAATGGTGTTTCTGGTAAATCCCACCATATATGCCGCATCCCTTAACAATTCTGGACAAACGTCACTTGGTCTCTGAGGAGAACGACACAGAGTCTCTTCAATTGTGTGTCCATGGCCAAAAAGTGGTCATCACTCCAGACACTCTTCGCCAAACCCTTAATCTGGATGATGCCACTTTCCCAACTAGTTATCCAAAGGGCACAACAGATCAATCATTTGCCCACCATGGATACCAGGGTAACCTGAGTGCATCTACCTTACTGAAGAAACATTTCCGGATGCCGAACGTCTCATATTTCATATGGTAAATGTATGCCTTGCATCCAAGACTTCATCATGGGATCAAATGTCCACAAGGTGGCAACAGGTAATGTAGTCCATCCTTGAGCAACAACCTTTAAATTTTTCTGAAATACTATTTTTAGAGCTCAAGAATATGGCCCAAAAAAAATTGCTAACCGTTGGATATTATATCCTCGGTTCATAATGCCATAATTGAAAACCAGCTTCAAGCTGAGGGACTTGTTGGCCTGGGAGTCCCTGCTATGGCTGTATTGCCTGAAGTATACTCCGGCACAACTCTGACCAATCACTCAAAATGGCTGCCAAGCTGCGCAAACCCACGCAGCTGGAACCACAGCCACCACCTCCAAATCCAAAGTCCCCACCAAACCCACTAAAAAGAAGACCAGAAAGGCTACTCAGGGAAATGAGTCCCCTGAGGATGCCCCTGCAACACAAACGCAGGCTATATCCACTGGTTATAACCCCCTAGTGGATATAAGGACTCTCTCAGCCACAGCCGCTCAGGATTCCTCTCAAAAGGAGCCTGCAGCAACCACAGAAGGGGTACCCACACATCTGGGATCTTCCTCATTTGAGGAGATTGCCATTGAAGAGCACCATTCTCCCCAGGTGCACACTGCTTTTACCCCATCTCCCCATGCAACCGCCCCCCAAAGTCCAACCATTATCATTGCAAACGTGCTGACTCAGCTGCATGCCTATCCTCCTCCCCAACAACCACCAACAAAGGGGAGAACCACCGCTATTGAGGATGAGGATCACCATGCTTCTGACAACCCACAACACCAGGGTTTACACGTTCTATCTCGTGGTGTGGATATGGAGATTAGAACATCTAGTGAGGCTGCCACCTCTTCTGAATCAGCACATGATCAGAATGAGGCTGGTAACATAGCTCAGACCTCACTAGAGGCAACAGCTGATGAAGGACATAGTCCTGAGGCTGGAAGTCCCCAGTTCCAAGAAAATGGGGCACATGCTAAAACTGGTCTACACCCAGTGCATGTACATCCTGCTCCGAGCAGGAGGTCAGGTGATTCAGCATCTGCTGATGATGACTGGGCTTCTTTTATGATGTTCTGGCCCAGAACACAATTCTTGAGGAAGAAGTCAGTAGACTACAAAGACTACTTGACCAATTCTCTCAAGAAGCAAGTCCATCTGCCACCAACATAAACCCACAGATGGAACCTTCACCTGAAGGTCTCCCATACACTCAGCCACTCAAAACATCCAAGCCACCAGCTTCTATTTTTGGCACTGCTTCTCAGGGACAGAACCCCTCTGAGCAAACAGTTGCTATCTTTCAGCAAACTCTACCTCTCATCACCCCAATGATCACAGAATTGTGATCAAAACCATGGATGAGAGGCTTCCCTCAATCATACAACCCCTAGTGGAGGAGATTGTGAGCACAAGGCTTTCTGCTACTCAAACCCTTGCAACCAATGCAACCAAAAAGGGGGAGATTCAGTCAGTGAAAGCAAAGAGGAAGAGCAAGCTGAAAGAAAAGGAAACTGAGAAGGAAGAGGAGCCTGTGAGGGGAACCAAAAATGATCAAGTGAGTGAAAGTCACAAAGACTTTCATGTCACATATAAGAAGAGGAGGGTGAAGGAAAAGAGAAAGAGCCAACTCGATGAGATGATCAAAATGGCAGATGCTACTCATAGTAAATCAATGGATGCCATTATTGATCAACTCTATAGACAAGGGTTCGATACTGCACAACTTGACTCAGAGATCAGGAGACTTGAAGTTGAAGAAATTAACTCAAGATGGGCAAGTTATGATGCATTAGAAAGAGAGAGACTAGAGATCATGATCAGATTCATTGCAAAATATCTTGGGAGATCATTGATCGAGATTAAATCATGGACGAGGGACAGTATCTTGGCCATAACCTCCAAGATCTGTTTGTCTGAGGCACACACTAAAGGGTTAGTAGTTGAAGCTTTGAATAAAGCAGGAGCAGGGAGCAGGACTGAGCTAGCCAAATACTCAAAAGCAACACTCACCTCCAAAATGCTAACTCAGCCTGTCAACATTCCCTCTCCAAAACAACCACAATCACAACCACACAAAACCAACTCCCTTAACCTCTAAACCAACAGCCGATGATGCACCTAAGAAGAAGAAGAGAAGGGTGTTGAGGGCTAGAGAAGAAGAAGAAGAAGAGGATGATGTGGAAGAAGATAGGCTGCCTCTGTCTGCAGTCCTAACATTGGCTAAAGCCAAACCCATGCCCATCACTCCCACCTCACAGATGGAAGCTGTGAGAGTAAAGATTGAAGAAGAACAGCAGCAAAGGCTTCATGATGATGAAATGTTAAAAAGCATCGACAAAACTTATGCTGCTTCGTCATCAATAATAAGTATGAAGAAAGAAGCTCTGAGGTTGTACACCTTGCCAACACATTTCAATATCAGAAGGAAAAGTGAGAGTATGGCCTGATCCTAGGGTGGCTCACAGGATTGTAAAGAAAGACTTCCTTCGAGATACAAGGGCCAAGTAAAAAGGATCGTAGATGAAGAGATCACAGTGGTCCTTGTAGTATCACCCGGGAGATTGTAGAAGATTTCAAGAAGGCCTATGAGACTAAACAGCCACCCCAAAAGATGTTAGAGAACAGAATTATTAAAAAGGGGTTAGTCTACAAGAGGCTTGAGAACTTCAAACAAAATGAGCTCAGTCTGTTACTTGAAGGGACTCATCCTGATGAGTTTGCATACAGACAGATTACAACAGTTGAGCTCAAAAATGGTAAACAGGCCAAGTACATCTCAGAGCTGTATGGGTGTGAAGGATTGTTTGATGGTGAAGCCGAGAACCTAACCATGGAAGAACAAATTATGTTTCTCAGAGCATACACCAGAGAATCCTACAGGCTTATACATGGGAAGTGAGTCTCATGGATGGGGGAACAGCTCAGTGTCCAATTCCCCAATACAGAGCTCCCATCCATACATTCCCAACCAAATCATCAGAGACGCATTTCCAGGCCAGTGCTTATATGGGTCATTTCTCAACTGATCAAGAAGGAAAAAAACCAACCATTCTGCCAACAATAAGTGGGACCTTAATAAAGTTAAGGTTTGGTTGCATTGGTTCAGGGGGAGTTTGTTGGACCAAAAGAACCAATGAGCCGAATCAGAAAAACTTTAAGTCCCACAGACGTCACAACAACTACTGAAGACCACAACAGCTGAAGACAACAGCTGTTTACAAAGTCTGAAGACAAGTGCTGAAGACAAAGTCTGAAGACACAAGTGCTGAAGACAAAGTCTGAAGACAGTGCTGAAGACAAAGTCTGAAGACAAGTGCTGAAGACAAAGTCTGAAGACACAAGTGCTCAAGACAAAGTCTGAAGACAAGTGCTGAAGACAAAGTATGAAGACACAAGTGCTGAAGACAAAGTCTGAAGACACAAGGTGAAGAGACAAAGTATCAAACGTTGTCACAACAGCTGAAGAGGTCTTCTTCAGTAGTTGTGACGGTTTACCTTTCAGTAGTTTTATGTTTTATCTTTTCAGTAGTTTGACACAACAACTGAAGAATACTTCTTCAGTTGTTGTGCTCATCAGTAGTTTTATATTTTTATTTAGTAGTTTTGTAAAACGACTGAAGAGCTTGTTCTTCAGTCGTTGTAGTTTCAGTAGTTTCTTATCAGTAGTTTCTTATTTTTTACTTAACACTCTGATATGTTCTCAGTAGTTGTGAACATTTCAGTAGATTGTTAAGAGTTAGTTATTTTTGTAATAGATCTGAGTTGTTGTTTTCCCGTGACAAACAATCGATTGCACTCTATATAAGGAGTGTCAACCTACTGTAATAGATGAATGATTTGATCAGAAATATTCGATATTATTGAAACATTCTTGTTACAGAAATATATTCTCTCGTTATAACCGTATTTGTTCTTAATGCATACGAGTATCAAATTCTTGCTACAATTTGTCTAATTCTTGTTCTTATTCCGCTGCGTTACGCTCCATTACATCAAACTTGTGATCACTGATCCTGACTTGTATCACTCTCTGAATCAGTTGAACCTAAAATTGTGGAACCTAAATCAGTAGTGAAACAAGTGACAAATCCTCAAAACAACCTGGTGTTTATTTTGAAACCAATGAGGACAAAATCAAGTTAGGACACCCAATCAAAATCAAAGAGTGTTCTGACAAGACTGTGATTGTCAAAAAACCATCAAGCCCTGTAAAAGCAATTGTACCTTTTATAAAATTCATACCATCTGTTTTACAAGGGAAAAAGAAATATGTCAAAACAGTGAAACCCACTACTGAGAGTAGTTCTGATAATGAGATTGTATCTCCACAAAATTCAATCAAATCAAAAAAGGTTTCACTGAAAAAGAAACCAACTGTAAAACTGAGCTCAACACATAGACCCTCAGTCATCAAAATTAAGGCAGGGAGTTGGGTTTGATATCTGTAACAAAGAACATGTTGACCAGTTTGAGAAAGAGGTGAGAAGTAGGTTAAAGAAACAGAAACAACCCAGACAAATGAACAAGAGTAGTACTATGAAGCAATCTACAAAAAGGGCTGATTCTAATTCATCCCTAAAGAAAAGAAAGTGACTCATCAAAAGAATGTAGCAGTTGAGTCACTCAAAGAAAAATCTGATTCGAGAAACAAACAAATGTATTATGATATTTGTGACATGTTCAATCACAAGATAGATAAATGCTTCTTCAACCAATATTGTTCTATCTGTGATATGAACAATCACTCCACCAAAAATTGCTATTCCAACAAGTAATGTTCAATCTGTGACATGAACAATCACAATACATCTGATTCTTACTTCAATCAAAAGGGGTTAAGAATTCCACAACACAAGCCCATCTTAAAAACATCTATTGTGATGCATTCTGTCAAACTCATCTTCATAATACTCAATCTAGGACTCCTAGATCAACAAATGATAGAAATAACTCGAAGGATTTAAGGAAGGGTCAAAGAAATCATCTCATAATGAAACAGAAACTTGACCTTCCAAAGCAAAAACCAACTTTTGATAATGAAACTCGGGCTAAATTTTTACAAAGAAATAGAGACCAACGATTTCATTATTCATTTGAATCCTCAGTAGATGTAGATGAGATGACTCGGCCAATTCATCACCAAAAATCTCCCAAATCACCTTCATCTAAATCACCATTTAGAGGGAAATACCAGGAGGTGACTATCATGAATAGGAACGGGAAACCCAAGACCATCATGGCTTGGGTTTCTTATTCTAATTAGTTCTTTTTGTTTGTAGGTTCATCCACACAGGTCTAATAGCCTATGGTATGTAGACAGTGGATGCTCCCGACACATGACTGGAGATCGTTCCCTCCTTCATGATTTCAAGTACATACAAGGAACTACTGTGGTATTCGGTGGAGATTCAAAAGGTGGCAGGATTACAGGAGAAGGATCTGTGACAAATGGGATGCTGAGCTTTGACAAAGTGAATTACTGTGAACAACTGAATTTCAATCTGCTAAGCGTATCTCAAATCTGCAACAAAAAATATTCCACTCACTTTACAGACACTCACTGCTACATTCTAAAACCTGGATTTCAGATTCCTGAAGAATGGGTTGTCTTAAAGACTCCAAGGAAGAATAATACATATGTCTTGAACCTGTGTTCTGCATCACCTAAGGAAGAAACATGTCTTTTGTCTAAAGCATCATTTGATGAGTCATAGCTTTGGCATAGATGTTTGGGGCACACTAACTTTAAAAATATGAACAAGTTAGTCAAAGGAAACCATGTAATTGGTCTTCGTCAAAAGGAATTCAATTTTATTGATCAAAGCTCAGCGTGCCTCAAAGGAAAACAACATAAATCATCTCACAAAACCAAGCTAGTGAACACTAACAATACTCCATTGAAGTTACTTCACATGGATCTGTTTGGACCAACTCATGTAATGAGTATGGGAAAGAAACAATATTGTTTAGTGATCATTGATGACTTTTTCGGTTCACATGGGTGTTCTTCCTACTTCATAAAAATGAATCATCCCGCATCATTCAAGAATTTATCACTAAAATTGAAAATCAACTTGATCTCAAAGTCAAAATAATAAGAAGTGATAATGGTATAGAGTTCAAAAATGAAAATATAAGTTCCTTTTGTGCAACCAAAGGCATTGTTCATCAATTCAGTGCAGCTAGAACTCCTCAACAAAATGGGGTAGCTGAAAGGTGAAATAAAACACTGATTGAAGCAGCAAGAACTATGCTAGCCCATGCTAAACTACCAATCACCTTCTGGGTAGAAGCAGTTAACACATCGTGCTTTGTGCAAAATCAAACTCTGATTGTTAAAGAAAGTAACATGACACCTTATGAACTGATATTTCATAGGAAACCATTTATTGGATTCCTCAAATCATTTGGTTGTCCAGTTTCAATATTAAACACCCATGATCATTTGGGAAAATTTTCATCCAAGTCTGATGAAGAATTTTTTGTAGGTTATTCTTCCGTCTCAAAGGCTTATAGAGTGTTCAATCCTAGACTGAACATTATTGATGAATCCACAAATGTTCAATTCAAGGGACATTTGTTTCCCAAATCTACAAATGGTCCTGATTGGTTGTTTGATATTGACACTTTTACTAAATCATTTGACCAATTTCACTTGTCTGATGCAAGAAATATACATTCAGGTGATACTTCATTAACTGTAGAAAGAAGAGAAAATTATCCATTGATTCCACCTACATCTGATGAACATATGAATGAAGATGTTCCTCTTCAAGCTGATCCCATCAGACACTTGTCACAAAACCTTAGTGTTTCTTCGGAAGAAGGTCCTAGCCTGGGCCTGGTACCATCTCACTCAGATGACTTGTCATATGAGATCAGAAATCAAAAACAGGCTTCTCATCCAGAAGAAACTCAAAGTACTTCAAATGATGCAAGCAACCTCAGTGCTGCTGAAGATGTAGTAGTTACTGAAACAGAAATTGACAACCTTCATAATTCAACAACAATACAAGATGATTGTGCCTCTGACCATAATGAACTGAATGTCTCTAATCTTGATGTAACTATTGTTGGGGACATCATTCCCACCACAAGAATACACAAGAATCATCCGGTTGAAACCATTATTGGTGATCTTAATGAGAGGGTGACAAGAAGCAAGTCAAGTATTGCAAACATCTGTTTGTTCTCATGCTTTCTATGTCAAACAGTACCCAAAAACATCAAAGAGGCGCTTCAAGACAATAGTTGGATTGAAGCAATGCAGGAAGAATTGCTCCAATTCAAGAAACAAGAAGTATGGCAGCTGGTAGATCTTCCCGAAGGACAATAACCTATCGGTACCAGGTGGCTGTACAGGAACAAGACTGATGATAGAGGGATAGTCATCATAAATAAAGAAAGACTAGTGGCACAGGGAACACTCAGGAAGAAGGAATTGACTATGACGAGGTGTTTGCTCCTGTTGCCAGACTAGAAGCAATCAGAATCTTTCTCGTATATTCTACGTCCATGAAATTTACTATTTATCAAATGGATGTAAAGTGTGCCTTCTTGTATGGAAAGATTGCTGAAGAAGTCTATGTAAGTCAACCACCAGGCTTTGAAGATCCAGATTTCCCTCACATAGTGTACAAGCTTGACAACGCTCTGTATGGTCTTCATCAAGCTCCAAGAAAGTGGTATGAGACTCTATCATCCTTTCTTCTTGAACATAGGTATGAAAGAGGAAAGATTGATTAGACTCTTTTCAAAAGAATAAGAGGAAAAGACATGTGTTAGTCCAGATCTACGTGGATGACATTATATTTGGCTCAACAAACAAACAACTGCAAAGAATTTGAAGATCTTATGCATTCAAAGTTTCAAATGAGTTCTATGGGGGAACTCATATTTTTTCTGGGGGTGCAAGTCCAGCAAACAGCAGATGGAATCTTCAACAATCAATCAAAATATGTAGAAACCATGCTGAAGAAATTCCACTTTGCTGACTGTTAGTCTATCAGAACTCCTATAGATACTAAAGTGAAGATTGGACTTGATCCTGAAGGCAAATCAGTGGATCAAACTCACTATCGATCAATGATAGGTTTACTTATGTATCTAACAGCCAGTAGACCTGACATTATGTTTGGTGTTTGTGTGTGTGCTAGATATCAAGCTAATCCAAAAGAATCACATGTGAATGCAGTCAAAAAGATATTCAGATATCTGAAGGGAAAACCAGCTCTCGGATTATGGTATCCAAAAGAAGGAGAATTTAATCTCTATGCCTACAAAGATAGTGATTATGGAGGATACAACTTCAATAGAAAATACACTTCTGGCGGTTGACAATTTCTTGGTCCCAGACTAGTATCCTGGCAATGCAAGAAGCAGACAAATGTGTCTGTGTCCACAGCCGAAGCTGAGTATATTGCTGCTTCAGCATGTTGCTCTCAAGTTCTCTGGATTCAAAACCAGATGCTTGATTATGGTTTTAACTTTTTGCATACACCAATTTCTATTGACAACACAACCGCTGTCTTTATAACTAATAATCCTGTTCAGCACTCAAAAACAAAACATATTGAAATTTGATATCATTTTTTGAGAGACTGTGCTGAAAAGAGTTTTATCAAATTGATTCAAGTACCACAGAAAATCAATTAGCTGATTTGTTACCAAGGCATTTGAACCTAGTAGGTTTGAATTTCTGGTTCAGTCAATTGACATGATTAACCTTGAGTAAAAAAATTATGAAAAACATCAAAAATATTTTAAAACATCAGACAAACCACAAAAAGAAATCAATTTTATGAAAAAAGAATAAAGGGAAATGATATAATTACAGTCGTCATATCATTCACTGTGCTTAATTTCAAAATGTAAAGACTGAAATGACTTACCAGATATGTTGGTAGGCTTGACTTGGAAGAAAAGATACATGCAGTGATGAATTAAAGACATATTCAATTGTGAAACACTCATCACAAAGTACAGGTATGTATTGGCTTATCTGAATGCATGTGTGTGTAGTAACCTAAACACACCAGGTAATGATACTTTATGAATCTCTTTCACCACATCATGTTTCATCTTTGTTTTCCTGAGCAAAGACCTGATGATACTTGCACATAATGCAGATGTCATGATCCAAAAGAATCCCAATGTGGAACACATCCAAAATTGGATGAATTAACAAAGTAATACATCCCAAGTGAATGAATAAAAGAATCCTATCATGGATCACCTTCCAAAGTGAAGTGAAAAGAATTGCAATGAGAATCCACATGAAAAGGATCAAATTAAAAATCCCAATGAGGATCAGTGAATATGAGATCTCATGACTTAGTAACCTGGTAAGAAAAGTTATGACAAAGTTCTACCATGCATCGTATAAGGAAGGTTGATCATTCCATGCTTATGTGTGTGAGGTACACATTGAATAATAAATCAACCAAAACATGATAAAAGTCATTTGCATCAAAATATCAACCAGGTATGAGTTTAAGAGGACAAACATACCTTCAATCTTCAAGTTCCTAATCATGTCCATTTAATCATAAAGGATGCACATGTTCAATGTAAGATTCATATGATCCCAACAAAGAGATTTTTCTCTTCATTATTAATATTAATCAAAATAATATGAAAAACTTTTAAATCTTTAAAGTTTCTCTCCAAATGTGGACATAAACTTTAGGGGGGGTAATTTAAAATTTTTGAGTAAGTTCAAATTTTTTTTATTAACTCAATTTTGATAAACAAAACAAAAATAATTTTAGTTGGTGTTGTTGCAATAAGTCATACCATTATATCTCAGCTTATGCAGATTCTTAGAAGCATGATAAGCCCAAGATCAGTCAAAATTGGGAACTTGTATCAGTTGTAACATACAAGTCAATCCAAGCAAAAAATGACAACTTCAACAACCAACTTCATAAGAAAATCAATCAAGGACACCTCTTCATAAGATGAATAATCAATTCAATCACATTAACTTTTGATTAAGTTCAAAAGGTAATGCAGGTAAGTGCATTAGTTAATGCGGGTGAAGGTAACCCATGCATATAACTAATGCGGACAATGATTTTACTTTACCGCATTAGTGTGTGAAGTGAATGTGAAGTTTACTCTACCGCATTTGATACAGTTAACAAATGAATATGAACAAGTCTATCGCATTTGATACAGTGATGTGTTGACTTGTCAACCGCATTTGTAGTTGTACACATGGAATTTGTTCTATCGCATTTGTTACTATACATATTTGGATATGGTAAAACAAGCCATTCAATTGCATTTCTTACAATGTTATTCCATATTTACTACAACCCAAATGTGGACAGCCAAAATTTCAAGTTTAACTTCCACATTTACAACAGTATACAATGCGGATAGCCAAAATTTCAAGTTTAACTTCCGCATTTGCAACAGTGCACAAATGCGGATAGAATAAAATAAAAAAAAAAAAACTTCCGCATTTGTAACAGTAGAGTAATGCGGACAGTCAGTCAAAAATTAAGCCTTCCGCATTAGCTACAACCACAAATGCGGATGACCAAAAGTAGTCAAATATGGACTGTCAATGTCAAAAGTTCGTCTTCCGCATATGCTACAGTTAACAAATGCGGATCACCAAAATCAGACAAATTAACCTTCAGCATTTACTACAGTGTTGACTGTATTTGCTTGTAAACTTGTAAAATTTTCAAATTGTATTATTTGACTATTTAAAGGAATTCGAACAGGTCATTTAATACTTTTCAAATTTGAGAGAAGTTATAGTGAGACGAGCGCAAAACTACGATACACCACCATCAATCATCTTCATCATCACAAACATTCAAAGATTTTGTTGTGTTTTCATCTTTAAACATTCTTGTCATCGATTCAGAACAGAAGTCGTTTCAAAGATTAGGTATAACTTCGATAGATTTTGAAACCAAAACCTAAGTCTCGAACTGTTACCCTAAATTGAACGATGAACCAGAAAATTATTAAAGAACACCAAAATCAAAGTCATTAATGTGATATAATACACATTTTTGATGTCAATAAACATGTAAATTGATCGGAATTCAACTAATATTGAAAACCATGATAACTATGTTTACTGAGAAAAACAGAGCAATGAGTAAAAGGAAATTGTGTAACAAATCAAAGTCACATTAACATATCAAAGCAAAATTGAAGTCAAATTGTTAACTAACACACATGTCTCTTGTGCAGATTACATGGCAAACCTTACATGGAGCAAGCTCCATAACGTCAGCGTTTACCTAACCCTGATGTGCCTGAAGCCGAAGGTCTCAGAGATATGATAAAATTCCTATCTACCACAAGGGTAGCAGATGCCATAACAGTAAGACCAACAATCTATAAGAATCCCATCAGGTCTTTCTGGGAATCAGCTGAAGTGGTTGAAGAAAATGGAGTGAAAACTCTAACTGGCAAGATCAACACTGAACTCACTCTGAGGATCACAGAAGAATCAGTTAGAAGATGTCTGCAATTCAATGATAATGCAGATGATCCTCTTGAATGGATGTTGAGGAGATAACCACATTTTTCTCTGAAATTCGTTATGAAGGGAGCTATGAAGCCAAACAGATAGTTAAAGGATTAGTGGATCTGCCGTGGAGATTCCTAATTCATATGTTCCAACATTGTCTATCTAAAAGGAAAATAGGATGGAATGACATTCCAGTCCTCACATCTTCTGCAATCTGTGCTCTCTGCACCAATAGAAGATTTAACATGTCGGCATATGTATTCAATGGCCTAATCTCCAACATTCAAGAAGGGTTGAGATGCAAGTTTCTAATGTACCCCAGATTTATTCAATGTCTAATCAATGAAGCATTTCATGACATTGTTAATGAAGGACCAGTACTTAACATTCCTCATTATGATGCAAGATCCTATAAGTACATCAAGAAGAAGGACCCAAGGAACTTCTACAGTGGTGCCCCTTCACCCCTTCTTCCTCGGATGTTTCAACAAATACACTAAGCAGGTCAAGCACAACCACCTCCACAACCAATAGCACAACCACCTCCACAACCAATAGCACAACCACCTCCACAACCAATAGCTCAACCAACTCCATAACCTTCACCAATACCATCACCTTTACCATCACCAATACCATCACCAATGCCATCACCACAACAAATACCACAACCTTCTGCACAACCATCTCTTCAAACATTACCTCAACCATCATCACTTCCATCACCACAACAAACACCACCAATGACCACTCAACCTATATCACCACATCATCAATCTCCAATATCATCACACCAACCACCTATTCCTCCTTACCAACCTTTACCATCATCAATTGATCACCCTGCTGAACCAGAAGGATCAACAAGTGCATCCAAATCATCTTTTAATGAGGAGGATCACCATGATCAAACCAAAGCTATGACATAACCTTCTGAGGCTGCTCCTTCTGAGTGCTATGCTGAATCAAACATCAATAGGGCTGATGAAAAAGATGAATTAATAACTGAGTTGTTACTCAAAGTAGAAAGGATGGAAAGAACATTAAACAGGAGAGCAGGAATTATAAATGACAGAATCCTGGAACTTGATGAGAAAGAAGGTGAATTGAAAGATCTTAAAGAAAAATATGCAATTGAAAGAATGGAACAATCCAAAGAGATTGAAAATCTAAAAGCTGCACTGAAACATTCAAGAGAAGAAGTGAGTGGACATATAGACACTCTTGAAATACAAACTATTGCCATGGAGGAACAAGAAAACATCACAGAGGAACAAGCTGATATCATCTCAAAACTGGAAAAGGAAATTGATAGCAAGAACAAAAGAATATCCGAGCTTGAAATGATGATTAAAAGAACTGATTTGAAGGATGATGATAAGAAAGAAAAACAAAAGAATGATGATGAGAATGAAGAACAAGTGGATGATGAAAGTTAAACTGAGATCAAAGACCAGAGCCTAGACATGGTAGTGTATTCTGGAAACACTGGTCATTCAGACTCATAAAGGGTGAATTTGAAGAACTCTTCAGTTCTTTGGATAGTTTCGCTTTTGAACAATTTAGCATTGATGATGATTTTTGGGAATTCATAAACAACCAAAGAACTGAGGCAAAGCCTATTGTATTTATTCCCAAATCACCAGTGCCATTGGAAAAGGAATTAACTATGCAAATTGTCTCTGCCATATCATTAACTGAAGAACAAAAAGTGGAACTAAAAGAAAGATATGAACAAGAAAGGAAAGAAGAAACTGTACCTGAACAAAGTGAAATGAAGGATCAAGAACCAAGTACACCTGAAAAGGTCCCTGAACCAGAAGATCAAACTAAAACCTCTAGCCCTCAACTTCAAACTTACTCACGAAAAAGGAAGTATTTGGCAGAAAAGGCTAAAGGCAAGAGAACAATAACTAAAGAAGAACCATCAAAGAAACAAAAAGATGACCCAAGAAGTTTAGCAGCAATTGCTGAATTTTTGGAAGAACATGAGCAGGCAGAAGCTCAGTTGAAACAGTTGGCCAGAGCAATCGATTTAGAAGAAGGAGAAATTGCTGATGAAGATGAAGTTAAAAAGGATGTTCTCATGGACAGTCCTCTTAAAGAAGAACAGTCAGTAGAAGACATGGTAACCAAAGCTCAAACTGAAGACTTGATGATTAAAGCCATGTTTTTTATCAATCAAGGCTATGATCCTGATGAAGTGTTTGCAATGACTTATGAGAAAATGAAAGAGGAGAAAGAGAAAGTGAAGTTGTTGCTTGATCTAACTATAGACACTAAATATGAGAAAATAATGACAAAGGACACTCCAAAACACAAAGACTCATCCTTGAAGAAACCCATAAGGTATGAAATTCCACTACCAAGAAGGGGCCCTCTACAAAAGCTTTCACAAATGAAGAAATCAACCTTATCCCATGAATCATTATTTTCTGATCCTTATAACATGTCTCATAAGGAAATGAAGGAATATCTCTCAAGTCAGGGATTCACAAAAAGAATGATTGTCAACATGAAGACAAATTCATTAAGGGCTGCAACACTTTAATTGATCAATGAAAAGAAAGATAAACTCAAGAAACTGGAAGAAAAATTGAGAAAGACCAAACCCAGAAACAGAATGTCAGCTGAAGACATGCTGTTGAACATAAAAAAACAAGAACTACTTGCCCCAGTACTCCACAAATATCCTGAATGGTTTGCAGAACCATCTCAGTTGAAGCTGCAAGAAGGACTGGCCACTGCTGAACTGATCAGAGTGGTGTCTACTCCCAAGGGGAAGATAGATCAGAAGATAATAGCATCGAAGTATGATAGCACCTGGAACATGTTCATGGTGAAGAGAATCTCAGGGCTAGTACAATTCTTTACAGAGTACTCAGCTCCAGTAAATGCCCTTGAGATTCATGATTTGAAGGAGCTAGCTCAACTTGAACTGATCAATCATGCAGCTATGTTCAGGGGATATGAATTTGAGAATATACTTAAGATGTTTAGAAGGACAAACAACTTCAATTCATTAAAGACAAATTGCTTAAGAAAAGATAAAACTTTTGTCAATCCCCTGGATAAGAAGAAAAAGGTGGAAGCAGAAGAAATAGTATTCCCTGAGTTGAAGGTAAAGCCAACTGAGTCTTTAAAGAGGAAAGTAGTGTCTGGTACTCATTCTTCCACTCCCATCTCAATTGTGTACTATAATGAGAAAACCTATGAGCTGGGGATAGAAAGGAAGTGGGGACAAAAAGAAGGAGTTGACATCAGACTTTTAGTGGATATGAAGTAAGACTACTTGATGAATACACATCCACTACATTTATACCAAGCACTTCAGGGAATTAAACAACAAATTGGGTGAACAAGACATGCACTTCTTTCTGAAATGCATCAAATTGTTGAAACTGGCCTATGATTATTTTAAAGATTAAACGAGACAAAAGAAAGAAGAAGAAAACACCACTACAACTTGGAAATATGTTAAGCTTGAAATGAATATGGGAGGAATTTTATTGATTCATAGAGATGGTCTTTCAACAATCTCCATATGGGAACCGATTTCTATGAAAAAGTTACCAATAGAAGCCATCTACAACATGAGCAGAATGAAAATACATGTGCTGAGTAGAGACAGGATGTCAGAAGCAACTGATTTTGTAAACATGATCAAGGCCATTCTGGATCCCACCAAAGCAGCATTCATACTACCTCCTGAAGACCCAGCTGAATCTTCACAACATCAATCACCTTCTAAACATTAAGGAAAACTAGGTTGTATAATCCTTAGGGGGAGTATTGTTGCACCCTGAAAGGATCATACATGCTAAATCAATGGGTGAATTGATGATTATTCAGCTGGAATCCCACAAGTCCAAGATGCAACGCAGATGAAGATCTGTAAGAAAAATAACAAGTGTTATCTTCCGCATTAGTGAATGAGGAAGACAAAAATCTGATGCGGACAAGTGTTTACTCTTCCGCATTAACTAATGCGGAAGACATAATACTTATGCTGAACAAGTTACTCTTCCGCATTGACTAATGCGGAAGAAAAAAAGAAAATGCGGACAAGACTTTGATCATCCGCATTGACAAATGCAGATGACCAACCAAATACGCACAAGTATTTGCTCATCCGCATTAACCAATGGGTTGACCAACTTACTAATGCTGATGATCAAGTGGAAATGCTGATCAGGATTATCTCATCCATATTTGTTAATGCGAATGAACAAGCAGAGATGTGGATCAAGACTTAGACTAGTTTCTGATGTAATAGGTCAGGGGTAGTTTAGTTATTTGTAAAGGCATCTTGTCTTGTGTATAAATAGAATAGTTAACCTCGTATTGAGGTGATGGTTGATAGAGAGGATTTTTGTTGTAATTATTCTCTGTAATTTGTCAACTTTCATATATCAATACAAACAACATTTATGAGTAATTTTCTTGCTTGAATGTTCTCTGATTGTTTGTTTCCGCCACTCAAATATTGACTTGATTATCATATTCGATTCTCAGTAAGAATATCACTCTTACTCAAACCCAGTCAATGTTGTTGAACCTAAACGGTTTTGATTGCGTCGTTTCATCTCGAATTGGAGTCATCGGTGAACTAGAAACGCATAGGCCACTGTTTAAGCTCGTTTAATTGATTTATTAATAACTTTTAATTGTCGAGTAGTTCTCATGTTGATGGTAATCGGTTTTTAATCCCTAAATGTCCCCGTAACCGCTATTAAAATCAAATTAAGTCACATATATTAACTCAAAATGTTCCCTAGAAGCGATTGGCATCGTTTGGTTTTATATTGGGTTCATTTTGACCAGTTTTGGGTCTCGCCAGTGCCGTGCCGGGTTTGGTCGGCTGATTAGCGGAAAAATGGGAAGAGAGAGGGGAGGGGGTTTGGGTTTTAAGAATTTACACCTTTAGTCCCTACGGTTTTAACTTTTATCATTTTATGCAAAAACTTTATTTAAAGTTCCCAAATTGACATAATGCCCCCAACTTAATTAAGCTTTAAATTTTATACATGTTTCAACTTATTATTTCTTAACTTTTATAAACTATCATTTTTATTTTAATACTGTTATTATTTTATTTTTACTATTATTATTTTTTTATGATATTTTTACTATTATTATTATTATTATTTTTATTATTATAACTTAAGTTAAGTTTTATAATAATAAGTAAAAGTGGTAATTACTATTAGTATTATTATTATTAATAAATTATTTTATTAACTTTTAAAATCAACAAAGAAACAAGCATAAACGAGCCCTTAAAGTTTCAGTAGATGACAGAGAGGTCCTTAGAAGAACATAACGGCGTTATTTTTTATTTAATGAAAATGCGAAAGGTTACAAGATACATTTAACAGCTTTCTGATGGGATTCCTTTGGATTGGCTTGATATCGAGCATAATAACACACATCAAATATAATATTTGGATGACTCGTGGTGAGATACATTAGGGATCTGATCATAGAATGGTGTCAATAGCATCAACTAGCTTTCCATTATCATCAAGGGTTAGGGAGGTTTGTGTAGAAAATGAAGTAACATACGGAGAAGCGTCATTCATGTTGTAGATAGGATTTCTAGAATGTATTTCTCTTGATGAATGAGAATTCCTTCTAGTTTTTGTTCAACCTATAATCCTAAAAAGAAGCACATCTCCCCCCATCATGCTCATTTCAAAGCGTTCTTTCATTACTTCTTCAAAATCTCTACACAACTTCTCATTCATTGAGCCAAAGATGATGTCGTTGACATATACTTGAACAATGAGCACATCTCCATTAACCTCCTTCATAAACAAAGTCATGTCTATAGTTCCATGTGTGAAACCTTTGCCGAAGAGATATTGTGCTAGAGTTTTATATCAAATTCTAGGAGCTTGATATACTCCATACAAGGATTTATTATGTTTGTAAACTTTATCAGCAAAATTTGGATCTTCGAAATCTGGTGGCTGACAAACATAAATCTCTTCACCAACAACTCCATACGGGAATGTATACTTAATGTCTATCTGAAAAATTTTAAAGTTTTTGTGAGCAGCATGAGCTAGGAAAATCCAAATGGCTTCAATCTGGGTGACGGGGGCAAACAACTTAGTGTAACCAATCCCTTCTTCTTGAGCAAAGACTTGAACAACGAGCCTTGATTTGTTTTTAATCACAACTCCATGGTCATCTGATTTGTTCTTGAATATGCACTATGTACCAACTGGATACTTATTTGAATAAAGATAAACTAGTTGCCACACCTACAGTATTCTTAATTGTTGAAATTCTAACTACATTGACTCAACCAGCTTGAATCTTGAAGAGCCTTGGCGGAATTTTTGGAACACCGACTTATGAAGGATTTTTCGAAACAGTTTGCTTTCGAAGGATTTTTATTGCTTTTACTGAGAACACCGAGTTTTGCATTAACACTTGAAACATCAACTGCATTTTATTCAAACATTATGGAAGGAGAACAACTGGAATGTAAACTATCCAAACTACAATCTATTTTACTAAAACTATTGTCTTAAAAAGACTTTTTGGAGTCTAAAGAACTAGAACTACTACTGCGAAGACCTCTACTTCCTCCATAATCATAATCTTCATGAACCTCTTTATGATTCACCTCTTCTAAACCTACAATTAAATTGTTAGTTTCCTTTTTAATCAAATCATTTGCTGTTAGGATCAGTGATCTACGTTGATTGATTAGAGAGTATAGCAGCGGAATTCTAACAATGAATTAGCCAATTCACAAGAACTAAAAGATATTCAATGAAGAACAAAAATGGTTATAGATAGAGAGAATTCTGCAAATATATTTCATTCAATATTCGCTTTCGTGGTAACGGAATGTCACACTTACAATTAGGTCGACGCCTCTTATATAAGAGATGTGACGTCTGCTGATGTCACTTGATAGTGACATCTAACAGAATTATTCCAACTGAAACACAACTACTGAAGATGTCAAAACAGCTGACATCTTCTTACAAAAATACTAAATGTTATCAGTTACTATAACTACTGAAAAACATAAAACTACTAATACTACAACTACTGAAGAACAAGCTCTTCAGTCGTTTTACAAAACTACTGAAAGTAAAAACATAAAACTACTGATATCACAACTACTGAAGAAGTACTCTTCAGCTGTTGTGACAAACTACTGAAACTTCAGTACTTGGTCTTCAGACTTGAACTTCAGACGTTTCATCAGCTGATGACTTCAGTAGATATCATCAGCTGATGTCTTCAGTCTTTGTCTTCAGACTTTGTACACCAGTTGTTGATCTTCAACACTTGTAGACTCTTCAGCTGTTGTACTTCAGTACTTTGGACTTCAGCTTCAGTACTTGTGTTCTTCAGCTGTTCAACTTCAGCACTTGTGTTCTTCAGCTGTTCAGCTTCAGCACTTGTGTTCTTCAGCTGTTCAGCTTTAGCACTTGTGTTCTTCAGCTGTTGAACTTCAGCACTTTAGTCTTCGGCTGTTGAAGTCTTCAGCACTTGATCTTCAGCTGTTTGAGTTTTCAGCACTTGTCGAGCTGTTGATGAAGCCTTTAGCAGTTGTTGTGATATCATGTGGGACATAGAGGTTTTTGATCTTGGCTCATTGGTTCTTTTGGTCCAACAAACTCCCCCTGAACCAATGTAGACAAAACCTCTAATTGATTTATTTTCCCATTTATTGTTGGCAAAATGGTTGGTCTTTTTCCTTCTTGATCAGTAGAGAAGATGACCCATATAAGCTCTGGCCTGGGAAGAAATCTCAGAGATCTGTTTAGCAAGGTATGAATGGGAACTCTATTTTGGGGAACTGGACACAGAGTTGTTAAACCATTCATGAGATTTACTTCCCCATTATGAGTCTGTATGACTCTCGAACATAGGCCTCAAGGAGAACAACTTGTTCCTCCTTGGAGAGTTCTTCTACTCCTCCTTCAAAGAAGAACTCTGGACCATAGTACTCAGATAAGTACTTCACAGTCCTGCCATTTTTCAACTCCACAGTAGTTACCTCCCTATAAACAAATTCATCAGGATGAGTGCCTTCAAGGAGTAACTGGAGCTCATTCTTCTTGATGTCTTCAAGCTTTTTATATAATAACCCCTTTTTGATCATCTGTTTTCCAGTAAAGCTTGAGGGGTCATTTTTGATTGATGAGCCTTCTTGAATTCATCAACTATTTCCCATGGTGAGACTACAATGGCCAACATGATTGTTGAGTCTATTGTTTTTCTAACCTGGCCATTGTATCTGTGGGAATAGATCTTTTGTGGATTCTAGAACTCACCTTGGGGTCTGGCCATACTCTCACTCTCTCCTTCTGATACTGAAATGTGTGTCTGAGAGTGTACAGCCTCTGAGCATGCCTTTCATGGCTTGTATAGATGATGACTGAGGAAATTCCTTGTCAACCATCTTTAGTAGTTGCTCATCGTGTTGCTTCTGCTGTTCTTCATCTTCTATCTTGACTTTAACCATTTCCCTTTGAGAGTCAGGGTGATCATGGGTTGACTCCTGGGTTCTGGTAGCCTTAGAACAGCAGAGAGTGGCAGACTATCATCTTCATCCTCTTCTTCTTCATCTTCTTCTATACTCAGCACCCTTCTCCTCCTTCTAGGTGCATCACTAGATGATGGTTGGGTTGGTAAAGGAATTGGTTTTGAAGATTGAGGATGTTTGGATTTGGGCTTTGAGATTGGTTTGGAGATTTGAGGGGTAGGTTGTTTTTGAGTGGGTGATAGGGAAGGTTGTTCAAGCATTTTGGTTGTGAGTTTGGCCTTTGTAAGTCTTGCCATTTCAAACCTTTTTCCAGCCCTAGCCTCATCAAGTGCTTCAATGATAATCCCCTTATGAAATTGCTCAGACAAACAGATTCTGGTGGCTATAGCCAGAATACTGTCTCTGGTCCATGAACGAATCTCCATCAAAGATCTTCCTAAGTATTTGGCAATGAATCGAATCATGATCTCCAATCTCTCTTTCTCCAGTACATCATACCCAGCCCATCTGGTTTGAATTTCCTCCACTTCCGACTTCCTGATCTCACTGTCTAATGTGGCTGTATCAAAGCCTTGCTTGAAGAATTGCTCAATAATTTTGTCCATGGATCGGCTGTGTGTGTCATCTGCATCTTTTACCAGCTCTTCCAAGGATTTTTCTTCAGCATTAGCTTGATCACCAGCACTTTTCTTTCTTTTGTAGGTGATCAGTTGTTGTTGCTTTTCTTTTTCCAACTCCTGGGTTTTCTCTTGTGCCTTCTCATCCTTAGTTCTTTTTCTCTTCTTTTCTTTCACTGCAGTACTCTCCCCCTTTTTGGATGCATTGGAGGCAGGGGTTTGTACCGCAGAAAGTTTCTTGTGCACAGCATCATCAATGAGTGGTTGTAGACTTGAGGAAATCCTCTCATCAATAGCTTTATAAACATTTCATTGATGATGGGAGTGATGAGAGGGAGGGATTGTTGGAATACAGCAACCATCTGCTCTGGGGGGTTCTGTCCCGGAGAGATAGTGCCAAAAGCAGAAGCTGGAGGCTCAGTGAAGTGAGAGGGTAAAGTGTTTGGGGAACCTTCAAGGAAGGTGCCATCTGTGGGTTGGTGGGGGCAGATGGACTTTCATCCTGAGACTTCTCGGCAAGCAGTTCTGTAGTCTGCTTACCTCAGCCTCCAGGATGGTGTTGTGGGCTAGAACGTCATAGAAAAAGCCCAGGTCATCATCAGCAGAAGCTGAATCACCTGACC
The DNA here is from genome assembly GCA_025506515.1 of Flaveria trinervia. Taxonomy (NCBI): domain Eukaryota; kingdom Viridiplantae; phylum Streptophyta; class Magnoliopsida; order Asterales; family Asteraceae; genus Flaveria; species Flaveria trinervia. The sequence continues at coordinate 12,697,688 of CM046447.1, read as the reverse complement.
TCCTGCTTGAAGCAGGATGTACATGCACTGGGTGTAGACCAGTGTAGCATTGCCCCTTTGTCTTGGAACTGGGGACTTCCAGCCTCAGGACTATGTCCTTCATCAACTGTTGCCTCTAGTAAGGTCTTAGCAATGTTACCAGCCTCATTATGATCATGTGCTGATGCAGAAAAGGTGGCAGCCTCACTAGATATTCTAATCTCCCTATCTACACCAGGAGATAGAAGTTGTAAACCCCGGTGCTGTGGTTGTCAGAAGCATGGGATCTCTTCCTCAATGTCTGTGGTTCTCCCCTTTGTTGGTGGTTTTTGGGGAGGAGGAGAGGCATGCAACTGAGTCAGCACGTTTGCAATAATTATGGTTGGACTTTGAGGGGCGATTGCATGGGGAAGGGGGGTAGAAGCAGTGTGCACCTGGGGAGGATGGTGCTCTTCAATGGCAATCTCCTCAAGTGAGGAAGATCCCAGATGTGTGGGTACCCCGGTGTGGTGGCTGCAGGCTCCTTTTGAGAGGAATCCTGAGCGGCTATGGCAGGTAGAGTCTCTGATACTGCTGGGGGGTTTAAGCCAGCAAGGATATCTGCGTTGGTGGTGCAGGAGCATCTTCAGGGGACTCATCTCCTGAATAGCTGTTTTGGGTTGTTTGGTTTTGGTTTAGTGGGGACTTTGGTGCTGATGGAGGAAGCTGTGGGTTCCCTGTGCTGGGGTTTAGCATTCGGGTAGCTTCTTTGAGTGTAGGGTCTGAGTTGTGCCTGGAGTATACCTCAGCCAAAACAGCTGGTGCAGGGACTCCAAGCCAACAAGGCCATCAGATTTTAATTCATCCAAAATAATGGCCATCATAAACCTGGGATATAATGGCCATCGGTTTGCCACAGGTTTCTGAGCCAAGTTCTTATTTCTAGAAACACAATTTCAGAAAAATTTAGCGGTTGGTGTTCTAGAATAGAATTCAATACCTGTTGCCATTGGGATGACATTTGATCCCAAGAAGATGTCTTGGAGGCTAAGCAGACATTTACCATGTGAAAAATAACTTTCTCAGCATCATGGAAATGTTTCTTAGAACGGTTGTAGCCCGAAGATCACCTTCATACCCATGATTGATAAATGACATATCGGTTATGCCCTTTGGGTATGCAGTCACAGCGGTGGAGTCGTGTAAGTGTAATGCCTAACGAATGATGTCGGCTGTAACGACCACTGGTTTCTGGTTGATAAGGGACCGAACATAGATCTGACCGGTAGACTCATCAGTATGAACAAAAGCATTTGACCAGAATTGACTGAGGGATTCAGGGTAAATGGTGGATTCAAGAGAAAGGTGTGCGATATGGGGAATCCACCATTAAGTCAATGTCATTATCATATTTGTTCCAGAAAGCCGACTTTGTAAGGTAAGCAACGCAGTTGTGTCGTGGTTTTAGACTCATGGTCGCCATGTTTGAGAGAGAGAAGTTCAGAAAATAACGGCTAATGAAACATTAGAGAAGAGGACAGGTATTATAGGGTAGGGGTGAAAATGACTGAAGGGTGTGGTGTTAGTCATCAGTAGTTTTAAACCGACTGTTGATATGGTATTACCCTTTCAGACGTTTAAAACAGCTAAGTCGTGGTTTTAGCATCAGCAGTTAGAAAACTACTGAAGACCATGGTTTTGACTTCAGATGATGAAACAACTGAGGACTTGGTGTTTGTCATCAGTAGTTGTGAAAACTACTGAAGACAGTGGTTTGTCATCAGTTGTTGTAAACATCTGAAGACTTGGTTTAGTCATCAATAGTTATAAAACTACTGAAGACATGGTTTTGCTTCAGTTGTTTAGAATGAAACAGCAGTTGTAGAAACAATGAAGAGAAAGTTCTCTTCAGTAGTTTCGTCAATTCATAGTCTTTAACTGTTTCAAACTGTCCTCAACACTTACTCATCAGACTTTGCATCTGCTTTTCAGGTGTTTCATAGGACGTCAGTACTTATCTGTTTGTACTGATTTCAGTAGTTGTAACTACATCAGTAGTTGTAACTACATCAGTAGTTTGAAAGATAAAGTATACTAGTACTTGTGAGGCATTTGGCTCAGTAGTTATAAAACTACTGAAGGTGAAAGGACTATAGTACTTATATGTGACATGGTTACCAATGATCACCAGTAATTATTACTGAAATCATCAGTAGTTGTCACTTATTCTAGCTGCAGCATACCAAGCCTTAACACAAGGTTTTGGAAAGTAGAACTATCCAAAGGCTTAGTAAAAATATCTGCAAGCTCATAGCACTAGGCACAAACTTAGGATCAATCGGACCTTTTTCAAAAAATCCCGAATAAAGTGATGTCTGATCTCTATATGTTTGCTCCTAGAGTGCTGGACTGGATTTTTGACAATACACAGAGCTGAAGCACTATCCATTAATAATGGAGTCTTAGTCTCTGTAATGCCATAATCCAGAAGCTGGTTCTGAAGCCAGAGTACCTGAGAAGTACAACTTGCAGCAGCAATGTACTCGGCCTCAGCAGTTGATGTAGCAACAGATGTTTGTTTCTTACTCTGCCAAGAAATCAAACAGTTGCCTAGGAATTGACAACCACCAGAAGTTGACTTTCTAGTTAACTTACACCCTGCATAGTCACTATCTGAAAAAGCAACTAATTTGCAAGAGTGTCCAGTGGAATACCATAAACCCAGAGATTGTGTACCTTGCAAATATCTAAAGATTCTCTTGACTGCAATCAAATGAGACTCTTTAGGAGCAGCTGAAATCTAGCACAAACACATGTAGCAAACATAATATCTGGTCTAGAAGCTGTTAAATACATCAAGGACCCAATCATACATCTGTAAAGTGTTATTTCAACAGCTTTACCTTTCTGATCTGCATCCAGTTGTTGGTGTTGCACATGGGAGTAGAACAGGGCTTACAGTTTTGTAAATCAACTTATTCAAAAGATCTTTTGTATATTTTGACTGATGAATAAAGGTTCCATCAGCCTTTTGTTTAATTTGTAAGCCTAGAAAGAACTGTAATTCTCCCATTGCACTCATTTCAAACCTCTTTTTCATTAATGTTGTAAAATCATCACACAACTGGGGATCAGAGGATGCAAAAATGATATCATCAACATAAATCTGAACAAGTAGCTTATGCTGATCGACCTTCTTAACAAAACAAGTTTTATCAATGGAGCCTCTAGTGAAATTATTCTTAAGAAGAAAAGTGGAAAGTGTCTCATACCAGGCCTCTAGGAGCTTGTTTCAACCCATAAAGAGCTTTATCAAGTTTATACACCCATTCAGGATGTTTATTATCCTCAAAACCTGGTGGTTGACACACATACACTTCTTCTTTATTTTACCATATAAAAATGCACTTTTGACATCCATTTGAAAAACTTTAAGATTGTGAATGCAGCATAGGCTAAAAACAATCTGATTGCTTCTAGTCTGGCTACAGGGGCAAAGGTTTCATCATAGTCAATACCTTCTTCTTGTGAAAACCCCTGTACAACCAGTCTAGCCTTGTTCTTAACAATAAGCCCATTTGCATCAGTTTTATTCCTAAACACCCATTTAGTGCCTATTGCACACTTACCTGGGGGAAGAGGAACCAGTTCCACACTTGCTGTTTCTTGAACTGAAGTAGCTCAAGCTGCATTGCTTCAACCCATCCATTGTCTCTCAAAGCAACATGGTAGTTCTTTGGCTCTAGCTGACTGATGAAGAGAGCATAGAAGCAGAAGTTAGACAATGACTTCTTGTTGAAACACCAGCATTGATATCACCAATAATCTGAGACATTGGGTGATTCTTCAGTTCTTGATAAACAATGAGATCTGTGCAAGTGTTTGTAGGACCTTCAGCAGCAGCAGATGTTGATTCAGACTCTTGAAACCAAGAATTAGATGATAACTCAAAAGATGTAGAGGAATCAGAGATCTCATCAGCATTTGTTGTGGATGGAACTGCTGAAGCTACAGGAACATCAAATTTAGCAGACACAGGCAGTTGGTCACTAAACTTGAATAGGTGAGTATTGATATTATCATCATCATCATCAATACCACCAGGTGGAAGACATGCTGCAGAAGATGATTTATCCACATGATCTGCAACAGCTGGAGGTTGATAAGGAACATATTGCAGTATGTCCAAATCAAACAACTCCACAAGGTTTTGTGGAATCTTGTCCAAAGGAGATTCATTAAACTTCACATGCAAAGTCTCTTTAACTATCTTTGTTCTGCAGTTGAAGACTCTGTATGCCTTGCAAGTAGATGAATAACCAAAAAAATACCCTGCATCCACCTTAGGATCAAATTTATGGAGTTGATCCTTTGTGTTGAGAATAAAACAAGGACACCCAAATGCTTTAAAAAATGAAATTAGAGGAGCCAAGTGATGGAGAACTTCATATGGAGTCTTCATCAACCTCTGATTTACTAAGACTCTATTCTGCACACAGCAAGCTGTGTTAACAGCTTCAGCCCAAAAGGTCAGTGGCAAACCAGAGTCAGCCAGCATGGACCTTGTAGCTTCAATTAGGGTCCTGTTCTTTCTCTCCACTACTCCATTTTGTTCTGGAGTCCTTGGTATGCTAAACTGCCTTTTGATTCCCTTTGAAAGATAGAGGTCATCAAGTGTATGGTTTCTGAATTCAGTTCCATTGTCACTCCTAATACACTTGACTGGAAGGAATACTGCTTCTCAATATAAACACAAAGTGAATAATCTTCTGAGCAACCTCATCCTTTGATGTATAAAAAGTCCATACAAATCTGGAGTAATCATCCACAATTACCAGACATTATTTCTTCTTTGCCATGCTCATTACTCTCACAGGACCGAATAGATCCATATGCAGTAATTGCAAGCAGGCAGTGGACTTAGGCTCTTCAATAGGAAGAAATGAGACTTTGTGTTGTTTTCCTTTTAAACAAGCAGTGCAGGTTTCATCACAGTGGAACTCCTTTATTGGTAAGCCTCTAACTAAACTATTGTGGATAAGTTGATTCATGTTTTTGAAATTAACATGACCCAGCCTTCTGTGCCACAGTTTAGATTCTTAAGAAGTGGCTTTGGAAAATAGGCAAGGATTGCCTCTCAGATCTATTTTCTTGGAAAGATCTAAGGCATACACTCTTCCTGTCCTGTTGGCTCTCAGGAGAGTGTGATTATCCAACACCTTATTAATCAAATGCAGAACTTTGGATGACAGAATCCTACAGTTCTGACTGGTGAAAAGAGCAACATGGCCTTTATCACACATTTGACTGACACTCAAGAGATTGTACTTAAGATTTTCCACATGATTAACATCATCAAACTTGATTTCTCCATGGAGACAAAGCCATTTCCAATGATGTAACCCCTAGCATCATTGCCAAAAGAAACAAACCCCTTCTTTCCTTGAGAGTAGTCATGAAGAAGAGAGCTGTTCCCAGTCATGTCCATAGATCCCCCGCTGTCTACATATCAGATGCTACTTTGGCATGTTGGAGAACCCTGCAATAATAAACAATCAGTTAGTTTTGGAGACCCAAACCTTTTTGGTTTTGGGCCTAGTCTCATCAACAGATGGTAAACTAACAGGTTTATTAGAAGCAACAGCCTGAGAAGAAGAAGATGGTGAAGAAGAGGAATCCTTTGGCTTGGACCTCCTTTTCTGTGGTTTCAACATAGGAGCATCTAATTAGTTAACTCTTCCCAATAGATGTTGAACCATCATAACCAGCTGTGTTTGATTTTGTGATAAAGCTTTCAGCTCATCAGACACATTGCCAGTGGAGTTTGATAAGTTCCTATGTAGCACCTTCTTCTTCTGAGCAATCTCAGCTGTCACCTGTTTAACCCCTTCCTTTTTAGATTTCTTTGTGGACTTAAGGGTTACAGGATTTGATGTTGCTCATACAAATGTGGTCTCAAACTCAGTTTTCATTTTTACCATTTTCTCTTTAATTTCTTCTTTATGTTTGAGTTTGGAACCTCTTTTGTACCAGCAATCATTGTAAGATGATTGAACAAACCACATACTTCACATGGTTTCTTCTTCATCTTAGGTTGATCATCAACTAAAAAGGGTGAAGCAACTGAAGACTTGCTCTTCAGTACTTTGGAAGCATTGTTTGCTTTCTTGACTTCCTCTTTAGTAGTCTTCAAACTCTTTCTACTGACAGTTTTCTTTCTTTCAGTACTGGCAGTAGTTGGAGTTTGAACTTCAGGTGTTAAATCCTGCTCTCTAGTCCTTTCAGGACTTTCAGAATTAACTCCTGAGTTGATCAACTCATTGATCATATGAGTGTCAGCAGTGGAACCATCAACATCAGCTGATAGGTTCTGAGAGGGCTTGGTGCTGACTTCTACTTCTGATTGTGTGTATCAGAAAGTAGATCACATGATGAGATGGATTGTTATTACTCTCACCATCAGATTCTACCTCTGCTCTGGGAGTAAAATCTGTAGGTGGAGCAGTGTGATGGTAACCAATGCCAAACTTCACATTGGAAGCAGATTGCTTACTAAGAAGCATTTCAAAACCTTTGCATGATTGTACCCATCTCACACTCTACCTGGCTGACTGCAAGGGTTTCTTTGAGATCTTTATACTTCTCTAGAAGTATCTCTTCCCTAGCCTTATCATCAGTTATTTGGCATTTAAGTTTGTAAATCTCATCATTCTTATCATTAAGCACAGACTCAAATTCAGCTTTGCTTTTGGAAATTATTTGTTCTAGCTCAATGTTCTTGTTGATTAAAGCTACATTTGCTTCTCTAATAGATGCAAATGCTGCTATACATGTTTCAGAACACAATTTGGCTTTTGACTCAAAGATACCTGTGATACCTTTGGTGTAGAGGCATTAGTGGATGAAGTATCAGCAGAATCCAAAGCCATAAGAGCTAGATTTCCAAAGGGACTTTCACCACCATGTTGACCAGCACCTGAAAACAGTTGTTCATGACCAGACAAGTCATCTGGTAAACTGCTCCAGTCAACATTCCTAGGGTGAAGAAGCTGTGTTGTTGAGGTTGAGTTTGTTGATGAGATTGGGAAGGTTGTGGTTTAGGCAATGCTTGTGGTTGTTGTGCAATTGGATCTTGAACAGGATTTGGTTGAGGCATATAATAGCAGGGATAAGGATATGACATTTGACCCTGGGGAACAAAGTATGCAGGAGATCTAGGATGTGAATGATGACCAGAACCAGCAGGATGTTGCCCTCTGTTTTGTGGACTAGTACTCGGAAAAGTCACAAAGGGTTAGAAGAGTTAGATCCAGTTGATCTACACTCCCTTGCAAAGTGTCCCAGCCTTTGGCATTTGTGACACCTCAACTTACTCTTGTCAAAACCAACTTTGTTTTGCCAGAGAGTCCAGGAAATTTCCTGCTAGTTCTCTTATAGAACTTCTGAGATCTGATATTAATCAGTGCCATTTGGCTTAGAATATCCATCTCTTCTAGATCATCATCAGCTATTCCTTTCAAATCATCCATGATGAAGCATAAATTGTCACTATTACTGCCAGAATGAATCTCAATACCAACAAATGCATGATCAGAACTATTTGAAGAGAAATCAATATGCTCATCATAATTGCTTTCAGATGCCATATTCTGACTCATGACCAACCAAGGCAGTATTCCCTGGTACAAAGTCATCAGTGAGCTTTCCTGATGAGGACAGTTTCCTCTTCTGCTCTATCTCTCTTTCGAATGTAAGCAGTTTCCCATGAAGTTGGGTGAGAGATAGGCTATCCAGATTTGCACTGGAGCGTAGGACAATAGTGTATGTGTCCCATCTCTCAGGCAGTGATCTGAGGAACCTGTTGTTCATCTGGCTATTGGTGTATTTCTGTTTCACCATTTTCAGCTCAGATATCAAGCAGGAAAAATGCTCAAACGTTGAGTCAGTGTCTCACCCTTTCTATGAGAGAATGTCTCATATTGTTGGGCAAGGATTTCTCTGTTGTTTGCTAAGACCTCATATGTGCCACCGAATTGTTCCTTCAGGGCATTCCAGAGATCATGAGCAGTTTCATGATGCATAAGCCCTGAATAGATTTCATTAGGCAGTGCCATGGCCAGAATTCCATGGGCTTTAGCATCAATCTCAAACAGTTTCCGATCTTCATCAGAGTATTGTTCCTTCTTCTTCGGAACCATTTGATTGGTTTTCAGATTGTTCACCATAGGCTTATGTGGTCCATGTACCACAGATGTCCAACAACTGAACTGTTAACAGACAGGTGACGAAGCATTCTTCGTTGCCATATGTTATACTCGGTCCTAACCAGCATCGGAGGCTTGGTTGAGGAACCGGTTTGAGCATTTTCAATGATTTCATTAGTTCTTGCGAATATGCTAATTCAATCAAACATAGATATCAATTAGCAGTTTCAATGATCAATTGTTAGATCGATCAATGATTAACCAGCTCTGATACCACTTGTTAGGATCAGTGATCTACGTTTGATTGAATAGAGAGTATAGCAGCGGAATTCTAACAATGAATTAGCCAATTCACAAGAACTAAAAGATATTCAATGAAGAACAAAAACGGTTATAGATAGAGAGAATTCTGCAAATATATTTCATTCAATATTCACTTTCGTGGTAACGGAATGTCACACTTACAATTAGGTCGACACCTCTTATATAAGAGATGTGACGTCTGCTGATGTCACTTGATAGTGACATCTAACAGAATTATTCCAACTGAAACACAACTACTGAAGATGTCAAAACAGTTGACATCTTCTTACAAAAATACTAAATGTTATCAGTTACTATAACTACTGAAAAACATAAAACTACTGATACTACAACGACTGAAGAACAAGCTCTTCAGTCATTTTACAAAACTACTGAAAGTAAAAACATAAAACTACTGATATCACACCTACCGAAGAAGTACTCTTCAGCTGTTGTGACAAACTACTGAAACTTCAGTACTTGGTCTTCAGACTTGAACTTCAGACGTTTCATCAGCTGATGACTTCAGTAGATATCATCAGCTGATGTCTTCAGTCTTTGTCTTCAGACTTTGTACACCAGTTGTTGATCTTCAGCACTTGTAGACTCTTCAGCTGTTGTACTTCAGTACTTTGGACTTCAGCTTCAGTACTTGTGTTCTTCAGCTGTTCAGCTTCAGCACTTGTGTTCTTCAGCTGTTCAGCTTCAGCACTTGTGTTCTTCAGCTGTTCAGCTTCAACACTTGTGTTCTTCAGCTGTTGAAGTTCAGCACTTTAGTCTTCGGCTGTTGAAGTCTTCAGCACTTGATCTTCAGCTGTTGGAGTTTTCAGCACTTGTCGAACTGCTGATGAAGCCTTCAGCAGTTATTGTGATATCATGTGGGACTTAGAGGTTTTCTGATCTTGGCTCATTGGTTCTTTTGGTCCAACATTTGCAGAATGAGGTGTAGACATTGGAGAATAGCAAAAGGTGCTAGACAGTGGGTAAACATAAGTGGTTTCACTACAACCCAACCTTGTCTTAATTTTAGCTCCCCCTTGTTAGGTATAGAGTTCCTCTAGCTTCATTCCAAAAAATTTTCATTTATCATGTTTTGTTTTAAGCATAGTGGTCTCAAATTTAGCCAAAGTTACCTGTTTAGTAAAAGTATTAATTTTTACGTTTCTCTTTTAAAGGTTCATTTCAAATGATCATTTTCTTTTCAAGTTTGATTTAATTTTACAAAAAAGGTTTGCTTCATTTTTTTAAGTTCCTCATTTACACTTTTTATTACCTTTCAATTTCTTTTAATATATAGTTTACTTTATAAATCCTAAACAAATAAATTTTACAAGCAGATGGGCAAATGTCTTGAACTACCCCATATGGAATCTCCATCACTTTCTTTTCTACAACCAAGGCTTTCTCACAATTGCAGACCCTAGATTCCACTTTCAACTCCTCTTCCCTTGCAGATTTTCCATCTTCATGTTCTTCTTTCTTTCAACTTGAGTGATGTTATCCTTGAATAATTCTTCATTGCCATCATAAAATTCACACAATGCATCATACAAAGCCTTTGTACTTTTATACTCACCAAATCTATTGTAGATTTCTACTGATATGCACAAGGTCAGAGTATTGAATGCCCTTTGATCCCAATCAATCAGCTTGAGGTCTCTGTCAAAGTATTTTGTCTTATTTATAATCTGAATGGTCATATTGTCTTCTTTGAAAACAGTCACATGAGGTCCTTTCACAACTGACTCCCATTAAGTGTGATCGGTGTACAGAAACAAGGCTTTTAAACATCTTTTCCAAACATATAAGATGACACCATTGATTAACTTAGGAGGTCTGTTTGCTGCCATACTCTCAAGATCAGCAAGAGTAGGACTAATCGTCATTGAAATTTGATTAGGTCTAATAACTAGTAGTTTGGCACAACAGGAAATGGATGATAGTTTTGCAAGGAAACTTATCAAAATGAAGAAAGTTTGTTCTAGTTTCACAAAGGAATCAAAACCACCCAAGATCTATAGTTTCTCACTGTACTTTCGCAAGAAGAACTGCAAGTTCGCATGTTAAATCTGGAAAGCCCCTTTTTGCAAAAAAGACCCAAAAATCACCAAAACTCACTCAAATCACAACCAATTTGAGATCTGATGAGTTTAGAGGTTTACCAAGTTTACACCACACTTTCCTCAATTTACATTGATGGATAACACATGTAAAACAACTCCAAAATGATTGAAAAGATAAATATGTCAAAACTACCCAAAAACACATATAATCAAGAGCACAAAGGTTCTAAAACCATATTCTTGGTTCAACGGATCGTTTAAACATGCTATTGATGAAGGTCTAACATTGAAATCCCCAAGATATCACTAATTCTAATAGATTGTGGACCAAGTGATGATAAAGTATGAATATAAATCAACCGTGAAACCCATTTGAAAGAGAACTAGTGAAGAATAAGAAGAGTAGTGCTCAAATATGTTAAATCTAAACTCCTAGCAATACAAAAACAAGAAATGAACTCAAATCTGTAATAATCAATAATGTTCAAAGAGTTACCCAATGAAGAACAAAGAAACATATACATACATGACTTAGTTTTGCATGCAACTTCGCATACTATGAAACCGTATCCACCATGGCATGAGAAACTATTGGGTGAAACTGGAATTTAGCATGCCACATACAAAAAAACTAGACAATATTAAACTAGATTCTATTACATAAATATCTAAGCTATCATAGACTATAACTAAACAAAAACAAACAACAGGTGAATAAGACCCTATTCTTGATCATCAAAACTAAAGTAAGTAATCTTACTCAAAGACTAAACTTATTTGAAGATACACTCATTAAGAAAAAGATGAATGATGAGCAAGACAAAGACAGAGATTCTTTTGATAGAATGTTAGATTCTAAAGATGAAAGTGATGATAATGATGACGAAAGAGGAGATGAAAGATCTCCTAAGACGTAAAAGACTAAAAAACATGACATTCCTACTAAACAAGAAAGTACATATGTCAAAATTGTAGAAGAAGAATCTTTACCCATGGTTCCATACATAACTCCTAGTCAAATTGAAGAAGCTGTTGTCATGAGCTTATTGATAAAAAAACCTGACGCATACTATTCTCAGAATTTCTTCATTGACGAAAACATATTGGAGATCAATAAAGAAGCTAGTGTTCCTACAAAGCCATTTGTATTTATTCCTCAGTAGCAAGTAGTCTTTGAAAGAGAGTTATAATTGCAAATGATTCTAACTATAACAATTACTGAGGAGTAGAAGGAAGTCATTAGAAAACTATTCGAAGAACTCATAACACAAACACAACAAGAACAAGAAAGAGTAGTGTTTGAGACTACTAGTCTAGTTGAAGAGATTGAGTTTGGTTCATCTGAATCGTTAGCATGTAAAAGAAGAAGGAAATACTTAGATGAGAAGGCCAAGGAAAGCAGTCGGTGATTGAAGAGAATGCCCTTAAGCCTAAAATGATGAAAAGAAAGGAAAAGCTAACCATTGTTGTTGTTGCTCAGTTCATGAAAGAACATATTCAAGGAATTGAGTAACCAGACATTGAACAACAAGTGATCAATATAGAAGATGGAGAGATTAAGGGTGGATATACTCTTGAAGAAGGCATGATGGACTGGCCTAAATTTCAAGAAAGCCCAACAGGACAACAAAGAACCATTAAAGAAATGGTAGAGAAGGTACAAACTGATAACTTGATGGTGAAAGCCATGTTTCTCATATATCAAGGATATGATGTTGATAAGGTCTTTAACAGGACATCTAAGGCCATGTTTGAGGAAATAAAGGTGGAAAGATTGTTAAATCATGCCATTAAGAATGACTATGATTTGAGAAAATACAAGAAACAAAGAAAGCCAAAGCTAAAGCAACTCCCTCATCAATTTCATCAAGTTCTCCATAAGGACAACCACCAGTTCACTATCCATTGCCTTATTCCTATACCATGACTAATAGAGAAATAAAGGACTTTCTTGCCAGAAATTGTTATATCAAGATGATTATGGGTCCAATGAAAATCAATTCTCTTATAGCCTTTGTGCTAACCATAATCAATGACTCGAAAGAGAAAATGAGAGCAGTTAAAGATGAAATCATACTAAGACAACCAAGACAAGGATGATAAGCATAACAAGTCCAAGTCTTTAGTGAAAATTATGACTCTCTTCAACTTTATTAAGAAAACATTTAGAGTGGTTCAAATAACCATCCAAAATACAAGTACAAGAGGGATTAACCACTTCTGAAATGCTCCAATCTGTTTCAGCTCCAAAAGGCAAAGTAGATGCTAAGATCAATGCATCAAAGTATGATTCTGATTGGAATATGTTTATGGTCAATAGCATCTAAGGTTTAGTTCAATTGTTCATATAATATACTGACCTTGTGAATTCTATAAATATTCATGATTTAAAAGAGGTTGTTGAATTAGAATTTATAAACCATGCGGCAATGTCAAGGGGTTATCAATTTGTAAGACATTTTGAAGATTTTCAAGAAAACCAACTACTTCATAGCCCTAAAATAAGGAAAGACAAAACATTCATAAATCCCTTTGACTATCCAAAGAAAGAAAGACAATAGAAGAGTTGGTAGTCCCAAAGGGGTATGTAAAGCAAATAGAAATGTTAAGGAGAAAGAGGATTCCTGGTAAACACCAATCAATGCCAATTTTTAATTTCAAATATGATAAAGAGATATGTAAGTTGGTTATTATTAAAGGTTGTGTAGGGAAGACATGGCTTGAAATAAGATTGTTTAGCGCCTATGAAATATAACTTCTAGATGAATCATATATTCATTTTACGTTCACTAGGCACTTTGATAGCCCTACCAACAAGCTGGGAGAGAATGATATGATGTTTTTCTTGAAATGCATAAGGATCTTGAAGAATGATTATGACATGGTAAACTGGAAAAGGTAAGTGAAGAGAGGGAAAAGAGTGCCTCTTAACTTTACCAATATGGTCAAGCTAGAAGTCAATATTCTAGGATAGCTTGTTATTCATAGAGATGGTTTGTCAACCATAGCTATCTTTGATCCTCAGTCATTGAAGCAAGTACCTATTGATGCTATTCAATGGATGAGAGATGGCTATCCATGGGCTTGATAGAAGCAGGATAAGGGAGGCTAGAGAATTCAAAGTTACGATCAACTTCATTCTTCCATCCTAAAAAATTTCCTCCTTTGTACTAGTTGAATCAACAACGGTAGCAACAACATCAGCAACAACATCAACAGCAACACGAACAATAACAACATCACCAACAATAATCATCACTGCATTAGCTTCAACTCCCACAATAGTCCAAGCATCCATATCACTATAACAATAAAACATCAGCTCAAGATCCACCAAAATCTTCACATATTCCATCATCAAAACACACTTGAAGTACTTAGGTCGCATAATCCTCAGGGAGAGTATTGTAGACTCTAAATGGATCATTCATACCAATTCAAGTTTGTGATGGATTATGTTATGGTTGGAAAACATACAAGTGTGGATTTATGTGAAAGAAGGTATGCGGATGAAGAAAAGCCTAAGTATTTATTTCAGTTGCATTAGTTTTTGTAGGTGGACAAAGACAAATGTGGATGAGCATTTCTCCACCGGAAAAAAACAAGTATGAGTGAAGCAAAATAAATACTTAAGCCTAACACAAGAAATGCAAACAAGACTTGTACACCCGCAAAAGCAAATGTCGATGTACAATATACAAATGCGGTGAAGAAACCATTTTTGCGGATGTTGATATCATGCACCTTGTACTTAATATTCTAGATTTTATGTCAGGGTATTTAGGTCATTGTACAGGTCAAATAAATAAGGTTTTAGCCTTTTGTAACTTTTGCACAACCAACAACATAATCTTTTTTACTAAAATCAATATAATACATTACAATTTATGAGTATTTGTAGTTGTTTAATCCTTGATATTTGTATTTCTATTGCAAATCCTCATTGAAATCAAGTGCTATATTAGATCCTCATTGATTATCACCTAGTCATATATATATATATATATATATATATATATATATAAATATATATATATATACATATGTAAATATATATATATATATATACATACATATATACATATATGTATATATACATATATATATATATATATAAAGTGTTTGATGGAATGTTCCTAAGTAAGGTTATTCATAAATTAGATGTTTATATAAGTGCATCATGTGTAAAATAAATTTACATTATCTTCATCTTACTT